>CM064326.1:33299359-33924359 GCA_032595735.1 Pelochelys cantorii
AGACATGTGACACATTGATCACTGTAAAGGTGCCATCATTTCCACAAGTAGAAGAAAATTGGTTTTCTTAGATATGGAGCTGAGCTGAATTCCACTGAAGTAAATCTGAAGACTCTCCCCCATTGCTTTGGCCCAGGTCCTCGATGAAAAAATAGCATAACCAGAACAAAGCAAGCAGATAAGTTAAACTCTATGGCAAACTGTCACAAATACAGGATGAATGGTGCCCAAGATTAACTGTAGACTAGTTCTATTTGTTTTAAAAATTAATGATGGTTTGTGCTCTACTCAAGAGAGTTTTTCCATGCTATAGTACATACCTTTTAACTTTGTACCTCCTGCAGAAAGCAGGCTCAATTCTCCTTTGAATTATACCCTATCTGTCCTATACATTATCTGTCCTCTTTGTTTTCATTGGGCGGAACTGAAGGTAATGTTTGCTCCAATATCTGTGTCAAAGAACAATCTGTTCAGTGCCACTTTTTACGTGCATTAGACAATTTCAGCACAAAACCCATTTAAATGCTAGTTTAATTTAATTTAATTTCATATAGTATCTACCACATTTTGCTTTCCATTTATTCTTAATCAGCAGCCATATTTCACTAGGAATCTAAGGATAAATTGGTTGCAAAATTTGGTGACTGTGTCTCAGATCTAAAGAAATTTAGAATCCTAATTTCCATAGATTTCAATGTATGTTAGGAGCCTAGATATTTCTGAACATCTGGGTGTCTCTTATTTGTGCTAATTTTATGTACTCTGCCTAGCTACCACTGTATTATGCAGTATCTCAGGAAGATTCAGAAGAACAATCAGAAGTAATATAACATGGCTTGCAGCTGTACTTGTTTGTGTGGGCTGGGCACTGAGTTCAACCTTTAGATGAACTTGGTATTTGCAAGCTAAGGGAAATGACAGTATACCAGTTAAAATAGGAAAGCAGATCTATCTGCACTAGTCACACTATATTCAGAATTCATAATATAATGCATTAATAAACAAGAATGAGGATGAGTAGTAGAAATGATAAAGATATTTTCTTTAAGATAACATTTTATAGGTGCATAATAAACCCTTGAAAATGTAATGGAACTGTTAAAAGTCCGAGGGAAGATAAAAGGTAATTATTTAGCGCTGCATATTCATGCATCCATATAGCATGGCATAAATTAAAATGTTATAAAGGTAATATGACCAATCGGGTGAAACAAGGTTAAACACAATGCATAAAACCTTTTCTGAATCTCTGAAATACACTAGGTGCAAGCTTCCATCAAAAAGCATTACATTTTCTCTCTTCCACATCAGCCCACCAATGCTGCACATCCTCTTTGTTAAGGTGCTCATTGGTATGGTGATTCACATATGATTAAAAAGGTCAAAGGCAGACAAACAGGAAAAAAAATCTCCTGAGAACTCTTGCTCTCCATACCTCCTAGATTAGGATTTTATCATGTCCTTGTCACCATGTATCTGAACATTTTCCATGTACTTTTCTGGAAATTCCCACACAACTCTGGGTGCTGACTCTTTTAAAAACTACTTTTATTGCTTGTGTTTGCCAGGGCTCAGAAGATGATCTCGCAGTTAAACACTGGGCTGGGACTAAAAATATTGGGGATCAATCTCAGCTCTACCACAGACTTCCTGACTAGTGCTGAGTAAGTCACTTAAGGGTGACATTCACCATAGGGACTTAGATGGAGTGTTGCTGTGCCTCATTTCTAGGCACCCTGCTGACTCATCTTTCTGAAACTTGGATGTAGTGAATTTCAGGGATTCAACAAGGTTTTATGCATTGTGTTTAATCTTGTTTCACCTGATTCGCCATATTACCCATATGCCATGTTAATTTATGCTCTGCCCTATGGAGTCCTCATGCATGAATATGCAGCTGTAAATAATTACCTTATATCTTCACTGGAACGTGAAATTGTTGCATTGCACTTGCAAAGATATATTATGTGCCTATAAAAAGTTACCTAAAAGAAAGTATGTTTAACATCTCTACTGATCTTCCTATTTCATATTTAATAATACAAATCTTTCACCACCCTGAGATAGGTGCCCGGGTCCGCTATGCAAGAGGGTTAGGTGCTAATAAAAGTGGTTTACAGAAACACATTGGGCACATTGAGCAGGAATCCACCTAGCCTAGCCACTAATAAATTCCTGAGAGCTACAGCCTATAACCCATCCTCAAAGGGAGCTGGTGCCCACCTCAATGCCAGGGGAAGCGCCTCCTTCCGCTTGAAGCCATGAAGCATTTCTTGGAGTTGGACACCTAAGCCAGGCCAGTCCTTTTTTAAGAGAATCCAAGAACAGGTAATGATGTTGTCACCACTTCCCCCCCCCAACAGCCCAGTGGTTAGTGCCTTCATCTTGATATGCCATGTCCAATCTCAACTCCCAACTATGTCTAAGAGGAGGAGGCACTGAACTTTGGGCTCCTCTCCCTCAGCTGTGTGCGCTAACCACAGGACCACAGGACATGACCTTACATCCCACTGGATATTTAAGCCCTTACTACAAAATGGAACAGCTTCAATAGCAGAATTTGTGACCTCCTTTTCTCTTCCTTCCTCCTGAGAGAATACCCCACAGCCCAGGAGTTAGGTGCCTTCCTAGGAGGTAAAAGACTTGGGTTCAAATTTCTTTTCTATATATGAAGCATCAATTCAAATAAACTATAACTCAAGATGTAAATGTGTTTCAATAAGTGTTATTATTCCAATATTTTCAAATGGGAAACTGAGGCACAGCAAGATTAAGTAATTTACAGAAAGTCATACAGTGAATGTGTAGCAGAACTAGGATCAGCCCTTAGGTGTCTTAACTCCCAGGACCAAGTTTATTGTACTAACTTATGCTGACTCTCTTTTCTAATATGCTCTTTAATAAGTTCATGTTTTGGAAGTGATAAGAAGTTCATACAACTTCATAGCTAAGTGCTTTCAGAATGTCCAAAAATTCAGCTAAAACATACTAATCCATATGTAAAATCATAAGTTCACATGCTGTGCCAATTAAACAAATGGCACAATGACAATCAATTACTTTTATCAATCACAATCACTTTGAGAAGAAGTAAGTTAGCAAAATCAGTGCAGTTGTACATTTCACCAGAAGGTGAAATGTACAGAATGTGATGCCAACAATTTCTTCACTGACTTCCATATTGAATTGTACCCTGACAATATTTTGGCGGAGATATCTGTCTATTCCTTCACATCCCTTGGGACTCACTCTCTCAACTTTAACTTTTCAAGGAAATGAGAAACCTATTCTTATTTGTCTTAGAGCTCATGAACAAAAAAGCCTCTCCACTGACTTAGAACAAGATCTTTTGTTTTAGGTGATATTTAATAGGTTTTCAGATACTACAAAATTGTAGTGTTAATGATGGTGAGGTATTTTAAGGCACTTGAAGCTTCTTAGTTCATTACAGCCATGTTACCGTAACCTTTCCATTTTTTACATTGTCTATCCCTTGGCTAGCAGGTGAAGAAACAGAATTTTCTTGATGCTTTGCTGTACATTCTTCAACCCTAATTTCATAACTTGTTGCATTGCCCAAAGGCATTTGTATGTCTAAGTGAAAGGATGTTGCTGGAGGTTTGTTTGCAAGTACTTGATCATTTGTATCATATAGTCAAACTGTCCTTTTGGAAATTTTATTCACCTAAAAATGTCCAAACAGATTGTTAATTAAAGAATGTGAATATATATACTTTCTGAAAATAATATAATACCTGCATCTGTTACATTTTGGAATAAGAAACTAGATATTATAATTGAGTTGACTATCATTTTGCATATGTTGTTCAAAATGTTTTGTTGGGTTTGGAGTACAGGAAAAGTGTTTTAGGGTATATTTATACCACAAAGAAGATCAAATCTGTTACTGTCAATGCTCCAGGATTCAAATCAGCAGGTCTAATCAAAACACGCTAATTCAAAATGAGAGGGGAACTTGGGTCGATGCTGGTAGTCCTGCTTCCATGAGGAGTAAGGGACATCAAAGGGAGAGTGTTCTCGACTTCCTGCAGTGTGGCCAGACCCAAAAATCGAATTAAGGTACTTTGACTTCAGCTATGCAATTAACATAGCTGAAGTTGCATATCTTAACTTGGACCTTATCCCATAGTGTAGACATACCCTTACTGATAAAAGCCCTAAGGGTACGTCTACACAGTAGCATTATTTTGGAATAACTGACATTATTTTGAAATAACAAAGTGCACATATACAGCAAGCCATTATTTCAAAATAATGTCGAGATGGAGGACTTCTTACTCTGGTTCCTATAACCCTCATTTCATTAGGAGTAAGGGAAGTCAAAGCCAGATTAAGGTATTTTGACTTCAGCTACTCATTTGACATACCTGATGTTGTATATCTTAATTTGACTTTTGCCCTGCTGTGTAGATGTGCTCTTAAAGAATAAGGTTTCCTACAATTATATTTGCATTATCCAGCACTCCTGGATTTTCCAGAAGTGTTCCCATTCCGACTTTCCATCCCTATTCCCCAGTTGTGAAGCATGTTTCTACTGTATTTTGGGGGGAGGACATGACATTTATTCATAAGCCTCCATCCCAACGCAGAGTGGAATCCCGACTTCAAACTCTAGGAGCTATCATAACAAAGATGTAGTCTTCAACTCCTCACCCACCAAATCTTGCCCAGAAGAAGATAAGAGTCCAATTTGCTGTGCTCTGGTAAAGTGACTAAAAGAAAATGGTTGCTATTGCTAGCAGATGCAGAGATTTGTTGGCCCTGACCTTTACCCAGCATGCTCCTCCACCTAAATCTCTCTCCAAGCTGCCCCCATAAACTGTACCCCCTTGCACGTACATTTTCCCAAATTTTGAAATTCTTCTCAGAGGAATGAGAGTCTGAACCAAAACCCACAGAAGTAAAATGCAACACTTCAGTAGGGTTTGGTTCAAATCCAGTAGTCTTCCCTGTACAAGTGGCATAGAAAAGTTATCAAGGAGAGAGAAATTTCAAGCTGTCAAGGCAACAATAATGTGCTCAGTTTCCTACATAAATGAGTATACAGCTGTGACTGGAGATGAAGGCCAGTAACTAAACCTTGGAGGATGTTAAGTGCTCACAAAATGAACCAAGTCTGCACTGGTCCATTTAATTCAGCTTGACCTTGTTCTCCGTTTGCATAAATAAAAGGGCAAAACTTTTATGCTGATTTACTTCTCATACAATTCCAGGAAGCTCAGTGGGAGTTGTGAGTGCTTATAAACTTGGGAAAACTGGATAATTTTATTTAGGGGCCTAAATGTTGATTTAGGTGTATATGTTTGGACACCAATAGGCAGATATTTTTTTGGTGTAAGTCTTCATAGGACATAGGATTATTGTAGGACTGGAAAGGACCTAAAGAGATCTTCTAGTCCAGTTCCCGACCTTCAGGGCATGACTAAATGTTATCTAAACCATCCCTGACAGGTGTTTGTCTCACATGCTCTTAATCTCCGATGATGGAGTTTCCACAAATTTCCTTGACAATTTATTCTCATGCCTCACCACCCTGATAGGAAGTTGCTCCTAATGTCCAACTTAAACTATCCTTGTGCAGTTTAAGGCCATTGCTTCTTGTCTGATACTCAAACATTAAACAGAACAATTTTTCTCCCTCTCACTTGTAACAACCTTTTATATACTTGAAAAGTCTTCTCCCGACTACACAAACACATTTTTTTCAATCTTCCTTTGTTAGATTATCTTTTCTAGACATGTATTCATATTTCTTGCTCTCCGCTGAACTTTCTCCAATTTGTCCACATCTTTCCTGAAGACGAGGACACAATACTACCTAAAACTGGTCACAATACTCCAGTTGTGGCCTAATCAGCATTTAGTAGAGCAGAAGAATTACTTCTTGTTGTCTTGCTTGCATCACTCCTGCTAATACATCCCTGAATATTTCCTTTTTTTAAAAAACAGTGTTACACTGTTCACTCATATTCAGCTTGTGATCCACTATGCCTCCCAAATCTTTTTTGACAGTACTCATCCCTCAGCAATCATTTTGCAATTTCTAGATGTGCAATTGATTGTTCCATCCTAAGTGGAGTACTTTGCACTTGTCCTTATTGAATTTCATCCTATTTATCTCAGATCATTTTTCCAGTTTGTCCAGATCAGCCTATCTTCCAAAGCACTTGCAACCCCTTCTAGGTTGGTATCTTCCACAAACTTATAAGTGTATTCTCTAAGCAATTGTCTAAATCATTGATGAACAGACTAGACTCAAAACTGATCCCTGCAGGACTCAATTTGATATGCCCTTCCTGTTTGACTCTGAATCACTGATAACTACTTTCTGGGATTGGTTATCCAAACAGCTAGGCACCCAACTGATGGTAGCTCCATTTAGGTTGTATTTCCCTATTGGAGTAACATCTGCTAACACCACCTGGTGATTTGATCTTGCGTTTAAAAAGGAACTCTTTTTTTGGGAGATCCTCCAAGAAGTCCAGTGCCTTCAAAAAATGCTGAATGAACACTTTCAGCTGATTCCTCCTCTTGATATTGAAAAATCCAAATCCATTATTAATCAGGAGTTGGTTTTATGTTTTATAAATATTGAGCATCACTCTATGAGAAGTTGCACATACAGATGCAACACACACACACACACACACACACAATTCATAGGCTTATGTCCATTGAAAAGAGTGTTTCCAAACAAACCATCCTAATGAATCTCATTTTACCTTTCTGAACACTATACGTATTGCTAAGCCACATAACATACTGGGAATTTCAATTCACTTGAGCTTTGTTAGATCAATGAAAGGATTCAATTCCAGAGACAACAATAATATCTGAATTATTGCCATGTCTGAGTTCCCCTCTCCCAAGGTTTGGCTTATTATTCAGTTTGGTTTGTATTTGCTTCTAGTACAATCCACCTCCACACATCCTCACTTTGCATAAAGAGGGTTACAGAAGCACCAAAATAAAGGCTGTTTCTATGTTATTTCTCTCTGATCTCTCTAAGTATTTTGATTATACCCCACAACATAATATTGAAATATATTGGTATCCGAATGCCTGTGTTTTGGACCAGCTGATAATGTTACTGGAAATCTTAGAAGGGCCTAAGAAGATGATCAGAACAGAGATTTGGCATGTATCTTGGAATGAGGATTTCAAAACCCAACCTCTAAACATTTTATGTTCCTAGTTCATGTGAAACCCTATTATTCTGTTCATGGAATAATACCCAATACCTACAGCTTTCAATGACTTGTCCTGTATTGCAGGGATGGCCTCTAAACTAAATTTAAACATAATACATCCAAATGAAAAATTCCCAGTTTGAGTCATATACATTTCCTTTCTGTAATGAATCCCTACAAAATAATTAAATACTACAGGAGTTATTGCCTGCCAGTTTTTAATACCCTTTTCTTAATTCAGCTTCACAGAGCCAAACAGCTGATTCATACCAACCTTGCACACTTAGTCTCTTCTACAACATTAATTCAAATCATTTCCACCAGCCATCAGCCCAAAGAAACTTCTTGATCCTTATGGCAGTTTGCAATGTCCATTCAGGGTCTGATCCTTTGTTCATATCATGTCATAGAGCTAGTAAAAAATGTTTCCAGCAGATGCTTCCATTGCAAAAGGCTGATTTGATAGAATACAAACATTCTGTGGGACTATGATGATTCTGTGAAACTTTTGACAAGCCAAGCAGACAAGCTGAGCTGTTAGCCAGCCAGCAGTTTCTTAGCATCCCACCTAACTCTCCAGGGTCCCCTGCTTTCCCTGCAGTTGCCTGGTGGGTTGCAGTTTTGGTAGGCCAGCTCACATATGGTTGGGCTGCTCAGCTCCCAGGCTCCCCAAGTGGCTAGGTCCACAGCTCATTGGGCTTTCAAGCCAACCAGGTAGCTGCAACCCGATTTGGTGAGATTCCTGAGCTGCTCACCTCATGGAAAGCCGAGAGCACCTTGGAATCAGACAGCTCATGGTCCTGGGGAGGATATTTTGGTCTGGAAACACCCAAACATTTGAGCTGTGGGAACATTTTTGGATTTCCAAACATTATTGAGGAATTTTTGTTCTGAAACAAAATTTTCAAATTTTGGTCATTTAATTGTGATTTTGATGAAAAAAAAATTCAATTTTCTTCCCCCTCTCCAAATTTTTTCACAGGACAGAAATTCCATTTCCCATCTAGCTCTAGATGTGGATTTTAGGCTCATTTCTTGAGCTTTCTCCAGTGCAAAGAATGCATATTAAAAACATGCTCTAAATTTTTATTTCTTACTTTTGCAGAGATTTTTTCCCCCAATTACTGCTTGTTTGCATCTGTCACCAGATAGGTCCATACTTTTGTTCCCTTTCTCAACAAACTGTCGTAGCAGTTTAATCTCTTCTGTTTTTCTCACTATAAATTTAATTTCTATTTTGAGCCTGCAAAGATTTCCCCAGAGTAGCAGTAAAAATGATATTATGAATATTCATACATTGCTGTGCTCTCCAAGTTTTAAAATATAACAGTCTATTGTCATAGTCTAGGACTGATCTTTAAAATCTAAGGCACAGGGTCTGTTTTTCTTATGAGTCTCATTTAAAGCCTAATATATTATTTACATCAGACCGTACAGTGGAATTGTAACATAGACTTTTTAATACACTCTTTCTCAGTTGACCTAGGAATACAATTCCTCTCAGTTTCCCTGACATAGCCTCTTTTTCATGTTCCTTTCTCTGTCTGGGCAAATAACATGAAATGGCTGGGGGTTTTGCAAAAACAGATAATTGGTCTGCTTCCTGATTGGTCCATTCCTTTGCAAGCCCCAGCTCCTAGCACTGTAGAGGGTGTCTTGCAGGGAGGTTCCAAGTGATAGGTGTTGCTGCATCTTGGACTTGCGCCAGCTGCCCTACCACTGTGACTGGGCACAATCCCCCTCCCCATCTCCAGTTAGTAACTCTGTAGTGGGCACCACTTCCAACACCCTCAATTTTACTCTCCCTCCACTGCCCCTTCCCCCCACCAGCTGCCTCCTTTCCTTCAGTATCCCTTTTTTGGGAACCTGAAACATAATAATCCTAAACTGATCTGCACTCAATGGAGCCAACAGTCTCTGTGAGCCCATTGGAGGCACCAACTCCACAATTCCAGAAGGGGTGAGGCTGAGGGTAGATGTGGCAGAGGCAAGGGAAGTTGGTGCTCAGCACTGCCCAGAATGCAGTGTTCTCCCCAGCCCTTAGGACTGCCCAGAGTGTGAGGCCTGGCACTCCAATGGCAATTTAAAGGACCCAGATCTCCAGCCATTGCCACTGCTACTCTAGTAGTAGTAGCAGCTGGGAACCATTGACCTCTTTGAATCACTGGGCCTAGGGGCAATTGCCCCCTTTGCCCTCCCATTGGCGGGGTCTGTCCACATTATATGCTAAAGAGGGTGTCAGATCCCCTTGTGAACCAGTGATAAGAGACAACAGTGACTGCAATGAATAAGCAGGGAGAAGGTGAATCATGTGTAATTTAACAAGGACCAGTCATAGCACACCCATTGGCTAATCATGTTCACTTGTTACGTGACCTTTCTGCAAGTCAGTTCAACATTAAAACGTATCTTCCAATGGAGGCACCTTGCGTCATGAGTTTTGTAGTTCAGATGCCTAATGCCTTCATATTGCCCTAAAGACCAGGCTCCATCTCCCAAGTTGCACCTATGGTCATGCCCTCTCCATGATGCACCACACCCATCAGTCAGAGAAGGGAGATAGTGTTGTATGAATGGAGAGCGAATGAAACTTCAATTTTTTTTCTTGAATAAACAGAAACAAAGAGTTCTCTGTCAGAATTGCCAATAGCTCCGTGGTTTAGGCACTCGCATGGGACATGTTAGACCACGACAAAGAAAAGACTTTAATGTGGGCCTGTGACATAGGAGGTGAGAACTCTGATCAGGGAAGAGTCTCTCTCCTTAGGTTTGAGAACTCTTCCCAGATAAAGTTTTATCAAAACTGATACATGTCTGAGAAGAGTTTTGATTTCACTGAATTCCTCTGCAAAAATTCTCAGCCAGCTGTAGAGGGCAGAATCTTAGCAGCCAAACAAGAGAGCACCCACATATTGATTTGTAGCACTAATATATAAATAATGTGCAGTGGTTATTGTGTCAAAGCAAATAATGAAGATATACTAAGATAAAAATATTTCTGCTTCTCATCATGGCTTCACTAATCAAAATAAATGATAATGCCTGATTCCTATGTGCTGAGTAGAAACACATTAATGCAAAACTATTTGATTTTGGAACTAACAAATGCATATTTGAAATGAAAATAATTTATGGATACATTTTAAGGGTTGTAATTGCTAATGTTTTCAGGCTTTGGTAAGTGCATATTTTTTTCATTCCAAGACTGAATCCACTGGGCCAAGTAAGGACAGAGGTGGAGCAAAATTATTGCATTCCAGTGCAAGAGGGTAAAGGAAATGAAAATACATGGAGATGGCACATTGCAGAGCACAGAGTACTGCTCAACAGAAGTTCCCTCCATCTTAATTCATAGGTATCAGTGTGGACTGGAAAAAAAGGGAAGGGGCATGGCTAATGGAGCATGACCACACTGATTTACTAGTCAAAGCTAGACAGACTTGCAGGGAGCTAGCAACAGCACAGGCTTGTGGCTAAGGTACTAGGCTGATGCTCATGAGAGATGAGTTCAATTCTTGGCTATGCTATAAACTTTCTCTGTGGTTTTATACAAATCATTCCCTCTGTATGACTCAGTCCATTTCCTGTGAAATGGGGATGACACACTTTCCTATCTTTCAGAGATGTTGTAAGGAAATGGGAACTATACAAATACCTAGACAGATAGCAAGGAAGAGACTGCAGCTCTTTAGGCTACACTGAAGTACATTCATCATTGTCAATTAACTGTGTTATATAGAAAGCTCCTTGAAAGTGATGCAGGTTGTGAGAGAAAGAGAAGGAAAAAGCAAAAGAGTCCTGACCGCCAACAAAGGGAACAAAATAAAGAAAGCTTTGGGGCACAATAAGGAATGAAACTAGAAAAAAAAAAGAGCAAAAATCCTTGAGTGATAGTGCTGCCACCTGATTTCAAACATCTGTTGATCAAGTATAGGCTGGCATAAGTAGTGCCAAATATTTGTTGTATTACTATTGATATCAATTTAAATCAGATTACTGTGACTTAAGGTTTAATAACAGCTTTTGTTAAATACTATAGAGCTGGAAAAAGAGTTATAAACTGATTAAGATAAAAGAGAGAAAAAAATTGATGTGAATTTAAGATATTTTATTTTCATTAACATGCCAACTTAGTGAGTTGCTAGACACACTAAGATTATAGACCTGGCTAGAAAATAAAATTTCCATTCCATGGGAAATTCTGACATTTCAAAAATTTAGAATTTAGAATTTTGTCTGGGAATAGAAATTCCTCCTAGTTCAATTCGGAACGATGAAAAAATCTTATTTTGTTAGTGCTGAAACATTATAATATAAAACAAAATATTAATGATATTGCATAAGTAAATATTAAACTTGCAATACTTTCTTGGAATACTTAGAAGTTCCCTGATTTCATCGATGTGAATAGTATCACCACCAGTGCAGATCGCAATTTTTCCATGCCATCCTGTTTAGCGCGATTCTTCATCCATATCTTTCCATGAATCCTCCGTAAAGGATTCACTCATCATGCTGGAGGCCTTCATCTTGTTCTTTTCACATCTTGTGGATACCAGTCGAGTATACATGCTGTCCATCTGTTCTCTCTTAGTTTCATTACATGGCCAGCCCATCTCCTTTTCCGGACATACATAACTTGGATGATATTGTTGACACCACCTCTTGCACGCAAATTGTCAATAGTAACATGCTGTAGCCTACTTAAACCCATCATGCATCTTTGCATTGCTCTTTGGGTGGTTTGCAGCTTTGATTCTTCTATAAGCGTTGTATTCCAGGTTTCACAGCCATAGAGCAGTATTGGAAGGATACTGGGGTTAAAGGGATAGGCTTTCATGGCAGTGTTTTTGGAGTCTGCAAAACCACTGCTCAGATTCCCAAAGGCAATCCAACCCAACCACTTCCTCCTACTCAACTCCAGGCTCAACTCATTGTCCATCTACAATGCTCGCCCAAGATATGCATATTAATCCACCAGTTTGGCGGACTGTCTATCCAGCTGCATGACATACTCTGAACAATAGGCGTTTTTCATCCACTTTGTTTTTCCAGTGTGGATAGTCAGGCCTTTGCATTCTTTCTGATGTCATTGAGGAGGATTTGCAGTGTTTTGGGTTTCAATGCAATTAGAAAAATGTCATCTCTGAAAAAGAGCATCTGAAGAACCTTTCCATTAATTCAAAATCCATCTTTCACTTCAGTCCTCTGCAGGACATCTTTTGGAATGCTGGCAAACAACTTCAGTGAATAAATGTCCCCCTGCTTTATGCCTCACTTAACTTCGATGATCAAGGGAACATCAAAAAACGTGATTTCCATAGTTGTGTCCAGCATGGAGTCTTGTATGATTCTAACATACACAGGGGAGACGTCCTGCTAAAGCAGAGCATTTAGAGCTGCATTTTGTTCCACCGAGTCAAAGGGTTTTTTAAAGTCAATGAACAACAAGCATAGTGGGATCTTGTATTCTCTCCTATACTATGTATTAAATATATTAAAATAAAAAGTCTTTGTGATTTTGACAAAAATTGCATTTTAAGATGGAAAAATTTTCCAGAGTTTTTTGACCAACTTTAATTATGAGTTCTCTTCAAGTAGTTTCTTTAAGTAGCTTATATTAAAACTCTCCTGCAGTTATTGAGTTTCATAATCCCAATAAATCTACGTCTGTGCTATGAACTGAGGGGCATGATTCCCTTGTTTCTGTATGTATATGTCCAGAAATATAATGTTTAAATGTTCAGGTACTCTCCACTACCCAGGAGAAGTGAGACTTTTATGAGTTAATTTCAGTTTGCAGCCCAAACAATGTCTCCCACAGTGGACAACTATGTTTCTATCTGCATCTTCTATCTCCTTCTCTGCTGGGTCCAAATAAAACAATATTCAGGCTAGCTCTCATTGACCTAGCACAAGTACAAATAGCAATATGGTTGCAGTATTTCTGGATAGCAGCAGCAAAGATATGTCTGAGCCATGCTGAGTACCTATCCACCAGTTTTAGGGCTTTAAAGAGGAGTAGCTAACAGAGAACTCCTTATAGGGTATGTTTTTTAAAGTAGGTATATCAAGACATCTACATTTGAATCACTGTTTTTGGGTTAGCCTAGCTAGAGGAAGAGGAGCCATGCTGTAATATAATACTTGAACTTTTGTGTGTGGAACCACGACTTGTAGGGGCACATCCTATGGTTCTTTGCACTGCAGTAAACAGAACTTCTCTATTTATTCTTTCTCCAATGAATTATTCAAAACTTGTTTGTCATTTCTGGATGCAGGGACGGAATTGTGGGAAGGCATGGGAAATAAGAACAACATAGGAAACTACAAACCAGTCAGTTTAATTTCTATGCCAGGGAATATAATGGAACAAGTAATCAAGGAATCCATCTGCAAACATCAGGAAGATATTAAGGTGACAGGTAACAGCGAGCATGGATTTGTAAAGAACAAATCATATCAAACCAATATAATAGCTTTCTTTGATAGGATATCAAGCCTTGTGGATAAGGGAGAAGTGGTGGATGTGGTATACCTAGACTTTAGTAAGGCATTTGATACGGTCTCACATGATTTCTTATCAAGTGGGGTTCTGCAGGGGTCTATTTTGGGGCTGGTTCTGTTCAATATCTTCATCAGTAATCTAGATGTTGGCATAGAGAGTATGATTATTAAGTTTGCAGATTATACTAAGCTGGGAGGGGTTGCGAGTGCTTTGGAGGATAGAGTCTAAATTCAAAATGATCTGAACAAACTAGAGAAATGGTCTGAGGTAAATAGGATGAAGTTTAATAAGGACAAATGCAAAGTACTCCACTTAGGAAGGAACAATCAGTTTCACACATACAGAGTGGGAAGTGATTGTTTAGGAAGGAGTACCGCAGAAAGGGATTTAGGGGTCATAGTGGATGATAAATTAAACATGACTCAACAGTGTGACACTACTGCAAGAAAAACAAACATGATTCTGGGATGCATTAACAGGAGTGTTGTGAGCAAAACAGGAGAAGTCATTCTTCCTCTCTATTCTGCGCTGATTAGGTCTCAGTTGAAATATTATGTTCAGTTCTGGGCCCCACATTTCAAGAAAGATGTTGAAAAATGGGAGAAGGTTCAGAGGAGAGCAATAAAAAATATTAAAGGTCTAGAAAATATGACCTATGAGGGAAGACTGAAAGAATTGGGCTTTTTTAATTTAGAAAAGAGAAAACTGAGGGAACATGATAGCAGTTTTCAAGTATCTAAAAGGATGTCACAAGGAGGCAGGAGAACAATTGTTCTCCTTGGCCTTTGATGATAGGACAAGAAGCAATGGGCTTAAATTTCAGCAAGGAAGATTTAGGTTGCACATTAGGAAAAACTTTGTAAATGTCAGGGTAGTTAAACACTGGAATAAATTGCCTAGAGAGGTTGTGGAATCTCCATCACTGGAGATATTTAAGAGCAGGTTAGACAGACACCTGTCAGGGATGATCTACACAGTGCTTGGTCCTGCCATGAGGGCAGGGGACTGGACTCGATGACCTCTCGAGGTCCCTTCTAGTTCTATGATACTATGATTCTATGGTAGGATTTGTGACACTCAAGTGGAGTTAGACTGTGTCCACACTACAGTGGCATGTTAGCACAACTTGTCAGCTGCTAACTTGGGCTTCAGTTTATGCCCCTGGTGAGCCAGCCAGTTAGAATTAAAAATTGCAACACAGTTGAGAGAAAGGATTTTGGACGTGGACATGACTTGAATCAGGGATAATACTCAAATTATCACTTGCATTAATTTTGCAGTGAAGACATGTCCATAGAAAATAAAATTTCTGTTGGATGCTCTCCACAAGACAGACCTACCAGGAAAAGCTGTAACTGAGCTCTTACACTGTTTTATTGCCTGGTTGTTTGCTGAATGAATTATTCACTATTAATGACTTTCTCTTCTCATGTTTGTTCTAAGACTTGGAGAAAACCCTTAAGTGACAGAACAGAATTGTTCTTTGAATGTGTACCACAAAGAACAATTTCAATGCTTTGGGCACACTTAATCTTTGATTTGACAGACAAATTTTAATTATTTTGGGATAAAATCACTTGGTTCTCAACATTGTACCCTCATGTCCCTTTCACACCAACACTCTTCCTAACACTAGGCTCTTGAGGCTATATTCACAAAGGGACTTAAGGTTTAACTGCCACTTTAGGAGGCTAAGGGTATATCTACACTGCAGAGTTTTTTCAGAAAAACAGCCAGTGTGAGCCAGGCACACAGCTCCATAAATGTGGCCTTCCACATGCAGAAGTTGTTGAGCCACTGCTGGTCATCCCACTGCTCCAGGACCAGCTGGTCTCACCAGTTGGAACTGGTGTCCAGCCTCCAGAATCATCTCTCAACCATGGGGTGCAGTTGCAAGGGCATTGCTCCCGCATCCAGGCAGAGGGACTCTCTGATGAGCTCAGAGTCAAGCTGGGGCAGGATCGTCAAGATGGCGTGGGGCCATTGCATGTCCATGGGCAGCTCCGGCTCCATAGCAAAAAGAATGCGATGGTGTCCAAAAGCTAGGCAACCAAAGCATGTGCTGCAAATGCTTTGCTGTCCCTCGGAGACTCCTTTTTTGAGGCATAAGGGATCTTGTGCAAAAGGGCTTTTTTGCGCAAAACAGGCCCATCTACACTGCTTGTTTTTGCGCAAAAACCTCTTCCGCAAAAAGCATGGGCAGAGAATATGCAAATGACTGCGCAACAAATGCTAATGAGCACTTCATCTGCATTGTCTCTGCCGACAAAAGGGTGCAGTGTAGATGTAGTATGAGAAACAGCTGTTTGGGGGGGTCCCTTTAAGTACAACTGGAAGCAACTGCTGACCGAATGCCCTGGCTGAAATGGTTTCAAGTGGCCTTATATGCAAGATAGCATCCAATAAATGTGGACGCTATCTTTTGAAAAAGCAGATCACTTTTTCCATGCACTTTTGATATGTAGACATTCTCTTTCTAAAGAAGCTTTTTTTCGGAAGCTCTCTTCCGGAAAAGCTTCTTCCGAAAGAAGCCTGTAGTCTAGACGTAGCCTAAGTAAGAGAGTCAGGCCCTATAGGTATTTACACAACACCTGATCAACTACCACCAAAATTGTCTGGCACCTATGTTTTTGTAGTAGACATTTCCTAGGTGTCTGTGTTTCTGCCTCTTAACATGTACACCGTCCCTCCCCACCATTCTTGATATCCACATGTTTAAGCTGTAATCAGATCCATGAACCAGTGGAGGATAGACATTCCTCTGCCTATCTCACCTGCAGAGTACTGTCTGGTAGGCATGTTATAAGCTTTTCTATGGGATTGGGCCCTTATAGGACACCTTACACCATTTGGTATTAGGTAAAGGGGAAGAAAGAGAATGTTCTCCCTCACCATTTGTAGCCAAAGGTCATTTGTAATAATCTAAGGCTACGTCTAGATTGCAAGCCTCTTTCGAAAGAGGCTTTTTTGAAAGATACTTTTGAAAAAGCCTCTTTCAAAAAAGAGTGTCTAGACTACAACCAGTACTTTTGAAAAAGCAAGTCGCTTTTTCGAAAGAGAGCACCCAGGTAGTCTGGATGCTCTTTTTCGAAAAAGCAGTTTGTATTACATA
The DNA here is from genome assembly GCA_032595735.1 of Pelochelys cantorii. Lineage (NCBI taxonomy): Eukaryota > Metazoa > Chordata > Testudines > Trionychidae > Pelochelys > Pelochelys cantorii. The sequence continues at coordinate 33,316,191 of CM064326.1, forward strand.
GCGCCTTTTTTCAAAAGAGCACTTTTGAAAAAAGGTGTTATTCCTCGTAAAACGAGGTTTTCCACTGTCAAAAAAACTGCTGTGTTCTTTCGATTTACTTTTGAAAGAACGTGGCAGCAGTCTAGACGCAGGAGAAGTTTTTCAAAAAAAGGCCACTTTTTTTGAAAAAATCCTGTAGTCTAGACACACCCTAAGAGATATTAGGTCCTTGTTCAATTCCCTTCTCCCACTTAATTGATAGTCTCCTACATCCTGTGTGAGCACCCGAGTGATGGGGCTAAATGCTATGAGGGACATCTTCTTCCTCACCACCTTCTCTGCCTCCACCCCTCAGCTTCTTGCAAAAAATGACATAGGATTCTAACTCCAAGAGTTTTTAGGAGCTAAAAATGGAGTTGGGTACCTCTCTTTAGCCTGGACTTAGGTGCTGTTCTCCCAGAGAGAGGAGAAGTTCAGGACACTCATCTCTCCTTTGGCATCTACCATTGGCTACCTTCAGCATGGAGGCACCTGGCATGCTGGCTTTATGAATCTGATTCTCAGGCACCAGTCTCCATTCGTTGGATAGGAAACCTCAGCACCTAAGGCCTATGCTACATTAAAAATCTTGGTTGATCCAACTATGTCACTCAAGAGTGTGAAAAATCCACACCTCAGACCATATAATAACCTAGTCTAACCCCCAGTGTAGACAGCATTAAGTTAATGGATCAATTGTTTCATTGATCTGCCAGATGTGAGGAGGGAGCCTGCTTATACTAACGGAGACCCATTCCATCAGTGTAGACAGTTCATATGCTGAAGTGCTACAGAGGTGCAGTTGTAGTGTTGTGGCTGTGTCAGTGTAGTTTTTCAAGTGTAGACAATCCTTACCACAGGCTTTGTGAAATTCAGTGATTTTCTAGCGTTCCAAAATTCCTTTCTGAATCTAGTCCTTGGTACCAATTTTTGAAGGAATAGCAGCAAAGACATCAGTCATACAGAATATCAAAGTCCCCTGCTTCCTCTAGAGTGGATTCCTCCTTATCACCAGTCCCAGTGTGGCCTGTTAAGGTAGATAAATGTGCTACCTTTTTCACAGTATAATGCAGAGGTTTGAGATAATACACAATTGCTTGCTATATGTTGCAAAGTATGAACGAACAGTGGATAATTTTCAAATAATTGGACTCTTTTTAAACTCTCTGCAGTACCAGAACAGAAATTTGTATTTGATAAATACTATTTAGCCAGCTCTAATAAAACTACTGCACCTCAGTTTTCAGGCAATCTTGCTTTCCTAAGCCCTCTGCATATGCTTGGTCAGGATCTCATTGAAAAAGTTTTACAAACCCCTGACAAGGTAAAACCATATCTTTCTTGTGAAAATGCAAAATTCATTAATTCCATTTTGGGTTTTGACAACATTCTTTTTTTTTCATTATCTGATTTAATAGCTAATGCTCACTGAAACACAATCATCTTTGAATAGGTCTAAATATTTCATAACCTTGATTTAATTGCTGTCACATTCAATAGCTTCTTTTTCCAGGGGTTGCTCTCTGTTTAAGAACTCTATTGGCTTTTTTACTGTCAATATAAAACTTCCTAGACATCATTAGTTCAAGATTTTAAGGGTGCATGAATCCCTACAACTTTCCTTCTGAGGGCTGTTAATTTCAAACACACCTTTACTCTTCCTGCAAAGCTTAGATTCAATTTGATTTAACAAATCAAACAATTGTTAAGGAAATTGACTTATATGTTTTTATTTGTATGTTAAAATCACAAAGTTTTCATGTGTGGTACCAATTGCCATAGGCATTTTCAACACAGGTACCTGAGCAAAGAGATACAAAACAAGATCCATGATCCAATAAGACAAGAGTATAATACAATACTGTGTTGTCAGACAAATAATTAATGTTTATGCTTTCTTTTCCTCCTGGATAGATTTTGGTCCATTCCTTTCATAAGATCTGTACTGAAATCAGATTTCCAACTGGCAATGCATCTAAAGAGATCTATAATTTCTAGGTGCAGTGCTGCAGTGGACATTAAATGTCTTCATATCATAAGAAAACTCACTTAAGTTAGCCTATTTCTAAGCTATAAGATTTACTGTACTTCACATTTAAGTTTTTGAATACCTTGAAAAAGCCTTTGGAATGCCCTCTCTCTTACAACATAAAGGAAGTTCATTTAACAAAATCACTGTGCCAGGAAGTGATAGATACTGTAGATTTACTTTGGCATAAGCTATAACTGCAAGGCATAGTGATTCTGTTTCATTACTGGCTGTTCTAAATGTGTTGCTGAACTCTCCTACATGACTCTACATTTCATGTTTTATCCTTAAAGTAAGCAGACCATCCAAGCGGGAATCAAAATAATACTTTCAAGCTTTCCAAAACTTCATTGAACTGTTAGCAATTATCATAGAGCTGACTTTCTATCACCTATAGTTTTGTGCCTTTTATGCACGATCAAATCAAATAGTAATCTCATTGCCCACTGTGCATTATTTCATTCTTACTCTACCTGCCAGCTCATACAGCTATCTGTCACCACAGTAAACACAAATCAGAGAATTTATATCTCAACTAGCTTTTGGGTTGGACTGGATTCTGTTTGTTTAAACTTGAAACATTTCAGGGAGATACCAAAATAATGGTGGTGTGGGTGGCAGCTGTATATTAAATAAACCAACTGCATACTTATTTCTTGATGAATATGAAAATGAATATACAGTAAATTTTCATTATTTTACATTTTAGAAATGTTAACAATATTTTCAATTTTTGTATAGTTGGTCAGGAATTTTCTGACCAAAGAAAATATTGATTTATCAAAACCAAAAATGTTCAGACAAAAAGATTTATCTTTGACAAATCTAATTGATGAAAAAAAGTTTTAAATTGGCCAAAATATCCCATTTTGATATTTTCAAAATAAAAAAAAATGATTTATGTTTTTAAATAATTTTCTGTTTTGAATCCATTAATTTATAGTTTAAAAAGTTTTAAATATTTCAAAATGGTCAAAACCAAAATGAAATATTTTGGAATTGTTTTATTTATCTGATCTGTTTTATATTTACTGGTTTGAGATATTTTAAAAGATGTTCCTCCCAATTCAGGATTGAAAAAATTCAAAATCTTCTACGATATGAAAAAACATTTCCTATCCCAATCTAACAAATACCAACACACACACACACACACACACACACACACACACACACACACACATGTGTTTAATGCATAATCATAACAATATGATTCATATAATAAGAAAATGCATTTAAGTTAGCCTAATTATACCCATCTCTGTTTACTGTTTGCAGCTTTTTCGTTGATGCTGGCAGTTTCAAAAAACTCCTTGAATCAGCAACTTACAAGGGATACAGGATATGTGACCATGAATGTATAATTCAGAGCAGATAAGGGAGCAAGGAAGATAACATTGTTAACAAATAGATCAGTCATTAAAAAGTTACATCTTGGGTACAGTTAGGTGCTTATATATCCTAAGCAAGTGGGGAAGGAGGAATCAAAACAAGTCTGTAAATCAATAGAAGCAGGGTCTGCCTATGCCATGCCCCATTACCATGGTTGCATTTAGCAAGACCCCTTATTTAACCCTTACACACCCCAACATTGCTTCTGGGAAAATACTGCACTTCTATTTCTTTCTGGCCTTTGATTTATTAAATCTACTTCAGGGACCTTTCAACGATGACACTAATACATTTATATTTATATTTTTTTAAAAAATCACAAACTTTTCCCTTGCTATTAAAAAAAACATTTTTGGATAGTACAACAAAATGTTGAAATAGCCCCTCTGTCAGGTGGAATTAATCTTTCTTGAACATAGGTGATCAGAATTGCACACAGTATTCCAAAATAGATGTTACCAGTGTCTTGTACAATAGCATTAATATTCACCTAATGGCATCCTAGGATCTCATTTGCCTTTTTTTCCAGGCAGCATTGCATTGTTGGCTCATGTCACCCAGTGATGAGCCCAAACACCCAGATCTCTCTTCCCCTCAGTTACTTCCAAATGATGAGGCCATGATTTATAGCTGATATTCAGATTATTAGAAACCCTAGCGTCTGACCTCGTACTTTGTACTATTAAATTCCATCCCATTTCTGTTACTCCAATCTTTAAGATCATGCAATTTTTATTTAATATTGTTCCAATCCTACTTTGTACTGAAAATGTCTCTCAGTTTGATATCAGTAAATTTCATTAGCACACTCCAATTTTTTCATGCCAAGGTCATTAAAAATATTAAATGAGATCAGTCCAGAGATTGATCCTTGGGGAACTCCACTAATAACCCCCCCTCCAATTTGATAGTTCATTTTTCAGCAAAACTTTTTGCCCTCTCCATTTGAGCCAGTTATTTACCTGCTTTATCATTCTTGTATTAATCCATTTTTTCTCTAATTTAACTAATAATTTCCCATGTGGTATTCTGTCAAATGATTTACTAAAGTTCAAGTATAGTAGTTCTGCTGTTATCCCCTTATCTCAAAAGTCTGTTTTGTTCTCAAAGAATGATATCAAGTTTTTCTGGCATGATCTATTTTTGGCAAACTCAAATTTTATTGTATCCCCATTTGTCTTTACCTCCATTAATTTAATTGATCTTCTCTTCAAAACCTTTTTAAAGCCTTGCATAATATTGAGGTCAGACTAACAGGTCTGCAATAGCCCAGATTACTTTTTTCCTTTTTTTAAATACAGGTAAGACATTAACTGTTCTCTGGTAATACTGTACCACCTCCAGATAGATTTATTATAAATACTTACTACTGGACTAGTAATCTCATGTGCCGGGATGGACATTTTCCAGTCCCCCTGATGTAAGTGCCAACTAGCTCTTTACATTTTCCTGCCACTTTGGGTGTGGCAGTTTCCATTTTTATACATTTTTTTTATCAACTTTCTTGCCTTCATGGCTTCTGTATCAGTGATACTCAAACTGAGGGTTGCAAGCTTCAAGTGACTTTTTAGTGTGTCTCCTTGCAGCCCACAATATTAAAACATGGTTTGATTTAATTATTAACCATTCTAAGTTATTAACCAACCAGGATGATTTTGCTATGTTATTAACCAATTGTAGTTAATAAAATAATAATAGTTGGTCAGTCATTTTACTGTGAGAATTTCATCTCTCTCTCTCTCTCTCTCTCATATTTTTTAAAATCCATACTATACTATTTAAACATGTATTTATAGCACTATAGTAAACAAAAGCATTGAACCATTGAGGTCTGAGTATCACTGTTCTACATTAACATCCCTACTGGAAAATCTCATCTTTCCTTTGTCTTTTTTTATATAATAAAAAGTTTTATTTCATTTTATTTAATTTTCTTGACACGACCTAAGAGAGCTTGTCTTCTAGAATTGTCACATTAGTCAGACATTTTCTGACTTCTGTCTGTAGCTTTCTTTGTCTATCTATCCTTTTTTCCATTCCCTATAGGGTTTCTGCTTACCCTACTAACTGGTTTGTGGTGTTTAGTCATACAGCTGGGCTTGTAGCTTTTCCCTACAATGCTTTCCCCTTTTTCGGAATACAGGTCCAAGCCTTCACAATATTTAAATCCTTGAGTTTTTCAATTCAGTTGATTTCTTTAAGCAATTTTCTTAATTTACTAAAGCCTGTCCTTTTGATCATTATTTCCATTATTTATCTAGCCATTTAATTTAAATTGAATCAATTTGTGGTCACTCAAACCAATGTTTTTTTCTACAGCAGACTCTTCGATGGTGTCTACTTATCGAAACAAAGTCTAAAATTGCATCACCTCTTGTTGGTTCAGTGGCTGATGAAGAAAACTGTCATCTAACATGTCCAGGAATAACTAATCCCTACCATTGTTAGTGGTATTTATTCTCCAATCTACATCTGTGAAGTTAAAGTCTCCCATTACAACAAAATCTCTGGTAGTATTTCTTTTTCTAACAATATTAATGAAATCCCTGTCCATATCTGAGTCTCACCCTGAAGATCTATAGCAGACCTTGAGTCACTATTTCAACAGAATCTCTTTTACAATCCTTCCCCAAAGTGACTTAGATTAATGATTTCTAATTTCTTAGGTTTACTGCATCACTGATGTATGCTACCCCGCCAGCTTTACTGTTATTTCCGTATCTTCTAAACAGCTACATGATATATGTATCTGCAATACCTGTATACCCAGTCACAAATGCTATTTCACCATATTTCTGTAATCACTGTCATGCTGGGATTGACATCCTTCAACAGTTTCTCCATTTTAGTGCCCAGATTCTTTGCATTCATTTACAAGCCACTCAGTTATCTTGCAGTTTTCTAGCTGGATTAGGTATATGGCATTGCCTATTTTACTTCCATTTCAATCAATATGTATATTTGCTTTCTCCTTGCTGTCCATATGCTTACCACCTGGTATTCCTTTATCCCACAGTACAATTTCATTTAGATCTTATTCCTCCTGCTATGTATTGAAGTCAGTAATGGAGATTTCACAAGTCTCTCCATACCTCCTCTCCTCATCTCATAGCTTAAAGCCTTTCACACCCATCATGCTATCATTGAACTGGGAAGGTTAATACCCTAGGGTATATCTACACTGCCACCCTAGTTTGAACTAGGATGGATAATGTAGGCATTTGAACTTGCAAATGAAGCCCGGGATTTAAATATCCCGGGCTTTATTTGCATGTTCCCGGGCGCCGCCATTTTTAAATGCCCCATAGTTCGAACTCCCTGCCCGCGGCTACACGTGGCACGGACTAGGGAGTTCGAATTAAAGCTCCTAATTTGAACTATCGTTACTCCTCATTGCAGGAGGTCCAGGAAGATGGTAACATGCCCCATTGTATTCATACAGTGGCACAAATATGGGATCTCAAAACTGTGGTACACCAAGAAGTGAAGGTGGGCCTGTAACTATAAAAAAATCACTCAGTAACATTATACATTCTTTTCACCTCTCCTATTGCTCTGCACAGAGCTTATATGAAAATCTGACAAAATTGTTCCTTTTAAATATACTTTGACTTTGAAGCTGAAGCATTTCAGAGAAACATATTGATTTTGATGAACTTTTTGATGGGAAGGTTTATGAGATGCAGGCTGTACGCTTGTATCACCTAGAGAGTTTTGACACAAATCTGTTTTAATTAAAAAATGGAAGTGTTTTGCTTTTGCTCCAAAATAGTACAGAAACAATCTTAAAAGTTGTCATTGTCAAGCCAGCTCATCTCTACAGCCTTTATTTGGCATCTAGCAGGGCCTGACATTCTCAACAATAGTGCTCATAGCTATCCATCACTGTTTTCTCCATCTCTTGCTGTTCTGTGACCTTGCTTCAAAAAAGTACTGAGTATCATGTGACTTTTCTGAGCCAGCAATAAACATGTTCAATTACAGTACAGTGATGCAAGCAAACTTATCTTCTGATCTTTTTAACACTATCAAATGCATGTAATATCACTTCTCAGGAATCTTTTTTAATGAGGAAGATTTACAGTAAACATTAAAAAAAATTGTACACAATTTTTTAATGTTATGAATCTTTGCTGTTGTGCAGGCCTGAGAACCAGTTCTCATTGACTTCAATAGGCTGTGAATCAGAGCTTTAATATACCATGATGATTATCACTTTAAATAAAATGCTTTGGTAATAAAAAAAAAATCTTTGTAAGCCAAATTCAAGAGTAAATGGTAAGGCCAAACTGGGTGCGTAGCACGAGTCAGGCTCACTCTAAAATCATACTTAGGCATCTACAGTAATGACCGGATTTTCTAAAGCACTTAAAAACAAGTAGGTCCCATTGACTTTATTGAGGTTCAGCTATTCCATTCATTTTAGGATTTCATACTGCCCTCAACACCGTAGTAACTAACTGCCTTCTGAACACTTGTAAACACCCAAAATATATTAGCTGTCAAATATGGAAGGTACTCATTTTTGAAAATCTTGGCACAGAAAAAGAGTTCTAAATGCCTCATGACTCTAGCCTTAACTGAATAATTACTAACACTTGAAAGAAATATTGCTGATAGGTAAATTGGTTTAAAATAATTAGAGCAAATTCTTTAGATAAACATTTTCCCTTTAAGAATAATTATTAGACACTTAGTGTACTTTTTAGCACAGCACACGATTTTAAATCTTATGCTAATTAAGGCAATTATTGCCACAATTTTAAGCATACACTATGATTCACTTCAAACATTTCCCTCAGGTTTGACAGGAATGCCTACACATAGGCATGCAAACTGGCATGGCGCTCTGTGTGGGAAGTTGCAAGCAAAGATGTTAAAATGAGCACATCACTGGAATAATGTTTAGGGATAGATCCTGTACTGGGGGTTGGGTTCCACTCAATAGAATTATAGTTTGGATGCTAGGGGAGTAGGTGAGTATGGTGGTTTGCCCTTCCCCCACCCTCTACAGGTTGCACCTCTAAAATATGGGATTCTCTGGTCTGGCATGACCACCGAAGTTCCAGGACCAGAGAGTCCTGGAGTGCTGTAGTGGGCGAGGACCCAGGAGCTGGAGTGTGGCTCAGTTGGACTGCGAGGGGGCTGTGCGACTTGACTGGGGAGGGGGAGGGACAGGAAGCCTGTGCTCTGCTAAGCTGGGCTGCAAAGGGTGGGGGAGAGGGAGCTGGCACATGGCTCAGCTGATCTGTGGGAGACTGGGTGTGGCTCAGTTGGGCTGCAGGGGAAGCCAGGAAGCGGGGAGATGGGTGGCAGTGGGTGGGGCCTGAAATAACCTCCCCTGGTCTGGAAAAAACCCTCATCCGGGACCAATCAGGTACCAAAGCTGCCATACTAGAGAGGTCCAATCTGTAGTTACAACACCAGAGCTGGCTGGCAAATTCAGTAGGATTCATCTCAGCATTTGAAGAGCACAGGTTAAAACTGGTGTGTTTTGCCTTTCAGGAACAATGATTGAGAACATTTCTGTGTGTGCACATATAAGCAATAGATTACTGGAAAGCTATAATAGCAAGACTGAGCAGTTGTATGAAGAAGCTGTGAACATTAGATCAGAAAAAGGAATGGGTCTTGAAAGGATTTTTTGGAATAATCAAGAAGTAAATTGGGGGCATTATGTAGAGGTGGGAAACAGGAGAGAGCAAGGAGGAGGAAAGTCTGGAATAGGAAATGTATAGATTTTCAGGCTTGTTGCTCTCAATTAAGATTTCTAAATTTAATGTAATATTTGAGCTCACAACAAAATTGCAGGAATTTGACTTGGAGTTTTTCACTATTCAAAGAGGCTTTTAAAAGTGCTTTTGGAGGTGAAGATGGTGGAACAACCATAATCCACGTTGCAAGGCAATGTAAAACAGATTTACATCCAATCAGAGGCGTATCAAGCCATTTTAAACTGAGAGAAGGTCTGACAGAATAAATACCATGAGGATGAACTCTGTTCATCTCTAAACCAAATGATAATCACTCAAAAGAATCTAGTGGAAGAAAAGCTTAATAGTGAATGATTTACAATAAAGCAACGAGGGTATGTCTACACATCAAAGTTAATTCAAAATAACAGCAGTTATTTCAAATTAACTTTAATAGCGTCTACACAGGCAAACCACTATTTCAAAATAAATTCGAAATAGCGGAGTGCTTATTTTGAATTTGGTAAACGTCATTCTATGAGGAATAACGCCAAATTCGAAATAGCTAAATCGAAATAAGCACTGTGTAGATGCATATTTTGAAATAGGGGGCCTCCAGCTCTTCCCAGGGTGCCCTGGTGGCCACTCTGGGCTGAACCAGGAAAACTCCTCTGCTCCCCCCCTCAGCCCCGGAGCCCTTAAAGGAGTAGACTCAGTTTGGCCACAGGGCCTGTGCCAGCTCTAGGTCTGCCAGCCCAGATCCCGCAGGCACTGCCCCTGACCCTGTTGCCAGCATGAGCCAGCCAGCCAGTGCCAGCCAACCCTCCACCGTTCCCCAGGAGCAGTCTGGCAGCTCCCAGGAGCCTGCCAGGAGCCGCAAAAGGCGGGAGCCTTCCTGGTCCAGTACAGAGATCATGGACCTGATCGAGGTCTGGGGGGAGGCCTCCAATGTCCATGATCTCTGCACTAGACACAGGAACATGGCCATCTACAGACAGATGGCTGATAGCCTGGCCACCAAAGGCCACATGCGCAACCAGGAGCAGGTGCGCCTGAAAATTAAGGAGCTGAGGCAGGACTATGCCAGGGCCACAGGGGGCAGCTCCCAACCAGGGGCAGACCCAGACCCCTTCCCCTACTTTGAGGCCCTGGACCACATCTTGGGGGGCTGGACGGTCCGTGCCCCCCAGGTGGTCATTGATCCTGGGGCAGAGGGCCCTGACCAGGGCACGGAGGAGGAGGAGGAGGACGATGATGACCAGTAATTGCAGGAGCCTGGAGGGAGCGTGGCACTCACCCTGGACCCCCGAGGCATACCAGCAGCAATATCACTGCTGTCTTCCGAGGCTGGGGAGGCCTCGACATGTGAGTGCCATCACTGTCCCCTTATGCGGGGCGGAGGGGGGGCATGGGGAGAGGGAGCCCAGGGACCGTGCCTGTGGGCCTTGCTGAGCATGGATCACGCAGGGCTGCCACGCAGGGGCCCTGGCCTGTTACCCACACACATGTATGTATGAAGGCACATGACATGCTCCGTACCCCGGGGAGGGACACTGCACAATTCCCTCCCTCCACACCCCCCTCTACGCAGAGGCAGGGCACATCCTCCCCCCCCCACACACCGACACTATATACAGCACAGGGGCATGGGTACAGTCCCGGGCTAGCTCACACTTCTGGGGATAGCAGGACATGATGGTGTGGAGACCTGCTGTCCTCACCCTGCAGAGGGGGGCTGGGCTGCACCCACTGTGTCCCCAGGGATAACTGACCACCTCTCTAGTTTCTCCACAGCTGTACCAGCTGCGAGTGCAGGGCGCACCACCCCACCCAGGACATCCTCCCGCACCCGGGTCAGCAAGCTCACCCGGAACCAGGAGGGATACCAGCGGCAGCACCTGGGGTTACTGCAAAGGCAGGTCCACAGCCAGAAGCACTGGGTGCAGGAAGACCTCCAGCTGTGGCGGGCGAGCTTGTGGGAGCTGTGTGACCAGGGCCATGCCATCCGCGACCACCTGCAGACCATGGTGCAGAGATTGCTGCCTGCTGCCGCTCCAGCCCCTGTGGCCTCCCCAGCTATCGCTCCTCCTCCCACTCCTGCTCCCCTCCCACTTCTTCCTCCCCCACGTGCCCTCCTCCATACCTGCTCCCCCCCGGGGATGCCGAGGCCGCCGCACCTGCAGTGCTGGGAGACAGGTGGGTCAGCAAGACCCCCAACCCTGAGCTTCTCTTCCCCCTTCCTCCCCTTGCCTCACCCTTACAGCTCCCTGCTCCCAGGTTTCCCCCTCCCACCTCCCAGCCTCATCCCCCCGGTCCCAGTTATGGTCAATAAAGAGAGTTTGTTTTTGGCAACACATGTATTTTTATTTGACATCAGGAAGGGGGGTTAGGGAGGGGAAAGTGGAAGGACGTGAGGGTGGAATAAGGCACAAGGCCCCAGTGGGGCACACCAGGGAGACTTCACTCCTCCTCTGCCTGGAAGCTATCCCGCAGGGTTTCCAGGATACCGGTAGCCCCCGATGAGCCTCCTGGCTAGCAACCGTGCAGGGCTGTGCATACAGGCCAGCCAAGTGGTCGGCCTCTGCCATCCAGCCTGGCAGGAAAGCCTCCCCCTTCCGCTCACACAAATTGTGCAGCACACAGCACGCTGCCACCATGTGCGGAATATTCCTCTTGGAGAGGTCGAGACGGGTGAGGATGCATCTAAATCAGGCCTTCAGCTGGCCAAACGCCCCCTCCACCACAATTCGGGCCCTGCTGAGCCTGTCATTAAAGGCCTGCTGGGAGGGGTTGAGGTGTCCCATGTAGGGCTTCATCAGCCAGGGTTGTAGGGGATAGGCCACATCCCCCACCAGGCAGACAGGCATGTCCACGTCCCCTACCCTGATGTGGCGGTCAGGGAAGAAGGTCCCGGTGTGCAGCCTCTGGCACACAGAGGAGTTGCAGTAAACCCGTGCTTCGTGTGGTCTGCCGGACCAGTCCACGTTAATGTCCACAAACTGGCCCCAGTGGTGAGACACAGCCTGCAGGATCACGGAGAAGTACCCCTTGCAGTTAATGTAGAGGGAGGCCTGGTGTTCCGGGGCATGGATGGGGATGTGCGTCCCATCAATTGCCCCCCCCGCAGTTGGGGAAGCCCAGGGCGCCAAACCCCTCAATGACTGCGTCCACATTGGTGAGTCGGATGACTCTGTGGAGCAGCACTCTGTTGATGGCTTTGACCACCTGCAGAGGGACACACAGAACCACCGAGAGTCACTGGGGTGCCAGGGTGGCTGAGAGTGCTCCTTCCCAACCACTGCCCCGTGCCCCCTTCCCAGGAGAAACCCCCCCCCCCCATGCAATCCTGGCCACCGTGGGCAGTCTGTAGTGTGGCTGGGACAGAACAAACCCTCCTGTGAAGGGAACTTGCACCCCCTTCCCCTCTTTTCCCTAGGGCAGCCCATCCCCTCATCGCACCCCCTCTCCCCCCGCCACAGTGGCCAGAGACTGAGATACCTGCATGAGCACTGCTCTGATGGTAGATTTCCCCACGCCGAACTGGTTCCTACGGATCGGTAGCTATCCGGCATGGAGAGCTTCCAGAGGGCGTTGGCCAGACACTTGTGGAGGGGAATGGCGGGCCTCATGTGCATGTCCCATCACTGCAAAGCAGGGGCGAGCCACTCACAGAGCTCGAGGAGTGCCCAGAGGCAGCTCTGGCTCCATGGTGCCGAGTGCTGTGGTGTCCCGAGTCAGGGCAACCAAAGCAATCAATCAGAGAAACAAAATGCTTTGCTGTCCCTCAGCGAGGTAGAACCGGCTGTCCAGGGGGGTCCCTTTAAGCACAAGCCTCAGATAGCCTCAGACAGCAGCCACACAAAACAAGTACTGACCTGATGCCCTGCTGGAACTGGTTTCAGCTGGCCTTAAATGCAATTCAGTGTCCAATCAGTGTGGACGTGCTATTTCGAAATAGCTAAACACATTTTATGTGTAGACATGTTATTTCAAATTAATTTATTTCAAATTAACTACTTCGAAATAAGATACTTTGAAATAATGCTGTAGTGTAGACATACCCCATCAGATTAACTAACCTTACTCCACGCTGTTTAGAAAGTCTTCCCAAATGCTTGTATGGGTAGCCAAAGCAAATAGTCAGGAAGAGGCCTTGCACACTGTATACATGTCAAATGAAAACCAATTTTGGTACCTGTGATGGGGTGTATCAATTCTGCACTGAGCTCAAAGGGGTTAACCTGGCTCTCCTGGCTGAAGAGGCCCCACGCTCCACATCCCTGATGGGCACATTCCAACTGGAGGCTGGCTATAGAAGCCTTTGGAACTGGTCAGTTAGGACTGACTACCGCAGGGGAAGGAGGTACTACAGGCGCTCTGGGGAAGGAAGCACAGGCAGACCAAACAGCGGCAGCTAGGCTGAAAGGGACTGCAGTGCAAGCCTCTGGGCCAGAATGGAGAGGATTTCCAAAATGATATGGGTAGAAAATAGTCCCAGGTGGGAATTGTACCGAGAGCTCAGGGTACGGCTATACTAGCTCGTTAGTTTGAGCTAGGTAGGGTAATGAGGGCAAGCGGAGTTGCAAATGAAGCCCGGGATTTAAATATTTAAATAACTACTGTTACTCCTCATTCCACTGGGTGTATTGGTAGTTCGAATTAGGATCTTTAATTCGAACTACCTAGTCCGTGCCGTGTGTAGCCGCGGGCACGGAGTTCGGACTAAGGGGGATTTAAAAATGGCGGCACCCGGGAACATGCAAATGAAGCCTGGGATATTTAAATCCCGGGCTTCATTTGCAATTCCGCTTGCCCTCATTACCCTACCTAGCTCGAACTAACGAGCTAGTGTAGCCGTACCCTCAGTGTGTTGTGGTGGGATTCCCTGCTGAGCTAGCAGTGAACTGTTCCACTGCTGACAGGACCCGGGGCTGGGAGCTGGTGGAGAGGGAGAGCCTGGGTCCCCCACCCCCTCCTCAGATACCCCCACATGGGGAAGCTTTGTCTACTGTATATGGATGCTGTGGCCATTAGGCTGTGCTGTGTATTGACTCTGTGGCTGCTGGGTTGTACTACCCTGAATGTAGGGGAGTTGTATTGGCTCTTAGACCACTAGACCATACTACTCAGAACATTGGGGATTGTATACTGATGTTATAGCCACTGGGCCTTACTGTGTAAAGTCTCTGTGACCACTAGGCTGTACTGCCCTGAACGCAGGTTGTAGTGCATACACTCTGTGACTGTTAGGCCACCTTATCCCAAGAGGGAACTCCTGGGGACTTTGAGGGCCACCAGCCTCAGCAGTGGATGGAAAAGGCGCCCTTCAAAAGTCCCTCACTAACATAACAAAAGAAATACATTTCAATAGCTATGGCTCCAGCAGGTACTTAGGTGATATTTGCTTTCTAAAACAGACAAGGAGTCTGATGGCATAACAAATATTAAAAATAACACATTTATTGGAGCATAAGCTTTTGTGAGTTGCAACTCACTTGGTCAGATGCATGAAGTGAAAAAATCAGATGGTAAGGATACAGAGATGGGAGTGTTTCATCAGTGCTAATTCAATCAGGGTGAATGTGGCACCCTTCCAATAGTGACATGAAGGTGAGAATACCTAATGGGGAAAATTACTTATTGTAATGAGACCCATTTCCAGTCTCTCTTCAGATCAATTCTGATGGTGTCAAATTTGTGTATGAATTCCAGTTCTGCAGTTTCATATTGCAGTCTGGTTTTGATGGCTTTTTGCTGAAGAATAGCAACTTTCATGTCTGTAACTGTGTGTTCAGGGAGATTAAAATGCTCTCCCACTGGTTTTTGTATGTTAACATTCTTGATGTCTGATTTGTGTCCATTTATTCTTTTGAGTAGACAGTTTGATTTATCTAGCGTGTGATGGTTTGGATCATGGAGTGGATCACTCCGTGTGCTGATTAAGCCACTGATACTCACTTTCCTACCCTCACGGGCCCACCACCACCCTGTCCTGCTAGGCCAAAAGCTCTTGTCTCCCCAGACAAGGTGTAGAGTTGAAATTGCTGCTCCATAACAGTAACACTGAGGCTGAACCAGTTAGGTTCTGAGAGGGCTCAATTATAAGGCCACTGTCAGCACCCAAAAAATACCTGCCAAAAGAGGCCAACCCCAAATAAATCCATCTTACTCTGTGTAAAAATTTTACACAGACAAAGTGCATCATGATGTCTGCCCCTTTATCAGTGAAAGATTTCTGAACCCATCTGAAGAAAAGACCTGATTGCTTTCCATTCCTTAAATAGACTTTCCCTCAAAGCAGGAAACATTTGTTCAGTCACCCCACCCTCATGGAAAAGTACCAGACTCAAGTTTGTAATAGTAACTATAACATAATTAATTTTAAGATCCTGGTGGCAGGAAAAACACCACAGCAGCACAACACTGTGGCATTTAATTTCAGAAAGGGAAACTATACAAAAATAAGGAGGTAAGATAAACAGAAATTAAAAGGTACAGTGGCAAAAGTAAAATCCCCACAAGCTTCATGAAAACACTTTAAAAACATCATAACAGAGACTCAAATTTATACTACAAATTTAAAAAAAAACCAAAAAAGTGCCACAATGGCTAAATGACTAAATAAAAGAAGCAGACAGAGGCAAAAGAGCATTATTTAGAAAATGGGAGCTAAATCCGAGTAAAAAAAATAGAAAGACACATAAACGTGTAATGATGTATAAATATATGATAAGGAAGGCCAAAAAACAACTTGAAGAAAAACTAGCCAAAGACTCAAACATAATAGCAAATTTTGTTTAAGTACATCAGAAGCAGGAAACCTGCTAAACAACAAGTGGGGCCCATGGATGATCCAGGTGCTAAAAGCGCATTGAAGGATGAGGCCAGTTCAGAGAAACTAAACAAATACTTTGCATTGGTCTTCACAGTGGAGGATGTGAGGGGGATTCCCAAACTTTAGCCCTTATTTTTGGTGACAAATTTGAGGAATTGTGCTGGATTGTGGTGTCATTAGAGGAGATATTCGGACAAATTTAAAATTTAAACAATAATAAATCACCAGGACCAGATGGCACTCACCCAAAAGTTTTAAAGGAACTCAAAGATGACATTTAAGAACTATTAACTGTAGTGTGTAACCTATCCTCTAAAACAGCTTCTGTATCAAATTACTTGATAGCTAATGTGATGCCAATTTTTAAAAAGGGTTCTAGAGATCATCCTGGCAATTACAGGTCAGCAAGTCTAACTTCAGCACAAGGAAAATTGTTTGAAACTATAGTAAAGAACAGTGTTTTAGCAGCTTCCATATGATCTGATATGGGATGACTGTGTAAAAGGGTCAGGCTACATACACCCTGATTCTGCTGCACATGGATTTGAGCAACTGCTAAAAATATTGGTGACAAGTTCATTGCCAACCTTACCCCCACCCTAGGTTGGTGTCACTAGACCTTGTCTAATTAGTGTTCACAGATCACAGAGGGGGACTTGTAGGTTCCACACTAATTACCTAGATCAGTAAAGGGGTCACAAATGAAAGGGTTAGCTGGGCTGCCTTACTGGGTAGGTAGTTGGCTGCACTAAATTAGATACCTGAAAACAATACCTTGTTTCCAATGAAGGTCTATCATCTTTGGTGTGGGTCTCTCTCTTTCTCTACTGTGGCAAGTCAATGCACTGAAAGAAGGTAAAATTACAGGAACCAATCCTTTATTAAAGAGCCAGCTCTTTAATGTGGTTATTATTTGAATATTGTTATAGTTTTGGTCTTTACAACAACCCCTGGCTCCACAGGTTGACTGTGTGTTGTTGATGACTTGTTGTTTGTTGGTTTTAAACCGGATGTCCAGTAATGTCCATTGGGTAATCTTGGTTCTTAGCTTATATGAAGGAGTAAATAACATCTCCCTGCTCATTTTCTCCATATCAGTCACAATTTTATAGACCTCTATCATATCCCCTTAGTCGTATCTTTCTCAAGCTGAAAAGTTCAATTTTTTCCCTCTTTCCTCCTATAGAAGCTGTTCCATAATCTTAAGCATTTTGGTGCCCTTTTTCCATAACTTTTCCATTTCTAATACATTTTTTTTCAGATGGGGGTGATCAGAACTGCATGCAGTATTCGAGGTGTGGGTGTGCCATGCAGTTATATAGAGGCAATATATTTTCTTTCTTATCTGTCTCTTTCCTTTTGGTTCATAACATTCTGATAACTGTTATCTGAACTGTTATGAACCTGTTACATATTAAATGATGTTTTAAGAGAACTATTCATAATAACTCCAACATGTCTTCCTTGAGTGATAACAGCTAATTTAGATCCCATAATTTTGTATCTAAAATTGGGATTAAGTTTTCCAATTTTAATTATTGTGCATTTATCAACACTGAAATATTACTCCAGATAACAAAACACCAAAAGTTGGCGTGTGTTGGGGAAGAATGTGAGAGCAGGAAATTACCAAAAATTTGGGAACAGGACATGGGAAACAATCAAGAGAAGGAAAAATTTAGAAAGCTAAATCTGAAAATTAATAAAATATCGTTGAGAGCTTGTAGATCAGTGAAATGCTGATTTGTGAATGTTTTCATGAAAAGTGTTTGATTCAGCATTCAAGAGTATTCAGTCATCTCCTAGTTATTTGTAAAACTACTCCTCAGTCATGAAAAATTCATGCCCTTCACCCTTAATGAATATTTCTTTGGGGAAAAAGAAGGTACTGGAATGAAGACTTTTGTGATTTGCTATTTTCCTTTGTAGAATGTGTCCATAGTCCAATCAAGGATTAGACAATGGCCTTTGCCTCAAGGGGACACATCACAAGAACAATGAATAGCTAATAATGAACAGATCCCTGGTTCAGTCTACCCTACATCTGACAAGATAATGGCCATAATAATTTTGCATTACTCAAAGATGTCTCCTTGACTGATACCTTTTGATCTGGAGTCTAAAGAGAGCAAAAAGGGGCATGAACAGAATGAAACCAACCACAGAGGTGAAATAACATTTGGAGGAGGGGAGAGAATTCACCTGCACCTCAGTGCAGCAAAAGCTTGCCCTAGGATCAGGGTGGGAAAAACATTACCTTCCAGAGTTGTGCGTTTGGGGTCTTCTTAAACACGGTCGGTAGACTGATTGTGACTCATCCTTTGCCACAATTTAGAAAGCCCAAAGGCTATAGAAAAATGACTTCAGCAAACACAAGACTCACTTGGGAATGGGGAGAAGTGGAGTGTGTGTATGGGGGAGCTGACTACCATGTGCTGTATTTCCATCCCCCTTCCCAAATTCCGGAGTCATATTAGATAGACCTTTCTAGTCCCTAATATCTACAAATGCTTTACTGAATAGGGTTGGACTT
Source organism: Pelochelys cantorii (assembly GCA_032595735.1). Lineage (NCBI taxonomy): Eukaryota > Metazoa > Chordata > Testudines > Trionychidae > Pelochelys > Pelochelys cantorii. The sequence continues at coordinate 33,334,691 of CM064326.1, forward strand.
AGGCACATACCTATGTGCTTTGCTGAATTTGGGTCTCTCTTCTTATTTTGGTTTATGGTATTTTTCTATTTTTTTCATTATTTTGCATGTTTTCTTTTCAAGATTATACTTGTAACATATTTATCAGCACGACTGTGTAAGAGACACACATGTTGCAGCTCGGCTCCACAAACCTTTCGCATTAACTATTCCTAACATCTGTTCATTTTTTGCATTGCTCATAAAAATAGAAGCATCAAGCTTCTGCAAGTCTAGTTAGTGCTCCTAAGAGTAAATGCATACTGTGCCATACCAGTGCTGAGAAGAATGTTCTCAGTTCACTTTTGCTAATGTTTGCTACAGAAAAGCTTCTAGATGAAATATATTCACTCTGAATGAACTAAAGTATATGCAGTTTTGTGTAAGACCATAAGAATAGTCATACTGGGTCAGACCAAAGGTCCATCTAGCCCAGTATCCTGTCTTTCCACAGTGGCCAATGCCATGTGCTTTAGAGGGAATGAACAGAACAGATAACCATAAAATGAGCCATCCCCTGGTGCCCATTCCCAGTTTCTGGCAAACATAAGCTCTACAAAACAAAAGAATTGAAACACTCTTTCTATTGCTCTTAGCACAATACTGTTTAAGATAAATTTAAATACTGCACAGTGCAAAATTTTTTTCCCCCCATTTTATTACTTCACCTCCTAATCATGCTGTATATAAGTGCTGTCAGATGATCATTCAGAATTTTCTTTACTGCCTTGTTGCTTCCAATATCTTTTGTTTATAATCTAATTTACTGAGCTCAGGGGAGAGACATACATTTGTGCCAAGAATACCTTTAATGGTTGTTGTATTTTTTCCCTGAACATATTTATATGTGGGGAATTTACTAGATCTTTTATGTAAGTAGCAAAAATATTTTTAAGTAGGGATACTGACATATATGCATTAACTATGGGCCTGGCTCTTTTTTATTACATTTTACCTTCAAACAGTTTCTGTAATTATGCTGCTGAAAAATATTTGTATTTTGTAATATTTTAAACCAGTGTGACCACAAAGGAAATAATTATGCAAAGAAGCAATGGGATAAATATATATGCTAAGAAAAGTGGAATACATTTTATAGAGGCTTTTTTTTAATAGACAGAGTATAGAATGGAGGAAATATAAAAAGTTGTCAGAACTTGTTGTTAGAACCCTGCAAAATCTTGGATATGGACTTTATATTCATGTCCATGGATGTAGATGTGCATAACCATGGATCATTTTTGCAGATGTAGATGGGGGATACCAATTTTGTATCTGTACAGGGCACTACTTGTTACCTTGCTCTGTGTGTGTCAAAGGGCACCTCTGTCACTACATGAAGAACGTCATTGCCTGGCCAGTTCAGAGGGTCTTGCAGTCACAAACACACAACTGATCACTTATCCTCCACTAAGGTGCACATTTATTTCTGTCTTGCATAATAAAACAATAATATGCAACACAGTCTTATAACAAGGGAAGATTTCCTTGTAGTCCTCATCCCCCAGCCCAGACAGCTTCTGAACTTCCTCCTGTGCTCTTACTAAGCTCTCTCATCAACTCCCTTTGCTTCTTCTTTCTTCTCCTTATTATATTCTTCCTAATTACCTTATTAACCCAGTGATTATCACCCAGAGGCTCACAATCCCATACCAGAAAGTGTGTAATTACACTCTGCTCAGCAGTAAATGGGATGCTACTGAGAGCACCCTGTCAGTGTTTAAAAAACAAAGCCAACTTGCACATAGTGGGTATGAGCAGCCAATCTGGTCAAAGTTTCATACAACCCTTCGATAGTGAGCCTGTTGTGACCCTGAGCGACCTTTCAATCTCCAAGACTCTCATGTCTAACTAGGAGTAAAGAATTACATGCCTTGATCCTGAAATCTCACTTTTATGGGTATATTCATACAACCCCACCTTATACTTATAGGGAATTGATAGTACTGCATTCTGCACAAAATATATTAATTATTTTTTCAGGTCCAACTCATTTCTTCAAGAAAATGGTAAAGAAAACTGTCATTCAATTATTTAACTGGGATGTGTATGGCATTAATATCTAATGTAACTCCATTGGTTTCAGTAAAATGAATTTAGTTCAATCCATTTTTTAAGGAATTATGTATTTGTTTTTCAGAGTAAAAAATTACATATAAACTATCCATTTTGATCAACCAATAATTCTGGACAGACACAAATCTAAGGCTACGTCTACACTGGCATGATCTTGCGCAAAAACTCTTTAGTGCAAGAGTTCTTGCGTTCAAGCAGTTGTACAAGATAGCGTCTACACTGGCATGTGCTTTTGTGCAAGAGATGTGCTTTTGCGCAAGAGCATCCATGCCAGTGTAGACGCTCTCTTGCGCAAGAAAGCTCTGATGACCATTTTAACCATAGGGCTTTCTTGCACAAGAAATTCATGTTGCCTGTCTACACTGGCCTTTTGTGCAAGAACAGTTGCGCAAAAGGGCTTATTCCTGAGCGGGAGCATCAGAGTTCTTGTGCAAGAAGCCCTGATTTCATACATTAGAACGTCAGTTTACTTGCACAAGAACACGCAGCCAGTGTAGGCAGGCAGAAGTTTTTGCGCAAGAGTGACCGCTTTTGCGCAAGATCGCGCCAGTGTAGACGCAGCCTAAGTGTCATGGACACATATAATAAGGTATATTATTTACTTGGAAAATATTTTGGTAACTTTTCTACATATATCCTTTAGTAAACACATTGTGAATCATGAAATGCCAATCTCCCTTCCTGCCTTTTATCTCACACACCAGAAATATAAAGGAAACATAAGAAATACAACACACCAAAACTGTGAAAAGTAATTAAAGTGGCATAAGGTGGGACATTTGACAGTTGGAGGTGAGCGAAGAAGAATATCCTGAGGCTATGTCTACACTGCAGAAATTTGTTGGCAGAGGCAATGCAAATGAAGCGCTCATTAGCATTTCTCGCTTTCTCATTTGCAGTCTCTTCTGATGTGTTTGCGAAAGAGGTTTTTGCGCAAAAAAAAGCAGTGTAGATGGGGCCATTTTGTGCAAAAGAATCCTTTTGTGCAAGATCCTGTATACCTCTTTTTTTGAGGCATAAAGGATCTTGCACAAAAGGAGTTTTTTGCACAAAATGGCCCAATCTACATTGCTTTTTTTTTTGCAAAACCTCTTCCACAAAAATGATCTGCAGAGACTATGCAAATGAGAGTGTGAGAAATGCTAATGAGCTCTTCATTTGCATTGCCTCTGCCGACAAATTCCTGCAGTGTAGACGTAGCCTGAGGGAGTAGTTTAAGAATCATCAACAGACTCTTCCACATCTAAGTCACTAATTTAAAATCATGCCATCATTTGTAGCTTTCCACTTGCAGGAAGAGCAAATACTTGACCCTGTATAACAAGGACTAAAATAAAAATGGAGACAATTTGAAATAATGTAACCCTCCTTGATTTCTGCTGTGCATAGAATCTCAGGTTTATGATACAGTTTTTATATGCTAATAATCTGTCGTAATAAAAAGAGAACAAAGTTCTATGAATGACAGAAGTAAATGTGAGTAGAAAGTGACTGATGTCCATTCTAATCTACATAAGAACATAAGAACATAAGAACGGTCGTACTGGGTCAGACCAAAGGTCCATCTAGCCCAGTATCCTGTCTGCCGACAGTGGCCAGCACCAGGTGCTCCAGAGAGGGTAGACGAAGACAATGATCAAGCGATTTGTCTCCTGCCACCCCTCTCCAGCCTCTGACAAACAGAGGCCAAGGACACCGTTTTATCCCCTGGCTAATAGCCTTTTATGGACCTAACCTCCATGAAATTATCTAACTTCTCTTTAAACTCTATTATAGTCCTAGCCTTCACAGCCTCCTCGGGCAAGGAGTTCCACAGGCTGACTACACGCTGTGTGAAGAAGAACTTTCTTTTATTAGTTTTAAACCTGCTACCCATTAATTTCATTTGGTGTCCTCTAGTTCTTCTATTTAGGGAACTAATAAATAACTTCTCTTTATCAGCCCTCTCCACACCACTCATGATTTTATATGCCTCTATCATATCCCCCCTCAGTCTCCTCTTTTCTAAACTGAAAAGTCCCAGTTGTTTTAACCTCTCCTCATATGGGACCCGTTCCAAACCCCTAATCATTTTAGTTGCCCTTTTCTGAACCCTTTCCAAGGCCAAAATATCTTTTTTGAGGTGAGGAGACCACATCTGTACACAGTATTCAAGATGTGGGCGTACCAGAGTTTTATACAGGGGCAGGAAGATATTCTGGGTCTTATTTTCTATCCCTTTCTTAATAATTCCTAGCATCCTATTTGCCTTTTTGACCGCCGCTGCACACTGTGTGGAAGTTTTCAGAGAACTGTCCACGATAACTCCAAGTTCTCTTTCCTGATTTGTCGTAGCCAAATTAGCCCCCATCATACTGTACGTATAGTTGGGGTTATTTTTCCCGATGTGCATTACTTTACACTTATCCACATTAAATTTCATTTGCCATTTTGTTGCCCAATCACTCAGTTTGGTGAGATCTTCTTGGAGTCCCTCACAGTCTGCTGCCGTCTTGACTATCCTAAACAATTTGGTGTCATCTGCAAACTTTACCACCTCACTGCTTACCCCTTTCTCCAGATCATTTATGAATAAGTTGAACAGGATTGGTCCTAGGACTGACCCTTGGGGGACACCACTAGTTACCCCTCTCCATTCTGAAAATTTACCATTTATTCCTACCCTTTGTTTCCTGTCTTTTAACCAGTTCTCAATCCAAGAAAGGACCTTCCCTCTTATCCCATGGCCATGTAATTTACACAAGAGCCTTTGGTGAGGGACCTTGTCAAAGGCTTTCTGAAAATCTAAGTATACTATATCTACTGGATCCCCCTTGTCCGCATGTTTGTTAACCCCTTCAAAGAACTCTAATAGATTAGTAAGACAGGATTTCCCTTTACAGAAACCATGTTGACTTTTGTCCAACAAATTATGTTCTTCTACATGCTTCACAATTTTATTCTTTACTATTGTTTCGACTAATTTGCCCGGTACTGAAGTTAGACTTACCGGTCTGTAATTGCCCGGATTGCCTCTAGAGCCCTTTTTAATTATTGGTGTCACGTTGGCTACCTTCCAGTCATTAGGTACGGAAGCCGATTTAAGGGATAGGTTACAAACCACAGAAAACAGTTCAGCAATTTCCCATTTGAGTTCTTTTAGAACCCTTGGATGAATGCCATCCGGTCCCTACTTTATGAATGCCTACTTTAATTTTTGTCTTCTGATACTAAAGAATAGTATGCAAGCACATTGAAACATATGTAAGTTGGTAAATATCAAAATTTGTTAGGCTATCAAACAGCAATCAGCTACTATGTGGAATATGTCACAAGGATCAGACCTTTTCCTGACTGAGTGAAGCATGTGTTTAACTTGCACACTATGGCTGCGTCTAGACTGGCATGAATTTGCTCAAATGCTTTTAATGGAAAAGTTTTCCGTTAAAAGTATTTGCGCCAGAGAGCGTCTAGATTGTCACGGATGCTTTTGCGCAAAAGCACTTTTTGCGCAAAAGCGTCCGTGGCCAAACTAGACGCGCTTTTGCGCAAGAAAGCCCCGATCGCCATTTTAGCCATCGGGGCTTTTTTGCACAAAACAATACTGAGCTGTCTACACTGGCCCTTTTGCACAAAAGGTTTTGTGCAAAAGGACTTTTGCCCGAACGGGAGCGTCAAAGTATTTGCGCAAGAAGCACTGATTTCTTACATTAGAACGTCAGTGCTGTTGCGCAAATTCAAGCGGCCAGTGTAGACAGCTGGCTAGTTTTTGCGCAAAAGCGGCTGCTTTTGCAGAAAAACTGGCCAGTCTAGACACAGCCTATGAGCTTTTCCATTTATGTCAATAGGAGTGGAAATGGATGAAAATTCAGCCAAATAGCAAATGTACCAAAAAAAAAATGCAGTGTAAGGATGACCAAAACTATTCACAAAGGGTGCGTCTACTCAGCACCCTAAATTTGAAATAAGATATGTAATTTGGCCTATGCAAATTGCATGTCTTATTTCAATTGAATTTTGAAATACGCTATTTTGAAATTTGGCACATCTATATCATGTCAAATTTTGAAATAATGCACTATTTTGAGTGCTCCTTCAACCCTCGTAGAATGAAGATTACCGGGATGCTGAAATAGTGCACCGGTTATTTCGAAATATATTTTGAAATAATGGGTGGCTCGTGAAGACACGGTGTAGCCATTTTGGGATACCTCCAGTATCTTGAAACAGCTGTGCAGTATAGACTTACCCAAATTTGGATCATGTATAGCAAAGAGTTTCAGCAAAATAAATGAGAATGTTTTCAAAAAGTCAGAATCAATTGTTTTGACATTTTCTCAACAAAACATTAACTTTTAGTTTCAAAGTGATATTTGTTTTGAAATTTCGCTTTTTTAATTATTCTTTCCCCCCCTCAAAAAAATCCTTCAATGAAACATAACAAAACCTTCTTTTCTATTAAATATAATGACCAGAAGTGATTTTTTTCAGTTTTTCATTGAGAAAACAAAAATCAGTTCCAATTAACTATTATTTCAGAAATTTTGTTTCAACCACCAAACTGCAAAATGAATTATTTGCTCAGCTCTAACTGGGAGTGTTTGGTAGGTTAAATTAAGCACTTGTGTAAGTCATTGCAGAAAGATGGCCCACGAAATGAGGAGGTAGCTGCAACATGATAGAGCTGTCAGGAATTTTTAAATAGCAAAAAACAAACATCCCTCTCCCCAAACCGCCCAAACAATGCCACAAAGCTTGCTGCACTATTTTTGGCACAGTATGTTTTCTAACTAGACCTGTAGAACATAGCTTTTTTTTAATTGTGGGCATTTTTAACAATCATGGTTCCACAGGGTATACTATGCTTCTGACCTTTATGCAGCATCTGTGAAAGAATACCTTTCTTAGTTCTGTGCTCTCTTTTTACAAGGATGAATCTTGCTACCCTGAAACTGGATCTCTGACTTCCGCATCTCTATTTCTCATGTACTCCATAATAATACAAATCCCTGTCCGATTTATATGTCCAGACAATGACAAATAACTGATTATAAAAGCCATCATTAACCCTAACAATCCAAAGAACAGAAATTTGCAATGTCATAGTATAGTCTTTCCAAACCAGCATATATTAGTCAGCTGGAACACAGTACTCTAGGGTTCTTAGATTAAGAACGGAAATACAGATTTTTTATGCATGTCTCTGCTGCCAGTCCCACCCACCTCTTTCCCAAATGTCCAGAGATCCAATTTCCCACAATACTGGACCGCAGAAATCTTTTTACTATTTTCTCATGCATGGACTTTGTTCAAGCTCCAGTCACACAGAATTCATGTGAGCTGCCTTCCAGCTCCTAGGCTTAGGTAGGTAAGTGAAGGAGTCCCCTTGGCCTAAAAGTCATTAAAAATTTACACTCTGGTCATTGTTTTCCATTGTGTCTTCAAGGCAGCTCCATTCTCATGCTGTCAGTTCATTCATATCAACCTAGACATGCCTGTTGTGTGGAAAACCTATTTCTTATTCCTCTGGAAGCAACTAACCCTTTGAAACTCAGGAGGTAACGATAGAGTCAGTGGGGGGGGGGGGAAAGGGTGTCACACATGTTTCATAAAAATACAGAGGTTTTCCATGTTCCCCACAAAAAAATCATCCAGTCTGTATTCTAAAGAATCACATTAGCATTGTGTCACATATATAAATAGGTTCTAGAACTATCTAGCAAGCTTTCTATGAGAGTCACATTAAGTCAGGTTCAACTCGCTTTCTAGCAGACATGGGCCAAATCTCAAAAGACACCCAATTTTGTATGGAGGCAGAACTGCCCTCTAATTTCCAGCTAAGTATCAAAGCACATTGGCAGGATAAATGCCAGGTCATTACACATGTACCTGTTCTATTCTTTTTCATTGAAGAAAATGTAAAGTCAATAGGTAGGAGAATGACAAATAACTGATTATTAAAGCCATCATTAACCCGAACAATGACATATCTCCAAAATGACCAATGTAAAGATTCGGTAGTTTAAAAAAATACTTTAATCTTGTTTTCTGTTTACATACAACTACATGGGGTGGTTTGTTTCTGACACTGATCTGTTTGTTGTTGTACTTTCTGGAATGGAACTAATGCTCTTGAGTCTTGTGCACACACTCCTTTTTTTTTCTTTATCCCAAATAAAAAATATTGTAATGGCTGTAACCACAGTATAATAAGCAAAACTCCTCTGTTTTTCGTATCTGCCTCCCCCTCATGAGGTGACATTGGGAGATGGTTCTATTTTATGGGCAATCATTTACACTGAAAGAGCTACCATGAGGGATACAAAGAGATCAAAAGAAAAACTGCTGCTGCCTGTAGGTGCAGCAGTTGGTCCTGTAAGAAGAGATAGAAGAATACCAATTTGAAGAGTGCAGAATAGGAGATAAAACAAATATCCATTTTAAGAGGTTTGTTTTCTTCTCTTTTTTTTCTCTTTAATGATGCAAGAACACAAGCAGAAAAAAACAGGCTAAATATGTGTGTTCAAATTGAAATATAGTGTAATTAGAAAAATACACCAGGTTTAATCAAGATCTTTATTACAGTATAAACTAAGAATATGGATTTTACTTAATGGACACGGTCACTTGTATGACATTCTAGGGAATAGAACACTGTGCCTGAAGAAAGAAGTGGTATTTGTGTACTCACTCTTACACTAGGGAGTTGGACGTAAGGGTGAATAAAATAATGGATCAGATAAAATGAGAATGGGGCTGAACATTGATCTGAATTATATGGTGAGCCAAACTGAGCAAGGCACTCATCGAGGGATCTCCCAATCAGTATCCATGATCTGATTTGGCACTTAGATTTTTTACTATCTTTGCTGATGTCATCTTGCCTCCATAGAATGTTGCTATCTACTCGTTTAGCAGTTTTTGTTAGACTGATTGCCATGACCCTTCTTCAATGCTTTAAGGTTTCCTATGGCATACAGAGCTCCTCTCATTCTTAACAAACAGTTCATTTGGTCTCTGATTCAGAAAAAAAAATCTTTTGCACGTGTCTGGGTTTCAGAGATTGCACTGGACCATCAGACTATTGGATTACTCTAAGTTAAACATGTGTTTTTGTCAAAACAAGCTGTCTGATATTGCGTTTGCTGAGGAAATTCTAGGGCCTGCAACTCTCAAGACAGAGTTTCACCAAACAGAATGGTAGACTTGCTCATCACTGCATCAGAACTTCAGCCAGTGGGAGGTTCTGCTGAATCCAGGAACCATAAAGATTTGAGTTGGAAAAGTCCTACCTGTGTGGCACAAATTCACTCTCTGACCAGTATTCCAGTTGTTTGTCCAGTCTGCATTGTCACTGTCTCAAGCATTTGGTCTGACATTCTCTTTTATGCAATGTTGTTGCAGCCCAGTCTAATAGATTGTGTTGATAACACTGGTCTACAATTTTTTAGAAGTTGTCTGCTTCAGAGATAAAATGTGCTATTTATTATGTATTTTGATGTGCTGAATTCAAATATAACAATTAAAACAACTGATTGGCTACTGTTTCCAAGATATTTAAGTTTTTACATTTTACGTCTATGTATATTGTGTAGATAGTAGAGTTTTAATCATAAATTGTAAACCTAGGTCTTTTCATGTGTTTATGGTTGCTTTACATGATAATATTTCACCTGTCCTGTTTATGTAACACTTTAAAAATCAGCAAAAGGGTTATATAAATAAAATTTATTATGAAACAAAAGGCAAAAAACTATTATGTACATAGTTTAGTCCTATTCAGTGTCTACTCGGCGCTTCTTGGCTTGTCTCTTGTATTCATTAAATGGAGCATCTCTTGTCACTGTCCAGCAATAGTCTGCAAGCATTGATGGGCTCCATTTGCCCTGATAACGTTTCTCCATTGTTGCAATGTCCTGGCGAAATTGCTCGCCGTGCTCGTCGCTCACTGCTCTGCAGTTCAGTGGAAAAAATCTAGATGAGAGTGCAAAAAATGTATCTTTAGTGACATGTTGCAACCAAGGCTTTTGTATGCCTTGAGGAGGTTTTCCACCAACAACCTGTAGTTGTCTGCCTGGTTGTTTCAGAGAAAATTTATTGCCACTAACTGGAAGGCTTTCCATGCCGTCTTTTCCTTGCCACGTAGTGCATGGTCAAATGCATCATCTCGAAGAAGTTCACGAATCTGAGGACCAACAAAGACACCTTCCTTTATCTTAGCTTCACTTAACCTTGGAAATTTTCCACGGAGGTACTCGAAAGCTGCTTGTGTTTTGTCCATGGCCTTGACAAAGTTCTTCATCAGACCCAGCTTGATGTGTAAGGGTGGTAACAAAATCTTCCTTGATTCAACAAGTGGTGGATGCTGAACACTTTTCCTCCCAGGCTCCAATGACTGTTGGAGTGGCCAATCTATCTTGATGTAGTGGGAATCTCTTGCACAACTATCCCATTCGCAGAGAAAACAGCAGTACTTTGTGTATCCAGTCTGCAGACCAAGCAAGAGAGCAACAACCTTCAAATCGCCACAAAGCTGCCACTGATGTTGGTCAAAGTTTATGCACCTCAAAAGTTGTTTCATGTTGTCATAGGTTTCCTTCATATGGACTGCATGACCAACTGGAATTGATGGCAAAACATTGCCATTATGCAGCAAAACAGCTTTAAGACTCGTCTTCAATGAATCAATGAACAGTCTCCACTCATCTGGATCGTGAACGATGTTGAGGGCTGCCATCACACCATCGATGTTGTTGCAGGCAACAAGATCACCTTCCATGAAGAAGAATGGGACAAGATCCTTTTGACGGTCACGGAACATGGAAACCCTAACATCACCTGCCAGGAGATTCCACTGCTGTAGTCTGGAGCCCAACAGCTCTGCCTTACTCTTGGGTAGTTCCAAATCCCTGACAAGGTCATTCAGTTCACCTTGTGTTATGAGGTGTGGTTCAGAGGAGGAGGATGGGAGAAAATGTGGGTCCTGTGACATTGATGGTTCAGGACCAGAAGTTTCATCCTCTTCCTCTTCCTCGTCTGACTCAAGTGAGAATGATTCTGGTGCATCAGGAACCAGCAGTCCTTCTCCGTGGGGTACTGGGCGTATAGCTGATGGAATGTTTGGATAATGCACAGTCCACTTTTTCTTCTTTGACACACCTTTCCCAACTGGAGGCACCATGCAGAAGTAACAATTGCTGGTATGATCTGTTGGCTCTCTCCAAATCATTGGCACTGCAAAAGGCATAGATTTCCTTTTCCTGTTCAACCACTGGCGAAGATTTGTTGCACAAGTCTTGCAGCATATGTGTGGGGCCCACCTCTTGTCCTGATCTCCAATTTTGCAGCCAAAATAAAGGTGATAGGCTTTCTTAACCATAGTGGTTATACTGCGCTTTTGTGATGCAAAAGTCACTTCACCACAAACATAGCAGAAGTTATCTGCACTGTTCACACAAGTACGAGGCATCTCTGCTCACTTTGGCTAAACAGAAATGTGTCCCTTTGCAAAATCAAACACTGACAAATAAGAGAGCACGACGCTGTATGATTTCTAGAGCTGATATAGGGCAATTTGTTCAGCAGAGTGATGTAAGCTTCGTTATGATTGCATCATCCATGACTTCTAGGAATAACATGATGCAATTCATATAATGTATGACGCAATACCAGCTTCAGATTGCATCATTCATTGTTTTGCCTAAAAAGCAAGTACTGTCCAGACGCAGTCATAGATTTATTCATAGATCCAGTCAAAGATGTATTTTAGTCATTTCTGGTTTAAATTGAGATCCCTTCCCTTTATAACTCACTTATCCTCCGCCATTCCCAAGTCAAGGGTCGTATATACTGACCCAATAGCATATCTTGAAAACTAGAGCCAATCAACAATTTTAAGCATCATTTTTGTTCTCAGTGACCCAGAATTAGTAAAGTTTGACTACATTTTATTTCAGAAGCATTTTGGCTGTAGAGCAGTGTAATTGGTCCCTTTTAGAAATAATGGAATGATATTTTTAACCTTGTGGACCAAATCAGAAAATCCCCCTGCTTTCTGTGTGATTATGCACATCAAACACTGGTATATTGATATACTCCGGTTTAGTTTCATAGCTGAGCTACCATATAAAAATTGCATAGGTCTTTTCAATATAATTGGTGAAGGTATATCTTTTTGTAGAGAGTGGATGGAGCAAAGCACAGGTGTGAAAAATGTTGAGAGAATAATATGAAGAACCACAGAGGTGGATCAGTTGATCTAAAACTTGTTCACAGAGAATGGTTGAGGGAGTTGTGGGAAGTAACCTTACTTAAAGTATAATACCTAATCCTTTCTTTTTACTTAATGGCTTGCTGAATAAATGGCATATATTAAAAAAATATTTTGGATTCAGTGCTGGGGATTCAGTCATCTTTGCTAAAACAAATGTTAATGAACCTTGAAACTGAAGAGATCCTAATTATTAGATTTGACAAATCGTCATAGTAGATCAAATATCCCCCAAAAGCCAGAATTTCATCAGATGTGGAAAGAATTGAATGCTGATAGTTACTGTAATTAAAATGTCTACAATCTAAAAGTGTGAGAAAACATATAGAAGTAGTGGCAAACAGCGGTGAATGAGGGGGCTGCAGTTCTATGGAGGAGTTGTTATGAGTGATTTTATAAAACCACAAGGGCAAAGCTCAAGTAGTTTATTTTTTTCATTGAGACCATGACATGGAATTATAGCTCCATAAGTCAAAGGATTCCTAGTTTATATCTGACCCTTCTTTAAGGTTCTTTCCTCTCTTCTCTTATCGCTCCTTTGTTCTTCCCATCTATCATCTCATCTTTTTCCTTTTACTTGGAAGCAGGCAGCAAAGCTGGGGTGACTTGTATTGGGAAAGTCACTCACCACAGCATACATTTCAAGAGCCACTTAAGGCAATTAACAAAAAGGGAAGGAGGTGAAAGAAATGAGTTGATGCATTTTAATAACTCTCAGCTGTGAATTCCATGACAATATTACAGTGGAGTCAAATCTTCAGTTGGTCTAGATCAGCACAGCTGCACTTAGGATTTGGCCCTGGGTATCAGATTCACTTAGTGAATTGCTATAAATGTTTTAAACAATCATTTAATACCTCAAGTCAAATAATTACTTTATTAAATATGTAGTTTAGCCCAGTCAAAAAGAAGTTACTTTTTAATCAGTTTATGTACCCAAAGTCACAAAGGGATTGGTGTCATTGCTGGGGTGAGCACTCAAGACTTTCTGGCATTCATCTCTGCTTGATTATTCCCCCTCTCAGAGAAGCCATAGAATGGGAGCTAGATACTTGCAAGCCAGCTCAAGTTGCTGCATCTTGTAGCCTCCCCATCTAATAAAACCTGCTGTTGTGGAGCTTTGCTACAGTTTCCCCCACCTCAGGCTCATGATCGGGGACTTTGCAAGCTCCTCATTTCAGTAACATTATCCATTAGAGCTCATTGACTGAGATTAAAAATGTCTTCCATCTCAAAGAGGAAGTTCTCAGCGTCTAACTCTGACAGTGGCCAGCTACTGTGGAAGTCATAACCAGAGGTTGCCGTGGGCGGTGTTAGTGGCCTGTGATATACAGGAGGTCAGACTAGATGATTTCCTGGTCTTTTCTGATCTTACACTCTATGACTACCTCCAGGTTCCCACAAGGCTCCTCATCGATGGTGACTTTCAGGAATGATCTTTCTCACCATGGTCTTATTAAACATCAGCAAGTGTAATTTAAGTCTCCTTCCTGGGCACCCTTCTGCATACTCCCTGCCCCTGCTCCTGCCACCACACTCTTCACTGAGCACTGATTCCCAGGGCTTTATCCACAGAGGCCCTTTATGAGCAGATTCCCATTGACACCCTGTGCTCTTCCCATGCAAGCTCTCCCTAAGGAATACTGTCCCTTCCTCAGCTGCATTTCACTTATGAACTGGGGTAGCTAACCAATGCCTCCAGACCCTGAAGGGACAGAAATCCTGTTAGTTACCAGATTAGATTGATAGTGGTTGAAGTCATTACCCTCTTATACTTATTGAATGGCCTGTATAAAAGGAGTTGGCAATCTAATTTTTAATGTTTAAGTTGCATGAATGGATGCCAGTCATGGACCAGTTCTCCATTGCCTAGAACAATGCCTAGCATAATGGACAACTGATTCACAACTGGGGCTGCTAGGTGTTCTGGTTCGGAATCATCATCCAGCAAAACACTTGGCCTGTGTGGGACTGCGCACATTCTTAAAGTTATGCATACTCTAAAGCTTTTTGGTGGATCAGGGGCTTAAGTGCACATGAAAAACTGACAAGAAAAGGATGCTAATGTGTATTTTCTATGGAAAGCAACCCCCCGTGTTCTAGTATCAGGAGCTGCGGTCAAAGGCCAGTTTATAGAATCAGAGGGTATGTCTACACTGCCACCCTCGTTCGAACTAGGGTGGCTAATGTAGGCATTCGAACTTGCAAATGAAGCCCGGGATTTAAATATCCCGGGCTTCATTTGCATGTTCCCGGGTGCTGCCATTTTTAAATGCCCCATAGTTCGAACTACCTGCCCGCAGCTACATGCGGCACGGACTAGGTAATTCGAATTAGGAGCTTTAATTCGAACTACCTAGTCAGTGCCACTTGTAGCCGCGGGCAGGTAGTTCGAACTATGGGGCATTTAAAAATGGTGGCGCCTGGGATATTTAAATCCTGGGCTTCATTTGCAAGTTCGAATGCCTACATTAGCCACCCTAGTTCGAACTAGGGTGGCAGTGTAGATACCCAGAGAGATATAAGGTTGAATGGGACCCAGAAAGGTCATCAATACTAAGATAGAACAAAATGAACCTACTCCACCCCGTCAAGTATTTTTCCACCCTATTCTTAAAAACATCCTTTGATGGGGATTCCACAAACTTTCTTGGAAGTTTCCCCCCAATATCTAATCTTTAATTCAGTTATGTTCATTATGAAACATCATTTTAATAGTGTGGTTACAGGAGTGGGTACCAGGCCCTCAAAGTTGTTTAGACACCTAATACCCATTGCTATCAATTACACTTTCATTCCAAAATACCCTTTAGGATCTGGGTCTGGGAATACGATATTCTAAGCCCAGCTGTCATTGATTAGCCCTGTAACTTGCACAAACAACTACTCTTCCTGTTTCAGTTTCTCATGTGTGAAACGGAGATAATACTTCTGTAAGTCACAGGACCATTGTGAGTATTAAGGGGTCATATAGCATCACACTGCTGCAAGTCTGTCTGTTTGTACATCCATCCATTTGTTCAAGAACACCTCCAAAATGGACCATGAAATCTGGTATCCAGCTTCCTTTTATCATAACTTAAAGCCAGGTGAGGGTTTGTTTGTAGGTAGGGCTGAAACCATCATGCATATGCGGATGCATAAAACCCTACAGAAAAGACAGAGTAACCAGGCAGGTAAAAGAGGCTGTCTGGGGGTGCACCACATTCAGAACTGTCTCGCCCAAGCACCTCTAGGAACCACTTAGGGAAGCGAGGTGGGAGCTGCAGCTCTCCACCCCCCATTCATTCAAGAATATTTTTGGCTGTTCCTCTTTGTCAGGGAGTGAGGGAAAAGTGTACTGCTTTTTCCATTCCTCAGTCTGGCTGGGGAGTGCAGGGGGCACATGAACCTGGACCTGCTCCAGCTGGAGGACATACACCCCTCTCCCAGCTGTGCCTGCTGGATCTGCAATAATGATGGAGAGATGCTTCTCACCTGGCCCAAGCTGCTGTGGTGACGAGGGCTGGGGTAGTCCTCTCTCCCTGGGAAGCCAGCATACTGAACCCCTCATCCCCAGTCCCACACCAGAGCAATGACTTAAATGAAGAAAAACAAAAATTAATTGAGTTAAGGACCCAAGCAAGGCCGGGTAAATCTTTTAGCATTTCTATATAGGTCTCAGAGTCCGTATCAACTTTAGGATTGAAAAACTAGTTCAGAAAGTGTGACTCTGGTGTGCCTCCTTGTGGCTCAGTGCAGCAAGGCAAGCTCTTCTTTAGTGCCCCCAGTTGAGAAATGCTACTTCTTGTTACCCAGCTCTTTGGATGGTCACATGTATTTCTATCCCTTCTGGGGGAGCCAATAATCCAATTTACAGACCTCATGTTGGACCCCCCCAGATCCGTATATATAAGAGATAGAAGGATGGAGCCCTTGCATATGTCAGTGATGTGGGGGGGCAGAGCATTGAGCATGTCAGAGGCATGGAAAAATGCATGTATAATTCACAGATCAGAATAGACTCTGCGTACTCAATACAGGGATAGTGTCCTGTGTATGCTACATATGGGGATGGAGCCCTGCATATGACAGTGACGGGGATGGAGAACTGTATATGTCAAAATTTGGGCCTTCTGGCACCAGCAATCCCTGTTTCTCTCTGTATGGCTCTCTGCAATGAAATCTAGCCAAGCCAGACTCCTGTGGGGGGCTTGTTCTGACTACTCTTAGTATTCACATTGACATTAAGTAGCCTTGTCTAAATAGAGTTCAGTTTATTTGTCATCTAGAAGACAGCATGGGGAGGCCTTTGGTTAGTATAGAGAAACAAAGGCTATGATTATTTGCTATAAACTGGGGGCTTATCAATGCAAACTTACAGAGGAGAAAGACCTGGGTATATTGGTTCATCACCAGATGATTATATCCATTCCCAACCAGCATGATACAATATCAGTTATAATCACTTTGAAATCAATATATCTGTTATCGAGTCCTATGTACACAGAGATGGCGAGGGAGCTCTGCTAAGTCAAACAATGTGATAGAGCCATGCACATATCAGATGGGGGTGCATTACCTGGCTCCATCTGCTCCTGCACCCCAAACACAACTACGTTTTTCTCTGAGTTCTCAGGGCAGCAGAAGGTCAAAAAGGCATCATGTTTGGGGGTGTAAATTCAGACCAGTGGGAATTTGTCACCACTTGTATTAAAACTGAGCCCCCTCCAAATGCTTCTGCCACTTACAACTCCTGGGACCTGGACACAGGCCAAGCCCCCATGTACTTTGTGCTCTCTATGCCATTGAGTTCTGATTAAATGACTTGGAATCCAACAGCCTGCCAGAAGTTATCACAGACACATTCCTCTTACCAGAGTTGGTTAATGTTAGCAGGTGACCCCAACTTACAGTCTTGGACTTTCTCAACCCCATGTGCTCTGCACAGCCCAACTCTCTTCTGAAACGTTCAGAGGAATAATACAGTTCATTTGTTCCTTTAAAGAGGCGAAACTGAACAGCTTGCCACAGTAACTGAAGTTAACAGTTAACATTAACTTTAATTTGCACACAGCACTGTTGGTTTAGATCAATAAATGAACCAAATTAACTACAAAAGGAGGTAGGATTTTAAGTGAGTTCAAGTATAGAAGAGAAAGTTAGAAAAAGAAAATACACATCTGAGAGCCTAAAACTTAATCTAGCAAGGTAGGGGTTTTGTTCAAGATGGCTTTTCTCCCTCATAGTTTTCCAGCAAGATGGTGGCTGAATCCCCCTGGGTCCTAGAGTAGTCTGGTTCCTTCACGTTCTTATGTGAAAAAATAACTTGAGGTTTTCTGCCCTATTCTATCTCAATCTATTTCAGGAACCATCACCTTTATCTACCCTACAGATTCTTCTCCTAGACTCCCTTTTCCATTTCTAGTGTTTGCTAAAATGCAAAATGTTCTGTTTCTTCAAATCCCCCATTGTCGTTGGCACTGTTTGCTATTTACATATAAATTGAGGTAATCCAACATTTCTTTGGTTAAGGACAGACTTGTTTAATAACTTTCCCTTGCCATGTCTCGTTAAGACTCAGTTTAGCCATAATCACAGCATGTATCTATAACTTTTTACACACCACATACCTAAGCCACGTGAGAATAATAATGATCAGTGAGTTATTATCTTTCAAATTTCAGAGGGGTAGCTATGTTAGTCTGCTTTGCAAAAACAACAAGGAGTCTGGGGATACTTTAAAGACTAGCACATTTATTTGGGCATAAGCTTTCGTGGGCAAAGACCCACTTCATCAGATGCATTTAGTGGAAATTCCAGAGGCAGCTATAAATATACAGGCACATGAAAAGAAAAGAGTACCAATCTATGAGGAAGGCCAGAGATAACAAGGTCAATTCAGTCAGGGAGGATGTGGCCCACTTCTAGCAGCTGATGTGGAGGTGTGAACAACAAGAGTATGGCTACACTGTGTTTTATTTTTCGGAAGAGGTATGCAAATAGCGCTCGTATTTGCATACCTTCTACCGTTTTTTCCCCCGGAAGAGGCTTTTCCACCATTTGGCTCCGTTTACACGGGGCCAAAATGTTGGAACCCCTCCCTCTTTCAAAAGCCTCCTTCTTCCTCATAAAACAAGGTTTACAGGGGCTTTCAAAAGAAGGGGATTTTCCGACATTTGGCCCCATCTACAAATGGCGGAAAAGCCTCTTCTGGGAAAAAAACAGAAGAAGGTCTGCAAATGTGAGCGCTATTTGCATACCTCTTCCGAAAAATAAAACACAATGTAGCTGTACCCCAAGAGAGGAGAACCTGCTTTTGTAGTTGGCTAGCCATTCACAGTCTTTGTTTAATCCTAAACTGATAGGATACTTCCTCAAAAAAGAGGTATAAGGATCTTACTCAAAAGGGTTTTTTGTGCAAAACAGACCCATCTACACTGCTTGTTTTTGCGCAAAAAACTCTTGCACAAAAAGCATCGGCAGAGAATATGACAATGACAGTGTGACAAATGCTAATGAGCGCTTTATTAGCATACTCTGCCAGCAAAATCCTGCAGTGTAAATGTAGCCCCAGTAGCAGATTTAAAAGTAGCCATCTTGCAACAAAAAAACTTCAAAAACAGACTTTATAGAGAAACTACAGAGTCGCAATTCATTTGCAAATTTGACACTATCTATTTAGGATTAAACAAAGACTGTGAATGGCTAACCAACTACAAAAGCAGTTTCTCCTCTCTTGGTGTTCACACCTCCACTTCCGCTGCTAGAAGTGAGCCACATCCTCCATGACTGAATTGACCTTG
The DNA here is from genome assembly GCA_032595735.1 of Pelochelys cantorii. Lineage (NCBI taxonomy): Eukaryota > Metazoa > Chordata > Testudines > Trionychidae > Pelochelys > Pelochelys cantorii. The sequence goes on from CM064326.1 coordinate 33,353,819, forward strand.
TTATCTCTGGCCTTTCTCATTGATTGGCACTCTTTTCTTTCCATGTGCCTGTATATTTATACCTGCCTCTGGAATTTCCACTACATGCATCTGATGAAGTAGATCTTTGCCCATGAAAGCTTATGCTCCAATAAATCTGTTAGTCTATAAGGTGCCACAGGACTTCTCGTTGTTTATGCAGATTCAGACTAACACGGCTACCCCTCCGATATTTATTTGGGTGTAAGCTTTTGTGGGCTGAAGCCCACTTTGTCAGATGCATGAAATGGAATCTTCAGTTTGTCAGGGAGACATACACACATGCAAAGATGGGAGTGTTACATCGCTATGAGGACCAGTGCTAACAAGGTTAAGTCTATCCGTGTGGATGCAGCCTACTTCTTATCAACCATGTCTAGTTTGTGAGGAGCTTGCCCTGCTCCTCCAGCAGCACAGTATTCAATTGAGAAAGGACTCATTGGTCACAGGAGCAGGTTGCTATTGCTCTCTGGAGGCTTGCCATCCCACACTGCTGCAGCTCTGCTGCAAAGCAGTTTGCCAACAACTGTTGGGGTTGTGGAGGTTTGTGAAGCAATTAAGCATGTGTGGGTGTTGCAAATAAGAACTGTGTCTGGAAGAATGGCTGGGAATGGTGTTCCCCAACTATGCTGGGTCCATCAATGGGACATGAGCCTGTAGGTTGTCCACCAGCAGGAGCAAGTGAATATGTAAACCAGAGTTTAGACTGCCATGTTCTCCCAGGGCTTAGTGCACCAGAGGAGCAGGTTCATGAACACTGGCAATGGAGAAAGGAGCATGACACCAGAGTGTGTAGGAGACTAGATGTCTGGTTTCTGGGAAAAGCAGAGATCTTATTCCCTCCTAATAATATGCTGGAGAATTGGATGTTGATGTTTGGGGGACCCTGCTTCCAAACTCTTGCCATTGCTCATGAAATTGTTCCCTGACATCAGGGGGTCTGGCAAATCAGTGGTTCAGCTACTCGCTAAGCAGCTAAAAAGATGGCCAACGAGTGTTGATTTGGAAAGTTGAAACCAAGATGGCACTGCCTATAACATACCTTTGAATACCTCTGTGGCCATTTTCTTCCACATAATAATGGCCTGCTGCCTCTTGCTCAATAACTGTAAGCTAAAGGCAACTCAGTGTGGGGAGTGAGCTCAGGACATCACTAATTTCCATAAAATCAAAGTGGACCCCTCAAAATGGCAGGCAAGGGGAAAAGAGGGATGCCCACCTCTCAGCAGCACAGGATGTGAGTATGAGAGCTGAATGAAATGCGTGGATACTGGGAAAAGAGACCTCTTTGCATCACTTTGCCTTACACTTTTATTACAAATAAAAACTGTTATTTCGCTACAGTATGCATGTGATGTTAGGTGGCGTATTCATGGCATGACTCAGTGAGATTCTGTGACTATCAGAAAACTTCCTGGATCTTACTTCCTTTGCAAGCACACATAAAGCCACCTCCTCAAAAAATGATTAAAGAATCAAACCAAACCAAGGGAAAACATGTAGCACAGTCACTGAAAGGTAAAGAACTGCTGTGCGACCAATCTAGCAGGAAAGGAATCTTTGGAACGACACAGTAGACCAATCCCTGACAACTCAGCATTCACTGTAAGGAGAGCGGGCATGAAAAGGATATGCAAATAACAACCTATCACAAAAAAAAAAAAATCCACAATGCTTCTATTAAGGGAAAATGAATGAAGAGGACATTGTAAATTTTAAGTTAGAGGTAAATGATCAGAGATGGGGATGGAGCTCTATCTATGTCAGAAATGGGGATATATCCTTGCTTTGTGTCAAAAAGTTAATGGGTCTGCTTGTATCAATGACAGGGAGGGAACCATTTATATATCAAAGGAGGGAGGGAGCTCTGCTTCATCACAAATGAGGATTGAGATTGTGTGTGGAGGTTGGGAGGGGGGTGCAAGAACAGCTTAGCTCAGATGAGGATTGTTCCCTGTGTATTTCAGAAATTAGAATCCAGCTTTCATTCATAGAGATGCAGCTGTTAGGCAGCTTTGCATATTTCAAAATACAGCTCTGTCTCTGGCTGTGTCTAGACTATACCTCTCTGTCGACAGAGAAATGTAGATTAGGCACATCAAAATTGCTAATGAAGCAGGGATTTAAATATCCTGTGCTTTATTAGCATAAACATGGCTGCCGCTTTTTTTCGAAATTGAGTTTTTTTCGAAAAAACTCGGCAGTCTAGACGTGAATCTGTTGAAAATAAACCCTTTTTTGATAGATCCTGTAAACCTCATTTTTTGAGGAATACAGGATCTGTCGAAAAAGGGTTTATTTTTGACAGATCCGTGTCTAGCCTGCCGTTTTTTTCCGAAAAAAACTCCGTTTAAAAAAAAAGCGGTGGCCATGTTTATGCTAATGATGCGCAGGATATTTAAATCCCTGCTTCATTAGCAATTTTGATGTGCTTGATTTGCATTCCTCTGTCAACAGAGGGACGCAGTCTAGACATAGCCTCTGCTTATCTAATGGTAGGGTTAGCTTTCTACCTATATAAATGATTCCCATAAAACCCTAGATATATCAGTGATGGAGATACACCAACCAAGCAAAAACTGTATTTCAGAGCTCTGACTAAATAGGCGATAGGAACAGGGGCCCTCGGATGCCTGAGGCAGACATGGAGTCTAGCTCTGGCTGCTTACTATGCAGCCCTACATAAATCAGGAAGGACGGTGGAATTTTGTATATCTGGGATGGAACTCTGCTTATGCTGGAGCTGTCTGTCTCTGCAGCACTGCATGCATCAAAGACAGGGATTGAACTGCAGCTGGGTTATGGTAGAGCTGGGTACAAGTCCTTGATCTGAAAATTACACATACGCCCAAAGCTCTTCCCTTCACTGTCATGGAGCTATCCATAGGTTAGAGATTAGGGTAGAGCCCTGGGTGTATGAATGATTGTCAGAACAGGGTGTTGAACCGGAATGCTCTAACCACTGGCGAATTGGCTATGCTGGGGTCAGTTTCTTGTGTGTGTTTTGAGAGGAAATTCTATCCTGGACCAGGGAAAGCTTTGTTGCTTTGATGAAAAAGCTACTGCTGGTTGAGAATTTAACAATATAGGTAAGAGTGTTAGATAAGTTGCTGGGTATGTGTCTGTCAAGGGAAAGGGAAGAAAATCTGACCATGTCAAATGTGGACATGGATTTCTAACTACTTCCAATATGAGAATTATTCTCTTCTTATATGAATAGCTTTCCTGGTGCATGGTATCAGAACTAGGATTGGGCCCTAACAATATTAAATGCAAAAAACATCTTTGAGAAACAGTAAAGTTTGCTCACACAAATGTACCTCACACACACACACACACACACAAAGAATGTAATGAGAACTTAGCCACCCAAGGGCTTATCTACACTACAGAGAAGATTGAAGCTACCGTAGTCGATCTTCCAGTGTTTGAATTAGCAGCTCTAGTGAAGACCAGTGTTCCCTCTAAGCTGTGCGGGGCTGTGATTAATCATCCCCACCCAGTCAGAGGCTCAGGGCTCCGTGCAGGAAGCTGACTGACTGGGCGCGGCTGATTAATCACCTGTGAAACTGTGCTGCCCTGCACAACTTTAAGGGAACACTGGTAGAGACATGCTAATTTGAATTGAGAGGGCACTCCCATCGGCGCTGGTAATCTTGTTCCTATGAGGAATAAGGGAAGTTGAAGAGAGAGTGTGCTCCCATCCACCTCCTGCTGTGAGGACAGTGACAAAATGTGATTTGCGAAACTTCAACTCCAGCTACATAATTAACATAACTGGAGTCGATAACTTAAGACAACTTTCTCCTTTAGTGTAGACCAGGCCTAAGGGTATATTCCGTCTGCTGCTCTTTCAATATGCACACATGTTAGTCACCAGCACTACAACCCCCTGCATGCCACAGAACACATGCAAATACCTTTGCACCCTATGGATATCATCTATCAAATTTTATATATGTTTATCACTGTAGTACCCGTGCACCTTCCAGCAGTGTATTAAGCAATATGACTATGCATCTGTCCTGTGTGTTGTGATCCTCCCAGTTCTTTCACTACCAAACTACCCTTTCCACATAAAGGAAAGTACTCCTTAGTCTTTTTTCTAAACATACCCTTCACAATGCTGCCCCATCTCAAAACTATCAGTCTGTAAAGTTTGGTATACCAGTTTGATGTATTTGAGGGAACTGATTTAAAACATCATTACATAGAAAATGTAAGCTGTTTAAAATGTTCTGACCTTGCATGAAAAGGGTCACCTTAAAAAGAAAGCTTGTTGCTAAATAGCTATAAGTACAAAATATCATGATGGAGCTGTTTATTTCAACTAGAAAATAAGAAAGTGAATATATAAATTATTAACAATATTCTTACATACCAAACAAAGTTATCTATGTTACATCAAAGACTGGTCAAAACATGGGAACGGAATGTCCCCAGAGCCTTGTTAAATGCCTGATTAGAAGTATGTACACAGACAACTGATCCATTCTCAAATTAAAAAAAAAGAAAAGGCTTGCAAACAGTATCTGATACTGAGAGATTAAAGATGTATAAAGTTGTTTTATCTTACTGGAGTGGAGCCCAATTTAAAGTGTTGGAAAATATATGATTCAAATGCCTTTATATTGTCATGTAATGGACTGATTTTATAAAAATCACCAGAAAATACCTAGAATGCAGGAAACTTCAAAATGCACACTTTTTCCTAAGCAAGTGTAGTTGGATACTTCAACCTGAAATGAAAATGTTACTAAGTACTGCTGTAAACCATGGATGTCAAAACAGAAGACCAAGGAGTAAATTAATGGTAACAGTGGAAGTTATATCAACACTTAAGAGGGGGGAGGGTCTGTGGAAGCCACTTGAAGAAGCAGAGTGCTTACCAAAATTTCAGAAGAATTAATGAAATTCCAATGGTAGAACTGATGTGACATGGGACTTTAGTCAATAGTTATTCAAGATCAAATGTTTCTTTCATTAATTGATCAGGGAGTGGATCCAGGAGAAAGGAACATGGGCCATGTTCCTCAGAGAACTCTGCATCACATTAAACACCAGCTAAGCTTTAGAAGATTGATGAGGAGTCATTCTGACCTCCTAGAGAGGTGGTGAACTTCTGGAGGCCATTCAATCAGTCTTTCTAATACCCTTGAAGAAAGCCATGTAGGATCCTGTGGTCGTATAGAAGGCAGGCCAGGGCCATTAGAACTGGCAGCTGATCTGCATGTGTTGAGGAGTCTAAGGGCATGTTTACAGTAGGAAATTATTTTGAAATAACTACATTCAAAATAACTCCCATAATAAGTATTTCAAAATAAGATTATTCCCCAAGGAAAGCAGGAGTACAGATTTCAAAATAACCAGCCCCTAATTTCAAAATAATGAGCTTGATAGTGTAGACACTCTGCTTATTTAGAAATGAGAGATTATTTTGAAATAGCGTAGGCCAGGGCTTAGTGCAACTCTTGCATTAGTAAAACGTGAAAATCTCTTTGGCCAGGGAGCCAGCTGGACAATGCAACCTACTTGAATGAATCACAGAAGTATTTCAATTTTGACCAAGGTGGATAACTGTTAATCACCGAATCATACACACCATTTCCAGAAAGAAGTAGGTTTTGCCTGAAGGTCTTCCATATCAGCAGTAACAAGTTAGATCAGACAATCATTAACCTCCTACCTTTCTGAGGTAGCCAGTCTATACCAATCTATACTGCATAACTGATGCACTTGACAGAGTGACGTCAACTAAGTGATTAAATGGAAATTCTCCACAAACAATTCTGTTGCTATGTTATACAGATATTATAGCTTGAGATCTCTATTAGTTGAAAGATTCTCCTTAGAAGTTACACTGCTAGCATGGGAACATGTTCATTGCACTATATACGAGAAAGGAAGTGCCACATGTAAGGCATAAATGACCTTGTCTCACATGTAAGGTGGACCATTATGTCATTTTTGAGTCATTTGTATTTTATCAGAAAAAGGACCCAAAACTGAATTGTAAGACAAATTAAAAATTGCATTTTTAATATATGTATATTACTGCACTGTTGGCCACCTTTCATACAAATACAATTTCCATCTGATTAAATCGTATCTATATTACTCTAAAATCTGAATGAACACCTATAAAAGACAGTTGTGGAAAAAGGCTATTTCTTCTAACACAATTCTTGATTTCAGACTTGTTAAACATGCTATAAAAAGCAGTACTTAAATTAATTTTCATTTATCAGTAATTTATATATGCAACCTGTTAGAAATAAAACTTTCTGATAGCTCCCATAAAAGTTGAATTAGTAACAGATAGCACCACACTAATGTCTGCAATTTAATATACTTTCTTAATTGGATTCTACTACACCAGTGGACATTTTGAAATATACAGAATTCAGATTAAGCTGGCAAAATTTCAGAAACAGCCACATAAGTTCACTGTTCAGTTTTAGCAAATTGTATAGCAGACAAAATGGAAATTTAAAGAGATAACATACACAGGAAATCTTTAAAGATATTATATTTTACCGACCTCCTTTGTTACCATCTTAACACTGATAAGGTAGAAATTTGAGACAATTCTGTCCCTATTGATTATGGGTTATATTCCCAAATAATACTATGATTTGGGACAAGTCACTTACTCTCTCTGTAGCTCAGTTTTGCAATCTGTGCAGTAGGAATGACAATGTTTACTTACTTTTGAAAGCTCATTTAGAACCTGGAAGAAAGCTTGTTTGTAAGCACAACAGTGTATTAATACTGCTGAGTATTTTTATTGGAAATGATTTCTGATCTCACAAACTGAGGACACTGACATCACTGAGGGCACATCTACACAGCAGGACTTAAGCCACACAATCTGAGCTATGTCAATTACGTAACTGAAGTCAAAATAGCTTATTTCGACTTTTGGCACTGTCTACACAGCAGGAAGTCCAAGAGAGCACTCTTCCTCTGATTTCCCTTACTCCTTGTAAAAATGAGGGTTACAAGAGTCAGAGTAAGAAGTCCTCCAGCTCGACATTATTTTGACATTGTTGAAATAAATACTTGTAGTGTAAATGCAGACTACGTTATTTCAGAATAACGCTGCTGTGTAGACATAGCCTGAGTGAATGAGGAAGCTGGAGTACAAACATTCAAATTGAGAAACTCATGTTTAGCCAACATTATTTTGATATTGTAATTGATGATGATAGAATGGAAATATAGAATCCATGACATTCAAGCAAAGATTGGCAAATTACATATTTCATTACACATTAAAATGAGTTTCAGCTTGAATTGTTGTAATTGCATCATCTGCTGTGTTTAATTGACTTAGAAATAAGAAATATACTATGCTACATTTTGCTAAATAAGAATTTAAAAGTGGCAAGATCAAATCTAAAAGCCACCCTGCACTGGCAACAGGATAATCTAATAAATATTTCTAGTTTCTAGTTTTTCTGATGTGTCCAGCAGAGGCATTGGTTATAAGAAACATCATACAAGCAACAATCAAAGATAGATAGTGAAGATACACTGGTAAGAAATTCTTATACAGAATTAAAAAAGCCTGAATTAGCAGACAGCTACTTTCTGCCAACTAGAGGAGAAGATTGGGAACTGCATGTTGTTGCTTCATGTTAAATCCTGGAAACTGTGTGTGGCAGATTTCAAAAAAGATTATAACCATTTGCACTTGGAGAAGAGTTGAAATTGAACCAAAGATTGGAGCTTGTGAACACGCAAGACCTTGCTGCATTAAGCTCTATAGCTCTGTTGCTCTGTGTTCCTGCTGTTCTGCAATTCAGATAAAATAACAGATGTTGCATGTAAAAGACATGATTGGCTGATTGGATTTGGGAAGACATTTTCCTATTAGATGTTTTTGTGGGAGGCTCTGGATCTCTGTTTCCATTGTCCAAAATAGAGCTGACAGGCCTGTCATTGGCGGTGGGGGGAAAGGGAAGGAGGACAATTACCCTGGGGTCTGGCAATTCAAAGGGGTCTGGAACTCCCTTGCTACTATGGCAGCTGGAACCCCAGAACCCTTATATTTCTACCAGAACACCACTCCACATGACTCTGATAGCTGGGGGGAGGGAGGAGCCCAGTGCTATGCTCCAGGTGGCTTTGAAGGCTGGCAGCCCTGATCAACCCCATCCCTTCCACTCAAGGCTCCACCCCTTTTAGGGGGTATAGAGCCAAGCCTCCCCACATCTTGCTTGGGGACCCACAGAAGCTATCGGCCCCCATGAGAGCTGTACAAATCACTGCTTTCTAGTTTTGCTGGCAGTTTAAAATGTCAGTTTGGGCCAAACCAAATCTGAAAATTTTCCAAATATTTGATTATTTGAGAGATCCTGTTTTGGGTCCACTCTAGAGCAGGGATTTGAAGCTGAGGCTCTGACATTCCAGATGAGGGGAGGAAGAAGGAACAACAGCTTCAACAAAATTGCAGATTGGGGTGAACTGGAAGGGCACATGATTCATATTGAAAATGTCAAAATCAATTATTTCAGCATTTGCTAACTAAAACTTTGATTTTCTTGTTCAACCCAGACAATATAGAACTTCCCCTACTGGAATTTTAAAATGTTTTAAATCCCTCAGATGAAATGTTTTGATCATAGTTAAACAGTTTTTTTCTCATCTGTTTTGGTGAAAATTTTTACTTGGCCTGTTTGCTTTTTCAGACCTGCGCCTAAAATGGAATATTCCATTATTCCTGCTGCCCCAGGTAACAATACTGCTGCATTCCGGAGTATTGTTCAGTCTAGTGAGAAGTTGTGTCACTGCATATCTTGTAACCCTGAGCACCATAAAATGTTGATATTATAGATCCCTATCTGGATGTTCCCAGACAGCTTTCACACATGCATTGAGTGTCTCTCTGATGAACATCTCTTGATTCTGCAGTCAAGAATTATACCACAGTCATATGTATGGTCCCCACAAGCCTTGATTGCTACTAGTCAAGTGACCCAACTCACCCTATTCTTGAATTTCCCCAAAACCATCTTCCCTGAAGTGTCCAGCTGTCTAATGAACACGAAAATGAGTAATAAGGTCCATTGCTCCTTTAAAGAAAAAAACACACCAATTTGTTGCTTTAACTAGCATTAATAATCACTTCAGGGCATACACACTCCTTGGTTGATTTAGAATAAAAAATAAAACAAGTTTATTTAATCAGAATTATATCCTTCCCTAACCTCAGTGCCCCTCCTGTGAGGAAAAGTGCTATGGATTCTGATGGAGAAGATGCTGTGCTCATTTCTTCCTGAGTGGGGATTTCTGCAATGCAAACTGACCTATCCCTGCAGCTTCCAATATTCCAATGGCCATTCATTGGCGTATGATTGCCAATTGTCTGTGATTGCATCTGGATAGAAGTTTTGGCTTTCCTTTGTCTGTAAAAAGCCTGTTTACCCCTCCCATGACTTGTATATGACAAGGACATTTTAGTCACATATTTTATTCACTTTTTTACCATCTATTAGTTATTTACTATACACATACCATGTAGAAACATTAATGATCAGCATCTTATTGGTTTTCTAATATCACTTTACAGAATGACACCTATTAATACAGATTGTGAAATGAGCAAATGGGGATATATACAATTGGTCCTGCCAGTTGAAACTCAATATTTCATACCAGTGAGCCCTTTGCTCTGTGGCAATGAGATGTTCTTTGGCCCACAACTTTATATTTACATAGCTTTTCATCTTCAAAGCACTGTCAAACACTAGCTAGCCCTCCGAAAGAGTGCAACCCTCTGAAACAAGCATTTCTCAGAAACATGATGCAAAAAAGAGGCTGCACCAAATACAGAGACTTAATCACTGAGGCAGGGAGGAGGGTTGTACAGAGAACAGGATTTTATTCAAAGGGAAGTCAGTGAGCTGTAAACTTTGAAGTCTAATAGAGGTTTACATAGAGTCAGGTGGGCAAGCAGTTAATGGACATGGCATCATGATTTGGAAAATGATTTTGTGGCTGACACATGAGTAATAAAACTGTACCTTTTACACAGTTTCAACAAAAAATGAGTGACATCCTGGCTCTATTAAAATCAATGGGAACTTTGCCATTGCTTTCAATGGGTCCAGAATTTTATTGTATAGTTATGTACAACATTGACCATTTTTCTTAGTATTTAACAAAGGAAGGAAAATTAAACCATGACCCCTTTCTTATTCCTTTATTTAAGCCTGCAAAATCAGGTTGCTAAATGGCTCCTTCAGTGAAAGAAAGCATCTCCAATTTGTTAAATAAACCCTTTGCACAATACGAATATGAAGAGTAATTCAGAAAAGTATAATGCAATTGGATTCTTTATCTTTGACGCTGTTTCAGTAGATTAAATAATTAACACATACAGGCAAGGTTCACCACGGGTGACTTAAAGGATAACTGTTGGGCTTGATTTCAATCCAACTCTTAACTCAGTTGAGCCCTTCAGGGACTGTCATTTGGATAATAAAAGTACCAGAAAAAAATAAACCCAACTTATCCCACAGATGAAAAACAGAAAACTGATCAAATAGTAACACTAATATATGTAGGCTAGAAACATTTTGATTTTATATCATGTGTACCACGGGAGTACTTACAGACTCATCATGGGTCAGGGCCTCATTGCGCTCAATGCTGTAGAGATATGTAACAAAAAGACATCAACTGTCCATAAAAAGCTTGCAATCTAGACTAATATTACTCCCAGATAGAAGTATACTGGATACATTGTACAATCTCTATACATGTTCTACTAGTGATTAACAAGAGGCAGACTTATAGTATAAGGTTATATTTAGCATATTCTCTCCTATGAAATTGCCCAACAGTCAAGGATCCAAATTCCCCACTAACTTCTTAATGTATTCAGCTAAAAAGTGCACTGTACTGAGTTCCCTCCAATACATGGTGCTACAGGGATCACACATACATGCGTACAACTATCCATGCATACTGCACTGCTAACCATTCCCGCCACTCCCTTACTACTTACATAAAATCAAATCTTTAGTAAAGTGAGAAGTAGCAGTCAGCATGGATTTGTAAAGAACAAATGCTGTCAAACCAACTTGATAGCTTTCTTTGATAGGATAACAAGCCTTTTGGATATGGGGGAAGAGGTAGATGTAGTATACCTAGACATTAATAAAGCATTTGTTACAGTTTCGCATGTCCTTCTTATAGATAAACTAGTGAAATACAACCTAGATGGGGTTACTATAAGGTGTATGCATAACTGGTTGGTTATCATTCTCAGAGTAGTGTTATTAATGCTTCACAGTCATGCTGAAAGGGCATAACAAATAGGGTTCCACAAGGATCAGTTCTGGGACTGGTTCTGTTCAAGATCTTCAACTATTTAGATCAGGGGTTCCCAAACTTTTTGACACGGGGACCAGTAAATCCATTCACGAGCTTTTGGAGGACTGGTAACATTAATTTGCATATTTTCACATTCATTAAGCAAATGATGAATATGCAAATAAGTTGTTTCTGGTCCTCCCAATGCCCCCAGTGCTAGCTTTAGCAAAGCTTTTGATATAGTCACCCACAATATTCTTGCCAGCAAGTTAAGGGAATATGGATTGGATAAATGGACTGTAAGATGGATAGAAAGATGGCTAGACCAGGGTTTCCCAAACCTGACTGGTCCCAGATGAGGGATTTTTTGGACCAGGGGAGGTCATTTCAGGGCTTTTGGTTCCCTCCCTCCTCACTAGGCTTCTTTGCACCTCCCTCCCCTGCAACCCAACTGAGCTGCCCACCCCCACTGGTTCCCGGCACCTCCCTTCTCCTGCAGCCCAGGTGAGCCCAGCACCCTGCACCTCCCCCCGCCCCACCCGCAGCCCAGCCCAGTGCCCCCCTAGCATCAGAGGAGTAGTGAGGGTGTTATGTGCCCAGGGACAAAAGCAAAATTTGTGCCTCTCCCCCCCCCTGCTGCCATGGGGCAGGGCCCTGAACCTGGCACATGGCTGAGCCGGACCCTGAGAGGAGGGGGGTGCTTGTACTCCTCCACCCCCTCCAGTTTGGGGCAGTCCCCCACATGCACTATCCACAACAAAACATGGAGGGAATCGATCACCTCAGTAATGCCAGCTCCTTTAGAATTGAGGCCTGGATTATCCAGCACGAGTTGAGGTAGAGAGGGCACTGTGTGCACATGTCTGATATATTTTTACCAAAACTGCTACCTGCTGAGCTTGCCAAAGGAGAAAGGAAACAGGGAGGCCAACAGGAATGATTTGGAGCAGTGTTTCTCAACCTTTTTTTATAAAGTACCCCCCCTTTAAAAATTATCAGTACCCCCAGCACAGTTTTTAGACACACAAAAAAATTTTCTACCATTGTAACACATTTATTTAAACAACTTAATCATAGCTGGGTGGGTGATAAAATTTTTGGGTGTAAAAAGTACAAAAATAATAAAGTTTTCTCCAACTTTCAGTTGTGTTGATGTACCCTCTAGACGTCTCTCAAGTACCCCTGAGGGTATTCATACTACTAGTTGAGAAACACTGGTTTAGAGCAGTGTTTTTCAATTTTTTTTATAAAGTACCCCATTTAAAATATTATAAGTATCCCCAATGCACCCACCTCTCTCCCAGATCCAGGCATCCCCAGCCCCCCTGCTCTAACCTAATGCCCCTTCTGCTCCAGAACCCCCCCCTCTCTAATCCAATGCTCATCCCCCAGAGCCAGGCCCCCCCAGCTTCCCAGCCCTAGCCCAATCCCTCTCCCTCTTCCGCAGAGCCAGGCAGGGTAACCCTACCTTTAAAGTGGCTGCTCCTGCCGCTTGGCACTGCCTCGGAGGCTTGATTGCACAGGGAGCACATGGGCAGACAGTGCTCATGTAATGTGGAAAGCTGCTACCGCATAGGACTGTGCTACTGGTAGCATTTTCTTATCTGTACAATTGTAAGGAAATGTTTCTTTAGGAAACTGCTACCAGAAGTAGCACAATCCTACAGGGAGCATTTCCATACAACCAGGTTCGCCACTCACCGCAACTCATGGTGCTGTGCGCTCTGCTCCTACCCCATCCCGGCACCCCCTAGAGTGGCGCCCGGGGGCAACTGTCCCCCTCTCCCTCCCCCTCACTATGCCTCTGCCTAGCATGGTGCCCGGGGGCAACTGCCCCCCTCCCTCCCTCCCTCGCTACGCCTCTGTGCCGGGAGCCTGGAACATCCAGCTGCATCCTCCTCCCAGCCCGGTCCAGGGCTTGGGGGGACCCGGCGCCACAAGGGCACTCCAGAAGCCCAGAGCACCCCGGCAGCCACGCTGAGACTCGGTATTTTTTTCCCATGGCCCGGTAGCTGGCCACAGCCCATAGTTTGGGAAACGCTGATTTAGATAATGGCATAGGGAGTACACTTATAAAGTCTGAGGATGATACCCGCTGAAAGGGGTTGCAAGTGCTTTGGAAGAGAGGATCATAATTCAAAATGATCTGGACAAACTGAAAAAAATGGCCTGAGGTAAATAGGATGAAGTTCAATAAAGACAAATGCAAAGTTTTCAGGGAGAAACAATCAGTTTCACACATACAAAATGGGAAGTGATTGTCTAGGAAGGATTTCTGCAGAAATGATTACTGACAATTTTGCAAAAAAGCCAAACATCATTCTGGGATGCATTAACAGGAGTATTGTAAGTAAGACAATAGAAAAAAAAAAGATTAAAGATCTAGAAAACATGACCTATGAGGGAAGATTGACAGAAGTGTGTTTGTTTAGTTTGGAAAGAGAAGACTGAGAGGGGATATAACAGTTTTCAATACCCAAAAGACTGTTACAAGGAGGAGGGAGAAAGAAAATAATTCTCCTTAACCTCTGATGAAAGGACAAGAAACAATGGGCATAACTTGCAGCAAGGGAGGCTTAGGTTGGACATTAGAAAAAAAATTCTACTTGACAAAGTAATTAAGCATTGGAATACATTGCCTAGGGAGTTTATGAATTTTCCATCATTGTAGATATTTAAGAGCAGGTTAACTAAACATCTGTTAGAGATGGTCTAGATCAGGGGTCAGCAAACTTTCAGAAGTGGTGTGCCGAAATTTAACTTATTCACTTCTATTTACGGGTCTGCATGCCGTTGATACTTTTTAAAGTCAATAATAGTTCTACTTACAGCAGCTTCATTAATAAATAAACTAAGATGCAGATCTTACTGTTTTAGTAACATTGGATTAAAAAAAAAATTAAGATCAGACTTTTAGATATCTGCAACACTCCAAAAAAATTCCGTTAAAAGAATCCTTTTCTTTCTTACTTTGGGATACACAGACTTAATTCTTGGTTCTATCACAGACTTCTTAAGTGAGCTCAGGTAAGTCCCCAAGGGTACATCTACACTACAGCTGGAGGTGTAATTTACAGCTCAAGGAGACATACACATACTACCTTTAGCTGAACTAGTGCACTGAGTGTAGTTCTGCACTGCAGTTAAAAACTCCCTACTGTAAGGTAACACTGAGATGGTTGACATTTTTAAAGTTTTTTTTTCTTTTAGGGAGTAGGAAAGGACTCTTTTCTAAAACAAAACTCTCATCCTAAACTGTCGGCATTGTCAAAATGGTTCCTCTTGTGTAAAAAATGTCATGACTTTTCACTACCTCAAACTTCAAAGACTTCTATAATTAGTTAGTGCCAGTTTTTGGAGGGGCTTTTTGTAAAGGAAAAAATTCACTAACTTCTTTGGGGGTGGAGGGAAATAGAAAAGACGTAGGACATTTTGAAAAAGGGGAAAAATAAAAAAAATGGGTCCAATTGGCACACTTTGAAATGAAAACAAATTCATAAGTTAATACTTTCTTTTTCCCCTTCTGTGAAAATAGGTCATCATATTTCAGCCAGCTCTGGTAACTCAGGGAAAAATCATGAGTTATGTTTTTGTTGGCAATTCCCATCACAGCCTTTAGCTTTGTTTTTAGATCTAGACCCAGATATACAGAGGTATTTGGTTGCCTGAAGAGGCAGATACATGCCTAACCTGCTTTGCACTCCAGAAAAACCCAGATGTCTAACTCCCATTAAAAGTCAAATGAAAATAAATGCAATTCCCATTAAGCCCCTATCTGTCTCTTTAGGTGTTTATAAACCTAAGCCATTGACCTCCTTATCTTGCTGCTCCATTGCAAGCACAGAGCAGCTCCATTTAGTAACTGCTTGACAATGCCCAGCACCCCCCTTCCCCACCAATCAACTGAGCTCCATGCCTGTGCTGGCTGGCTGTGAGACTCAAGTGGTGTGCAGAGGGCAAGGGGGAGAGGCAGGACTGACCTCGCAGGTGTGCCAATGAAAACTGGCTCGCATACCACTGATGGCACATGTGCCGTAGATTGCCATCCCCTGGTCTACATGGTGCTTGGTCCTGTTGAGTGTGCAGGGATTGGATTTGATTACCTCTCAAAGTCCCTTCCAGTTCTAGGATTCTGTACTATATAAAAATTAACATTCTTTGGTTGTCAGTGACAAAAATCTCAGCGTGTCAAACACTCCAAATGTCATGTTAGACCATATCAAAGAGAAATGAAGACTTGAATGTATGTTTCAAATTGCATTCGAGGCAAAAAGAACAGCTCAACATTTGAACCCCGGAAGTCTCTAATAAGAATGCCAGGGAAAGGATTTAGTAAAAAGGATAACGATTGCCATGCTTTGAATGACCATGCTGTGATGGGGTGTGGTCACAGAAGACCTCTTGGGGCTACTTCCCAGGGTGCTGATAAAGCCACTGACACTCACCTTCTTGTTCTCTGGGGCTCATGACCACCCTGTCCTGACTTCTGGTCTCCTCCAGACAAGGCACAGAGCTAAGACTATCACTCTGCTTTCCCCCTCCCGAAAGAGAAATGCAGAATACAGTTTAAAACCACAGTATTCAGGAAACCAACCCCCAAATGGAATCAAAATCCCAAATACATCTGTTTTCACTCTGTGAGTTTCACATGTTGAAAGCCCATTCAAGTAACCCCCCCTTTAAAGTGAAAGGGGGATGAGCACATTTATTGTTCCCCCTAGGTAACAATAATTTACACTGGGATTGACAGCAAATAAGACTAATTGTATTAAGTACAAACACTAGGATTTAGGTGGTTGCAAGGGAAAATGGACAGATTACAAATTTAAAGTAAAGGAAAAAGCATAGCTAGTTCTAATACACTAAAGTTTATTGAAACCTTAGCCTAAAACTTCCTATTTCAGGCACACCTTCAAGCCAGACATCTTATTTTCTCTGAGGTCCTCAGCTATTCTTTTGGGTGTGTCATGCCAGCCCAAAACAAAGACTGATAGCTTTGCATCTTAAATAAAGAGAGAGATACTGGGAGGAAGCTATTCTATATTTGATTTTAATAAATAGGGAGGAACTGGTTCCAAATTTGAACATGAAAGGCAGCTTGGGTGAAGGGATTGTGAAATCACAGACTTCATGATTCTAAGGAATGGAGAAGGGAGAAGAGCAAACTAGAGACAATGAATTTCTGGAAGTCAGATTTTAGTAAACTCAGAGCTGGTAGGTAAGCTCCCATGGGAAGTAAAACTAAGAGGAAAATCAACTGAAGAGAGTTGGCAGTTTTTCAAAGGCCCAAAAAGCAAACTATACCAATGCATAGGAAAGACAGAGATCATGGCAGGAGACCACCTTGGCTTAACCAGGAGATCTTACCTGATCTAAAAATCAAAAAGGAGTTGTATAAAAAGTGGAAACTAGATCATATTATAAAGGATGAATATAAGCAAACAATACAGGTATGCAAGGGCAAGATTAGAAAGGCAAAGGCATAAAACGAGCTCAATCTAGCTAGAGACATAAAGAGTAACAAGAAGGCATTTTACAAATATAATAGAAGCAAGAGTAAGACCAAGGACGGGGTAGGCCCATTGCTCAGTGAAAAGGGCAACACTGGGCCAACTTAAATAACTGCACAAACAAAATAAATCAGTAAATAAAATATATAAATGAGAAATAGTTGTGGGTGACTTCGCTGCTGCTGTATATTGCACTATACAAATTAAGTATGGAGTTCTGGAAGTTAATTAAAAATGTTGATTCATGTGCCTAAGAATTATAATTATAGATATTGTTCATGGATGCTCTGGAAATGAAGTCTCAGAGGGATAGCCATGTTAGTCTGTAACTGAAAAAACTTAAAAAACAATGAATGGTCCTGCAGCACCTTAGAGAGTAACAAAAATGTAGATGATATCATGACCTTTCATGGGCACAACCCACTTCTTCAGATGAACCATTTTCTTTTTATCTGAAGAAGTGGGTTGTGCCCATGAAAGCTCATGATGGCATCTACAATTTTGTGCTGCAGGACCATTTGTTGTTTTTTTAAGTTTTTTTCTGGAAATTAAGGTTTATCAAAGAGTTTTCTTCTGTCCTTTTACATTTTCAAGAATATTCTTTCTATTGTAGCATGAATATCTCCTGGATAGAAGCAATTACATTAGACAGCAAATCACAAATAGCAAGATCAGATGATCTGGGAGTTTATTTTTTCCCATTTCCTTTTAAAAAGCCATAGAAATAGTCAAAGAAGTTAAAGATCATCCAGTCTATGTTTTGTGACAGTGTAGTGTACTTAATATGTATGGTATGTCAGTGTTCTAGGTGATTAAGGGACGTGGATATTTAGGGACTGATCCAGAATGGAGGGCCAAGTTTTCCATTGACCTATATCCCCGACAACTATACTGAATTAAGTATATAAATTAATTATATTGTGGCTCTGACTCGTGTGTGAGTCTTGGTTTAAACAATCCTTATGGATTTCAGAAAGTCAGATTTTAATAACCTCAGAGAGCTGATAGGCAAGGTCCCATGGGAAGCAAGACTAAGAGGAAAACAGTTGAAGACAGATGGCAGTTTTTCAAATGGACATTAAAGGCCCAATAGCAAACTATTCCACCGTGTAGGAAAGATAGGAATCACAGAATATTAGAACTAGAAGGGACCTCACACTGTCTAGATCATCCCTGACAGATGCATGGCAAGAGACCACTTTGCCTTAACCAAGAGATTTTACATGATCTAAAAATCAAAAAGGAGTCATACAAAAAGTAGAAACTAGGTCAAGGTACAAAGGACTGATACAAGCAAATAACACAAGTATGTAGGAGCAAAATTAGAAAGGCGAAGACATAAAATGAGTTCAGTCTACGTAGAGACATAAAGGGTAACAAGAAAATATTCTACAACTATATTAAAAGCAAAAGGAAGGCCAAGGACAGGGTAGGCCTATCGCTCAATGAAGAGGGAGAAACAATAAGAGAAAACATGGAAATGGCAGAGATGCTTAATGACTTCTTTGTTTCGGTTTTCACCAAGAAGATTGGTGGTGACTGGATGCCTAACATAGTGAATGCTAGTGGAAATGGGGTGACTTGAGAAGCTAAAATAGGAAAAGAATGAGTAAAAACTTACTTAGCCCTGGTCTACACTAGGGCTTTATTTCAAAATAACCCCCCTTTGGTTGAATTTATAAAAGGACAGTCCACATTACAAAGCCCATTATTTCAAAATAAGAGGCCACTTATTTTGAAATCTGTACTCCTGCTTTTCTGGGGGAATAATGCTAATTTTGAAATAGTTATTTTGAACTAACATTAGTGTGGATGCTCCAGTGCCGCTATTTTGAAAGAGTAACCCCCCCCCCCCGAGTGATTCATACTAATTACTCCCCAATGCTTCCTGGGGTTCTAAGTCGAGGTAATGTTTCCACATTAATGGAGCTTGCCTTGGACTAATTATGAGGCTTCCCATTATTGGGGATATGCTATTTTGATTTTGTAAAATCGGGAGTTAAGTCAAATTTAGTTATTTTGAAATAAATTCCTAGTGTAGACATTCCCGAATTAGAGAAGTTAGATGTCTCCAAGTCACCAGGGCCTGATGAAATTCATCCTCAAATACATAAGGAACTGATAGAGGAGGTATCTGAGCCTTTAGATATCATCTTTGAAAAGTCATGGGACTCAGGAGAGATTCCAGAAGACTGGAAAAGGGAAATTATAGTGCCCATCTATAAAAAGGGAAATAAGAACAACCCAGGAAACTACAGACCAATCAGTTTAACTTCTGTGCCAAGGAAGATAATGGAGCAAGTAATTAAAGAATCCATCTGCAAACATCTGGAAGAAAATAATGTGGTAGGTAACAGCAAACATGGATTTATAAAGAACTAATCATGTCAAACCAATCTGATAGATTTCTTTGGTATGATAACAAGTCTTGTGAATAAGAGAAAAGTGGTGGACGTGGTACACCTAAACTTTGATAAGGCATTTGATACAGCCTTGCATGACCTTCTTATCAGTAAACTGGAGAAATATAACCTAGATGGGGCTACTATAAGGTGAGTGCATAACTGGCTAAATAATCATTCTCAAAGAATATTTATTAAAGGCTCATAGTCATGCTGGAAGGGTATAATAAGTGGTGTTCCTCAGGAGTCAGTTTCGGGACCAGTTCTGTTCAATATCTTCCTCAACAGTTTAGATATTGGCATAGAGAGTATGCTTATTAAGTTTGCAGATAAGCATACCAAGCTGGGAGGGGTTGCAAGTGCTTTGGAGAATGGGATCATAAATCAGAATGATCTGGACAAAGTGGAGAAATGGTTTGAAGTAAATAGGATGAAGTTTAATAAGAACAAATCCAAATTACTCTCCTTATAAGGATCAATAAGTTTCACATTCAGAATGGGAAGTCACTATCTAGAAATGAGTACTGCAGAAAGGGATCTAGGGGTCATAGTGGACCCCATGCTAAATATGAGTAAGCAATGTGACACTGTTGGAAAAAAAGCAAAAATCATTCTGGGATGCATTAACAGGAGTGTTGTGAGCAAGACACAAGAAGTAATTCTTCTGCTCTACTCTGCACTGATTAAGCCTCATTTGGAGTAGTATGTCTAGTTCTGGGCACCACATTTCAAGGAACATATGGAGAAATTGGAGAAGGTCCAGAAAGGAGCAACAAAAATGATTAAAGGTCTAGAAAACATGACCTATGAGGGAAGATGGGAGGGGACACGATATCAGTTTTCAAGTACCTAAAAGGTTGTTACATGGAGGACAGAGAAAAAAATTGTTCTCCTTGGTCTCTGATAATAAAACAAGAAGCGATGGGTTTACATTGCAGCAAAAGAGATTTAGGTTGGACATTAGGAAAAACTTCCTCAGTGTCAGGGTGATTAAATACTGGAATAAATTACCTAGGGAGGTGGTGGAATCTCCTTCTTTGGAGATATTTAAGAGCAGGTTGGATAGACATCTATCAGGGATGACCTAGATGGTGGTTGGTCCTGCAGTGATGGCAGGGGACTGGATATGATGATCTCTTGAAGTCCCTTCCATTTCTAGTATTCTATTATTTGATGTCTTTTGGGTGGGATTTCCTTGTTCTTTATTCCCTCTTCTCTGGAAAATTACCTGGTATGCCAATTTGGGATGTAAGTGACTAGTCAATTATCTGATAAGCTTATGGTTAGTCGAGTAGTGGCTTGACTAGTCATTTCCCCGCTCCCCCTTGCTGCCTCTATCAGACAGAGGTGGCAATGGGGGAGCAGGAGCCGGTGCTGGGGGGAGCCAGATTAAAAGCCAGTTCCCCCAGCACCATCTCCACTGGGAGCAGGGGAGGCAGAGGGACAGCGGGGAAACGGTATGAGTTTCCCAGTTCATGCCAGTTCTGACTGCTGTGATTCTGCTTTTGAAATGTACAGGAGCCCCATGGGGTTCTTATACCTTTTGAAGGCTGAAGCGGCTGCAGGGAGCACGGGACCCTTTTTCACTGCACTAATGCAATCCATGAGTGAAGTGGTACAGGGTTCACCAACTTGCTATTTTTAGCCATGCTAGCATGTTTAATAGTGATAGTGTGAGTATTTCTAACAGAGCTATGGTTACCCCTCAGATTGAAGCGTAGATATCCCTACCCTTTGTCTTGCTTGGTAAGGAGCACAACAGACATGGCAGCTAGTCGAGAGGAAAAGACGGATCACATCATTAAATGCAATGCAAATTCTGCATTCAGTCTTATGAGACTAAAGCCATACTGTTTGCAGCCCTCTTGTTAAGGCATCTTTGGAGAGTGAGTTCTTTCTTGCAATGAGGCAAGTAATTTCAGCATGAGCTGCCCACATCAGCCCATTCTGAAAAGCATTGAACTCTTTTTCATATTGTGAGATCCATTATCATGTTTCATCCTTGAGTGGCTGATGTGTGGCAGGAGAGTTGTTTGTGCTTTCCGAAGGTGTATGGGAGTACCAACATAATTGCACGTTCTTTAGGAGCCTACATTTTCATGTTGATTATTGCCTGAATCTTATAGACTAATCCCAGCCTGAGGAATCAAAGTATGTAGTTTCAGTTGTTTGAAAAGATCACTTGACCTCTTTTACCTGAAAGATGTTACTTCTCACAAATTCCATCATGACTAATGACAACTGCTGTCATCTCAGTGCTCTCCCTGTTGTCTTTCATATTAAGGTTGTGGAACTGTTCAGGCAGTGTGTATTAGCTGAAGTGCTGTATTATTTCCAGTACTCTCCACAGACTCCTACACTTATTCCATGTGAATAAGGAGAAAAGATGGGTTTGTTCTTGGAGCAGCACTTGACAGAAGCCTGGATTCAGTTCTAGGCTCTCTGACAGATCTTTTGAGACCATGGGCAAGTCAACTAATCTCTATGCCTCGGGTCCTCATCTGTAAAATGATGTGATACTTCCATGCTCTCATCTATTTTCTGTCTTGTCTATTTAGGTGTAAGCATTTCAGCGCAGGGCCTATCAGTCAGGGGTTTGTACAGTATGCTAGGACACAATGGGACCACCAGGTTCTTTTATAAACCAATAACGAAAGTGGAGTTTCAGTGCTATCTATCACTGCATAAGTAGCTAAATATAGGAATATACAGATAACTATGTCTTTCTTCCCAGCAGACTGAAGTAAATTGTTTGATTTGACCTAAACAGGTTTTGCTTTTCAATTATTTTTTTATTTCTTAATTTCTCTGTGTGCAGGAAACACTGAAGGGAAAAATGAGTCAGAAATGATCATTTGTAGTGATACATAGTTACAACACCTATTTTGCTCCTGCATGTTATATTTATACTGCTCAAGAATTTGAGCCAAATGTTCAAATGTTGATGCTGCAATTCATATTAGCTTTAGTTCCTGTCCTATAGGCTTTTACCTCTGAATAAATATGCATCATTCACCTTGCATTTATATTCCTTGTTTCAGACTCATGTCTCTGTCCTGATTCTTTTGCAGTAAGCCACAGAGTTTGTTTTTATGAACACTTTCAAACTACCCAGGAGGTTTCAGTATATTCTGTATTGCCTGCTACTGAAGCGATACGCTGCTGAAAAAACTCAGTAGTAGATTCTGTGAAAGAACAGTGAACTACAAACAAGTTGGACAATGAGAGCAGTGCCATAAAAGTCTGATAAATATCATGTCAGAAAAGTATTACTGAAGAAAAGATGCTCATTTATTAGACAACCATTTAAAAGCTCTTCAACAGAAAGATGGCATTTTACCCTGCAGAAAAACATAGCTTGCTGGTGGAGAACAGAACATTAAATTTATATTCTATGCAGATACTGTAGGCTGCATCTTTAGAAAGAATGGGTGTTTTTCTAAGGAAAAGAAGGAGAACAAACTCATTTAATCATTTGAAGTCATTACGGATTGTGGCCCACAGACAAGTTGACCACTTCTGCAGGAAATTGACCAATTTATTTATACAGCTGTCAGAGGCTATACTCATTGCTTGAATTTGTCACCTGCTGTTACTATCTTTTCAAGTATTGCCTGCCTGCAGACTACCAAAAGGATCAGTTGTGTACTTGGGTGAGCTAAACAAATACAATCCAAGTGCAGTTTGGGACTTACATGCTGAGCTGTTGCAGTAAAACCAATATGTGTAAAGATGGTCTCCGGAACTTCAAAATAATGTTCTCTATGTGTAAACTCTTTTTTTTCTGTTCAAGCAAGTTTCCCCTGAAATTCAAGGTGTGGACATTGTTAGCTTTAATTTATTCCCTCTTTGTTTTTTGACTGTCTCGAGTGTGTCTTATATTCATTGGACCTGATTGTTAGATGGACCACATATTTTAGTTTTCCAGGCTCCCACCCTCTCTAACCTCAGTAGAGAGCTGCCCAACAGAGAAGAAACGTTCCAACAGTGAGAACATGAGTGAGACTCTGCCCTTTATACTCACTTACAGATGTTTTGAGGAACTTACAAAGATAGTAACCAATAGCTTCCTTACCCATGCTAAAACTGCCAAGGATTAATTACATTGCATATTGTCAGAGATAACATTTCTAAAGGTGCTGACAAGATGTGCATAGTCACTTCTAAACATAACCTTATCAAGGCGCTATGTTATATCCCCGTTACTGTCGCCTTCCTTTATCTCCTTGATAACCGTAATTTTGTAAGCCCTGTGGATCAGAGATCAACGCTTATCTATATTTACACAGCACTCAGCCCAATGGGGTTGATAACAGAAATATTTACCACTACAATTGATGTAAAATTTCCCATGCAGTGTATTTCCAGCAGAAAATGCTATATCATCAAAATCACATCTATCTTTTGGAATATATCAGTTTCCTTTTAAAAATTAATACAAGCATTTACATAAGACTGAAACATTCCATTTTGCCCTTATCAGAATGAAATATTTTGATTTTTCATTTTTAAATTCATGGAAAGTTGTTTCAAAAGTCAAAATTGGAGCAAACCACATTCTACCAAAGTAGAACATTCTGATTGAACCAAAATGAACAAAGAGACCGAGACAGAAAACAAGTTTAGACATTTCTTGCATCTCTGAATTCCAACTTTCAACTAGCTGTATTTCCTAGAACCTAGATAATAGAGCTGTACTGCACTAGTAAGGTGCATTTTACAACCCGAGCACTTCAAGTTGATCTCTTGCAAAATAGACAATAGTCCTTTTCTGAGCAATCACAGTTTGGGAACTATTTGTGTCTCTCTGCCATGCACATAAGCAAGTATACTCCCTAGATGGCTCAGAGCACTACCTAGTAAATGATTCCCTGGTCCAGCCCACCCTTTATCTCTGTTCTACAGATACATTTTGTGTCGGGCTTCTTCCCTGTCTCATATTTTACTTTAACCTCTTTTAACCTTTTGTACTGCCACGTTTTTCAATGAGATTTGGCACAGTCTGGTTTCAACCACAAAATCTCCCTGTATCACAGACTCATCAATGGGAGGACTACAAAGGGTTTAGCAGGTTAATTCCCAGACCTCATAATTTAATTTGCTTTCCATTTTACAATGGGGTGGCAGATGCTCAGGCTTGCATGCTGAGTAGTTAACACAATGGTATGGTGAAGCCCATGGCCATGGGGTCACTCTGAGACCAGGAATCTCCTCTCCTATGTTCAGCAGCTTAGCATGGAAAGACTTAGCACAAGTGTGGAAATTCTTATTAGTATAGCCATGATGATTGCTATTCTGAAGAGAATCCTACCTGTGAGGGACAGGGTAGAAGACTAATGGTGGACCCAGGACCTTGAGTATTACTGTTATGAAGCATGTGGCTAACCTTAGTACAACACACAAACCCCCACCTGAGGTGCTGCCTGCCTCCCCCATGCTGCTGCTATCAGAGGCAGCAGTGGGAGGAAGGGAAGGCAGGGGGCAGGGGAGGCTACCACAAAGCCAATAGGAGCTGAGAGATTAACTGGGGTCAATTCCTATTAGTCAGTTGTTTCTGGCCAATAGGAGCTGAGGGTTGGGATGGGCGGGAGAGATCACATGAACCCTTCCCCTCCCTCCAGAGCAGGGAGCTGCCAGACTGCATTTTAAACCTGCAGCAACTGTGTGCCTGCTGTGTCCCAGAAGGATGGTCCATGGGCCAGATCCGGTGGCTTGGCCCAGCCCTGTTGTAGATTGTAGTGGACACTACAGTACAAATAAATGATTGTCACATAAACACCACCCTATACCAGAAGCCTACTGATGGCTCTTCATACCTCCATGCCTCTAGCTTCCATTTGGGACGCATCACATAATCCATTGTCTACAACCAAGCCCTAAAATACAACCGGATCTGCTCCAATCCCACAGACAGAGACAAACTCCTACAAGATCTTTATCAAGCATTCTTAAAACTTAAATACTCACCTAGGGAAGTGAGGAAACAGATAGACAGAGCCAGATGAGTCCATGTTACCTACTTCAAGACAGACCCAACAAGGAAAATAACAGAACACTAATGGTTATCACCTACAGCCCCCAATGCATCATTGACAACCTATAACCTGTCCTGGAAAATGATCCCTCACTTTCCCAGACCTTGGGAGACAGGTGAGTCTTCATCTACAGATAACCCCACAATCTGAAGCAAATACTTAGCATCAGCCACACACCAAAGTACAGAAACACTGAACCAGGAACCTATCCCTGCAATAAATCCCATTGCCAGCTCTGTCTATATATCTATATAATCAATGCCATCACAGGATCTAACCACATAAGCCAGAATAACAGGGGCTCAAACTCCCACACATGCTCTACTGTGCTATATTCCATTAAGTGCTAGCAATACCTCTCTGCCATGTATACTGATCAAATCAGACAGTCTCTGCACCAAAAGATAAATGGACATAATTCAGACATCAGGAATGGTAACACACGTAAACCTATAGGGGAATATTTTAACTTCCCTGGACTTTCAATAATGCATTTAAATTGATTTAAAAGCCATTTTTCTACAAAGAATTATATCACCCTATTACATAGGAGGGCAGCTGAAATGGAGTTCATTTACAAGTCCAATACTATCAACATACACTTTAATAAAGATCTTGTCCAGTTAAGGCACTACAAAAGCAATTTGCCCACCTTTAATAGTCACATCTCCACATTAAATACTGTGAGGCCATGTCTACACTAGAAGATTATTTTGATTATTTCGACTTCTGGGCACCCAATTTTACAAATTCGAAGTTCCATGTCCTCACTACAGAGAAGAATCAAACGTAGTCCAAGGCAGGCTACATTAATGTGGATGCACGACCTCAGACTCAGGGCTCCAGGAAGCACTCTGGGGAGCTGTGGGAGGCTTCCCAGAGGCCAGTTAGTTGAAATTAGGAACACTGAAGCATCCACACTAGTGTTATTTCAATTTAGAAGTTTGGAAATAGTGTTATTCCTCATGAAAAGCAGGACTACAAAGTTTGAATTCCACATCCCTTATTCCTGAATAACGAGCTTGGTAATATGGACCCATTGCTTAGACAATTGACTTTGAAGGGCTAATTCTGGACTAAAGTCCTGGTGTAGACCAGGCCTGAATTAGACACATACACCCTGAATCAATTAGCTTCTTTATCACTGGTCCTACAATTGACAGGTAACTTCTTTTGTTGTTTATCTATCTATCTATCCCAAATTATGTAATTTCCACTCCAACTCATCTAATTTTGTTTTATCCACAAAAGCTCATAACCTAATAAATTTGTTAGTCTTTAAGGTGCTACAGAACTTCTTGTTGCTTTATGTTGACCTAATTATGTGAGTGTGCATACTACAGCCTTGTCCTGCTGATGTAAGGTTCCTACTACATTGAGATAATTATTCCATCTCCACGAGAGGCCTATGCTGATATAGTTAGGACAACACACTGTCTGTGTAAATCCTGTGTTTGACAAGAAAAGCAGGAAACTAGAGACTGGCTACTGTGGGCTCCTGGCACCAAGGTGAAAAGACAAGTAGGTTGACTCCCTTCTTCCACCAGGAGGCAAGAAACCCAGAGCCCGGGAATCAATGGGGTTCCCCAGAGGGCTGCTTCATGGAGCCAAAAGCCCTACCTCTCAGCCCCCCCACATAGTCCCCTTCAGTCAGTGGAAACACTCCTGTGAGGATTCACTTCACTGACCGAAAGGAGGGTAGTGTGGACATCAGCTGCAGCAGTAAATTAACAAAAAATCTGGGCCCAAATATCAAAAGTTTATGTTCACATAAATCAACTTTGTCTAAGCAATAGCCCTCCCACATAAGTTAAAGGAAAAGGAGTAAGGAAAGAGCAGTGATGACTGCAGTGTCTGTAAGTTTGTAGTGTCGATGTGCCCTTAGTTTGATTATAGCTAGCACTGGCACTTGTTAGTACCTGCAGAGAAACTCTGTCCACACAACCTGCCCCCAACACTCTTGTTTTCCTGCTCTTTAATAGGTCTTTCTAGTCCCCTTTGGCTTATTTGGGCCCACCTACCCACAGGGACCAGCTACCCCATGACAGGGGAGTTCTTATTTATTGCTGGCCTATTATTTGTAAATTGCAGTTGTTAATGGACAGCTAAGCTGCCAAATGTCTAAGCTCTGTTTCACTTGGCTCAGCTCCATGGCTGCCAAGCAAAGTGGGTATGTAAATCAATATCACTGCACCTCCTTTGAATGAAGGTATACGCTGATTTACGGTAGTTCTAGAAGTGACTAAAGTGTTGATTCATTGACAGAAAATTTAGTTCCTGAAAGTACCTGATGGTTATTTAGCTCCTTCAACTAGGTAAATTCGTTCTGTCAATGAATCTGACTCCCACCCACCTACACATATTGCCACCTCTACATCTCTTTTTTAGATTATAGTAATTTTGCAATGGTGGGCAGGTGCTTAAAATAGAGGCCTGGGATTCATCACAAATTCCATACTTTATTCTGAGCTTTGATATGGGCTGTATTTGTGACTGTAGGGAAGCTAATTCATATCTCTATGTGTGGGGTTAACTATCGACCTACCTATATGTATTTTAAATTTTTGTTCAGTTTCCAATTTAAAGAAAAACATCACTTTATTTTTACAAATAAGATGTATAGACATTTGATATCTAGAGAGCAGGGTGATGGTTTATTCTAAATCAATAAGATGAACAGATGTGTTTGACATCCCATTCTTTTCCATGACTTATAAACCTATTTAAATTGTTACTTTGTTTTTCCAATGGATTGACAAAAATTACATCAAACCGCATGTTATCATTACAATTGTCGTTCCCAAATAAAAAAATTGCATGAATTCAAGCTATATTTAAAAATGCTTTCAACGGGGCTCTGTTGTTGGCCAACTTTGCCTATAAACTAAATGAAGAGGAGAATAAAAATTTTGAAAACAAAAATACACCTATCATTGCTATGTGGCTCACAGATCTATCAGTCTGCTAAGCACCCTTATTCTTCTTTTCAAAGGAAAATCTTACCTTATTTTTTTTTTTATCTTCTGGATTTCCAGACATCAGATTAAATACAATATGGCTAAAATGGATTCCAGTCTTTTGGCTCAAAAGCCTCTTTCATCCCTCCTTTCTTGGTTGAGGAGAACACCACCACCAGGATAAAAAAATCAAGATATCTCTCTCTGATGAAGAAAAATTTGAGACTATCTTCCCCTGCCTGGGTTGTTCTTATTTCCCTTTTTATGGATGAGCACTATATTTGCCCTTTTCCAGTCTTCGTTTATTGACAAAGTGAGAGAGAGAGAGAGCGAGAGACAGAGACACTGTTGGTTGGGCCAGAACTGCCCTCAAAATACCACCCACAGCTACCTGTGCAAATTACACTCTGGGGACAAAGAGGAGGGGGATGTATGAGGGTAAGAGTGATGAGAGGTAAAACACATGCCCCTGCCTGAGAAGCCTTGAGAGTGATATGCTAGAGTGAAATCTTGGGCACTCCTCAAATCCCTATTTAAAAATGTAGCCCCAAGCTGGAGGGATGAGTAATAAAAATCATTGGCTTCTGGTAGAACTCTCCCTTTGTCCCCCACTTTCCTTTCTCTGAATACTGCTAAGTCATCCCTGCCAAAGCTGACTTACCCCAGGGACTCCTCAAAATATTTCTCAAGTGTAAATGGAATGAACTAGACAGCATCAAATTCCAGGCATCTAACACTTTCCTGGGGAGGACACTCCCTGGCACACCTGCTTACAATGAGAAAGGGAAGTGCGAGAGATATTGCAGTCCTCTGCCCCAGTTACCTGAACAGACCCAGACACCTGGCTGAATTCTCTGCCCCTTCTCTAATCTAGTCAATGTTACTGGCTACTGCAGCCATTGCACTTCTAGCACTGACCCACTTAACTCTGCTCCCTGGTCAGCCCAGGCTGAGTCTCAGGACAAAAGGCTGAAGCTAGAGAGTTCAGTTGTTTCACTTGATACAAGTCAGATGCTATGCGGCATCATCAATATATTCCATATTGTTTTTAGGAACAATGGATGAATTTAATTCATGTTTATCTGTCAAGTTTGTTTTCTTAGTGTAGTAGGGTCAGGACACACTTCTCATGAATGCTCCTTAGCTGATGGTTCTCTTGGCAGGTCTTCAGCTACTCAGCCCTCCAGCCAAGCCACATAGACTGTCCCCCCTCCCAGGGTATATAGTCAAATTCTTATCATGGGCCTGGTGTGGGGCCACAGCTCTAAGGCTTCTTCCAGATGCACTGCTTTTCCAAGTACACAGTGGGGGCCCACCTTGGTACCTACAGCTGCTGATGTTTCAGCAAGCCTCTCTGGGCTCGGTCTTCACCCAGACCAGCAGGCCCCTTCTCTGAACTCTCGCAGGTGTGGCCATGCTCTTTGCTCATTGCCCCAGGTTTCCTTTTGCCTGCACTGACTTTCCACTGGTCCAGCCAGGCACCTAGTCTTCAGTTCTGTCTGTAGCTTACTTCTGTCTGGTGAGCTCTCTGCAGTAAGCTATGCACAGTCCTGCTGTTCGACTAGCCAGCCAGCCATCTGGTCCTCTGACTATCAGTCAAGCTCCACACAGTGACTGAATGCTCTGCTCTGTTGTTTTCCTTTTATTTGGCCCTTCTGGCCCCTTATTATTTGGTCCAGTGGCCCCTCTGATTGGCTAATCTTCTGTGCCTACTCTAGGCTAAATGGTGGACTTTTCAGTGCTCTGTTCTAGGTTGGAGTAATGCTGGGCCATGAGGCCACCAGCAGGGGCCTCCAGACCTTATCTACCCTACAACGCATAAAGTGGGTGTTTTTACTTAAATAAGTATAAATTATTAGAGTTCTCAATATGTTACCCCTCTTCTACCTGCACACACACACTTATCTGCTTCTTGAAGTATAGCACAAGGTAGGAAGGAGAGCAGGGCAGTAAATGGTTCTTGTCCTACAAGAGATTTTGATTTTAAAATTTTTGAAATAGTCAAAAACTCAAATTTTCATGAATGGTCAGTTTGAAAAAAAAATTGGATGGGGTAATTAACAATATTTCATTTAGATGATTTCAAAACATTTAATTTTGATTTTGTCCCTTAAGCTCCACTCCCCCAACTTTTGTCACAAAAGTTGTTTTGAATCAAAAACTGACCGTTTCCATTTTAAAAAATGTCAAACCAGAATAGTAACGTGTTCCAAAATTGTTAAAGAAATATTTGGGAGATTCATTGACATTGACTCTTCCTTGTCAGCACTTTTGGTTTTAAAAAAATCACCATTTTCCAATAAAAATAATTGAGTCAGAAAACTTCTGACTAGCTCTAGGGTTTATCACAAGCTGAGAAAGAAATTTGGGTGTAGCTCCAATTCAGATAATGGGCAGCACATCTGTAGGCCAAACCCAGAATGCTGGATCTGCATCAATGCTCTATGGTATTATCACAGACTTTACATGAGCCAGGATGCTGGTGCAACAACTGCCCCTTCCTGTTGCAGTTTTTCTTCTTTGCATAAGCCAGAGCCTGAATTTGTCCCTCGGAGTTTGCTTCTCCTTCATTTTTGTTTTAATAATAATTGAAGTGAGAGGGTGCTGTATCAGCATATGGTCTGCAAATGGAGCAAAATGATTTCTTAAATTTACCCAGTAAATAAATTTTTAACTTGGTGTATTTATGCCCAGATTGTCCACCCACTTTCCTATGGGGGTATGTCTACATTAGCCCCTTAGTTCGAACTAGGGAGGCTACAGAGGGCGACCGAAATTGCAAATGAAGTGCGGGATTTAAATATCCCGTGCTTCATTAGCATGTTCCTGGGCGGTCGCCATTTTGGAAACTGACTAGCCCGGAATAACTGCCCACGTCTACACGCGGCAGAGAAGCGCAATTCCAAGATAAACCCCTTAGTCTGAATTAACAGTTAAACCTCAGGTTAATTTATTTATTTATTTAATTAATTAATTAAACTGTTAATTTGAACTAAGGGGTTTATCTTGGAATTGCGCTTCTCTGCCGCGTGTAGACGTGGGCAGTTATTCCGGGCTAGTCAGTTTCCAAAATGGTGACCGCCCGGGAACATGCTAATGAAGCGCGGGATATTTAAATCCCATGCTTCATTTGCAATTTCGGTCACCCTCATTAGCCTCCCTAGTTCGAACTAGGGGGCTAGTGTAGACGTACCCTAACAGATTAAATGTATGGAGATTATAATGAATCTTTAGCATTTACTGTGTTTCCCATTACAAATGCTGCTCAGAGAGAGACTGTCAGCTTTGGCCCTACTGAAACTTACCCCTTTTATATATTTTCTTCAATGCCCTCCTGACTTTTTAAAATATATATATTTATAGCCCCCTGTGTGTAGAAGTCACTATTCTTCAGGGAGCTGAAGGCTGCTATCAAATCCGCGCCTGCTCCTCCTCCCGCATTCTTCTCTTCTGAAGACTAAGTAAGCTCAGTTCCATCAGCCTCTCCTCATAAGTCATGTGCCCCAGCTCCTTAATTATTTTTGTTGCCCTTCACAGAATTCTTTTCAATTTGTCCATATCCTTTCTGTAATGGAGGGTCCAAAACTGAACGCAATACTTTGGATGTGGCCTCCTCAGTGCCAAATAGAGGAGAATAATCACTTCCCTCAATCTGCCGGCAATGCTCCTACCAACACAGCTCAATATGCCATTGGCCTTTTTGGCAACAAAGGGCACACTGTTGACTCATATCCAGCTTTTCGTCTATTGTGATCCACAGGTCCCTCTCTTCACAACTTCTGTCTAGCCAATTGGTCCCCAGCCTGTAGCATTTAGCATATTCTGAGCTAAATGTAGGGCTCTGCGCTTGTCCTTGTTGAACCTCATCAGATTTCTTTTGGCCTGATCCTCCAATTTTTCTACATCACTCTGAACTCTGCCCCAACCCCCCAGGATATCTACTTCTCCCTCAGCTTAATATAATCCACAAACTTGCTGAGGGTGCAAACCAACTCATCATCCAGATCATTAATGAAGACATTGAACAAGATCAGCCCCATGATTGACCACTGGGGCCTACTGCTTGATCCTGGATGCCAGCTAGAAATTGTGCCATTGACCACTACTCATTGAGTCCAACAGTCTAACTAGCTTTTTATCTACCTTATTGTCCATCCATTCAGGCCATACTTTTTTAAGTTGCTGGCAAGAATACTATGGAAAACTGCTCAAAATCTTTGCTAAAGTCAAGGTATATCACATCCACTGCTTTCCCCCATGTGCACAGAGCCAGTTGTATCATCCTAGAAGGCAATCAGGTTGGTCCTTTGTGAATCCATGCCTGTTTCTGATCACTTTCCTCTCTTCCAAATGTTTCAAAAACCTATTCCTTGAGGACCTGCTCCATGGTTTTTCCAGGGACTTAGGTGAGGCTAACAAGTCTTTAAATCCCCAAATCCTCTGTCTTCTTTTTTTGAAGATGGGAACTACATATTCTTTTTTCCAATTGTCTGGGACCTCCCCTGATCTCTAAGAGTTGTCAAAAATAATTACTAGTGACTCTGCAATCACATCAGGCAACTCTCTCAGCACCCTCAGATACATTATATCCGCCACTATGGACATGTGCATGCCCAGCTTTTCTAAATAGCTAAATGGTGTTCTGTTCTTTCAGTTCTGAGGGTTGCTTACCTCCTCTTTACATTGTGCTGTCCAGTGCAGCAGTCTGGGAGCTGACTTTGTGAAGACTGAGGCAAAAAAATCACTGAATACATCAGTTTTTCCCTCATCATCTGTCACTAGGTTGTCTTCCCATTCAGTAAGGGTGCATCTACACAGCAGGGTTTAACTTGAAATAAGCTACACAAATTGAGCTATATCAATTGTGTACATTATTTCAAAATAGCTTTTTTGAAATTAGGAGAGTCTACACAGCACTTATTTTGAAATAGAGCACTCTTCCTCCGACGTCCCCTACTCCTCGTACAATGAGGGTTACAGGAGTCGGAGTAAGAACCAGCTTGACAATATTTCAGCATTATTTTGAAATAACTGCCTGCTGTGTAGATGTGGACTTAGTGATTTCAAAATAACGCTAGTTATTTTGAAACAATGTTGTTGTGCAGATGTACCCTAACTGTCCCACACTTTCCCTTCTTCTTGTTGCTAAAAAACCTGCAGAAACTTTTTTTTTTTATCTTTCACATCCCTTGCTAGCTGCAACTCCAATTGTGCGTTGGCCTTTCTGATTAAACCCCTGTCAATAGTGCTCAATTGACTTAGGAATGCAAGGGTATGCCTCCAGTGCTGTCAAAGTATAACCACAGCATGAGGAGACATATCTTTGCTACTAGCAAAGACATCAGCACAGGTTGTATGAGCCCAACAGAAACCTTGATCATATAATAGTGTTGCTAGCCCACAGTGAAGCCTCTTACACAGTGTCATCATTGCTGTTTTATCCTCGGTAAGAGCTAGAATGCCAACTCATGCTGTATGTCTGATCACAGTGTAAATGGCTCCCTCAATCCCATCTTCAAAAACGTGGTTTAGTGCTTTAATCTCACTGAACATGAATGGGATTTAGGTGCTTTTGGAAATTTTACCTAGAATGAAGTATACAGGTCTGACATATCTCACAGCAGAATAAATCAGGAATAACTGTACTGCTGCACAATTAGTAGAAATGAGCTCAGAAATACATCCATTGTTGTCAACCCATACATATTGACTAGAAAATTCATTCTTTTTGTATCTCACTAAAGTCCAGACCTTTTCAAAGTAGACTCAAGTCTCATATCGCCCTACATGCTTTGCTGTACTAGCTATTCTAGTTGTATTTCAGTGCTATGTCTAGTTTTGAGCATCTCTGTGTATGTCTGAACAGGGACATATGAGTCATGTTGAATTATTTTCCTATTTCAGTGATGGAGGTGCCCATGGTGTATTTTTTTATTTTTGTCTTGAGGAGTCTTTTTTTCCTCCAGTGTGATGCTGAAACAGATTTTTCTTTAATCCTTTGTGAAAAGCACTATCAGTATCCCTGTTATTAGAAGTACAACATGATGGGTTTAGGATGAATTTCAACCAGAAGGACAGTCACGACACAATAGATAGTTAAGCAAAATATTTATGTCAAAATGAAAAGTTTTGTACTTTCTGTAATATTTCATCGCAATGATAAATACTATTATTAGTCATTATTATGATTTCAGCCTAATTCTGCATCCATGGGAATCATTAGAGGCTTTGATGGGGAGCAAGAGTTTGCCCTGTATCTTATATTTGTAACCACATTTCACCCCAACAATCCCAAAGAATTTCAACAGGTTGCACACACACAGCAGCTCTAAAACATATCCATCCTTAGGGCAGAGTATGGCAGCCAGGTGGAGAGCTCCAGCACTGTGCATTGTGCAATTATGTAAGAAGAGGGAAGGCCATTTTTGCACATTAAAAAGGAGTACAGCCTCTCCCCAACTTACGAACCGGTTACAGACCAAGCAATTGGTCGTAACTCAGTTTGTTCATAAGTTGGACCCCCTAGAGTTACACACGACCGCTCTGTTCGTAAGTGCAGATCGCATTGGTAACTCGGGGTCCACCATTTACGACAGCTTTGGTCGTAAATGCGAACGGTCGTAAGTCAACCGTTTGCAACTCGGGGACTGGCTGTAAACCAGTAGCCTTAAGGCAGGCATGGGGAACCTAAGGCCCAGGGGCCAGATATGGCCCCTGGCTTGCCTGGATCCAGCTCCTGAGGCTGAGGGCTCCTCCACACTAGGAGGGGAGGAGCCCACACTAATGTTGCAGGCCCTCCCCCAACCACCACCCCACTATGGGGTCTGGACACACAAAATTTAATAGCCTGGGCCCCCTAGGCTCTGGTATGTGAGGGGAATTTGGGGAGTGTCCTTCTCAGTTGGGAGCCATGTCAGTGAGGTGATTGATTTTTCTGTGGTTCAGCAGTCCCCAACCCAATAAAGGTTCCCCACCCTGCCTTAAAGCAATCATCCCTGGAACATTAATAGCACCCTTCCCCCCCACCCCAGGTTCTAATTAGAGCACAAATGGAAGTGAAAAGTGCCATGGAAAAATTTGTGCCTGAAGTATTTCCAGCCCACATTGGCAAAGCTGTTCAGAAAAGCTTCTTATAAATATCCAAAAAAAAGTTTGAGGTTTCCCTGCCCAGCCAGTGTGACAATTGGTGGAGTTCTGCTGCTGTCTAGGCCTGATACTAATGGAGGATAATAAGGATGCTATTAGTAGATGGTTCTACTATTTTTCCTTGCTCATAAGCCCTCTTTATTTCTCTCGTTACATTTTATTATTCCACATTTCACTGCATGTGGATGCTAAGGGGGAAACCATTCGATCATAAATAGTAAAAATGCAGAAGTCTAAAAAGATGAGAACATAAGCAATAGGAAGAGTTATGTTGTGTGAACAGGCCACAAACTTCAGATTGTTCAACTTATTACCAAGAACATCTGTGCTGAAAAAATGAAAACTAAGATATGAAAAGGCAAATGGGCCTTCCACAGATGGTCTCTGAAAATCTGGGAACAATTAGAAGATATTGGATTAATAGAAAGGAGCATTGCTTTTATCCCACACCTTCAACCATTGCCTCTATGATGTGTATATTTTGTATTATATTTAATATGTGATTCTGTCAATTATGCTATAATTTCACTATCCCTTCAGTAAGAATGAAACACCTCCTCTCTTTGCTACTAGCTTGCAGAATACATCCATCATTTGCCTCTGCACAGCAGAACACAAGGTAAAGGGGCCTCACATACCCAAGTACCAATACTAACTTCTCAAAAGGAACAAATCTCACCATATAAGGACATGCATGCTTCTTGGACACCAGGGCTGTACTGGTGGAACACCACAGGAAAAATAAGCACCCTGTCTTAAAATATTCATAGAATCATAGAATACTAGACCTGGAAGGATCCTCGAGAGGTCATCAAGTCCAGTCCCCAGCCCTCATGGCAGGACCAAACACTATCATTCTAGATCATCCCTGGAAGATGTTTGTCTGACCTGTGCTTGAATATCTCCAATGACAGAGATTTCACAGCCTCCCTTGACAATTTATTCCAGTGCTTAACCACCCTGACAGTTAGAGAAATACTTTCCTAATGTCCAACCTAAACCTCCTGTGCTACAATTTAAGCCCATTTCCTCTCATCCTCTCATCAGAGGCTAAAGAGAATATTTTTTTCCCCTCCCTACAATAACATTTTACCTACATGAAAGCTGTTATCAAGTCTCCTCTCAGTCTTCTCTTTCCAAACTAAATAAGCCAATTCTTTCAATTCTTCATATTCCTGAAGGTATTATACTTTACATAGGTGTAATTCTAGCCACCTCTGCTGAAACACTGTATCTTGCCTATTCAAGCACAAGCATGCCTCTAAGGATTGGTCTGTGCAACACAGTTGTACTGCTATAGCTATATCAGTCTAGAAACCAATATAATTAAAGCCATAGAACTTTCTAGTGTGGATGCAATTTTACTGAAATCAAAGGTTATGTGTAATATGCAATTAGGCCAGCCAGGGGTGTCCATGCCAACTGATTCATGATCATAGGACTCAGGATGCACAGTTGTGTAACTGCAGGGTAGACTTACAGGCTCGGGGTAGCCTGAGCTCTAGGACTATGCAGGGTAGGAGGAACCCAGAGCTTGGGTTGCAATGTGAGCCAGGACATCTACACTGGAATTGCTACAATTCACAGGCCATCTCATTGCAGTATAAACACCCAAAGTGCTTATGCTCTCATTTTAACTGCATGCACAAGAAGAGGTTATTATGGCTTTCAGAGTGGACATTGGGACCAGTCTTAGGAGGAGTAATTTCACTCTAGAACAGAGTTTCTCAAAATGGGCCTCAGACCCACTCTGAAAAAGTTACTAATGGGTTTTTCCAGTTTGTTTAGTTACCGGCTTCACAGCCGCAGAGCCTTGCTGCTCCCATTGGCTGCAGTTCACCATTTGCAGCCAAGGGAAGCCACAGGAAGTAAACAAACTGGAGTGGGGCAGAGGCCCACTTTGAGAAACACTGCTCTAGATGTTTAATGACAGTGTCTACTGTAAATAACAGATTAAAGGACAAGTTCTGATATTCAGCCTATGAGTAACACTTCATTCCCGTTTGCCTCAGTGGGATGACTGACAGAGTAAGATACTAAAATGAGAAAGTATAGCATAATCTGATCCTATACAGGAAGCAAGTTTATTTCTTCTCCTGGTGATAATGCTCACTGTGAAGTAATTTGATATTTTCACAGAAAACTGGTGCAACCATATAATCGTTTAAAGTTGTATGAGGCTTTTTATTTTAAGGTGAATTCAACAGAAAAGTAAAATAAAAAACTTGTCTTTTTTTTAAGGAGGAATGAAGTGATTTAACATGGCAAAAATCCCTGTATTGTAACAAGAAGCATAAAATAACGTAAAAGAAGCATAAAATTAATATTGGCCATGCTTTTGTTGAATTTAGTCCTACACACACTGTACGTCATATCTCAGTGTTTTTCACATACAAGCTACTTCCCTCAGAATGATCTCCAAAGAGCTCCCTGCTGTGAGCCTGAAAAAAAAAGTGACATTGAACCAAACTTGGTATCTAAGACTGAATACATTTGTAAGCATGATCTGAATAACCTCCTCCCAACAGCTAGCAGGGGAATGGAAAAAATTTCAGAACTATACTGTATTTACATGAACACAGCCACCCTGCCTAGGTATCCAGCAGGCAGAGCTGTGTTGCCAAACTGATCAACTTTGTCTGGTGTTGGGTGACAAATCTCTTTAGTACATAATGCAGGGGTAATGTATGTGTGAGCAGGCCCTACCAGAGGGGGAGGGAAGGGGACAGGAGGGCCATTTGGCCTGGGCTTTAAGAGACAAAGGGGCCTCAAATTTTGACATTTTTCTAACAAGTTATTTCCATTTATTATATACCTTGCAGTTACAACAGAGACAACAAAAGAAGAAATATATACCTGCAAAAAATTGATTTAAATCATTGTGGGCCTTCGGGCCTTCACCAATTTTTTGGTCACATCCGAGATTTCATCTGTGTGACTACGGATTAGAGTAGCTTCTGTGATTAGTGATTCTACATTATGAAATGCTGTTTACAGTCTTTGCATAGTTTAGAGGTTTTGAAAGTCGTAATTAATTCTGATACTGTAAAGTGATTTTGCTTTGTCTGAGGATGAGTTTAACCTTTAAATTCAATGTTTATCTCTGCAAAGCAGATTTTCCTATTCCTGCTTTTTCTTATGTGTTTTTTCATACAGTAATCATATCAGGCTCAGCTGCAAGCTATCTCTTTGTCCAGTTTTAGCTTCACCTAAAAAGTTTTTTTTATTATAATAAAATTTGCATTCTACTTGTTTAATAAACTTCATATCTAATCCGGCAATCACCCCATGTTCATATTCATAATAACACACCAGTTATTAGAGGAATTTAATAATGGGAACATGTTAGCAGATGAAATTTCAAGATTTTCAAATAAGGCTATAAGAGCTGTAGTAAATAACACTGCAAACCGTTATTATATAATATATATTGCAAAATATATACAATTAATATTTTGTATAACCAATAACCTTTAGCAAATTAATTTATTGTGTGTTACTGTGTTTTAAAAGAACCCCTTTATAAAAATCAAGTGAAGATTTGACAGTGGTGCAAGTAAGAGATGATGAAAGTAATAGAGTGAAGCAGCAGTTAAGAGTTTAAAGCCAAAAACATTATTTCTTGTAGAAAAGATGCCTCAGCCATTAGACAGTGACCATACTGACAGTGACACTTCCAATACTGATGATGAAAACATTGTATCCACAAATGACATTTCAATGCTAATGCCTCAAAATGAGGTCATTAATTAAGACACAGAAATGCCGACAGTAGAGATAGGTGCAGAATCTACACTTGATTTAGAGACTGTGTAGGCAGAAAATGAGGACCTCGGAGATGCTGTGCAGCAAGAACAATAACTTATGACGAGCACAGGGCACAGTGTAAAAACAGTGGCATGAGAAGCCAAAACTGGACTTGTTGATAAAAACAACGTTGCTCAAAAACAGTTTCTGAAAGGGTGTATCTATATTGCAGTCTTCTTTCAAGAGAGGAATGCAAGTGCAGCTGAGTGAAATTGCAAATGAAGAGTGGATTTGAATTTCCCGTGCTTCATTTGCATAATGGCGTCTGGGTGCTTTTTCAAAATACCCTATTTTGAAAGAAAAAACTCAGTCTAGACGGGGTTATTTCGAGAAAAAATCCTTCCTTCGAAATAACCCTTAAACCTCATTTTTTAAGGAGTAAGGGTTATTTCAAAAGAGGGGTTTTTTTTCAAAATAACCCCATCTAGACTATGTTTTTTCTTTCAAAATAGGGTATTTTGAAAAAGCGCCCGGACACCATTATGCAAATGAAGCATAGGAAATTCAAATCCATGCTTCATTTGCAATTTCTCCTGGCGGCATTTGCATTCCTCTCTCGAAAGAGGAATGCAGTGTAGTCATACCGAAAGTTAGTTGTTTTCAGATTCCAAGTAATATACCGAAAGATGCTGAAAATCATGCTTTTCCCACTCATCTACTGACAAAAACTCTTCCAAATGGAGAGATCTACACAAGAGACTGGCTCTCCTGGAGCATAGAGAAGCAGGCTCTGTACTGTGTACCCTGTTTCTTTTTTAACAGTAATATTTCAAATGCATCAGTACTGTCTGATCCATCTGGTTGGATCATCAGTAGAGGTTAGAGGAAGTTGAAAGACCAAATACCTGCACATGAAACTACAGTATCAGCTCACATAAAGATAACTATGTTACATGGAAATCAGTTAGTAGAGCAGCACTAGTTGACAGCTCAATTGAAAACTTACCCCTAAGTGAAATAAACACAGGAACTCATAACTGGAAAAAACTCCTTGAGCCTATATTGAATGCCATTCTTTTTCATTCTGAACGGGAATTGGCTTTGTTTGGTTCCAGTCAACGTATGGGTGACCCCACAAATGGAAACTTTCTTGGTTTACTTGAGCTTTTTAGCAAGTATGATCCACTTTTATCAGGCCACGTTAAGTGTGTTCATGAATCAAAGAGAGCAGAAAACACACGTAAGTCCATTTTCTGTCTACCAGAATATAAAACTAATTTATTGAACTGTGTGGAGAATTTGTGAAAACAACAATTCTTGGATACAACATGCAATCCACTTTTCAATTATTACTGATGTAACTCCAGATAGTTCTCAGAAAGAACATACGACTTTGGTTGTTCAGTATGTTAAAATTGCAGGAAGTTCAAAGGTTTCAATTGAAGAATGATTAATTTTGTTTGATAATTTCACAAAAAAACCCTGAAAATCACCACTTGTGTGTTAGAAATTCTGTAAGGCTTCAAATTAAATTTTCAAGTCTGCATTGACCAAACCTATGATGATGGATCCAATAAGGCTGGGAAGAACAATAGAGTAAAATCAGTCCTTCTTGAGCAAAATGCAAACTATTTTCTTCGGTTGTGGCAACCACACACTAAATCTTGTTGGCGCTGATTGTGCTGAATCATGCAAGGACGCAATCACATTCTTTGGAACAATCCAGCAATTGTACAACCTCTTCAGTAGCAGTCCTCAAAAGTGGGAAATTCTGAAGCAGCATCTGCCTTTCCTTTCACGGCAAGTCGACAACGAGATGGTCAACAAGAATTGATTATGTTAAACCTGTTGCCTAGCATTTGGACTCTGTGACAAAGGCTTTTAGTGAGCTTGAATCTTTTATTTTCACAGCTCACACTGAGCTTAAGTCAATTCAGAAGTATACATCTAAATCTGAATGCATTTTAATGTCATCTATGTGGATGAAGCTTTTAAAAATGATCCATGAAATTAATCTTGTAGTTGAAATATGGAATATTAGATGTTGAGAGGGATAACAGTGAATGACTTCTTAAAGATATTCAAAAGATTCCTGATCAATGGGATGCAATTCTTTGAGTCCAAATCAGTAGCACAGGGTATTGACATTTCATCTGAGTTTTCCACCAATCACAGCCTAACATCTCAATCTGCTGCAGAAAGGCACCATCAAGTCAATGTTTTCTTTTTGGTTATTATTGACTCCATCAAATCTGGTCTTACATATCGATTTGAGTCACTGCAACAATTTGTACCCTTTTTCGATTCCTTTGGGAGCTCAGAGAACTAAGTGATGAAGGTCTATATTTAGCTGCTACACAGTTTCAACAAAGATACAGCAACAAAATTACAAGAGATCTCTGTGACGAGATTGACTTTCTGAAATGTATACATTTTGCCAACTTTAAATTGGACTGCAAGCCAAAAGAACTGCTTTTTTGTCAGTCTCTTTTCATCAGTGGCTTCCGGTATTAAAACAAATACATAAAATGTATTAAAACAAGTAAAGAACTATCAACATTCTACAATGGCACAAGCGCGTTTGAATGGGCTCGCAATGAGTTAACAGTGATATTGCAAGTAAATTAGATTTTCCTTCGATTATAAATGAGTTTGCACACAACAAAGCCAGAAAAGCATTCCTAAAATGAAGAGTTTTGCTTGAAGTGGAAACTCACAATTAAAGTTACATTTTTAATATACATGCTATTGATATAGAATCATACAGAACTGGAAAGGACATTGAGAGATCATCAGGTCCTGTCCCCTGCCCTTACAGAAGGACCAAACACTGTCTAGATCATTCCTGATAGATGTCTGTCCAAACTGCTCTTAAATATTCTCCAGTGATGGAGATTCCACAACCTCCCTAGGCAATTTATTCAAGTGTTTAACCACCTTGACTGTTAAGAAGTTTTTCCTAATGTACAATCAAAACCTCCCTTGCTGCAATTTAAACCCATTGCTTCTTGTCCTATCATCAGAGGCCAAAGAGAACCATTTTTCTTTGTTCATCTTGTAACACCCTTTTATATACTTGAAAACTGCTATCATGTCTCCTCTCAGTCTTCTCTTTTCTAAACTAAACAAGCCCAGTTCTCTCAGTCTTCCCTCATAGCTCATGTTTTCTAGGCCTTTAATTATATTGCTCTTCTCTGGATCTTCTCCAATTTCTCCACATCTTCCTTGAAATGTGATGTCAAGAACTGGACACAATTCTCCAACTGAGGCCTAATCAGCGCAGAGTAGAGCAGAAGAATGACTTCTTGTGTATTGCTCACAACACTCCTGTTAATGCATCCCAGAATCATGTTTATAATAGTATAATGACTTAATTATTAATCAATAAACATCTGAAGTGTTCACTTTCATATATTCTTTTGATTTTTGTATGACCCTGTGGATGAGAATTGAGATATGTCAGGGGCCTGAGCTTGGACCTGGCCCTGGGGCTGGGCTAGGGCCTCTAAACTTAAAGTGGCCTGGGCCTCTGTCATTCTCTGAGGCTTTGTTTACACTGCTGGCTTGGCGGGCAGTGTCTATGCAAATGAAGCGTAGTTTAGCATATCACCACACTTCATTTGCATAATTTATTCAAGCCATTTTTGTGCAAAAGCAAGCAGTGTGGACATGGGTTTTTTGGTGCAAAAACCCCGGGAGAGGCATAAGGATTTTGCGCAAAACAGGGGTTTTGTGCAAAAAAAACCCCGTCCACACTGCTTGCTTTTGCGCGAAAATGGCTTGAATAAATTATGCAAATGACGCATATTGATATGCTAATCCATGCTTTATTTGCATAGGCTCTTGCGGCAAAAGCCACAGTGTAGATGAAGCCTGAGATGGCCTGTGTGTGAGTAAAGGCCTGAAAATAAAGATGAAGTCCTGTGTTCTTCATTACAAGATAAATCTACCTACATTCTTAACCATGCCCACCTTCCCCTGCTGTCCCTGGTGTCTGTGACAGACTGACCATTTGATCGCAGCTTCATTTAACCCAAAAGAGATTCTTTCAGTTAAAAAA
The DNA here is from genome assembly GCA_032595735.1 of Pelochelys cantorii. NCBI lineage: Eukaryota > Metazoa > Chordata > Testudines > Trionychidae > Pelochelys > Pelochelys cantorii. The sequence goes on from CM064326.1 coordinate 33,397,016, forward strand.
ATCCTGAAAATGAACAACCCAATCAGTTCAGTAGCTTCCTTTTTATGTCTTTGTATGGAATTATATTTATTTTATGCGTAGACTCTGGAGTAAAATTCTATAGAAAATGAAGAAATTGCACAATAAATTTGGTGACTGCAGAATCATGAACCACATAGGGCCTTTGATAAAAACTAAACAGTCCACAATAAGGCTGCAACCCACATGCTACTGGAATATGTAACATAAATCACTCCTCACCCAAAATCCCATTTGCTTTAATGGACCAGAATCAGGTCCACATTCTGTATCGTAAGCACCGTATCAGATTCCATACTAATAAATAGCGCTCATCCCTTAAGATGGTGTCATGTAATGAAGGGAAACATTTTACATTTGTTACTATGAATATTTGTTACCAGCTGGAAAGGGAACTTTGTAAGTGTTTGAAAGCTTTTGAAAACACAGATAAATTATTTTTTGCTAACTTATAAGTAGTAGTAGTAGTAGTAGTAGTAGGAAATGTCTTAATCAATAATTCAATTTGCTATTTCTCAGAATTAATCCTTTTCCTAATGACTTTTTTCCTCTGCCACTCATACAGAGTAAGAATAGCACTGCAGACTACATGTGACTAGTCTGTAGAGCAATACAGGAATTCGGCTTCACTCCTTAAAACGGTACTGTTGGAGCCGTTCCTGGGACCAGCAGCAAATTCAGGCCCCAATGCAAATAAGAGCAGCTTTGTGGCTGTTGTAAAGTGTGCTTGCCAATGCTTGGCCTGAAGAGGGCATGCCAGCAATTGAGGAGTTTGATGCTGCACAGGTGCTCTGTCCACAACTTCTTCCCCTCCTGCAGCCCTTCAACATGGCTGAGGTATGGGATTGAGATATAGCTGGAGGCTCGGCACTTCCCACTCAGCATGGAAAGGGAATCCCCACATACCCAATTAAGGCACCTGTCCAGCTGCTTTTACATTGCCGGAGCAACACAGGGTGTTACAAATGAAAGGGGAGGCCAAACGCGGATGAAAACAGTAGAATATGAACTGGGTAATCTAATGTCGCAATCCTCATACAATTGTAGGATACGCTTATCCGCAGCATCCTATAAATGAGAGATGGAAATGGCTGACATAATTGTACCTTTCTGTGCCACTGCTCCCTTTGGAGAGAAAAGACAGAAAGGGGCATGAAACAACTTTGTGTCTCAGGGTTCTCCCAATAACCCCGAGGATTGTGAGAAAAGTGTGCAGAGGACTGACTGGAAACAAATTGTGCAAGTAAAAGCCTGCATCCCAGCAATCATTAGCTAATTACCAGGAGCTGTCTGACTCCAGTGGAATACATGGCTACATTGCATTGAAAGCAGTCAGTATTCTTTGTGTGCAATAATATGGAGCCACTCCAGAAATGAACTTAATCCCTTGTGGCATTTTTGTTGACTTTCTAATAACAGATCCATAAATGTGTCTCCATCAAGAGGGGAAGAGGAGGCGCTTGCAGCTAAATTGCAGTTTTCAGCCTCCTCAAACCCTAATGCAGTGCTCTACCATGAGCCATTACACCGACATTTAAATATGTGCATAAATAAAACATTGTAGGGTTGTGTGTGGGTTTTTTTTTTTACATTCAGATTTCACCACATACAAGAGCTAAATCATATTGCCTCAGTTACCAATCTAGCATCTAAATATTTCTGGATCAGAGATTAGAGAAAATAATGCCGAGGGAGTGTTTCTATTAGTTTATTTTGTATTTCTCTAGTGTCCTTTTCCCTTTTTGTGAGGGTCTTTCCCACAGCAGCTGGGGACTGAAACTAACAAGAAGTAGAATAGTGATAGAGATGCAGCCGTGTTAGTCTGGTCTAGCTGAAACAAAAGACAGGACTAAGCAGCACTTTAAAGACTAACAAGATGGTTTATTAGGTGATGAGCTTTCGTGGGCCAGACCCACTTCCTCAGATCAATTTGTGGAAGAAAATTGGCACAACCATATATACCAAAGTGATACAATCAAAAAAAAAGTGAACACATATAAAATTGACAAATCAGGATGATTCTTACCAACAACCACAGGACATAGCACACTAATACCAACCCTGGAACTTTCCCTTGCAACAAACCCCGGTGCCAGCTTTGTCCACATATTTACCCTGCTGACACCATTACTGGACCTAACCATGCCAGTTACAAGATCAAGAACACATATTCCTGTTCATCCAGAAATATAATTTATGCTATCATGTGCCTAAAGTGTCCGTCTGCTATGTATATTGGACAAACTTCTCAGACACTTCGCCGAAGAATCAACGCACATAAAACAGACATCAGGCTCTCTCACAGAGAGAAAACTGTTGCTTGCCATTTTAACCAGATTGGCCATTTTCTCAATGACCTTAAAACATGCATATTGCTTCAAAGAGATTTTAACTCCAGACTTCAAAGAGAATCCTCAGAACTGTCATTCATGTTTAAATTTGACACTTTACGTATCGGTCTTAATAAAGACGCTAATTATCTCACCCATTACAAAGATAGCTTCCCCAATTATCACCCCTAATATCATTACCTCACAGACACTAACCTTCCACCCTCACCCCTCCCCCTGTTCTAAAATCTGATTTGTCAATTTTATATGTGTTCACTTTTTTTTTGATTGTATCACTTTGGTATATATGGTTGTGCCAATTTTCTTCCACAAATTGATCTGAGGAAGTGGGTCTGGCCCACGAAAGCTCATCACCTAATAAACCATCTTGTTAGTCTTTAAAGTGCTGCTTAGTCCTGCCTTTTGTTTTAACAAAAAGTAGTAGTAGCTGGCTGCCACAGGGAAGGGACAGTCAGTGGGCTAAGGTACTACACTTGACACGAGGAAAGCTTGCTTCAGTTCCAGCCTGAGCCACAGGTTTCTAGGTGATGTGGCTTGATTTCTCTGCCTCAGCTCCCTAGATTTAACATGTGATAATTCTACTTTCCTCCTCTCATCTTTTTGTCTGATTTCAAGGCAGGGACTTTGGGTATGTCACCCAGGAGGTTAAATTACAGCATCTACCTACACTAGCTCTGATTGAGCTGAAGGGCTCAAAATAGAACAGTAGCCAAAGCAGCACAAATGTCCAGAGAAACTAGCTACGCTTGCAATCTACGACATTCGGTATGGATTGTTCTTGGAGCAATATTATATTATTAGCAGGGTAACTCAGAGCTATTATGGGTATGTTTCCTTGAGCTGGAAATTATAACTTCCATTGAAATGTAGAAGCGTCCTCTCAGAGTGAGTACACACCCAGCACAGTACAGAATCAGCATGATACTATCACACAAATAAGTTATTTTTCTAATTAACTAAAATCTGGGGGCAATATCTCTTTAGCCACTAACACAATTTAGTATTAGTTTCAGCCCTGAACATGAAGAGTTCTTATTTTACTCCTTTGTCTCCCTGAAACTCATCCTATTTCCCATGTTATTCTGATTGTAATTCTTATACTTTTTATTTTTCTTATTCTCACTTTCCTCATCTCTCTGTGTTAAATATTTATGTCTTTTTGGTCTCCAGTATGATTCATAATTATCACTACTTCTGCTCTCACAGAATGTAAAAACAAGCCTGCATGGATGGTATACGGCAATGGTAAAGAATAGACCGGTGACTTGACAGGAGGGAAATGTACAAGTGGCAAGGCATTATTCTAAATCTCCAGTACTCGAATTAGTACACAAGAGAAGAGCTAGAAAGGAGGCTTTGTATATATTATTGTCAGACCTGCTCTTTGGTGGCAGTAGAGCTTGCTGGGACACGCAAGAAATCCATTTCATAAAACTTATGTAGTGGTTTAAGAATTTGAATTTGTTCCGATGCAGAACAAAACTGAGACCTTTTCAAAAACTGTGGGAGAGGAAAAAAGTGAGACCAAGACCCATCATGGAAAACTCTGCAAGAATACAGGAAACTTAGTTTCTATTTCCTGCTCTGCATCACATGGAGCAGCGGCTTCCACATGGGGCTCTCACATCACAGGAGTGTGCCCTAACCACTGCTAAAGGTGGGAGAGGGAAGCAGGTCCCTCTGCAGAGAGAGGTGATAGCTGGCAATCCAAGCGCACATCCCTGGAGGTGATCAGAGAAAGCTGAAAGGGAATATTCACTCTGGCCTCATGGTTTCACTGTTTTCTGGGTAGGAACCCACATCCCTCCCTTCTGAGCAAGGGCTAAAGCTTCAGCTCCCCAGAAATTAACGTAATTCTCCTTGTCTGGCTGGAAGTCCAGCCCCTCTGCTTTACTTTCTTTCCCCTCTCACCATGGCCAGGGACTGTGAGTGCTTATAAATAACCAAGCAACTCCATCAAAGCAGAGCACTTTTAAAGACAAAGGTATATAAAAAACCCAAATGTTCAACAATAAAAGGATCCAAACACTTTATCATTAGCCCCTTCTCCCTCATCAGTTTGGGGGGGGGTGGGCGAAAGGACCTTAGGCAGGCCCTAGCCCGGTGGTGGGCAATAATTTTTACAGGGGGGACACTTCACAAATTTTGGTACATGGTCATGGGCTGGCTCTGGACCCCTAGAAAGGACAGGGCCTCAGGCAGAAGGGCTGGGACTGGATATTACAGAGAGAGACAAAGGGTACGTCTACACTAGCCCCCTAGATCAATCTAGGGAGGCTAACGAGGGTGACCGAAATTGCAAATCAAGCCCGGGATTTAAATATCCCGCACTTGATTTGCATGTTCCCGGCCGGTTGTCATTTTAGAAATTGACTAGCCCGAAGTAACTGCCTGCATCTACACACGGCAGTGAAACGGGATTCCAATTTAAAGCCCCTAAATCAAATTAGCTGGTAAACCTCATTGCAGGAGGAATACCAGCTAATTCAAGTTAGGGCTTTAAATCGGAATCCCGTTTCACTGCCGCATGTAGACGCGGGCAGTTACTTCGGGCTAGTCAATTTCTAAAATGGCGACTGGCCGGGAACATGCAAATCAAGTGCGGGATATTTAAATCCCAGGCTTGATTTGCAATTTCGGTCGCCCTCGTTAGCCTCCCTAGATCGATCTAGGGGGCTAGTGTAGATGTACCCAAAGAGAGTGAGAATATGAAAGAGAGACACTTTAGCTATGTGTACACTACAGAATTTTTCCAGGATACCCATCCCGGAAAAACTCTGCCACATCCAGGGAACACGTTTGCTCTTCTGAAATTTTTTTCAGAAGAGCAGACGTGCTTTTTTGGCATCTCTGTAAACCTCATTTTATGAGGAAGAAGGGATGTTCTGAAAAAGGCATTTGGCCCAGTGTAGATGGGCCAAATGTTGGAAAAGCCTCTTCCAAAGAAAGAAGTGGAAAAAGCTACACAAATTGTGGTTCGCAATTTGTATAGCTTTTCCCAGAAGAACAGTGTAGTGTAGACATAGCCTCTGTGTGTGACAGACTTTAACACAGATTGAGTGTGTGCCGGACCGTGTATGTGACAGTGACTGTGTGTGTGGCACAGACCAGGGGCGTGCGTGACAGTGACACAGAGTATATGTGTTTCCTACAGCTGAGTAAGTTCCTGAGAGAAGCCACATCTGTCTTTTTAAGGGAAATTTGTCCTACTCTGTTGTCTCCCCCCTTCCCATACTCTGCACTCCTCTGAGTCACTTACCATCCATGCTTCTGACTGGAGCAGCTCCGCTGTGTGCCTCCCTGTTCCTAACCCCTGCTCTGCAGAGATGGCGTACAGGGGCAGGGGGATTCCCTGACTTCAGCTCTCCCCTCGACCCTCCATTCCCCCTCCCCCACTCTGTACATCTAGCAGGAGACTCCTGGGAGCAGCTCAGCTGCAGGACAGAGCAAGGTGGGGGAGGGGCAGCTGAACATACACTGCCGGCTGTAAGCATTCATGTTCTGCTAATCAGCTGGGCGGACTGGAGAGAAATGCCTGGTAGGCTGGATCCAGGCCCCAGGCTTGATTTTGCCCATCCCTGCCCTAGCCATCAATGGGATTGGGTTCCCCTGTGGAGAAAAAGTTACATTGTTTTGCTAAGTAAAAAATGAAGGCTCTCCCCTCATCAGATAAAACTCAGACTTTTATACCAAAAGCCCTTTCTGTGCCAGGTACTGCTCTGAACCAGCATATGGACACCCCACCTCCTCCCCCCCGGGCACTGATACGTCTCTGGAGCAGTTTACAATCTCAATATGCCATAGTTCCCCCCACATCTCTAGGCTGTGTCTATACTGGCGCGATCTTGCGCCAGAGCTATGCAAATGAGGCTCAGCGTGGAATATCGCCGAGCCACATTTGCATAACTAATGAGCCACCATTTTTGCAGAAGAGGCTCTTGCGCAAGACGGGAGCTGTTTACACTGCCCCTTCTTGCGCAAGAAAAACCCTCTTGCGCAAAGCCGTTATGCCTAAAAATAATCAGCATAACGGCTTTGCGCAAGAGGGTTTTTCTTGTGCAAGATGGGGCAGTGTAGACAGCAAGAGCCTTTTCCGCAAAAATGGTGGCTCGTTAGTTATACAAATGAGGCTCGGCGATATTCCACGCTGAGCCTCATTTGCATAGCTCTGGCACAAGATCGCGCCAGTATAGACACAGCCGTAGTGTTTTCCATTTCTGCAGGAGTTGTGCTATGGAGCAGGACACAGCCCCTAGCTGATAATGATCCGTATAGGTAATACAAAAGTCTCTGTGTATGGTTACAATACCTGTCATACTGGTCAGCTCCTGTTTCTGGACCATCTGCTTGTCTTTGCAGTCTAAAAATCCCACTGGAAAAAATATCCTACAGTTTTCCAGCTAGCACAACACCTTATTTTGAATGGTAAAGGCTATTCCTGGCCTTACAAAATTTCTTTTGGTCACTTTTCATAGAAAATTATCAAACTTGCTACGTGATACTGTGTTTTTGGTACATGAAAAATGTTCATGTTTTCAAATTAAAAAACAATGTTTTTAAAGTTTTGATAAAAATGTATCCACTTTCACCCTGGAAAAAAAACCAAAACAACTTGGATTTTTTTTCCTCCAAATTTTTTATTTTTCTTTTATTTTTTTGTTTTTCTACTGGCTCTGGTATTGAGCTCAAATAGCCCCTTCAGTTACACTTTTCCCATAAGCATTTAAACTGGCTGAGAATGAGTCTCACGAACCCAGCTGTTGTGTGGCATTGCAGATCTTCCTTGCAGGGCTACCTCTGATAAGGGGAGTAAGCAGGGTTTCAAAGTTCACCCAAAGGTGAGCCAAAAGCCCTGAATGAGCCCTCAGTTCTTTTTTGCATTATTTTGTGTATGTCTCCACCACAGTGCACATATGGGTGTTCTAAAAATATTGCACGTAGATACCAAAGATACAGTAATAAATGGTTGATCTCTGCAACTGATATCAGTCTGATTACCTTTTAGATAAATAGTTCTGGTGCTGACTTTTTTTGTCATCACTCACAGCATCTTTTAAAAAGTGAACTTATTTTCTATAGATCAATCGCAAGCTCTGCTTAGGAAAAAGATAGGAAGGGATGTGGTCCTTAGAAATGATGGACCTGATGTTCATTTATACTAAGCCCACTTACTGCCTTCTGGCAGTATAAATGGGCCATAAATTGGAGGTCAGTATAATTTATGCTCATTTTTATTACTAGAGGAAGTATAAAGTGGAACTAACATAAGCAAAAAATAGGTCCTGTGATGCCAACGGTGAAAAATGAAAGTATGTAAGATACTACAGCGGTTTATTGGTGTGGGCATACCTGCCAATTTGAAAATATATCTTCCCAGCTGAAGAAGAAATTAGATATATGTAGGGTTACTTGCACTGACAACTTGCAAGTTTAAGAACAACTATTGTTGCAATTTGTAGAGTCGACACTGAATAATATATACAAACATTTTCTTGGGTTTATGCTCTAACCGGTTTTGCGTGTCTATATTTTTTCTTCCTCCATCATTACAACAACTTTAGCATGGGGGCAAGAAGAAGACTTCCATGTCATGCCTTAAAACGAGAGCTCTCTTACTTCATGATGGGAAAACTCTATTGAGTAAGTGGAGTTCTGACTTTCAGAATTTCTAATGGGAGCATATAGCTAAGCAAAATGCAAGCTACAAAGGATCCTTTAAATTGGAAATGCTAATTCTTTTAGAGTTTGCCATTAAAAAGCAAAAAACTATAAAAAGACATTTCTATGCTTCTTGGCTTGGTATTCACTGCAGTAATTTTTACTTCCTGCTTGCATAAATTTTGCTTGGATTGATTTTATCTATTTTTTTCGAAGGCAAATATTTTTCTTTTTCACTATTTACCATATATATGCAAGCATGGCTCATTTTGTTAGCAGCAGGAAGCTTACTTACATTTCGTTATTTATTAGTTCTTTTATTGGAAACTCACAGAAGAGGTGGGGGAGGAAGAAAGCATGAAGGTTGAAAGAGGAGGCAGGAAGTGTGGCCTTATATTTAAAGTTGTGGACTAGGACTCAGGAGACACAGGTTTAACTCCTAGTCCAGTCTCAGACTTCTTCACTATCCCTGGGCAAGTTTCTTCAGCAGTCTTGTCACCTTGAAAAAATCACGAGTCAGCTCCATGAGTCTAGCCCATGAAGTCTGGTCTCAGTTCTGATTTTTGAACTCCCCTGTAGAGATTTCAGAGACCCAGGACACTATGGTCAAGGTGAATGTGCCTTTACTTCTTGTTTCCATAGACTTTCCTCCTTGTTATATACCCCCCATGGCCATCCTGAATAGCAGTTCTAAATATTCAAAATTATGATAACAATTATCATTTTGCCAACTCTCACAAAGGTCTAGGGTGTGTGATTTTGCTCCTGCTGTGGTAGAAGCTAATTCTGGAGGATCCCACAGAGATCAAATTCCATGTGTGTATAAAATACTATCTAGTGGCAGAAAGCTTCCAGCTTCTTCTCTCCCCCTCCTCCTAAATTCCAATTGGCTAATTACATGCCTTAGCCCACTATCACATATGCAAATCCCCAGTTCATCAACTAAGCACCCTCCCCCATTCCAGCTCCACATCAATGGTATGGCCAACTCTCTCAAGATAATCATGAGTCATAGGACTTTTGCTCTGGCTGGGGATGCTGTTACAATGACAGTAGAAGCACCTCTGTTCTTGATTTTCAGGGATGGCTGCAAGATCAGAACTCCAGGAAAGAGCCTGAAGGGCTCACTAAGCCCCTTCATGCATAGATTGGCCATTTCAATTGTGGCACTCCGAGAGTACCTTGGCAGAGTTAGGCATGGGACAGGTCAGGGAGTTAGAAGAAAGTTGCTGCCTCAGATCCAGCAGCAGCAGAACTTTCCCACTTCTCATTGGTTCTGCACTTCTATACCCCAGATCCTGCCACATCTTTCACAGCTCCACTCACCTAAGTTCTGCTGCCTGTACTTCCCTTCCTGGGCACAGCAGCTGCTCTTCCCTGGACAGTGAAAGTCAAGAGCGTGGATGGTGTCACAAACTAGGGTCCAAGACAGATGAGAAGTCCCAGCACAGCAGGAAGGAAGGATAATTTAAAATACATTAGCAGCTACTTGGACAGTTATCAATTACAGTAATCGACTGATAGTTTATATGATTGATCTGAATTCTACAATGAATACTACAGAAGAACCATCAGGGCACTGCATGGTTAACAAACACTGAAGTGTGCAATATGAAATGGGATGAAACTACTATGCATATCCTTTACATTGGTTCCACACTGCAATGATGATACAGTAAAACTCCAAGGCTGTGTCTATACTGGCGCGATCTTGCGCCAGAGCTATGCAAATGAGGCTCAGCGTGGAATATTGCCGAGCCTCATTTGCATAACTAATGAGCCGCAATTTTTGCAGAAGAGGCTCTTGCGCAAGTCAGAGCTGTCTACACTGCCCTGTCTTGCACAAGAAAAACCCTCTTGTGCAAAGCCGTTATGCTGATTATTTTCAGGCATAACGGCTTTGCGCAAGATGGTTTTTCTTGAGCAAGAAGGGGCAGTGTAGACAGCTCCGTCTTGCGCAAGAGCCTCTTCTACAAAAATGGCAGCTCATTAGTTATGCAAATGAGGCTCGGCGATATTCCACGCTGAGCCTCATTTGCATAGCTCTGGTGCAAGATCGCGCCGGTATAGACACAGCACAATTGTCCGGTATCCAGTGGTCCGGCACTCCTGATAGTCCAGCGCCAATTGGAACCCAGAAGTGCTCCAGACAGACAGACAATTGGAGCTCCTGTGAGCCCCATACATGCTCACGGGCTGGGAAAGGGAAGAGGATTATACCCCTGTGACGGGTCTGCTGGGACCCGCACTGTGTCCAACTGGGGATTGGGGGGGGGGTCGGCGGGCAACAGCGTGGTGAGGGGTGAACCCACCACCGTTTTGCAGGGAGGCAGGGGAAGCCCCACGTAGCCACCTGCTCCAGGCCAGCTGGGGCTGCAAGCGGCAGCAGAGGAGAGGGGGCGAGGTGAGGGGCGGCACTGCGGGACCAACCCAACAGCACCCCAGCTGCTCTGCCCTGCCACTTCCCCACGTCTGCCACCGCCGCTTGCAGCCCCAGCTGGCCTGTTGCTGGCAGGTGCGTGGGGCTTCCCCCGCCTCCTTGCAAAATGACAGAGGGTTCACCCCTTGCCGAGCCGTTCCCCGCCGCCCCCCGCTCCTCCGCCAGTCACAGTGCAAGTCCTGGCAGACCCGTCACAGCCCCCCCTGCCGGAGTACCTCCTGATATTCCGGCATATCCAATAATCCAGCACCCCCAGGGTCCCAAAGGTGCCGGATTATCGGAAGTCTACTGTACCTACTTGCTCCTATAGCAAATTGTCTCCATGAGCACTGTTGAGACATGTGGCTAGGAAAAGGCTGATTTTTCCCAAGATGAGGCACCAGAAAAGATGTCCCTTATTATGTGTCATTCTGATTTTATAAAGCCCACAAGTTGCAAAATGCATCACTGAACAGAAAGGTCCCTCTCCCAAAGAGTTTAGAGTTCAAAGTTTTGATTGTACCTTTAAGGCCCAAAGTGACAGTGGGAGTTGCAATGCCAGAAAATGATGGTGGTAGAAACTCCGACTCAAAAAGGCAGGACTCTGCACAAAGCTCCTTGGAAGAAAGAAGGAAGTTGAACCTCTTGCTATAAGCATACTGCTTCAAGGAGTGTGTTATGCATCTCCCTCTGTACCCAATATGGAAGACAGGGACTGTATTGCACAGAGAACTTCAAGAAAGCTGAATAGCCCCTGGTGTCCTACCTCACTTGTGGAGCAACAGAGTGCATCCAACCCAATATTGATAGATCTAGACTCCAAGGCGAGAATGGACCACTGTGATCATCTAGTCAGCCGTCCTGTAGGAAACAGGCCACAGATGTTCCCTAAAGGATTTTCTAGAGAGCACTGGCTGTTAGAAAAAAAATCCAATCTGGATTCGGAGATTGCCAGCAATGGAGAATCCACCACCTCTTTTGGTAAGTCATGCCAGGCTGCAGCTTTGATCTTTTCTTCTCATCTTACAACCAGAGGAATGCCTCCAGAAGTCCACCCCCTCCGCTTTCCTATTCTATAGAAGCAGCCTTTAGGACTGAAACTTCCTCTCCCAGAAAGCCCCCACTTTCTTCTCTGATTTTCACATTTATTCCCAGGAGACACACTGTTATTTCCTTTATTTCCTCCAGGTCTTCTTAGCTGGTTCTGCCTCAAGGAACTTCTGCCCTGTTCTGATCTCAGGAACTCTCTCACTGATTATCCTTTTAATAATCCCAGGTACCATCAGCCCTCACCCACATGGGAAATACTTAAGAGATCACAAAAGTAGTGGAGTGGGACTACGGGAAATGGGGATAGCTTGACCTAGTCCTCTTGGTCCTTAAAGTGGTAAGACACCTTATTACAGTGATTCTTTCCATCATAAATGATATACAGTATAAGACTTTATCTGCTCTTGGTGGTTTAAAATATTCCCAGGGTGCATCCTGCTCTCAACAATCTTCCTCTTCTTGGTCATTACCCTTTGTGTTTGCCAATCCTGAAACTCCTATTATTCAATCCTATGACTATAGAAAACATTTAAAATGCAAGCAATATAATGAGTGAACATCTAATTTGACCAGGATCTATCCATTGTTCCCAGCCCTGGTCAATGGAAGCATATGACAACAGTTGTTCCCCTTGGAAACAACTGTATGTAATCAGACTAAATTGTATGAGGAGAACATATTAAACCAAGGCTCTCCCTGGGTACAATTCAAGGTATTGATTATTAAAATTAAATCCATAAATAAGTTAGGACACGATTGTGTCCAAGACTGCTCCCTGTGCATCACTGCATTAGACAAAATCAGCAGGATCACACTAGATTTTGAACATCGTGGCAGCATTTATGTTGTGCACTAGCAAGGCATTCTCCATATGGGGTATTCCATTCTGGAATGGATCCCTGCTGGCACTCTTTCAGATGACCATGTCTGTGTAGGTGTTAGAGCACATACTTCTCTTTGATTAGGTTCTCTTCTCCATTGTGATCCTTGGCATCCCAGGGAATATTCCTTTTTTTTTTACTTTTGGGGAGGTATGTGAGTATTTTGACGAGTATGGGATGATGTAAATCTATAATATATTCCATAATTTAGGCAACATTATATATTATGTTAAATAGCCACTACCTCTGGCACTATGGCAATAGATGCCTTTTATTTTTGAAATTGGTTAAATAAAATGTAAATTTCTCTGATACAGTCCATTACTTCTGTGTGTGCTCTGTGGATCTGATATTATTACTGGGCCATTAGTATCATGGAACCTATTGTCAGGTCATCATAGTTTAGAAGAAAATGAAATCAAGGGAGATTAATGAAAAATACAAAAATCTGGTCACAAGAAGAATGGAGGAAACAAAAGGCTTGATTAAAATAGTTCATTTGTAAGCACTTTCTTGCTCCTGAGCTCCTTGCAATACAATACCTCTCATTAAGGACTTAATACGCAGAGAAAAGCCAGACATATGGCTAACAAAGTTTTGTATTTTGATGACCATGCTTAATGATATCCTCCCAAAATTAATTACAAGACTAACATGGACTGATTAAAGAAAAATGATCCAAAGACTAATTTTGACATCATATTTCTAGGCAAGGAAGATTGGAAAGATGTTTCTGATTTGGAGAAGACACAGTACAAGGTTTGGTTTCTTCTTCTTCTTCTTTTGGCTTATTTTCCCGACAGATACTGAATCTGTCATTCCTCTGCCAGTTTCAGATGTGAACTAGCAGACATTCTTGTCCAGAAGCTAATGTTAAGCAAATTGGTATGGATAAAATAGAGTCTCTCTGAAAGTTTGTCCAGTACAGAAACAGAATGCAAACGTTCTTCCATCAGCCTCCTTCCCTCAGCAGGGTCAAGGGATGTCAGAAAGCACTCAACACACTTCTCTTAGGGCTCCTTTGCCTTCCTCACAGTTACTTACACTGCTGTAACAAAGGAGGGCAACCATATCAAGTGGCCAACTAAATGCATCCAACACTCAGAGCAGTTCTATAGTTACCAGAAGGGTATGTATATGCTTACCAAGGCATGGCTATATTTACCAGAAGACTCCTAAATCAAACACTGAAGGTAGCTTCTGAAAGTCTCTGGTACTCCCCCTTTTGCATGGAGTAAAGGAAGCCGATGCAAACATTTGCTCCCATCAGCCTCCCTGCAGTCTGGATGCTGCCAAGGCATGTCTTAAAGTAAGCTGACTCCAGTTGTGCATTTTGTGTAGATGGAGTTGTATACCTTAAGCTGACCTTCCTGGTCTAGTGTAGACCAGATCTCAGAAAATAAGTGGTCCTCTAACATACCAGCCAGTAGGACCACTTTGCCCTCTTCTTGGGAAGATCCACTGATTTTTCTCTTCTCTCTTTGCTGACTATTGAGTGCTATAGGTCCATTTCTATTTCTTACCTCTTCTTGGGTTTTCTGGAGCAGGCCAACAGGGCTGCTATCTTCATCAGGTGGTTCAGAGTCAGATAACAAGTTCAATACTCAATGAGAACCAGAATCTACTGCTTGGTCATATTACTCCTAGCTTTTTTCTTGCTTCAAGTGTTGGTATATACTAATGTGCAATGGTCTATTCCGGAGTGGGTAATAATTTTTGATGGGGAGCCACTCCAAGAATTTGGAAAGTGGTCAAAGGCTCTTCCATATTAATAGAGGAGGTGCAGGGTCTGGGATGGAGGTTGGGTGCAGAAGGGAGCTTGGGGTAAGGAATTGGGGTGCAGGAGAAGGTGTGGGGTCTAGGAAGGAGTTTAGGTGAAGGAGGTAGTTCTGACCTGGGTTAGGGGACTAGGGTGCAGGGGTTTGGGTTGTGACCTTGGGCAAAGGGGGGTTATGACCTGGGGAAGGGGACTAGGGTACAGGGGAGGTGCAGGGGTTTTTGTTGTGACCTGGGACAGGATCTAGGAGTGGAAATGGATGCAGGAGGGGGGCAGAGGGTTTGGGTTGTGACCTAGGACTGGAGGGGGCTGTGACCTGGGGCAGGGGATTAGGGTGTGGGGGGGGGGGGGCAGAAGGCTTGGGTTATGTGAGGTGGGGGCAGGAGGTTGGGGCACCATAATCAGGCTCTGGCTGGGAGACCTACCTGCTTGACTCCCAGCCAGCAGCCTTCTCAAGCAGACTCTCTGCCCTCCTTGCCCCTGCACTGGCTGCAGGGGCCATGTGGTTTTTGAACAGCTATGAGCCTAAGAGGAGGGAGGGAGGGTGCTTTGCAAGTTGCCTGTTGACAACAGGGAACTCCCATTGTCCAGAAAATGGCCAATGGGATTGTGCTCGGGATGGGGGCAGTGCATGAAGCCTCGCCTCCCTCCCCTGGGCTCACAGCTCTTCGAACAGAGCCCCACAAGGGTTGCTTTTCTCAGCAGCATGTGGAAGGCAGGCAGAGAGTCTGCCTGAGGCTCCCCACCACATCTGCAGGGTATTTTGCAAAGGCCTGGTCTATTCTAAGATCCCTGTTCTCATGCATAGCATTGCTAGGTATATATTAATTATGTTTAAATAACTTGCATTACAGCATATGAGTTGTTCATAACTCTATCCCACAATAGCATGACCAAGGATACTTCAAGAGTTTAACCAGAATTCCCTGCATATCCTTGGATCTCCTTATTAAATTAAAAATGAGTAGTCCTGTAGCACCTCTGAGGCTAACAAAATATATGGTATCATGAGCTTTTGTGGATAACCCATTTTGTCAGATGAAGTGAGTTTTACCCACAAAAGCTCACAATACTATTTTTTTTTTTTTACTCTCTAAGGTGCCACAAGACTACTCAGTGTTTTTAAAGTCACAGACTAATACGGCTACCCTTCTGAGATTTATTAAATTAAGTTTAAGTATCTCTGAGATCCATTTTATTAAATGCAAAGGTTATGTATTATTGTGGGCTTGGCTTGTGTGCAACCGCTTTCGTGAGGCAGGGGAGAAATGTGACGTGAAGCACTGGAGATCAAAGGGCTACATTGTGTGCCAGACAAGAATGGACTTTTGGAACAACAAGTGTGAAGTGGATTCCTGGGAAATAACTGAGAAGAGGCTAATGCAAATTTTGGACTACAAAAATAAGTTCTCCCAAAGATACAGAGGAGATGACCATATCTGTCACATAAACCAATGACACTTTTCTTGTCCCAGTCAAATTCAATATCAGTGTCTGGGCTATTTTTAACTTCTCCAGCTATACATACAGAAATAAGTAAGAGGTGCCTCCTGTTTTAAAATTAAAATGATCTTTTGAATCTTTAAGCTTTTCCATTCCTGGGTGCAGACTACAGACTGTACCATCTAATTAGCTTAAGTTGTTCTACAAGAATTTTTCCATTTAAGGAACTGACAATAAGTAACCAGAGCGAAAAAGAATCAGGAAAGGGCTGGGGGCACATAATTCAGAAAAAAATAGCAGTTTCTTTTCCAAAAGCAATATTGTTTTAGTTGAATTTACTCCATTATTCAAATAAGATTGCTTAAAATTAACTTGTACTGGTGGTTTCTGTGGAAACAGGGTCAGAACGCTATAGGTAGTCAGCATGCAGCCATCAGCTGAGAGGGAGAACTCTCACTTGCAGATTTCCATTGCTGGCTGCCTGCTGAGATATGTGTGCACGTGTCAATTTCCAAAAAGCAATCCGCTGTGTTTCAACTTGGGTGTGGGGCAGGGGGCGGTGCAAGAGAGTAAAGGGACACAATTGAATGTAACCCATCTAAGTTTGATTTATACAGCTTTACAAAACACAGCTTTCCCACAACTTTTAAAATGAAATCTTATAAAGCAGCCATGTACGTCATCCATATTATTAGGTTATTATCATATGCTTTATTACCCAGCATAACACTGTCGTGCCTGGGTGCTCTACCAAGTTCAATTAGTTTTCACAATTGAAAAGCATAGTAAAGGTGGTTACTGTGTGTTAGTGGAGGTCCCCTGCCATCCAAATACCTAATCAAATTTTCTTTACAAGATTTCTGTCTTTTAAGGCCAAGATATTCAGAAGTAACTCATGATTTTGTGTACCTCAATTTCCATATGACAACCTGGAGACACTCTTAAAAGGACCTGATTTTCAAAGAGTGGGTGCTCTTCACTTACAGAAAATCAGGTCACATGTTATGAGCCAAAAAATGGGGCCTTTCTGGAGGATGAGAAGGAAAAGGAAGAAAGTACAACATCAGGAAATTATCATTTTATGGTTCCAGTCAGTTCATCAGAATCACATAATTTTTTATCACTCACTAGCTGTCAGCTACAGCCTCTTTCTAGCCCTCCAACTCCTTCTGCTTCTAGTGCTGAAGCTACTAGCAGCTCCATGCCTAAGAATCACAAGCTATTTTAAACTTTGCTCTGGGCACATGTGAAAATAGCTCTGCTTACGTGTGGCCTGGGTCACAACCTCAGATGACAGGAAAGGTGAAGAAAACAAGAAAAAGAGAAACTACACAGGGACATTCTTAGGATTTAGGGGACCCCACACTATAATATTAAACTCACGCTCCTATTCCCAGTGGCAGCTAGGCGAGGAGGAGGCAGTTTTTTTAGATATGTGATTTTATAATTAAGCAATGTACTAATAACGTATTTTTAAAACAGACTTTAAACTAAGGTCCTATAGACTAGTTAATTCAGAAACTGTATATGCCTCCAGTTGGCAAATGCCTGTTAAATGGCTTCATTACTACTTGAATGTCACTTTCACCAGTTCAATGTTCTGCTAATAGATCTGGCGGGATTTTTTTTTTTCACTTTTAAGTTCCCTAGATCCTCTCTGGAGGAAGCAGAGCCAGAGAACACAGATAGGAGAAGTGGAAGGGTGGACATTAATACCCAGGGGTGCCCCAACTTTTCAGGTGCCATACACAACTTCATAGTCTGCTGATGAGTAAAGATGGCACTGGAAACACATACTGAGTCCTGCCACTTTAATTGCATCTTCACATCTGTAAGTGTGTGTCTGCACTATGGTCCTGTGGACAGGTAGTTAGGAGCAGAGCTTTTCTCAACTCAGTCCCAAAAGGAAAGCCCTGCAGCAAACAAAAGCAGGCCCCTCAGGAGTGAACAAGATGGGCAATTATATCCTCTTCCTCTTTGCCTTCCCCCACCTTCTGGAAAGGGGCTTGTTTTATTTGCAAATATTTTTTTCCCATTTTAAATCTAATTATTTCTGATCTCCTGGACTGACAAAACAGGGCTAGACATAGAAAGCAGCAGCATATTATAAAGTGATCTATTTGCCTATGGTTTATCCCCCCCCCCCAGCCTGTCCTTTAATATTCAGAGACCCCATTTACTTAGGAGTCTGTCAGCTTGTTTTTTGAGCCACTACTATTTAATCTCTGCCTTATTTCTCTGACCTTTACTCCCAATGGGAATTTTGCATGTTGCTGTTTTCCAAGTCCCTGCCTCCTTTAAATTCAACTGGAGCACCACAATGCCGGCTGCTCCTCTTTGACCTTTTGTGTGTCTCTTTGGCACTCCTTAGCAAAAGGGCGAATTGTACAAGGTGTGACAAGGGTGCTGATAGCCCTGTGTTGCTCTCTAAGCCTTATTTATACATTTCTCATCCAGTCCCTGAAGAAATTATGTGGCTTGGCTTGGGTGCATTTCACATGTTATTGAAACCTTCTGAGATGTAACAAGAGCTCTAACAGATTGACGCTTCCTGTTCCAGCACCCTCAGGACCTGGCTGGTCCCCAACAAGGGAATTTGCTGGAGCAGAGGAGGTCAGTGCTTGCCCCTCCACTCCCAACTGCTGGTCTCCCAAGACTCTGCTGCTCCTGGTGCTCAGATTCCACTACTCTAGCTGCCAGAGCAATGCCCCCCGCCCATCTTCCCCGAGCTTTGCTTCTCTGACAGCAGACAGCCCCTGCTACACTGTTTTGGGCAGTGGGGGCTCTGCTTCTCTGGCCATCCAGAGACTTTGGCCAGCTCTGCTGCTCTGGCTGGCTGGTCTGGGCTACTCTGGCTGCAGGAGCACTGACTTTGGCAATGCCTCTGACCATGTCTATGCTTCAGAGCCTATGTCAACATGACTGCGTAAGCATAGCCCAGAACATGGAGATAGAGCATATGCTGCCAAGGCAGGAGAACCACCTCCCTGAACATAAGCTATGCAAACAAAAGCACTTTTCTGGTAGCTATTGCATCTGCACTGATGGTTTTGTCAGCATAGTTCTGTTACTAGAGAGCGTGGCTTTTTTACACTCTTGACAAACATTTTTATTCCAATACATGCTTTACATATAAACAGGCCTCTGTTTCCCTCCAGAGGATGGGGATAGCTTCCTTTCTCAGAGAGGTGTTCTGAGGATAAATTCATTTTTGTTTGTGGTGGCCTGAGATTCTTCTGTGATAAGATACTTCTTGACATTCTTCTGTGATAAGTTTCTCTATAGAAGAATATGCATGGATAGGATCAGTCAGAGTAAGCAATAAGGACCTGGCCTGGTAGTAGAGCTCTTCCTGCTTTAGCTGGAGGAAATATAGATTTTGTATTATTTACATAGTGCAAAGATCATATAGTACTGCAGTGTGTCCAAAGTTTGTGTGTTCAAGGTTATTTTAGAGAATCTGAGTATGTAAGAGCCTTAGGGTATGTCTAGACTGCATCCCTCTGTCAGCAGAGGGATGCAGATTAGGCAGGTCGACATTGCAAATGAGGCAGGGATTTAAATATACTGCACCTAATTTGCATAAAAATGGTCACCGTGTTTTGCTGACTCAGAACTTTGTCGGCAAAAAGCTGCAGTCTAGAGGGGGATCCGTCGAGAAAGAAAGCCTTTTTCAACAGATCCCCTATGCCTCCTGCAAGGAAGTTTACAGGATCTATTGAAAAAGGCTTTCTTTCTAGACAGATCACCCTCTAGACTGCCGCTTTTTGACAACAAAGTGCTGAGTTGGCAAAACGTGGCGGCCATTTTATGCAAATTAGGCACAGGATATTTAAATCCCTGCCTCATTTGCAATGTCGACCTGCCTAATCTGCATCCCTCTGCCGACAGAGGGATGCAGTCAAGACATACCCTTAGTAATCCTGGGAATAACAGTCAAACTAAGTATGGCAGTTGAATGGAATATAGTTAAAACACAAGATGAAACAAAAGCTGCTGCTAGAGGGTGGTGGCCATTTATTAAATGAACATATTATTGGAAGTCAAATCAGAAACGGTTTGGTTTGATCAGAACTATAGTATTTATTAGCAGTTCAAAATACTTTGGCAACTATATTTCTTTAGTACTCTTATGCTGGAGGTTGGGGGGCTCCTAGCAGATTTATCTTTCACCTGTGGGCGATCACAAATCCAGGTGAAACAGTTGGACAATAGAAATCACTATCCAAGGAATAGACTGAATACAAATACCAAGGATTGGGAATAAGGCCCACTGATGCGGGGCAGGGAAGGGGGAGAAGCTGGCAATTGCCCCAGGAACTGGAATACAAAAGGGCCCAGAGCTCCTGGCCACCGCTGCTACTATGGCAATGACAGCAGCTGGAGTTCTGGGTCCTTTAAATCACTGCTGGAACACCATGCAGTGTGCTCCAGGCAGCACTGAGGGCTGTTTAGCCCTAACCCCATCCTTTCTTCTGAGGCCCTGCCATTTCCAGGGCATGGAGCCTGCTTTGCTCTGTGACCTGGCTATGTTGTCCGTCCAGCTGATGGGTACTGATTTAAGGTAGGCAAAGAGAGGCTCAGAATGCCAAAGAAACCACAAGAGAAGCTGTTGTAGCATGTTCCCGAGAACAGTCCAAAGAAACATTTTTTGGGCAGAATACTGGTTCGTAAGGCAATCTTAAAGTTTTGAACAGAGAAACTATTTTTTGGTAAATTTCTACAATGTTCAGAGAAGTGGGATAGTATATATTTATAGGCAATAAACAGGGTTGCATTAAAAAACTACTTTGCTCCATTTTCAATTCTCCCCCTAATGGAAACTCACAAGACCCTAAATATTGATGAAGGCCAAAAAGGAGTAACACTATCCTTAAAAAACTAATATGACATAACTGAGGGGAGGGAAGAATTATGTACTAGAGCTGCTGATTTTTTTTATTTCCGTTTAGCCAACCGGGGAAGGGAGATACTAAAGAAGTGAGAAAAAGCATTCTAATAATATTGAAACATTCCATTTCAGCATTTTCAGAATGGAATGTTGAAGTTTTTCATTTCAAAACTGCTTTTTGAGACAACAGTGTGTGTGTATGTGTGTGTAGGAGTGGATACAGGTAATGGAATAATGGGGTGAGCGATGTAAATTTTTAGACCTAGAGCTGTAGAGTTTTTTTAAAATCTTAATACATTCTAGGCAGGAGAGACATGCTGTGCAAATTACAACTACCTCTATGCAAAGAAAAGATCTTGGTTACCTATTTTAAAACTGCTTTAAATAAATTACAAATATTTTTTTAAATAACTGGTATTTGACATTTCTAGATCATAGGCTATCAAAGCACTTCAGAAACATTACGAATTGAGCCTTGCAATCGTCCTGTTATAAAAATACTATTACCGCCTCATTTTGAGGGAATTGAGGCAGTAAGAGACAGTATGTGATATGTTCTAGGGCAGAAAGCAATTGTTCTGGAGTAAATAGAATATTATTGCTAAATAATTTGCCTGTATAACTTTATTTTTCTGTCAACTGATGACCTAATGCTATGAGTTCTTCAGTCCGCTCTAGACAGGGCAGAGCTGGAAATGCATCTCAGATTTCTTCACCATCTTTTTAGGGAAGGAAGTAGTGATTTTTGCATGCACACTGCTCCAACTTTTGCTCAAAACTGAGATTCTGACATAGATGGAACTTTAATTTTCCCAATAAAGAAAAAGATTGTACAAAAATACAATCCAACTGTTAAACAAGCTTTGCTAATGCATAAATACGGACTGAAAAAATAAGTACAAAGCATAAACAGGTTATAAACCACTAAGAACTTATATATGTTACTTAAAAATGCTTTGGGAATGATTGAGAACTCTGACAACTTCTCCTACCATATCTTCTCTGCTAATGTTAGCGGGCTGTCTCACATTTAGGCTTTGTCTACACTGGCGGCTTCTTGCGCAAGAATATCTTGCGCAAGTGTTCTTGTGCAAGAAGTCTTGCGCAAGAAAACGTCCACACTGCCATGTGCGAGCTGTGCTTTTGCGCAAGAGCGCCCATAGCAGTGTGGACGCTCTCTTGCGCAAGAAAACTCTGATGGCCATTTTAGCCATAGGGCTTTCTTGCGCAAGAAATCCCTGCCGAGCGTCCACACTGCCCTCCTGTGCAAGAGGGCTTACACCTGTTAAAAAAGAGCGTAACTCTTGAGCAAAGAGCCCTCTCTTACCACGTCGTACTGTAAATTTACTTGCGCAAGAGCGGGCGGGCAGTGTGGATGTTCTGCAGATTCTTGCGCAAGAATGGCCGTACTTGCGCAAGAAGCCGCGAGTGTAGACGTAGCCCTAGGCTACATCTACGCTACAGGGTTTTTGTGCAAAAACCCATGGAGTGTCCACACCTCAATTGTGTTTTTGCACAAGAAAATTTAAGTGAATCAACAGAACAAAAGGGTTTTTGTGGTATAGGTATTCCTTTTTCTATGAAGAATAACTCCTTTTTGGGCAAGAGCTCTTGCGCAAAAAGGTGTGTGTGGACCGGAAACAGGGGGAGGGGGTTGCACAAAAACAGCCTATGGGAAGAAGAACAGGTGCCCTGGTGGACATTCTGTTAATGGCAATTAGAGCTTTCTTGCTAGAGAGTGTCCATGCAGTCTGGACGCTCTCTTGTGCAAAAGCACATTGCTTTTCCAATGTGCTTTTGCAGTGTGGACATGCTCTTGCGCAATAAGTTTTTGTGGAAGAGATCTTCTGCAAAAAGTTTCTTGTGCATGAAGCCTGCAGTGTAGATGTAGCCTTAGTGCTGAACATTTCCTTAGTATTCAAGCTTTTCTGATAACACTAGTGTTCCTAAGTCTCCCTGAACTTTCTCCAGGCAGCAGAGATGCTGGAACAAGAAGTATAATGGCTCTCAGTTTCGTTCCTTGACAGCCAGTGAACAAAACTGTAAGCCCTCTACATGATGGAAACCAGTTCCATCCAAGGGGTGCGGAAGCACTGTTAACTCCAACATGCATGCCTAGCAGCCATTCCCTGCTTGAGTACATACCTTTTAAGCTTCATTCTTAAGGTCCCTCTGTAACAGAGTGGACACCTCTCAGCTGCATCACACAAGAAAAACTGCAGACAGACATGCTGGGCACCAAGGAACCTGCTCTAAACACACAGGGAATCCTTCTCTGAGAGCACACTCACTCTAAGAGGTTCTTGGAAAAGCTCCTAAGATCTTATCCTAGCCCACTGAAACCTCAGTGAGTCTCATATCTACCTTCTCCTTAGTCCAATATTGAAAAAGATTGCTAAAAAAATTGTCACCTCTGCAGTGAAGATGGGACAGGGATAATAACACACAGAGACAGGATATACATTAAACGTATTCCGCAAGAAAACCAAAGAGCATGAAATCACCATGAGGCATGAATGTAATACACACAGCCTTCATTGTTTGTGGGGAGAGAGGTGAAGATGGAAATCAAGCTCTAAAGAGAGAATACACACTCTGGGGTGGGAAGGAGAATGTGAAGTGTGTCTCTGCTGGGGATAAAGCAGACAGCATGGTGTCCTATCATGCTTAGAATTCATCATCGATAAAGCAACAAAATTCAGCTATCACACCTTAGTGTGGATTTTCTTTCTCCCCATGTGTTCCTGATGCACAGCATCTGTCTGGATTTTTTTTCTTTTTCTGAACATATGCTGTAAATCCAAGTCTAACCTCTCTAGCGAGTGAACCATAAGATTGAGAAGAGCCAAGACTCCTGGAGGCCTCCAGACAACAGCTGACATGAAACAAACTGAGTTGTATGTATCAGTGCTAACTTAGAATTTACTAGAAATGTGACAAACCACTAAATCAAGTTCTTTATACACAAAGTTGTAAATCTGGGTCAGACTGGATAAAAATGATGACATTCTCTGGGTACTTCCCTGTGGCTTGGCTTCTGCCTCATTCTCAAAGTCCACTTCCTTTCCTCACTCATTTATTGCTACTCCTGAAATACTTTGTAGGTCCACTCTGACCTCCTAGATCCTTTTCTTCCTCTTCTCACACACAAGTTGAAAGGGCTTAACAAGTGAGGTTCCGCAGGGGTCTGTTTTGGGAATGGTTCTATTCAATATCTTCATCAATAATTTAGATATTGGCATAGAAAGTATACGTATTAGCTTTGTAGATGATACGAAGCTGGAAGCAGTTGCAAGTTCTGTGTAGGATAGGGTCATAATTCAAAATGATCTGGACAAACTAGAGAAATGGTGTGAGGTAAATAGGATGAAGTTTAATAAGGACAAATGCAAAGTACTCCACTGAGGAAGGAACAATCAGTTTCACACATACAGAATGGGAAGCAACTGTCTAGGAAGGAGTA
The DNA here is from genome assembly GCA_032595735.1 of Pelochelys cantorii. Lineage (NCBI taxonomy): Eukaryota > Metazoa > Chordata > Testudines > Trionychidae > Pelochelys > Pelochelys cantorii. The sequence goes on from CM064326.1 coordinate 33,420,967, forward strand.
CTTCCGGAAGGGATCTAGGGCTCATAGTGGACCACAAGCTAAATATGAGTCAACAGTGTGACACTGTTGCAAAAAAAGCAAACATGATTCTGGGATGCATTGAGTATCGTGAACAAGACACAAGAAATTGGAGTATTGTGCCCAATTCTGAGCACCACATTTCAAGAAAGATGTGGAGAAATTGAAGAAGGTCCATAGAAGAGCAACAAAAAAAGGCCCAGAAAACATGAGCTATGAGGGAAGACCGAAAGAATTGGGCTTGTTTAGTGTAGGACAGAGAGGACATGATAGCATTTTTCAAGTATATAAAAAATGTTACAGGGGGGAGGGAGAAAAATTGTTCTCCTTAGCCTCTGATAGGACAAGAAGCAATGGGCTTAAACTGCAGCAAGGGCAGTTTATGTTGGACATTAGGAAAAACTTCCTAACTGTCATGGTGGTTAAAACCTGAAATAAATTACTTAGGGAAATTGTGGAATCTCCATCATTTGAGATATTTAAGAGCAGGCTGTCTAGACATCTATTAGGGATGATCTAGACCACGGCTACTCAACTGTGGAAGCCCCGGGGGCCACAGTGATATCCACAGCACATGCCAAGGGCCACTACTTAAGTGTGGCTGCATATATATGCAAATATAGGCAGGTATTTATGCAAATATATGCAAATAGCATCGTTTATACTGACGGCCATGAATACAAAGGTTAAGGCAAGACTACACAACACACAGGTCCCATTTAAGTCAGTCCTGCTGATATTAATAAAGTTCAATATTTACCCAATTTACACCCATATGACAGCACTTGTAGGGAGGCTCTGCCGCCTCTTGCCTCCCCCTGCCTCCCGCCAGGCGGAAGCTGCTGCTCATGTGCAGGCGTGGCTTTTATTAGAGCCGCGCTGAATGGCTCTGCTTCTGGGGAGGCTCCGCTACCTCTCGCTCCCTCTTGCCCCCCCACCAGCCAGTAGCAATCAGGCAGGCAGGCAGGCACCCCGGGAAGCAGCTCAAGGTGCTGCGGGCCTCATGTGGCCCGCGGGCCGCATGTTGAGTAGCCCTGATCTAGACAGTGTGAGAGCAGGGGGGCTGGACATGATGATCTCTCAAGGTGCCTTCCAGTTCTAGTATTCTGTCATTTTAATTTCACTTCCACTGCTGTCCAAGACATGCAAAATCCTCTGGTTCTCTTCAGTGGCCCTTTTTCTTAAGTAGACAAGGACAGAGATATGTAAAACTGCTTGGAGCTCATCTTGTCTGAGTTCCCTCATGAGCCTTTGGATTCTTTGTGTAACTTTTGCAAGGCAACTTTGAGCTCTGACAATTATTTCTTTTCTATATCATTACTATTTCGTCTCTGTGGCTGTGTATGCACTACGGAGTTTTTTTCAGAAAAACAGACGTATTTCTGAAAAAGCTTCACTTACGTCCACACTGCAATCACATTCTTTTGAAAGAAAATCAAAAGAACAGAGATTTTCCAACATTGGCAAATCTCTTTCTACAAGGAAGAAGCCTTTTTCTGAAAGAGCTCTTTTGGAAAAAAGCATGTGTGGACGGGGAAGAGGGAGTTCTTTCAAAAGAGGAAACAGGAAAAAGCTGGTGGCCACTCCATCCACAGTAATCACAGCTTAAATGCAAGATAGCATCCATTCAGTGTGGATGCTATCTTTCAAAAAAGCAGATCACTTTTTTGATGCGCTTTGGCAGTGTTGATGCTCTCTTTCGGAAGACGTATTTTTCGGAAGATCTCTTCCAGAAAATCTTTTGAAAGAAGCCTGCAGTCTAGACATAGCCTGTTTTTCACCATGTCCTATTGCCTACCCCTGTAACTCTTTAAATTGCACTCTCAGGCTGAGATGTGCCAACAGAAATCACTGGAGCCTGCCAACAATGCAAAAGACTATTTATCAAGTAGAATGTAGTAAGAGGAAGTAGAGCCGCCTTACTGTGGCTCTCCTGAATCAGAGCAAAGCGTTGGAAAGTGCTTTCAGTCCCCACTATCACAGCAAAGAAGCTCTCTTGGGTGATGTGGATCCCCGATCCTCTAATTGGTTCTGCTTGCAGGGAGCTCCATTACACTAATTGCACTCTGCAAAGGTGCTGGGGTCCACCTCCAAGTTACCTGCGAGGCATAGTGTCTATTCTGACTTCTGTGCATCTCTTTGTAGAGTACTCTATTCTTCCATTATTACATAACTATGGGCAATTATTTACCAAGGAATGCCAGTGCATGCCTGGCAGTCAGATAGCCACCAAAATCTTCAGTGATGCAATAAGATCCTCAATAATGGACACAAACTGAATAGTCCACCTTAAGGCTCTAGCCAAAGATTGATGTGGGTCGTGCTTGATATGCAAGAAACCTATGTCCCTTTGGGATTTGCCATGATGCTGGCAATGATTAACCCTTCCACACATGTAGAAACATTCATATATGCTAATACTGCATTTATGGACAGGATGGATGGAGGCAGAGGCAGACTTGACAATCCAGCTTCTAACTGGGCCAAGAATGGTTACTGACTCTGTAGTGTTAAAATTAAAAATAAAAAACAATGTTCAAACAAAATTATCAGAACAATAGCACAGAAATCAAATCGTCTGCTTGATGATCAATAAACATGTGATATTATTTACAGTGAATCTTCCCAACACTGCTTTCCTCCCGTGTCCTTTGTATTATGGTTTGAACATTTTCATAAACAGACCAAAAATAAATAAAATGTGGCAATATTTTATCTGCTAAAAACCCAACAGAATAATGTGCTTATAAAAAGTCTGACAGCAGGACTGCAATCGAATGGATTTGAAACCCATTAAGAACAGATTTGCTTTGATTGAATCTTCTTGTTTCTTTGGAGAAAGAAGCTAGAGAAAGGGCTGTAGTATTGATAGCACTATTCCTCCAGGCAATTGGGAAATAGCCAAAGTTTCAAGTTTCTATGTGCTAGAGACCAAGGGGACATCATTAGGGGATTTGTACTATTACGTCACTGTTGAGGATTCTTTCCAAAGTTAGAATATTTACGTCAATGGGACAAATATGTCTTGGGGCACTAGAATTGGGATTTATAGTACCTTCTTTGACTGCAATGTTCTTACACCTTTAAGCACTAGATCATCTCATTTTAGCTGAACATCCTGTTATAGCTTTATCCCAATAATATGCCCCTTGGGGTTTATTTTTCACAGTTGTAACAGACCTGTCTTGTTATGTCCTCCCTCCCGTACAGGATCACACTGGCAACCTTTTTAGGCCACATGGCTTGAGACAGAGCACATGTTCTGAACACCACTATACATCTGGTAAACCCTCTCAAGCTTCCAGTGCCAGAATTCCAATGGGTGTAATTCACTACAGGTTGAGTGCAAAAAATGCAGTCAATTTATCCTAGCTAAAGATTAAATCTATAATACAGCTTTCCTTGGGATTGGATTAGAGGAGGGGTCAAAACATTCAGCGTTATCTACAGTATTTCCCTTAAATTCATACTTTTACAGAGCTTGATTTTATTAGTAGCCCTTTTGATTGTGTGTTTTTTTGTTTGTTTCTTTGTTCAAGCAAATTTGTTTAATATATTTGGACTATCTTTGAAATGCTTGCACTTTGGAGATTACATTGCTTTGGCTACATTGGGCCAACTTAAATAACTGCACAAACAAAATAAATGAGTAAATAAAATATATAAATGAGAAATAGTTGTGGGTGACTTCGCTGCTGCTGTACATTGCTCTATACAAATTAAGTATGGAGATTGGGAAGTTAATTAAAAATGTTGATTGGTGTGGCTAAGAATTATAATTATAGATATTGTTTGTGGATGCCCTGGAAAGGAAGTCTCAGAGGGGCTGCCATGTTAGTCTGTAACTGAAAAAACTTAAAAAAATAACGAATGGTCCTGCAGCACCTTAGAGACTAACAAAAATGTAGATGGTATCATGAGCTTTCATGGGCACAACCCACTTCTTCAGATGAACCATCTTCTTTTTACCTGAAGAAGTGGGTTGTGTCCACAAAAGCTCGTGATACCAGCTACATTTTTTGTTAGTTTCTAAGGTGCTGCAGGACCATTTTTTTATTTTTTTAAGTTTTTTTCTGGAAATTAAAATTTACCAAAGGGTTTTCTTCTGTCCCTTTACATTTCAAGGATATTCTATCTATTGTAGCATGAATATCTCCTGGATAGAAGCAATTATATTAGACAGCAAATCACAAATAGCAAGATCAGATGATCTGGGAGTTTATTTTTTCCCATTCCCTTTTAAAAAGCCATAGAAATAGTCAAAGAAGTTAAGGATCATCCAGTCTATATTTTGTGACAGTGTAGTGTACTTAATATGTATGGTATGTAAGTGTTCTAGGTGATTAAGGGACGTGGATATTTAGGGACTGATCCAGAATGGAGGGCCAAATTTTCCATTGACTTATATCCCCGACAACTATATTGAATTAAGTATATAAATTAATTATATTGTGGCTCTGACTGGTGTGTGAGCCTTGGTTTAAACAATCCTTATGGATTTCAGGAAGGCAGACTTCAATAACCTCCGAGAGCTGGTAGGCAAGGTCCCATGGGAAGCAAGACTAAGAGGAAAACAGTTGAAGACAGATGGCAGTTTTTCAAATGAACATTATTAAAGGCCCAACAACAAACTATTCCACTGTGTAGGAAAGATAGGAATCATAGAATATTAGAACTGGAAGGGACCTCACACTGTCTAGATCATCCCTGATAGATGTTTGGCAAGAGATCACCTTGCCTTGACCAAGAGATCTTACATGATCTAAAAATCAAAAAGGAGTCAAAATCAAAAAGGAGTCATACAAAAAGTAGAAACTAGGTCAAGGTACAAAGGACTGATATAAGCAAATAACACAAATATGTAGGAGCAAAATTAAAAAGGCAAAGACACAAAATGAGCTCAATCTAGCTAGAGACATAAAGGATAACAAGAAAACATTCTACAACTGTATTAAAAGCAAAAGGAAGACCAAGGACAGGGTAGGCCTATTGCTCAATGAAGAGGGAGAAACAATAAGAGAAAACATAGAAATGGCAGAGATGCTTAATGACTTTTTTGTTTTGGTTTTCACCAAGAAGTTTGGTGGTGACTGGATGCCTAACATAGTGAATGCTAGTGGAAATAGGGTGACCTGAGAAGCTAAAATAGGAAAAGAAAGAGTAAAAACTTACTTAGCCCTGGTCTACACTAGGGCTTTATTTCAAAATAACCCCCCTTTGGTTGAATTTAAAAAAGGAGAGTCCACATTACAAAACCCATTATTTCAAAATAAGGGGCCCCTTATTTTGAAATCTGTACTCTTGCTTTTCTCGGGGAATAATGCTAATTTTGAAATAATTATTTTGAACTAGCAATAGTGTGGACACTTCAGTGCTGCTATTTTGAAATAGCTACTCCCCAGAATGATTCATACTAATTACTCCCCTGTGCTTCCTGGGGCTTTAAGTCAAGGTAATGTTTCCACATTAATGGAGTTTGCCTTGGACTAATTTTGAGGCTTCCCTGTATTGGGGACATGTTATTTCGATTTTGTAAAATTGGGAGTTATTAAGTCAAATTTAGTTATTTTGAAATAAATTCCTAGTGTAGACATTCCCGAATTAGAGAAGTTAGATGTCTCCAAGCCACCAGGGCCTGATGAAATTCATCCTCAAATATCCAAGGAACTGATAGAGGAGGTATCTGAGTCTTTAGATATCATCTTTGAAAAGTCACGGATATTAGGAGAGATTCCAAAAGACTGGAAAAAGGTACAAATAATGCCCATCTATAAAAAGGGAAATAAGAACAACCTAGGAAACTATAGACCAGTCAGTTTAATTTCTGTGCCAAGAAAGATAATGGAGTAAATAATTAAACAATTCATCTGCAAACATCTGGAAGATAATAAGGTGATAGCCAGCGGTAGATGTGAAATACCTAGATTTTAGTAAAGCTTTTGATATGGTCTCACACAACCTTCTTATCAATAAACTAGAAAAATGCAAACTAGATAGGGCTACTATAAGGAGGGTGCATAACTGGCTGGGGAACCATTCTCAGAGAGTAGTTATTAATAGTTCACGATCATGCTGGAAGAGCATAACAAGTGGGGTTCCGCGGGGATCATTTTTGAGACTGGTTATGTTCAATATCTTTATTAACAATTTTCATAATGGCATAGAGACAACACTTATAAAGTTTGCAGACGATACCAAGCTGGAAGGAGTTGCAACTGCTTTGGAGGACAGTGTCATAATTCAAAATGATCTGAGCAAATTGGAAAAACTGTCTGAGATAAATAAGATGAAGTTTAGTAAGGATAAATTCAAAGAAATCCACTTCGGAAGGAACAATCAGTTTCACACATACAGAATGGGAAGTGACTGTCTAGGATGGAGTACTGCAGAAAGGGATCTAGGGGTCATAGTGGACCACAAGCTAAATATGAGTCAACAGTGTGACACTGTTGCAAAAAAAGCAAACATGATTCTGGGATGCATTAACAGGAGTGTTGTGAGAAAGAAATGAGAAATCATTCCTCCGTTCTACTCTGCACTGATTAGGCCTCTATTGGAGTATTGTGTCCAGTTCTGGGCATCACATTTCAAGAAAGATGTGGAGAAACTGGAGAGAATCCAGAGAAGAGCGCCAAAAATGATTAAAGGCCTAGAAAACATGAGCTATGAGGGAAGACTGAAAGAATTGGGCTTGTTTAATTTGGAAAAGAGAAGACTGAGAGGGGACATGATAGCAGATGTGGATATGTATGCTGCCACCTCCCTCAAGGTATCCAAAGGTCTGTCTCCTGCCTAAGCACCAGAGCAAGCCACAAACCTGAGTCATAAGCAGGGTTTGATCCTGTAGGCATTTTCAGAGGTTGCCAACAGTATCTGGTCCCACTCAAAACCCATCCACAAGAAATTCACACCTTAATTTTTTGCCTAGTGGTTGGAACACTTGCCTGGAATATAGTAAACCCAAGTTCAGTTCCCCCTGTTCTGACCCTCTGTCTCTCAGCACAGAGTTCCAAGAAGGCTTCCTCAGTCTCTTCTGTTGAAACAGTTCCACTCTGGAGCCTAGGCACTTGACTTAATTTTGTGGATCACAATATTGTGCCTGAGATTTTCTAACTTTTACATGTCTTGATGCTGAGTGTCACAGCACCATAGTCCCTTTGTGGATGTGGGCCTAAGTCTTTCCACTGACTTCAGTGAGCTGTGCAGTAGGCCCACAGCCATCAGAGGGTTATTGTTTAATATATGATTCCTCTCAATGAGGAACACAAGCAGTACTTGTTGCCTGTATTTTATCACTGGAAGTACAGGCATCACTGTAATCTTATGCCAGCCTCATGGGTACATTGTAAAGGAACAACTTGACAAAACCTTCATGTTTACTCTTCAAGGTTTGTATTTTTTGATATGCAGACTAATAGAGATGCACCTTGAACCAGAAAATGTGATCTAAACACCCTTTGGAATTTGGGGAGATTCAGAAACCAAACCGGATCAGGATCCTAAAGATCCATCTGTACTAATTAAATATGTTGAATTATTCCTCCTTGCAGCCCCAGTTTTTAAATCACAAAGAATCTGGGTGGGGGAGGATCTATTTCTTGGTAAGACCGCTTCTGCTGATATATAATGTGTTTTTTAAATGCTTGCCTTGTCACCTGCCCTGGAGCCAGGGAACATTATCAAATGTAATTCTTACAGGATTTACTATGATGAGATAGTCCCCATGACTGCCCTTTTGGAAAATATAAAGCTCCCTTACGTAAATCAGTCTTACTGCAGGTAATATGCTCATCCTAGTAATCCTGTTCTGGTTGAATGGAATTCTTCACATAATTCATCCCTGCAGTAATTGTACAAGCAAGAATAAAACACTGGTTTTGAAGATTCCAAAGCAAAGTGTAATTCTGACCTTGTACAGTTGTGACTAAGGAGGTGGCAATTCTACAAAGTTAAGATTCATATTAATCAATTCTGGGTTTGTTGTTCTTTGTTTTCAACATTTTAACAAAATGACACTCATGCTAACAAGCTGTCCAAAAAGATCCTTTGTTTTGGAGGTAAATTACAAAAGAACAGTAACAATGGTGTGTTCTTAATTCTTTACAGTGTAGGAGTACATTTGCTATTAGAAGGCTACAATGAAGGCTTCTGTTTAACTGAAACATAAATGTGGATTCTAAAGTACAAAACCATCACTAAGTGACATCCTTATTCAAAGACATTAATTTGCTTGGGTAATTGTTACAGAATATGAGCACAAAAAATGTTTGGCATAAGAATCATTGTGATTTACAAATGTGCTTATAACACAGTATTTGAATGGGTAAAGAAAAAATTAAACTGATAGGATAATTAAAATAGGGCTATTAGAATAAGGTTTGAAAATATGCTCAGTAAGTGTCTTAAAGAGAACATGAGGAGATTATATTAAAGAGCATTTTTCTCCTTCTGCAACCTCATCAAGTATCAGGTTGTTAATTCATAGTACAACCCAGCTCTCCTAGTTCTGTGTCTTTGTCCAACAAGCTGATCACTTGCTTCATTGAAGTGAAAATCCCCATGTGAAAACAATACTATAATCCATTTAGAAATATCATCCAATCTCTCACCTGTGGCCATATAGTCATAGCTGGTATAAACAGGGCACTACTTTAGCCGGAGCCTTTATTATTTGATAGTGTCATGAAAGAGAGAAGTCAAATATAAAATACCGTAGACTATTATGTGTTAGTACCAATAGCATTCTGGGAATTAAAATATTGCTTGGGCAAATATGGCATTCTGATTATACAATTTCTCTCCAAAAAGTACTTCATTAATAGTCATCCCTATCAGAAATTGCACCAAATCCACAATAGGAAGGCAGTGCTGTTTGGTGCTAGCATTAATGAAGTACCCACACTTGACTGGTGGGGCTCCTTTTATTCAGAAACTTAAAAAAAGTATTTGGGACCTTTTTCCTGATTTTTATGATATATGAAAAAGTGGGTGTGGGAGTGTCTGTCTCTTTTAATTTACAAATATCAGGTCTTCCCTTTCTTCACTAGGGGACTCTGCAAATCTAGGAGAATTATGGCCTCACAAAAGCTTGAAACCTGAGGGTATGTCTAGGTATGTCTAGGTTTCAAAAATGGCTGCCATTTTTGTGCAAATTAAGTGCAGGATATTTCAATCACCACTTCATTTGCAATGTCGACCTGCCTAATCTGCATCCCTCTGCCGACAGAGGGATGCAGTCTCGACATACCCTGAGAAACAAAGAAGATACATTTAATCCAGCAAGTTTACAACCTGAAGTCTTTTCTTTTCTTTTCTTTTCTTTTCTTTTCCTGATAACATCTCTTTAGCCCAGACTTGGAACAAACATTTGGGAGAAAAAAGTCTTTGTGTCAGATTCATACTCCCTCCTTTTCCACTGAGGACTTAGAAAGATCCCATTCCTGTTTTCCAAGGAGCCCTCCAGCAAAAGTCAGGACTTAATATTCCTGATAGTTTTAGTTTAAATCAAGCATTAAATAAAGCAGAACAAGCCCCATCTCAACAAATATTGAAATCCTCTTAACAAAATATGCAGGAGATACAAAGGGAAAAAGCAAAACAACTTTTTTCCTTTGAAGTTTACCCTTTAATGCACACCCTTTCCTGAACGTGCGTATCCCACAGTAAAGTATTGTAGTTTGGAGAAAAATTCAGGAGAACACACTGTTTGCCAAATGTCAGCCAAATCACCGACTGTCTTAGTGGGAGTTGTCAAGCACTACGATGATGGGGGCCCTTATAAGAAGCTATGTAGAATTGCATCTAATTTTGCTCTTTGCAAACCGTCACTAAAATCAGTGTTGTAGCTATGTTTGTCTCAGGATCTTAGGGATGCAAGGTGACCTGAAGAAGAGCTCTGTGTGAGCTCAAACTTTTGTTTCTCTCAGCCACAGAAGTGGGTCCAATAAAAGATATTGTCACCCATGCTATCTTACCAAAAATAGTATATTTTCCCCAGTTAATTCATTATGTGAAGGTACTGACAAACAATTCTAGTGACTAATACTTGTTCAGTTGATTAGTTGTGAGTGGCTTGTTATAAGTATTCAGTATTTGCAATTTAATCTGCTTCAGTTTTGTGTGGACCTATAGGTGGCATAGTACTAAGTCTGTTCCCTGATTGGATGACATGAATCTTATTAGATTTTTGGATCAAGTACTCTAATTTGACTATCAAAATCCATTCTGTTCTACTGAATAACTCTTGGGAGAAAGCCAGGCTTACATGCCTACCACCATGGTGTGAATTTCTAATTGTCTCAGGGTAATATTTCTTGTATGTCTACACAGTAAAGTTATTTTGGGATCCCAGAGGGATCCCAAAATAGCTACCCCGCGACTTTTGAACACATCTGCTATTTTGAAATATAGCGGATGTGCTATTTCACCATCTCTGTAAATCTCATTCTACGAGGAGTAAGGGATGGCTTGAAATAGCACTTTATTTCAGAATTTGGTGCTGTGTAGACAGCGCCAAATGACGAAATAAGCTATTTCGAGTTTTGGGTTCTGTATAAATGCACCCTTAGTGACCAGAAAGTTTATTTTGTTCTTGATCGAGATTTTGATTCAAACGGTGCTATATTTTTCTAACCTTATTTGGCCACAATCAGATGTGGTGTTAATGGATGCTATTTTTCTTTGCTAGTGCTAGTTAATTTGTACCCAGTTCTACCAGGTGAGTGTGCAAGTGCTAGTTAATTTGTACCCAGTTCTACCACTTGAGTGTGCAAGTGTTAAAGGTGAAGGGTTGTGGGTCAGTCAGTGGTATAGAAACATAAAAGTGATAGCAGTAATGTTTTTCTTCTCACTGGACTGATAAAAGTTCAAAAAGAGAAGAAATAAAGTGTTGTGACACCATGACACAGGGTGTGTCATCCCCACACGGGTGCAGCAGGGGGTTAACCCTTTTCTTTCAGCTGAAGAGGCCATACCCACTCCCTGCCCCTCTTCCCCCCCCCCAAGCTCTTCTGGGCAGAAACAATCACAGAACCCTGTGTAACCCTGTGAGCAAGCTTACTTTTATCATTACTTTGCATTATTTTCTGCTTTATTATAGTCAGCAGTAATGCAAAGAACCTACAGGTTGGTATCCTGTAAGACATTTATTTTAGTACTTAATTTGAGGCCTACATAATTTGGCATCGATAAACTTAGGAAACCTATATGTTATAGGGACCTGGAAGTAGGATATAAGGGTGAGTTTTGTCCACAGACCACAGAACATGAACTGACACCGGCTTCTGGAAAGTTTTGGACAGAGCAGCCAGTGAATTTACATTGATAATGGGTGAAATTATACTAATCGATAGAAAAAGTGTGCCTTGGCATTGGGTAAGGGGAGGAAATGAAAATACGAAGAGGAAAAGACCCTACTGAATATGAATTAGACATGGTAATGTCAGTGTGCCATATTATAAAAGTGACATCCCAGGGCAGCAGAGGTAGGCATGTAGACCTTGGGAGGACCCAGAATGATGACCACTGGTGGAGAAGAGAAAGGTGACAGTGAAGAAGGACGATAATGGCTAAAGTTTCAGGTTGTTCTGCAAGAAATGGTGGCAATATGTGTATTCAGATATACTTTCTGTATTATTGCTAGCTACCCTATTGATTTAGAGTGTTATGACTTCACTAAGTATATTAATATATTGTTTATTTGTATATATAAAAGAGCTCCTATAGTGTGAGTGTTACATCTGTGCACAATGGGGTTCCCAACCATAGAATAATTGTAATAATAATCTGACTGGGCCTAATCTTGGTAAAAAAACTTGTCAACCCTCAAAGTGATAACTGGAATCTTTAGGTCAGGCTACAGCAGCTCAATCTGGGCTAACTGCCAGAGGGGAAGGAGGTGTGTTGATATCTCCAGGGAGAGGACAGCCTACACGCCAAGGCACAGAGGTTAGCCAGATGGGATAGACCCTGACACAGAGATAGGGGACACTGCAGAAGGTGGAGACAGTGGAGGATCTCAGAGATTTGGTCAGGAAGTAACCTAGAGGAATTTTAATGGGGAAATGGTGACATAACCAGGTTGGCATATTTTGTATGGAACCCTGCTGTGCTGATAGCAGGTAAACCCACCACTGAAAGGGCCCAGAGTCAAGACCCAATAGGAGAGGTGTGGCCCCTTACCCTGGCTATCACATGCCCCTGGGTGGTGTTCTAATACACCAATGGTACTGATTCTGCCATTGACCCACACTGCCCTTACTGTGGGGGTGATCAAGGTGACTCTGACAAGTGCACCATGCTGCCCTGACTGTGAGAGTGGTTGTGGTGACTGAGCACAGGGCCGTGCTGCCCTGAGAGCAGAGGTGGTATGTAAGGACATGGCCCTCTGAGCTGCACCATCTCAAGATGTGGAGTACCATCCCAACATTAGCTGCAAGGCTGTGACATGCTCCCAAAGGATGATGGGGTGTGTCAGGCCCATGACAACTGGTGAAGAATGCAGGTCTTGACTGTGCTCTTCTTGGAGGACCCAGCCCCAAAACCTCCTGAAAGGGCTGCCACATAGCCAGCAGCAAATGCAGTTGCTCCAACAGCTTGCCTCACAGCAACAGTGCCAGATGTCACAGCAGTAGGAGCAACAGCAACAGTGGATGCAGGAGCTGTTGCATCCAGCAATAAGCACAGCAGGAATGGGTGATCCAACTGATAGCGTAATTGTTGTGACTGGTCCCTACAAGCACATCTGCTACTCTGGTAGAGTCTGAAGCTGGGAGTGGCCTAATGTGTATCCCTGCATGCCTGTCAAAGATGGGACCTAGTGATGATCCAGGAGTATTCCATGTGACCATCAAGTGAATTGCCACTGCTACCTAGTGGCTACCCAAGCACTGGGGCACACTCCTAGCCCTGTACGTAACTGCCCCAGAGGAGTTGGCATACCATAATCTTGACCCCCCACCCCGCCCCTGGGAGGTACTATAGTATTTTAAAGTAAAGGCAGCAATTCTGGACCAAAAAGGCATCATCCCTGAAACCTACTGCCAGTGACTCTACTGGGAACAGTACCTACCAGAGGCCAGACCCAGAGCTATGTCTGAGATTACTATTGGTGGTGACTGGAACACTGGAGCGGCATCCAAGTGGCAGACGCCATGGCTCTGGAACAATTTACCGAGATCCTGCCCACGGGGAAAGAGTGGAGGCAACAGCATCATCCTGTGGCCTTTTCCAAAGCAGTCTCCCTGACCAAGGACTACATGGCCACTGAAGGAGTGGAATGAACAGGCCATAAATCAGGGGGCGTAGGAGTGCAAAACTGACTGCAGGGTAAGGGGCTGAACAAGATAGAGGAGGGGAGCCCCCACCTCTATGCCTGGCCATCAGAGCCCACACCAGCACCCAGTGCAAGGGACACAGTTAGGACAACCCCTACCTGAGACAGCGATACACCACCAAGAGATGGAGAACACCCCAGGCTACCTCACCCACAGCAGGGGGATTGAGACCACTGTTATGAGTGTGGATAGGAAGGGCACTTCTGGAGAGAATGCCCTTACATGGATTTTAATTTTAGGCAGGTTTGCACAGCCAGTCACCAGACTCAAAAGAAGGAGACAGGTAAGATCTTAATTCTTGTCCATATGAATAGAAAACAAGCAACGGCTCTGGTGGACTCAGGATGCAGCCATCCTGATTTTGTCTGGCCAACTATCTGGGGCACCCATATACCTACAGTACATTCATGAGGATGTGAACCTGACTGTCTGGGTGTGGCTCAAAGCTGCCCATCTAGAAGGACTGTGCCTAGATGGGCGGTCCTAAAGTTAGCCTACCCAGTGATCTTGGGGTGTGACTGACAGGGTTTTGCTGGTCTCCTTCAGGACTGGAGTGCACAGCCCTCAGTAACTAAGGGGCACACTTCACGAGGATGGGAATGCTGGTCCAGCCAAGACCAGATGACCCCACCTCAGTAGGACCCCCAGGGAACTCTGGAACATCTGACATGGGCCATGTCCCAACTAAGGTCACAATATGAGAGGTTCAAGTATGGCTGAACATAATTGATGACTTCCTGGAAGAGCAAAGGGGAGATCCAATCTTCACCTGAGCCTAAGAGCAGGCAGTCGGCATCACCCAGAAGGAGGATCCATCATAGGGTATGTCTACACTACAAAGTTAATTCGAACTGACAGCCGTTAGTTCGAATTAACTTTCATAGCGTTTATACATACAAACCGCTAGTTCAAACTTAATTTGAACTAGTGGAGCGCTTAATTCGAACAAGGTAAACCTCATTCTACGAGGACTAACGCCTAGTTAGAATTAAGTAGTTCGAATTAAGGGCTGTATAGCCACTTAATTCGAACTAGTGGGAGGCTAACCCTTCCCAGCTTGCCCTGGTGGCCACTCTGGGCCAAACCAGGGAAACTCTTCTGCCCCCCTCCTGGCCCCGGAGCCCTTAAAGGGGCATGGTCTGGCTACACTGCTCGTGCCAGTTGCAAGCCTACCAGCACCCAGACAACAGACCCTGCACCTGGCATGGCATGAGCCAGCCACCCGTTACCACCCAGCCCTCCACCTCTTCCCAGAACCAGGCTGGCGGCTCCGAGGAGCCTGCCTGGGGCCGCAAGAGGCGGGTGCCTGCCTGGTCTAGTGTGGAGATCGTGGACCTCATCGAGGTTTGGGGGGAAGCCTCCAACGTCCACGATCTCCGCACTAGACACAGGAACGCGGCCGTCTACAGCCGCATGGCTGCCAGCCTGGCCACCAGAGGCCACATGCGGACCCGGGAGCAGGTCCGCTGCAAAATTAAGGACCTGCAGCAGTCCTACTCCAGGGCCTCCCAGCCAGGGGCTGATCCAGAGGCGTGCCCCCACTTTGAGGCCCTGGACCGCATCCTGGGGGCTCACGCAGTCCATGCCCCCCGGGTGGTGATCGACCCCGGGGCAGAGGGACCCATCCCTGTCACCGAGGAGGAGGAGGAGGACACCGAGAGCCAGGAGCTGCAGGGAGCCTGCCCAGGACCCAAGACCCCCGAGGCATCCCACAGAGCACATCAGCTGTGTCGTCCGAGGCCGAGGAGGGCTCCACATGTGAGTGCCATCATGCTCCCCTTATGTGTACGGGGGGGTGGGGGGAGAGGGAGCCCAGGGACCGGGCGCCTGGGCCTTGCCCACCATGGAGCAGCAGCTGGGTGTCATGCAGGGGCCCTAGCCTGTTCCCCACACGACGACTTCGCCTTGCACAGGGGGGCTGGGTTTCACCCACTGTGTCCCCAGAGAGAACTGACCACTGCTCTTGTTTCGCCACAGCCGCAGCACCTGGGAGTGCAGGGCGCACCACCCCGCCTGAAACAGCCACCCGCACCCGGGCCAGCAGGCGCACCAGGAACCTCGAGGACTACCACCGGCGGCACCTGCGGCTACTGGAGCACCAGCTCCGCACCCAGGACCACTGGGTCCGGGAGGACCTGCGGCTGCGGCAGCGGAGCTTGGAGGTGCTGGAGGAGCAGGGCCGTGCCCTCAGAGGCCACCTCCAGACCCTGGTGGACAGGTTCCTGCCTCCTCCTGCTCTGGCCCCTGCCGCCGCCCCAGCTCTCGCTCCTCCTCCCACCCCTGCTCCCCTTCCCACTTCCTCCACACCCCCCGTTCCTCCTGCCCCACCCTCCACACCCACTCCCCCCCCCGATGCCCCCGCACCCGCAGTGCTACGAGACGGGAGAGCCAGCAGGACCCCCAACCCTGAGCTTTCCCTTCCCTTCCTCCCCTTCCTCCCCCTTCCAGCTCCCTCCTCCCAGGTTTCGCCCTCCCCTCTCCCACCCTCATTCCTCCCTCCCCCCACCCCAGTTATGTAAAATAAAAAGAGATTGTTGTTTTCAAAACAGGTGTCTTTATTTAACATTAGGAAGGGTGGTTAGGGAGGGGAAAGGGGAAGGAGGGAAGGGTGGAAGAAGGCCCCAATGGGGCAGGCAGGGAGAGTTCAGTCCTCCTCCTCCACCAGGAAGCTCTCCCGCAGGGCTTCCCAGATCTGGACGGCCCCCCGCTGGGCCTCCCGAACGGTGGGCCGAGTGTAGTGGCCAGCCATGTGCTCAGTCTCAGCCATCCAGGCTGGCAGGAAAGCTTCCCCCTTCCGCTCACACAAATTGTGCAGCACACAACATGCTGCCACCACAGGAGGGATATTGTGCTCGGCGAGGTCGAGGAGGGTGAGGAGGCACCTAAATCTGGCTTTCAGTCGTCCAAAGGCCCCCTCGACCACAATGCGGGCCCTGGTGAGCCTGTCATTGAAGGCCTGGCGGGAGGGGTTGAGGTGCCCTTCATCAGCCAGGGCTGTAGGGGGTAGGCCGCATCCCCCACCAGGCAGACGGGCATGTCCACGTCCCCGACCCTGATGTGGCGGTCAGGGAAGAAGGTCCCGGCATGCAGCCTCTGGCACACAGAGGAGTTCCGGAACACCCTGGCGTTGTGTGCCTTGCCGGACCAGCCCACATTAATGTCCGTGAACTGGCCCCGGTGGTCAGACACGGCCTGCAGGAGGATGGAGAAGTACCCCTTGTGGTTGATGTACTGGGAGGTCTGGTGTTCCGGGGCACAGATGGGGATGTGCGTCCCGTCGATGGCCCCCCCGCAGTTGGGGAAGCCAAGGGCGCCAAAACCCTGGATGACGGTGTCCAGATCGGCGAGGTGGACCACCCTGCGGAGCAGCACCCTGTTGATGGCCTTGACCACCTGCAGAGAGACACAGCAAACCACGAATCACTGGGGCACCCGGGTGGCTGGGAGTGTTCATTCCCTGGCACTGCCCCGCACCCCACTCCCGGAAGCAACCCCTGCTGTGATCCTGGCCGCCGGGGGCAGCATGTAATACAGCCAGGACAGACCGAACCCTCCCGTGCGGGGCACTGTCACCTCCTCCCCCGCCCCCGTTTTCCCTGGGGCGGCCCATTCCCTCCTTGCAGCTCCCCTCCCCCCCCGGCCCAGTGGCCGGTGAGTGCCGTACCTGCATGAGCACTGCTCCGACGGTGGATCTCCCCACGCTGAACTGGTTCCCGACGGATTGGTAGCTGTCCGGCGTGGAGAGCTTCCAGAGGGCGATGGCCACACGCCTCTGAAGGGGGATGGCGGGCCTCATGCCAGTGTCATCGCTGTAGAGCAGGGGCGAGCCACTCGCAGAGCTCCAGGAAGGTGTCCTTCTTCATCCTGAAGTTCTGGGTCAACCGTCTGTCTCCCCAGCCCTCCTGGACGATGCAGTCCCACCAGTCGCTGCTGGTGTCCAGACGCCAGATGCGGCGGGGCATGCTGGCGTCCGGGCGCTGCTGCGGCTCCTCTACAGCCCCCAGGGAGGCCAGGTGGAGAGGCAGGGGGCTGACGTGCACCAGGTGGTGCCAGGCAGCCTCCAGCCATTGCTGGAAGGCTTGCAGCAGCAAGTCCAAAAACTGCACCAGAATGCCCAGGGTGAGCTCTGGCTCCATGTTGCCAACTGCGGCGGTGTCCCCAATGGGAACCACTGACACAGGCAGGCGCAGAGAAAAACGCTTTGCTGTCCCTCGGCGAGGTAGGCAAGCAAGCGGGAAAGCTGCGAACCGGCTGTCCAGGGGCGTCCCTTTAAGCACGAGCCTCAGATAGCCTCAGACAGCAGCCACACAAAGCAACTACTGACCTGATGCCCTGCCGGAACCAGTTTCAGCTGCCCTTAAATGCGACCCAGTGTCCAATCAGTGTGGACGTGTTAGTTCGAATTAGCAAAATGCTAATTCGAATTAGTTTTTGGGTCTAGATGCGTTAAGAACATAAGAACATAAGAATGGCCATACTGGGTCAGACCAAAGGTCCATCGAGCCCAGCATCCCATCTGCTGACGGTGGCCAATGCCAGGTGCCCCAGAGAAGGAGAACAGAAGACAATGATCAAGTGATTTATCTCCTGCCATCCATCTCCTGCCCTTGTTATGAAGGCTAGGGCACTATACTTTATCCCTGGCTAATAGCCATTTATGGACCTAACCTGCAAAAATTTATCAAGCTCTTTTTTAAACCCTAATAGAGTCCTGGCCTTCACAGCCTCCTCGGGCAAGGAGTTCCACAGGTTGACTGTGCGCTGTGTGAAGAAAAATTTCCTTTTATTAGTTTTGAACCTACTACCCATCAATTTCATTTGGTGTCCCCTAGTTCTTGTATTATGGGAAAAGGTAAATAATTTTTCTATAATCGCTTTCTCCACACCATTCATGATTTTATATACCTCTATCATATCGCCCCTCAATCGCCTTTTTTCCAAACTGAAAAGTCCCAGTCTCTCTAGCCTCTCCCCATATGGGACCCTTTCCAAGCCCCTAATCATCTTAGTCGCCCTTTTCTGAACCTTTTCTAATGCCAATATATCTTTTTTGAGGTGAGGAGACCACATCTGCACGCAGTACTCGAGATGTGGGCGTACCATAGTTTTATATAGGGGAAGTATGATATCTTTTGTCTTATTATCTATCCCTTTTTTAATAATTCCTAACATCCTATTTGCCTTACTAACTGCCGCTGCACACTGCGTGGATGTCTTCATAGAACTATCCACTATAACTCCAAGATCCCTTTCCTGATCTGTCGTAGCTAAATTTGACCCCATCATGTAGTACGTGTAATTTGGGTTATTTTTTCCAACATGCATTATCCTTACACTTACCCACATTAAATTTCATTTGCCATTTTGCTGCCCAATCACTCAGTTTGCTGACATCTTTTTGTAGTTCTTCACAATCCCTTTTGCTTTTGACTGTCCTGAACAACTTTGTGTCATCTGCAAACTTGGCCACCTCACTGCTTACCTCATTTTCTAGATCATTGATGAACAAGTTGAACAGGATTGGTCCCAGTACTGACCCCTGGGGAACACCACTAGTTACCCTCCTCCATTGTGAAAATTTACCATTTATTCCCACCCTTTATTTTCTGTCTTTTAACCAATTCTTGATCCATGAAAGGACCTTTCCTCCTATCCCATGACCACCTAATTTACGTAAAAGCCTTTGGTATGGGACCGTGTCAAAGGCTTTCTGGAAATCTAGGTATATTATATCCACTGGGTGCCCCTTGTCCGCATGTTTATTAACCCCTTCAAAGAATTCTAACAGATTAGTTAGACACGACTTCCCTCTGCAGAAACCATGCTGACTTTTGCCCAACAATTCGTGCTCTTCTATGTGCCTTGCAATTTTACTCTTTACTAGTGTTTCTACTAATTTGCCTGGTACTGATGTTAAACTTATCGGTCTATAATTGCCAGGATCTCCTCTAGAGCCTTTTTTAAATATTGGTGTTATATTGGCCATCTTCCAGTCATTTGGTACCAAAGTGGATTTAAAGGATAGGTTACAAACCACTGTTAATAACTCCGCAATTTCACATTTGAGTTCTTTCAGAACCCTTGGGTGAATGCCGTCTGGTCCCGGAGACTTGTTACTATTCAGCTTATCAATTAATTCCATAACCTCCTCTAATGTCACTTCAATCTGAGTGAGTTCCTCAGATTTGTCACCTAAAAAGGCTGGCTCAGATTTAGGAACCTCTGTAACATCCTCAGCCGTGAAGACTGAAGCAAAGAAATCATTTAATCGCTCCGCAATGGCACTGTCTTCCTTGATCGCTCCTTTTATATCTTTATCATCCAAGGGCCCCACTGCTTTTTTAGCGGGCTTCCTGCTTCTAATGTATTTAAAAAACATTTTACTATCATTTTTTGAATTTTTGGCTAGCTGTTCCTCAAACTCTTTTTTGGCTTTTCTTACTACATTATGACACTTAATTTGGGAGTGTTTATGTTCCTTTCTATTTTCCTCACTAGGATTTGACTTCCACTTTTTAAAAGCTGCCCTTTTCTCTCTCACTGCCTTTTTAACATGGCTGTTTAGCCATGGTGGTTCTTTGTTAGGTCTCTTACTGTGTTTTTTTATTTGGGGTATACATTTAAGTTGGGCCTCTAGTATGGTGTCTTTAAACAGTTCCCATGCAGCTTCCAGGGATTTTAGTTTAATTACTCTCCCTTTTAGTTTCTGTTTAACTAGCTTCCTCATTTTAGTGTAATTCCCCTTTTTGAAATTAAATGCCAGAGTGTTTGACCGCTGCGGTGTTCTTCCCAACACAGGAATATTAAAAGTTATTATATTGTGGTCACTATTTCCAAGCGGTCCAGTAACAGTTACCTCTTGGACCAGATCCTGCATTCCAGTCAAGACTAGGTCGAGAATCGACTCTCCCCTTGTGGGTTCCTGTACTAGCTGCTCCAAGAAGCAGTCATTTAAGGCATCAAGAAATTTAATCTCTGAATCCCGTCCTGAGGTGACATGCACCCAATCAATATGGGGATAATTGAAATCTCCTATTATTACTGTGTTTTTTATTTTGGTAGCCTCTCTAATCTCCCTTATCATTTCAGCATCACTATCACTGTCCTGGTTAGGTGGTCGGTAATATATTCCTAATGCCATATTCATATTAGAGGAATGAATTGTTATCCATAATGATTCTATGGAACATTTTGATTCCTTTAGGATTTTTACTTCATTTGATTCTATATTATCCTTCACATATAGTACCATTCCGCCACCCGCACGACCTGTTCTGTCTTTCCGATATAATTTATATCCCGGTATGATAGTGTCCCACTGATTGTCCTCATTCCACCATGTTTCTGAGATGCCTATTATGTCAACTTCCTCCTTTGATATGAGGTACTCCAGTTCACCCATCTTATTAGACAGACTCCTAGCATTTGTGTAAAAGCATGTTAGAAAACTACCACTATTTATATGTCCGCCTTTCACAGACACATTGGATTTTTTTATGCACGATTATTTCACATCTGATCTTGCCCATATATTATTTCCCACGTTCCCTATCTGACTAACTTCTAGGGAATCCCTACCTATGGAGCCTCGTGTAAGAGAAGTCTCCGTCCGATCCAGGTGCTCCCCCGCACCAATCGGCTTTCCCCCACATCTTAGTTTAAAAACTGCTCTACGACCTTTTTAATGTTTAATGCCAGCAGTCTGGATCCATCTTGATTTAGGTGGAGCCCATCATTCCTGTATAGGCTCCCCCTACCCCAAAAGTGTCCCCAGTTCCTAATAAATCTAAACCCCTCTTCCCTGCACCATCGTCTCATCCATGCATTGAGACTCTGAAGTTCTGCCTGTCTATCTGGCCCTGCGCGTGGAACTGGAAGCATTTCAGAGAATGCCACCAAAGATGTTCTGGATTTCAGTCTCTTTCCTAGTAACCTAAATTTGGCCTCCAGAACATCTCTTCTACCCTTCCCTATGTCATTGGTACCAACATGACGACCGGCTCCTCCCCAGCACTGCCCATAAGTCCGTCTAGATGCCTCGAGAGATCCGCAACCTTCGCACCAGGCAGGCAAGTAACCATACGGTTCTCCCGGTCATCACAAACCCAACTATCTATATTTCTAATGATCGAATCCCCCACTACTAAAACCTGCTTCTTCCTAACAGCTGGAGCTCCCTCCCCCGGAGAAGTATCCTCGGCACGAGAGGATACAACATCACCCTCTGGAAGGAGGGTCCCAACTATGGGATGGTTTCCCTCTGCTCCCATTGACTGCTCTCCTTCCCTGAGCCTTTCATCCTCCGTAACAGCATCAGGACTGTCAGATTGGAGGTGGGACAGCCCTACTATGTCCCGGAAAGTCTCATCCACAAACACCTCTGCCTTCCTTAGCTCCTCCAGTTCAGCCACCCTGGCCTCCAAAGCACGCACTCGGTCTCTGAGGGCCAGGAGCTCCTTGCATCGAGCGCACACATACGCCACCCACCCACGGGGTAGGTAGTCATACATACTGCACTCGACACAATAAACAGGATAGCCCCCACTCTGCTGCTGGGCTTCTGCCTCCATTTCCTACTCTAATTATATATGAGGGTTAATTAAATGTTTCAGATAGAGGTTGTTATAAAGGATTTAGTTTAAGGGCAAGAGAAGTCACTGGCTCCCCCCAAGCTCCCCCTCTAAACTCCCCTCTCAAAACTCCCTCCTGTTAGCACTCACCCTGTCCGCGAGCACCCGGTCGCAAAGCTCCCTGGTCGCTTACCAGCAAGGTTTAAGTGCTCGGCCTCCCTGATAGCTCCTCCCTCTGCCTACAGCTCAGCCAATCAGCACACAGTGTTTCAATTCAAACCTAATCAGCTTCCAACTGCCTGCCTGCCTGCCTGAGCACACGGCCTTTCAAACAAACAAACAAACACACTCAGCTCAGCACTCCAAACGCTCCAAACAAACAAACAAACTCCAAACAAACAAACTCCAAACAAACACACACAAGCCCAAAACCTCCAAATATAAGCAGCCACTTACCCCAAGGTGCTTTAGTTTGCTCCTTCCTTCTCCTCCTCCAGGAGAGCCTCTCAAAACTCCCTCCTGTTAGCACTCACCCTGTTCGCGAGCACCCGGTTAGTTCGAATTAGCTTAGTTCGAATTAACTAATTCGAACTAAGTTAGTTCGAATTAGCACTGTAGTGTAGACATACCCATAGTGCCTTCCCCAAGGACCCCAGTTAGAGAGCCATCATCATCCTCTTTAGCAGTTGGTTGAAGACCCACAGGCGAAGGAAGACCTGTGCCAATTGTTTCTCCCACAGTGGTTCTGATGTGGCTTGCTGCACATGACCCACTCAGTATCCTGGACTAGACACCTGGGGAGGGAGAAAATGCTGCAGTGGGGGGCCCACTGGGATACATAAGAAGTGTGAGACAACTGTGTCTCCTGCCCTGAGCACCAAGACAGCCTGAAGAGAGTACGGACCCCCCTTGCTCCTTATGCCTTTAGATTTGGTTGGGATCCTCTTTGTTCATATTGGCCTCGACTTCATGGGGCCTTTGGAGAAGAGCAGTACAGGACACAAATATATCCCTGACGTGGCCAACTATGCAATGTAGCACTCAGAAGCTGTACCCTTGTGGGCTGCTACTGCTCCCACTATCACTAACGAACTCCATTGATCACCAGTTAAGGGACTAATGTAACCTCCAGGTTGATGACAGGACTATGCCATCTGCTAAATAGCCACATCTTAAGACCTTAAGTTCATGGAGGATGACTCCTGGCACTGGAACACTTTGCTTCCAATGTTCCTCTCTGCCATATGACAGGTTCCACAAGTCTCCACTCAGTTTTCCCCATTTGAACTCCTCTATGGGAGGTAGTCCCAGGAAATCCGAATCCTCCTGAGAGACATGAGAACAGGAAACCTGCACTGAGAGGGGGAGTCTGTCCAGTACACTGTATGGTTGGGGGAATAGCTCGAAGAGCTGGGCACCATGGCACAAAAGAACTTGTTGCAGGCCCAACGCACTCAAGAAAATCAGCAGTAACAAGAGGATGAAGATGAGAAGCTTCAACCCAGAGACTGGGTCCTGCTGTTATTTCCCTCTTTGGAGTCTGAACTGCTGGCCAAATGCCAGGGCCCCTTCAAAGTGACTAGTGACTAAGAGAAACAAATACCCCAACATCTGAGAGACACACAAGTCCACCATGTGGACCTCCTCCTCAAGGTCTGGAAGGAATGTAGGGCCTGATGATTGCCCTGTACCCTCTGGATCCAGATTTGGGACTGCTACAGACAAACCTGTGGAGTCACACTGCCCCAGCTCTGCTGGGCGTTCTCCAGCTGGAGCCAGGGTATAAAAGGCTGCAGAGCAGCTCAGTATGGGCTCACTGTCACAGAGGAAGAAGGTGTGTCACTAGCTCCAGGGAGAGGACAGCCAGCACTCCAAGACACAGAGGTCAGCCGGATGGGGACAGACCCCAATGTATAGATGAAGGATGTCACCGAGGGTGAAAAAAATGGAGGATTCCACAGACAAAAGACTTCAGAAATTCAGTTAGGAAGTTAGGGGAATTGTACAGGTTCTATATGTACTGATAGAACCAAAGCCAGGCTCAGTCCGTACTTGTCAGACTTTTGCAAAACTGGTGTCTGGGGGTCAGGACCCATTAGAAAGGGGGAGCCTGGTTCCCTCTACCTTGGTCACCCCCCACCACAGGGTGGTGGCCAAACCCACCAATGATATGAGCTCTGGCCATTGGACAGTGCTGCCCTCAGAGCAAAGGCTGCGGTATTGACTTTGGCTGCACTGCCCTACCATCAAGGACAGTCTGAAAGGACACAGTCCTCTGAGCCACACAGCCTCCCAAACTTAGACTCTGGGTGATGGGTGTGTGTCAGCCCAAAATATATAAGTGGAGTGGATATTTTCATCCACTTACATTTGGTAAAAAATCTGAATACAACTGTGGTAGTAAATGAGTTATCCTGAACAATCAATTTTTAATCCAAAATATAATGTGTATATCTGTAATCAATATGCTATTCATCACTGAATGGTTTTAATTAGGCCTAAGACAAATATAGTCATTAAGGGACATTTCAAATCTGCTCACAATAGCTTGACTAATGTAACTAACTGAAGTCTAATATTCATGGGTATTTCTTTTTCAATCTTTGTTTAATTCTACCTTTGCATTATAACTCAGTCTTACTTTTTTACTTTTTATCCCCTAGTGCCAAAGTCCCTCTGATACATAACCTTGTCTTGCCTTTGAAGAGTCCATAACTGTTTTTCTATAGTTTCCACAGTATTCTGAATTATTGTAAAAATGCAACATTGTATTATATCCTATGATAACCTTCTTCATCTAAAACAGAATATTTCTGTACCAAATATTGATTTTTTAAATTAGATGTAAATCCTTACTAAAGAAGAGTAGCCTCGCCAATACTCTTTCTCAGACGTATTGCTCTAGTGGTGAATAACACCATCTATATAATGGACACTTGCCCTTGTCCTGCAACTCAGATCTGTTTTGGGTGAGGCCTTGCCCCCACACAGATGGTCGGATGTGAGCTGTGTTTAGCAATAGAGAGGGACGGGCTAGATGGGCAGAACATACACCATGGGTCCGCTTGCTCCCTAAATTGTGGACAAGAGTTACAAAAGCCTCTTGTACTCTGGTACGAAGACTTACTTTTATTACCAATCTCATCAGAAAGGGTGAGATTTTCAAAGATCATGAAAATTAAGCTCCCCAGGCCCTCAAGACAGTGACTCTACAGTAAAGCAGAGCAATATTGGCAGGGCAGTGGGAGGCGCTTTGCAGTCCCATACCCCATGATGTACCTGTTCTGTAGGTAAATACACTAAGGCTATGTCTGCACTGCAGTGCTATTTTGGGATACCAAAAGTATCCCAAAATAGCTATTCCATGTCTTTTGAGCACACCTGTTATTTCGAAATATAACAGGCTCGTTATTCCAATGTCCCTGTAAACCTCATTCCATGAGGAGTGAGGGACATTTCAGAATAGCAATTTATTTCAAAATAAGTGCTGTGTAGACAGCACCAAATTTCAGAATAAGCCATTTTGAAATAACATTGAAATAAGATACACAATTTGTGTAGCTCAAATTGCATATCTTATTTCAACCTATGGTGCAGAGGAGAGAAAACTAAACAACTGGTAAATTTCACTAGCACTGAAATCTCTCTCGCCCCCCCTCACGCACACACACACACACAATGCATTTGTAAAAACCACAATCCATATGGTTTCAGTTAACATATACGCTGTAGCCACTGCCAGCATAAAGAACCCACTTAGTATTAATTATAAAATACAAGGATTTTAATTGCTTGATTGTGATCTACCCATCAACCATAACTTAGATCTAAAACAATATAATGCTCATCATTCCCTCTGAGCTTTCATTTACCGAGAAGAAATGGTAAAATGTTTCCACGCATTTATTTTATTACACTTGGATGCCACAAATTATCCAAGCATTTTGTCGATACTTTGCTGCCATCAGATTGCCCATAAAATTTTGAAATGCATTAAAGGGCTTTAATAAAAATGAAAAATGTAATATACACGTGAGCTTTAATCAATTATATTTTATTCTAATGCTAAGCTGAGCTAGCTGAGCCCTGTGTGTTCTTTGAAACATAAAAGTAAAACAGGATTTTTGTGCTACAACTGTGACCCTTCCAAATAGCTTGGGCAACCACTAGGCTTCTGTTGTCACTGTGAGAAGTGTGATCCTTACAAGTTTTACGTGCAAAAATGCTGAGGCTTTAAAAACACTAGACACACTCAAGAGATCTTCATTCATTTCTCATTCCTACACTACAAACTTATGTCCACGGAAGTTACATAGGCAAGCCACCACTACAGTTAGTACATCGCTTGTGCATGTGTGTACTTGTCTCCTTGTGTTAGCAGTGTGTGTATTTCATTGTGTAACTTGCTACTGTCCAGCACCTTGTCTTTTGGGATGTTTTGGCAATGCACGATGGGGTGAAATACAGCTGTGTAGGGATGAAAGGAGTAAAGGGCCAGCTTCCCTGTTTGCGTAAGTCTCCATTCCATAATGGTGTCTGTATCCCATAATTTTTGTGCCTTGTTTTCAAAATTGCACAAACAATGCTGCCCTCTTTGCTGTGTGCCATTCCAGACCAAAGCATGGGCCTTTATACAGCTATTATCAGAGCATTGCACGTACATGTAAAGCTGACAACTGGGAATGAACATGGGCAGACTAAAGTCATGAGTCTCTACTCCATGAACTAAAAGCCAACCTTGAACTGAATCTTAGCAAAGATTTCACTCTCCCTCTCAGTGCCTCTGGGTTACATACTTCTGCCAGACGAGGAAGCATGTCCTGAGTGTCAGAGACCTCTAAGCAGTCCATTGCAGGAGGAGTAACGGTAGCTCGAATTAGGAGCTTTAATTCGAACTCCCTAGTCCGTGCCGCGTGTAGCCGCGGGCAGGGAGTTCGAACTACGGGGCATTTAAAAATGGCGGCGCCCGGGAACATGCAAATAAGGCCCGGGATATTTAAATCCCGGGCTTCATTTGCAAGTTCGAATGCCTACATTAGCCACCCTAGTTCGAACTAGGGTGGCAGTGTAGACATACCCCCTGTTCTGGCATCAGGTCCCCTTGCCACTGGGTATACCAATGGAAAGAACTATTGTTCTATACAAGAATTGCTGGATCACTGCATATGCTTCACCAGCATCAGTGTGGGCTGATCATGCAAAGGGTGTGATGATCACATCTTCAGTAACGCAAGACCACTCAGAAAGCTACAAGTAGGGACTTTCTTTCTTGACTGTAGTGATCCTCAGGGCCTTGCTCGCTCCCTTGGGCCTCTGGATCATGAAGGAATCACTGGCCAACTCGACAGCATCCAGGAATGAACCAGCTCAACAAGGGCAGAATGACAGTTGAATGTGCTTTTGTCATTTGAAGGCGTGCCATTGTTTACTCTCACAGCTGGACCTCAGTGAGAAAAAACATCCCAATGATTATAGCTGTCTGCTGTATCCTGCATAATAGCTGTGAAGCAAAGAGGAATCATTTCCAGTAGGGTAGAGGTGGAGTGAGTGCTGAATTTGAACAGTCAGATAAAAGAACTATTAGAGGATATCGGCATTGAACTATAAAGCACAGGGAGTCTTTGAAAGGCCATTTAACAGAGAGCCAGAGTAGCATGTTCTATTTGTAGTATGTTCTGCCTGGCCCTGCTCCTTTGTAGCGTCGTCGGAACTGTAGTGATTGCTATACGTGTAGGGATATAGCATTGCCAATGCACCCATTAATTTTGTTTACAAATAATACTATGAGTTGAGTGACACTGCAGTAATAGGTAATTGGTTGCTTTCAGAACTGCTGAGCACTTGGCAGTGTATGTTGTGAACTAATAAAAATAAATTCTGTTCCAAATAATGGAATTGTATTGTTTAACAAAACATATGCAATTTTATACCAAGTAATACTAAAAACTGAATTAAACTTAATAAACAAAAAGAACAGAACTTATGAAGGGGAAAGCACATATACGTCCATTTCAAGTACGTATACACCTATGGTAGCTATCACAGGTCAGTGCATGTGAAGTTGTGACTGTTTTTAAAATTCCCCAGAGCAGAGTGGCAGAGATAGTGCAGTGACCTCTCATGCCATATCGAATGTCTGGAGGTGGGGGAGATATAGGGAGGTGCTAGTATTGAGTTTTCAATGGGCTGCAGTGGAAGGCATGCCTGGAATTATTGAACCTGCAGGTCCATCAGAGTCTGTAGCATTTGTGTTTACTGCCTAAGAAGCCCCATTATGTCCTGTGCATTTCCCTCTCTTTCTCCTGCTGAGACTCCTGGGCCATTCTCTTCTCTACTCTTTCCTTCTCCAGGGCTGTCACCAGTGTTCATTCTCAGGCCCTTTGCTCACAGCCCAGTGAATTACTGGCTTTCAGGATCCAATTGAACATGTCATCCTGAGTTCTCTTTTTTTCTACTTCTTATCTGGCTCAGGCCACAATAGCAGGAAATGAAGATGAAACACACGAAGGTACCATTGTCAGTGTATCCACCACAGGAAGCAAAATGTTAAGATACTGTACTCACTTCCCCTGCTCTCTTGAAATTTTAACAAATACCTCTCATAGCATAAGTGAATTAATGAAAAGTCAAAAGATTGTGTCCTGATACTTTACAGGTATCATCACAGTAATAGAAAACTTTTCTGTTCTCCTACCCAAGGCTTTTTCCTCTGCCGCAGGCTTGCTCATGCTGGATTGGTGGAAATGGCTGGATAGTGGTGGAGTAAAAAACAAGTCCTAATTCGCTGTTCAGCCGGATTTGGTAGTCACCTATTCCACATATTCCTCCTCCTCTTTTATATCACTAACTCCTCCTACTCACTGTTCATGGCCGCAGCTTGTGACTCAGGCTCCTCTGAGGTGTCTATGGAGCTTAGGGGTGGGGGAAGGTCTCTGTTAAACATGACATGCAGAGCTTTGTAAAACTGATAGGTCTGTAGCTCAGCACCGATAAATTGTTGGCCTCCTTGGCCTTCTGGTATGCTTTGATGGAGTGTACAAACCCCACACTGAGCAACAAAAGGTTAAGAAGCTGATCTGGATTCAGTTAGCCCCACTCACCATGCAAATGCAGGGGAGCTGCTCATTTTATGGAAGACCAGGGAAGAGAGAGGACCGGATAGCTCCAGGAGACATGCATTCAAAGAAGACAGAAGCTCTCTCTCAGCAACTGCCCTAAGGTCCCTCTCTGAGAGAAGAGAGGCCTGCTGCAGAGACAGCCTGAGAGGGAAGCCTTCTCCTCTTATATAAATGCTGGACTGGTTGGACCCTCTTCATTCTTTTTGTTTGGATTATTCTCACAAGGGAAGGCCTTAGGATTAAGCTGGCTTAGAAGCCTGGGCCATACCAGAAGAGGAAGCAGTTGCCACCTGAGAGAGAAGGAGAATGATCTTGCTACATGCAGCCACTAGGAGGTTCCTTGTGCCAAGCATAAAACCCTGACAATGTCTTAACACAGTCAGCAATCATAGAATC
Source organism: Pelochelys cantorii (assembly GCA_032595735.1). Taxonomy (NCBI): domain Eukaryota; kingdom Metazoa; phylum Chordata; order Testudines; family Trionychidae; genus Pelochelys; species Pelochelys cantorii. Next base: position 33,450,403 of record CM064326.1, read on the forward strand.
CTAGAACTGGAAGGGACCTTGAGAGGTCATCGGGTCTAGTCCCCTGCCCTCACAGCAGAACCAAGCACCATCTAGATAGATGTCTATCTAACCTGCTCTTAAATATCACCAGAGATGGAGATTGCATAACCTTCCTAGGAAATTTATTCCAGTGTTTAACCACCCTGACAGTTAGGAAGTTATTCCTAATGTCCAACCTAAACCTCCCTTGGTGAAGCTTAAGCCTATTGCTTCTTGTCCCATCCTCAGAGGCTAAGGAGAACAATTTTTCTCCCTCTTCCTTGTGACACCCTTTTAGATACCTGAAAACTGCTATCATGTCCCCTCTCAGTCTTCTCCTTTCCAAATTAAACAAGTCTAAGTCTTTCAGTCTTCCCTTATAGCTCATGTTCTCTAGACCGTTAATCATTCTTGTTGCTCTTCACTGGACCTTCTCCAATTTCTCCACATCTTTCTTGAAATTTGGTGCCCAAAACTGGACACAATACTCCAACTGAATTATAATCAGCGCTGAGTAGAGTGGAAGAATTACTTCTTATGTCTTGCTCACAATACTCCTGTTAATGCATCCCAGAATCATGTTTGCTTTTTTTGCAACAGTGTCACACTGTTGACTCATATTTAACTTGTGGTCCACTATGACCACTAGATCCTTTTCTGCAGTTCTCCTTCTTAGACAATCACTTCCCATTTTGTATGTGTGAAACTGATTGTTCCTTCCTAAGTGGGCTACTTTGCATTTGTCCTTATTAACCTTCATCCTATTTACCTCAGACCATTTCTCCAATTTGTCCAGATCATTTGAATTATGACTTTATCCTCCAAAACAGTTGCAACCCCTCTCATCTTGGTATTATCTGCAAACTTAATAAGCGTACTCTCTATGCCAATATCTAAATTGTTGATGAAGATACCCGAACAGAACTGGTCTCAAAACAGACCCCTGTGTAAACTCACTTGTTGTACCCTTCCAGCATGACTGTGAACTATTCTATGAGAATGATTATCCAGCCAGTTATGTACCCACCTTATAGTAGCCCCATCTAAGTTGTATTTGCCTAGTTTATTGATAAGAAGATCATGCAAGACCATATTAAATGCCTTACTAAAGTCTAGGTATACCACGCCCACTGCTTCTCCCTTATCCACAAGATTTGTTATCCTATCAAAGAAAGCAATCAGATTGGTTTGACATGATTTGTTCTTTACAAATCCATGCTGACTGTTACCTAGCACCTTAATTTCTTCCAGATATGCAGATGAATTCCTTAATTATTTTTTCCATTATCTTACCTTGAACAGAAGTTAATCTGACTAGCCTATATTTCCTGGGTTGTTCTTATTTCCCTTTTTATAGATGGGCACTATCTTTGCCCTTTTCCAGTCTTCTGGAATTTCTCCTGTCTTCCATGATTTTCCCAAGATGATAGTTAAAGGCTCAGATACCTCCTCTATCAGATCCTTGAGTATTGTAGGATGCAATTCATCAGGACCTGGTGACTTGCAGATATCTAACTTTTCGAAGTAATCTACCACATTTCCACTTGAATTCACTTACGTTAGGCATTCCTTCATCATCAGACTTCTTGGTGAAGACCGAAACAAAGAAGTCATTAAGCACCTCTGCCATTTCCAAGTTTCCTGTTATTGTTTCTCCCTCTTCACTGAGCAAGGTGCCTACCCTGTCCTTGGTCTTCATCTTGCTTCTAATATATTTACAGAATGTCTTCTTGTTATCCTTTATGTCTCTAGATAGATTGAGCTCGTTTTGTGCCTTTGCCTTTCTAATCTTGCCCCTGCATATCTGTATTGTTTGCTTATGTTAAACCTTTGTAATTTGACCTAGTTTCCACTTTTTATATGACTCCTTTTTGATTTTTAGATCATGCAAGATCTCCTGGTTAAGCCAAGACAGTCTTTTGTCATACTTGCTATCCTTCCTACGCAGAGGAATAGTTTGCTTTTGGGCCCTTAATAATGTCCCTTTGAAAAACTGCCAACTCTCTTCAGTAGTTTCTCCTCTCAGTCTTGCTTCCCATGGTACCTTAAACGGCTAGCTCTCTGAGTTCACTAAAATCTGCATTCCTGAAATTCATGAAAGATGTAGAATTAAAGATGGCATCAGCCAGTGGGAGACTAATGTGGCCAAAAAGCCTCTAAACGCATTTAAAATGCGTTTTCTTAAAGGAGCAGTCCTTTTTTTTTGCTCGACAACTTTGCCCCAGCTCTTCGCTCTGGATCCACTGCTATCTTGGCTCTTTGCCCAGAGTGGGTTAGCCACCCCTGTCCTAGATGCTGATGTTTCTATACCTGCACCACCTCTTCTCCCACAGGCCAGGAGATCCAATATCACTTACACTAGGTAGAAGCACGTCTGGTGCCTGGAGCAGGCACAGTCTGGTGGGCAGTTGCACCTGCAATGGAGAACTCTTCAGTGTGTTCACCAAGCTGAAAATTGGAAAGGAATTTCAGAAATTCACAGGGCCTTAAAGGGAAATGGAGGGCTGCTGATTTCCATAACCCTTGAGCACTGGAGTTCAGAATGTTACCCATAGCTGTTATCATAGGGCATTCTGAGAAAGCTGCTGGAAAATAGTTAGGGTCAACATTACTGAAATGACATTGCACCTCAAGAAGATGCTGCCACCATTACTCACATTCAACTAGACTTTACCCCAAGTGGATTTGTTTCCTTTGCTCTCTTTCTCTCTCTGAGTGCAGTGCAAACATTAATGAGCTCATCCCCACAAATGTCAGAGATGGGGTACTGGGGTGCACATACATTAAAGATATGTCTACACTTTGAGGTGGGTGTGTGATTCCCATCCCAAGGGGTTAACTCATGCTAGTTCCCATCAGCTAGCTTGCTAAAAATATTACAGTCATGGCAGCAAGGTGGACTAGCCACCTCAAGTAACTGTCTAAGGGGAGTCTCATATGGCCACATACTTGGGGCATTGAGGCTCTCTGGCAGCTCTTGCTACCACAGCAATATTCTGTTTTTACCATGCTAACTCAAGGAAAATTGTAAACTGTTGCCAATACAAGGAAGTCTCCAGACAAATCCTGAAAAGTTGCAAGTTGTAGATATTTAAGCCCTCAAAATTAGTCAAAAATATCACTAAATGAAATTTTCTCTGTCCTCTGGAACAGTGGTTGAAGCATGAAGGGGTATAAGAATATTTAGTTGGCACGTAAATACTTTGCACTGTTTGCAGCTACAAAAGTGCCATGCAAATGTCTGTTTTAACTTTCAGATGACATTTTAAATAAGAAGTGGGCAGCATTACCTCCCGTAAATGTAAATGAATTTACTTATCTTCATGATTAGCTGAACAAGAAGTAGGACTAAGTGGATTTGTAGGCTCTAAAGTTTTACATTGTCTTGTTTTTGAGTACAGTTACATAACAAAAATGGTCTACATTTATAAGTTGCACTTCCACAATAAAATTAGAGAATCATAGAACTGTAAGACTGGAAGGGACCTCAAGAGGTCATCTAGTTCCCTGCACTCATGCCAGGACTAAGTATTATGTAGACCATAACTGTTATTAAAAGTTGACAAGGACAGAGATTCCACAACCTTCCTGGGTAATTTATTCCAGTGTTTCACTACCTTGACAGGACATTTTTCCTCATGTCCTTTTTTCTTAATGAAAACAATTTTAGCCCAGTGCTTCTCATCCCATCCACAGAGGTTAAAGAAAGTAATTTTCCCCTCCTCCTTGTAACAATCTTTTATGTTCTTGAAAAGTGTTATCATATCCCCTCCCAGTCTTCTCATTTCCAGACTAAACAAGCCCAATTTTTCAATCTTCCCTCACAAGTCATGTTTTTTAGACCTTTAATTATTTTTGTTGCTCTTCTCTGAACTTTCTCCAATTTGTTCACATCTTTCCTGAAATGTGGCTCCCAGAACAAGACATAATGCTCCAATTAAAGCCTAATCAACATGGAGTAGAACAGAAGAATTACTTCCCATGTCATACTCCTGCTAATACATCCCAGAATGTTTTTTTTTTGCAACAGTGTTACACTATCAATTCATATTTAGCTTGTGATCCAGTATGATTCCAGATCCCTTTCTGTAGTACTCCTTTCTAGGCAGTCATGTCCCATTTTGTCCGTGCCAGTTAATACTGATAAGAATGGTGGCATCACTATGACTCAATTTTTATATGAAAGTAAAAATTAATTATTGCTAACTCTTCAAAACACATTGACGAGTAAAGGCAAGATTAGCTGAATGAGATTAGCTCATGGAATTTCTAAAACTACCTTTTACTTTATTAGGAACCAAGAGGTGCAGATAATGAAATTTCTGTATGTGTCTAGAAAGCAACAAAGCTATTTCATGTGCTGCTGCCATCCATACACAACATCTTTCAAAGCCTCCATCAAACCCTGAATTATCCTTGACCAAGCACTTACAATGCAAACAACTTCAAGATTACAGCGTTATGAATGACAGATCAGTTCTGGTTAAGAAAGAGAAGTAACCTGTCCAGTTGCTGTTCATGACTGCACTCAAACCGCATAAGGTTGAGCTTAAAACAGCAACATCAGTGCTTTATTAGTATGCCATAAAAGTTTCTGCTTTGGGTTAGAGGAAACTTGCTATCTCCCAGCAGTATGAGCAATAGCATCCATACCTAGATTGAGATGAAGAGGCATCTACCTGAAAGAGAGGCCCTCTACTTGGCCTTCTGGTACTGGAATTCTGGTACTGATTCAAGAACTTTTCCCCCCATCCACCAATTCCTCGGGCTGAACTGCTGTCCACTTCATAACAAAACTAAAACCCCTCAACCTGCAGCAGAGCAAACTCTGAGAAATGGGTTTTTTTAGAAGTCTGAGTTTTCTCACCTCCCTTATTTTATTCCTTGGTAGGGAATGATGTATTTGAACAGAAAACAGTTTCAATGACTATGCTCCCAGTGAAGTTTTATTCAAATATGCTTTCTTACTTAGTCTGTTTTCAAGCCATTTAAAGTATAAACTCCTTGAAAGTACACAAGTAAAAATATTGCTCCGCACATTCCAGTTTGGATCAATTTAAATTTGCACACAATGCTACCATTATAAATCTATACCTCTTGAGACATACTGCCCATTGTACATTAAAAAGAAAAAGTGAGTTCTTAGTGGGCAGGCATCAACATGAAGGAGGGGTTAAATATTACCTGAGCCTACAACAGGGGTGGGCAAATACCAGCCTGCAGGCTAGATCCGGTCTGCCAGAGTTAGCCACTGGTAGGCCCCCACACCCTTATATTTACCTGAAGCTCCTCAGCCATGTGAGATCACAGCTTCCATTGGCCACAGATTGCCATTCCCAGGCAATGGGAGCTGATATAGTCTGTACTTGCAGAGATGCAGGTAAATATAGCGGCAGTGGTCTACCAGGGGCTAATCCTGGTGAACCACTGCCATTTCATTGCCCACTTCTAGACTACAGAATCAACTATCTGTCCCTCCTGGAGCAGTCTCTTCCTTTCTGAATTAATTCTCACTGGCTGGGCCTCTTATTCCTTTGTGCACAGGTTCTAAGATGTTGTTAATGAAAGAAATCAACCCAAAATTATTTCAAGAGATCTTGATAGAAGAGATTTAAATCCTTATATTTTGACTTAGCACACCCTTAGGCTACGTGTACATGACAGCGCTATTTTGGGATGCCAGAGGTATCCCCAAATAGCTATTCCACCTCTTTTGAGTGCACCCGTTATTTCAAAATATAATGGGCTTGCTATTCCAATGTTCCTGTAAAGCACATTCCATGAGGAGTGAGGGACATTTCAGAACAGCAATTTATTTTGAAATAAGTGCTGTGTAGAAAGCACCAAATTTCAAAATAAGCTATTTCAAAATAACATCAAAATAAGATACACAATTTGCGTAGCTCAAATTGTGTATCTTATTTTGATCTATAGTGAAGTATAGATGCACCCTTAGGCTATGTCTAGACTACTGTTTTTTTCCGGGATCCCAAGGTATCCCAGAAAAACTCCACCGTGTCCAGGAAACACGTCTGCTCTTCCACTTTTTTTTGGAAGCCCTGTCTTCCTCCTTCCACAAGGAAGAAGGGCTCTTCTGAAAGAGGAGGATTTTCCTAAATTTGGCCCAGTGTAGATGAGCCAAATTTTGGAAAAGCCTCTTCCAAAAAAACTATCGGAAAAAGGTACGCAAATTGCAGAGCGCATATTGCGTACCTTTTTCTGACAGATGATTGTAGTGTAGACATAGACTCGATGAACAGACAGATTCTAATGAGCATGAGGTTCGTTCATTTAAAATGGTGAATTTTGAAAATAAAGAGTTCAACTAATCTCTTCATAGCATTAAAATAGTGGATATATTTATTTCCCCACGTGTCCATTTTTTCCTTTTAGGGGGTGAGGGTGGGGTACATGGGAAAGGGCTTAAACAAAATCAACCTGTTGATATCTGAGCTTTAAAATCAATAGGCTTTAGAGAAAAAAAAAACATAATCCTTTATCAGACATTCTTATGGGAATTCTTTAAAAAAAACAGATGTATTCACAATGTATTACTTATTATTATGATTTAATATATTATTTCAACTGAAAAAGCATTTTTCTTTTTCACTCTTTGAATTTCTTCAATAATCACCACAGGCAAACACTTACTTTTAGATCCCACTTCTGTGTGGAAATTATCCATTGACTGATGTTTTGAAAGCTCTGAAATTTGTTATACTGCAATGGCAATAAAAAATAGCTATAAGAAACCTGAAGTATATAGTGGTAAATACATCGGTGAAATGCACAAAATACTAAAATAAAAATAATAGTTGAGTTATGTACATATATATTTCATTTTCTTCTCCATTTCTTTCTGTTTTATCTTTGGCTTGGTACTGAGGCATCTGAAAGTGTCATTTGGGATATACTCACACAAAGAAAGTGTACATTCAGTTTCCATCTTAAAAGGTTTATTTAAAAATGAATGTATGGAGAGAGATATATAAATCCAGATGTTGTAGCTTACAACACAGAAAGGTAATCAAATAAAGCAATATTAAAGTCAGACACTGGCCATAAAATACACGTCCTGCCTGAAGAGTAAGATAATGGACTCCAGGGAAGCAGGACAATAGAAAAATAAAATGATTACTATAATTCTCTTAGCTTTATCTATGTTGCCTGATAAAGCACGATAAAAGCACATGTTGCAAGGGAAGCTCAATTTAATGTCTGATATGATTATGTTCTCCAGTTTGTAGCTATTTTCCATTAGATTGATCTTTTATTCTCAATCATTGGTATAGACGTCCATAAACTCCTGCTCTGGCATCACCCTATAATTCGGAAGTGACCTGTAACAGATGAAGTAAGGGAGAAGTTATCTAGAGTGCTGGTAGCAGGTCAATGCCAAATCAAACCATTTTCTGAACTCTTATGCCATGGCTCTGCTGGGAGGGAAGAGAAGTTATTTGGCTTCCACAACAGATCTGCAAAGTCTCAATAGCAGTTGTGGTTTGTTGAATGTGTGCTTTCCCCACGGTGCCAGATAAATCTTATTTTCCTTGCTGTAAGGCATTTTGGGGTTTCTTTGCAGATAAAATCAAGCTAATCTGAACTGAGCTAATACCTTCTGAAGAAATAAAACATATTCCCAGAGGTAGAAATACTAGTTTTTCTCTGACTGAGTTTCCAGTCAATCTCCATATACAGGATGGGAGATGGCATTTTTTGTGAATATTATGTGTATTTCTATTAGTTTGAGATTACGGTGGGACTTGTGTCGTGGAGCACCAAGAATTGATTCCAGCTATTGCTCTCCTTACACACAGGAGAGACAGGAAATGTCTAGCTCAGTTGCCAGTACTTAATGGATAACACGGTGAATGCAGTACAAGTTGAACCTCTCTAGTCCAGCACCCTCGGCACCTGACTCATACTGAACCAGAGAATTTGCCAAAACACCGGAGGTCAATATTGTCTTGCAGCATTACCAACACTTCCACTGCTTACAGGGCTCTTGGAAGACATTCAGAGGTAAATTAGGGCTAAAGAACAGCACAGAACACTGAGAGCCAGGACTGGTGGTTGTAAACAAACTTTTTAGGACTGTGGAAAACTTGCCCTCACCCACGATAAGTGGACATCAGGCTAACCAAAATGATGCCAGACCACGGATGTTGTCAGACCAGAGAGTGCTGGACTAAAGAGATTCAACCTGTAATGGAAGTTTTCCTCCAACCCCTTGATGAAACTGGGCCTATCAGGTTAAGGGACTTGTCATTTGGGAAAGGCATCTATGGCAGTACTGTGTTTGAGGTACAGTTCATCTTGAACCATGACAGTTACTTCCTAAGATTCTGCAGGACCCAGAAGCACTGTGGGTTGCAGCTTCTGAGTTAGACCCAAGTTCTCCTTGGCTGATGAAGTCCCCCATCAATAAGAACAACTGCTAGCTGCCAACTTCTTTTAAGGAAGCAAACATCTGCTCAAGAAGTTATCTTTGACAGCAATATTTAATAAAGGTAAATCATTAGCAAGATCAGCAATGAGATTGTGATCTTGCTAATGATTTACCTTTATTAACTATTAGAGGACTACATGCTTTGTTGCATCTGTAGAACAAGATTATGACACATTGCAGGGCTCCATGCATTCCTCCATTCTGCACCACAAACTCCCTGCTTGTCACCATCCCAAGTCCTTCTATTTCAGGGATTCCATGAAACGTACCACGTCTGTCTGTGCATGCCCATCTCCACCATATTATTCCTCCCCCTCCCCCATGAGGTGACCGTGTATATTACCATTCTGCCTTTCCCCGGTGATCTCCCTTTTCTCTCTTCCTCCCATGCCAGGACTCTGTGTGTCCCCCATTCTCACCTTCCCTACATGAGGAAAGGCGTCTTTGGTATACTGATGATAATCAGCTATGCCTGTCCATCTTATCTTCCTAATTATCCAATGAATAATGCAATAAACAATTTATAAATGAATATAGGCCTAGTCACTCACTGTTTTCTAACAAAGTATAGGCAGAATTTATGAATTTATGATTAATGCTAGTGCATTTACCAATAGCATTTATAATCTACCTGCATTTATAAATCCCTAGACACTTCCTTCTTCTTACTTAGGCTAACATTGGTCCCTTGTGAAATACAAACTTAGAAGCCTTACAATTTGACGGGATATTCCTAGGTGAATGCCTTTGAATGGTAGTTCTGCTTTTTGGGAAAACTAGGAGAAATGCCATGGTAAAACTCCAGAAAAGCAGTTTGCTGAGGCCATATCTATGCTAAGAAATTATTTTGAATTCACTAAATTTGACTTCTGGGCATCCAATTTTATAAATTCAAACTTCCATGTCCTCACTATGGGGAAGAATCGAATGTAGTCCAAGGCAGGCTCCATTAATGTGGACGCGCTACCTCAGACTCAGCATCAGGAAGCACTCTGGGGAGCTGAGGGAGACCTCCCAGAGGCTATTAAGTTTAAATTAGTGGCACCGGAGCATCCACACTAACATTATTTCGGACTTATAAGTTTGGGAATAGTGTTAATCCACGTGAAAAGCACAGAGTTTGAATTCCATGGCCCCTTATTCCGGGGTAACAGGTTTGGTAGTGTGGATGCATCGCTTAAAAATTTGACCTTGTAGAGCAAGGTTTTACTTTTAATTTCCTAGAAATTGATGGGTATTTCCTTCTCACACTTATCTCTACATTTCTAATGTGCCTATCATCATAACAGATCACTTTTTCCTCTCTTTCCCTGGTTAGCTCTCTATCCACAGATATAGATATACATATACAGACACTAGAGGATTTATCCAGTGTTGCTCAAATCCTTAACTCAAATAATTTTTGTTTTTCTTCATTTAAATCATTGCTCTGGGCTAGGGCTGGGGATGAGGGGTTCAGTAAGGAGGCTGCCCTATGAAGACAAGACAATCCCAGCCATCTCTCACCACCACAGCAGCTTGGGGCCAGGTCAGAAGCACCTTTCCATGTCTGCTATAGCTGCAGTGGGCACAGCAAGGGGAGGGATGCATGTTCCCCATCTTGGGGTCAGACAGACAGACAGACACACAAACAGACAAACTCTCTCAAATATTTAGTGAATAGCTCTCCCATTCTCCAATACTGCTCCCTGCTGCCCCAACTGGGTTATAGCTGCCCCTGTCTCCATCTCTCGCCCCTTGCTAGCCTCCTGTGGTCATCCTACAGTATAGGTGGCTCTTTCCATTCTCTGAGAAACAATTGCATTCCAGGCACACCTCATTATCCTGGCACAACCAAACCCTCACTTTGCTTTAAGATACGATAAGAGCAAGCTGCATGCCAAATTTGGTGGTCCTATCTCTTACTGTTTAGGAGGAGTTCTTAAATAGACAAAGATAGATAGACAGGGTATGTCTACACTTGCCCTCTAGTTGGAACTAGGGAGGCAAATGAAGCATACCGAAATTGCTAATGAAGAGCGGGCTTTAAATATCCCATGCTTGATTAGCATATTCGTGGCTGGTCGCCATTTTAAAAAGCCAGTAGCCAGAATTAACTCGCCGCGTGTAGACGCGGTAGTCCGATCCAAAACCCTTCCCTCGAATTAATTGTTACTCCTCATTGCACGCTACATCGATGACATTTTTATGATCTGGACCCATGGCCAAGAAACACTGGAGACATTCCAGAGAGATTTTAACAACCTACACCCCACCATCAATCTCAGCCTGGACCATTCTACACGAGAGATCCACTTCCTGGATACCACAGTACAAATCACCAATGGTATATTAGACACCAGTCTCTACAGAAAACCCACTGACTCATACAGTTACCTACATGCCTCCAGCTCCCATCCAGAACACACCATACGATCCATCATCTATAACCAAGGCCTTCGATACAACCGCATCTGCTCTAATCCCACTGACAGAGACGAGAAACTTCAGGATCTCTACCAAGCATTTATAACCTCAACTACCCACCCGGAGAAATACAAAAACAAATTGAAAGAGCCAGACGAATACCCAGAAAACATCTACTTCAAGACAGACCCAAGAAAACCAACAATAGAACACCACTTATCACCTATGGCCCCCAACTTAAACCCATCCAACACATTATCAATAAACTACAACCTATACAGAAACAGGATACCACACTCCGAGAGGCTCTGGGAGACAGACCCATAGTCTCCTATAGTCAACCACCTAATCTCAAGATGATTCTTACCAACAACCACAGGACATACCACACTAATACCAACCCTGGAACTTTCCCTTGCAACAAACCCTGTTGCCAGCTTTGTCCACACATTTACTCTGCTGACACCATTATTGGACCTAACCAATTCAGTTATAAGATCAAGAACACATATTCCTGCTCATCCAGAAATATAATTTATGCCATCATGTGCTGACAGTGTCCATCTACTATGTACATTGGACAAACGTCTCAGACACTTCACCAAAGAATCAATGCACACAAAACAGATATCAGACAGCATCACAAAGAAAAAACAGTTTCTTGCCATTTCAACCAGAAAGGGCATTGTCTCAATGACTTGGTTGCCTGCATACTGCTTCAAAGACATTTTAACACCAGACTTGAAAGAGAAATCTCTGAACTGTCATTCATGCTTAAATTTGACACTTTACACCGGGGTCTCAACAAAGATGCTAATTACCTTACCCATTACAAAGACAGCTTTTATCACCTCTGATATCATTTGCTCACAGATATTTACCTCCCCCCTCAGCCCCCCTCTGTTCTGAAATTTGATTTGTCCTTTTTATATGTGTTCACTTTTTTTTTATTGTATCCCTTTGGTATATATGGTCATGCCAATTTTCTTCCACAATTTGATCTGAGGAAGTGGGTCTGGCCCACGAAAGCTCATCACCTAATAAACCATCTTGTTAGTCTTTAAAGTGCTACATAGTCCTGTTTTTTGTTTCAGCTAGACTAGACTAACACGGCTACATCTCTATTACTCTTCCGAAAAGGGTGTGTATGGACACGGAATAGGCAGTTTTTTCAAAAAAAGAGGCCTCCAGAAAATCCCATAGGTGCCCTGCTGGCCACTCCATCCACACTTATCAGGACTCTATAGTTCCTGTTCCCCTGCAGCTCTTAAATCTGCAGACACAGGAGAAAGGGCTTGTGGCAGGAAGCTGGCCTTCACAGCCTCCAGCCACAGCTCAGCTCACAGTGCCAGACATCTGGCCACTATGTCCCAGTCACAAGACCCCCAAGTGTTCCCTGCCCATCCCAGGGAGCACTCACAGGGCTCCCAGGAGCCTGCCAGGGCCGCAAGAGACATGCACCGTCCTGGTCTGGGGTGGAGATCCTGGCCCTCATTGAGGTACGGGGTGATGAGGAGAACCTCCAGGATCTCTGCTCTAGATGGTGCAACACTGATATATATGGCTGGATGGCCAATAGCCTGGCCACCAAGGGCCACACCTAGACACAGGAGCATGTCCAGAATAAAGTGCAGGAGCTCCGGCAGGCATATGCCAGAATGAGGGAGTGCAGCTCACACTCCGGGGCAGAATCCCACTCCTGCCCCTATTTTGAAGACCTGCATTGCATCCTGAGGGGCAGGGCAGCCCCTTCTCCATCCTTAGTGGTGGACTCAAGAAATACCCATCGTCGCCCACTCAGGGGTCCCAGCCAATGAAGAAGAGGAGGAGCAGCAGGAGGAGGAGCAGCAGGAGGAGGACGCAGCCAGCACAGTGACCCCCATCACTCTGGAGCTGGTACCCCACTGCCTGGATGTGTCTCAGGCATCCTCTGAGGCCAGGAAGGGATCATCAGGTGAGTGGTCTTAGTTTTCTCACACACACACGGTGGGGGTGGCAGGCACTGAGGGGCTGGGGTGAATCGTCACTCAGCCTTTTTGGCCTGGCCATCATGCTGCAGTCTGTGCACGTGGATGCACATGCAGTACCAGTCTGCACCACACAGCCCCAGGAGGCAGCACTGAAGCACCCCGGACTCTTGTTCACAGGCTCTGGAGAGGCCGCCCACACTTCTGAACCCCGGGGCCAGACACCATCGCACCATGAGACACCATTAGGAGGAGGCTGGGGCCAAAGGCACACACACACACGGGCATGCCTGCACGCTCAAGGCAGCACCTGCTCCCGGGGATAGTGCTGCAAGGCACAGGCGTGTCTGCTGCTCACACGCCCCCACCCACCCACACTCACCCCCTGTCCTCCAGCGGCCAGGGATACAAGGTCTCTCCTGTTGGGATGCCACCAATGCCAGAGCTGGTGTGTGTGCAGCACTGATAGAAGCCCAGGAAGCTCAAGGCCCCCCTCCTGGCCATTGGATCCCAGTGTGGCTGGCCATTTCCCATACCTGCTTGTCCATGAAATGTGGGCTGGGGAAGCATGTTCACCTGGGGACATCTGGGTCTTGTAAGACAAGGCCCACTGACCAGGCCACACATGACCTTGCTCCTGGGACATCACCGTCCTCTGTCCCAGGAATTGTTGCTCTCAGCTCACAGATGAAGGCAAGGCTTCAGACACAGTGTCTCCAGGAATGACTGACCATCTCTCTTTATTCTCCCCAGCTGGACCAGCCATGAACGTGGGGCGATCGACACCACCCAAGCCAGCTGCCCAACCCTGGGGGATCCGCAGGCAGCGGAGGGTTCAGGAGGACCTCATGGGGGAGCATGTCTCCATCCTCCGGGACATGCAGCAGACACTGGCCCAGAAGGTCCAGGATGACGCACAGTCAGGGCCGGATTAATGGGGGGAGCTAGCCGGGCAGCTGCCCAGGGCACCAACCTATGGGGGGGGGGCGCTTGATGGCAGCTGTAAGGGGCACCGTGCACCTGGCTGCACGGTGCCCCTTAGAGCTGCCATCAGTCGCCGCGCGCCCGGGGCCGGGGGCCGCTCAGTGCCCCTTACAGCTGCCATCAGGTGCCACGCTCCCGATTGCAGCTGTAAGGTGCTTAGCGTGCCTGGGGGCGGGGCCACACATGCGCCATGTGCCCGGGGGCGGAGCCGTGCATGCGTCACGCGCCCGCTACCCGGGGCGCAGGAATGGCTCGAGCCAGCCCTGTGCACAGTGGTAGGGAGAGTCATGGACTGAGCTGCTGCAACAGGGATGCAACATGGGCATGACGGTCCAGGCTCTCCTGACCTACCCAGCCCCAGTCCCAGTCCCAGTCCCAGTCCCTGCTCCCCCTCCCATGCTGGCCCCCCTCCCGGCCTCCCTCCTACCTATCCCCCTGGCCTCCCTGGACCCCCTCCCCTCAGGTCACTGCCACATGCCACTCTCAGCCCCAACCCTGAGCCTCTCCTCCTTACTTCAAGTTTCTCAGTCCCCACCTGCTCCCCATTTCCAGGCTCTCCTCCCCCCCCCAGTTATTTCTACCCCAAATAAATCACCACACAGTTCTGTTTTTATCAATCAAAAAGTTGTTTTTATTGTGTCTGCAGAAAAGAATGGTGGAGGGGGAAAGGGAGGGGTTGTTGGAGGAAAGGCATAGAGGGGCAAGGCACAGGCCCTTAGTGAGGAGGCCCCAGAGAGAGTGTTACTGGGGTCCTTGTAAGAAACTCTCCCTCAGGGTCTCCCAGATGTGCACCCCCACCTGATGGGCCTGCTGGATGGCAGCTGTGCATGGCTGCTCAAAGGCCCTTCCCTCCTAGCCAGCCTGGTTCAGAAAAGGGCAACAAAAATGATTAGGGGTTTGGAACAGGTCCCATATGAAGACAGATTTAAAAAAAAAAGGATATTTCATCTTAGAAAAGAGGAGATTAAGGGGGATATGACAGAGGTCTATAAAATCATAGCTGGTGTGGAAAAAGTGAGTAAGAAAAAGTTCTTTACTTTTTCCCACAATATAAGAACTAGGGGTCACCAGATGAAATTAATAGGAAGCAGATTTAAAACAAACAAAAGGAAAATTTTCTTCACTCAGTGCAGTCAACCTGTAGAACTCCTTGCCAGAAGGGGTGTGTCTAGACTATATGGCTCCGTTGACGAGTAGATGAGTTTAAATAATCGCCGCTTCATTTACATCAAAATGGCCGCCGCACTGTGCCGATCAGCTGTTTGTCGGCAGATCCTTTATGCAGAACCCTTCGTCGGCAGATCCTTTATAGGATTTGCCGACAAAGGGTTCTGGGGTCGGCAGATCCCCATCTAGGCTGCTGCGCTGTGCCGACAAACAGCTGATCGGCACAGCGCGGCGGCCATTTTGATGTAAATGAAGCAGCAATTATTTAAATCGCCGCTTCATTTCCCTAGATAGGTAGGAATGGTGTCCCTAGCCTCTGCTTGTCTGGAAGTGAGTGACAGAGGAGGGTCACTGTTTGAAAACCCAGGAGGGATCACATGAGGATTACTGTTGTGTTCCCTCCCTCTGGGGCATCTGGTATTGGCCACTGTCAGCAGATAGGATACTGAGCTAGATGGACCTTTGGTCTGACCCAGTATGGCCATTTTTATGTTCTTATGTTCTTATGGCCTCTGCCCCCCACCCAAGAAGGAAGGCTTTCCCCTTCCTCTCCATGATGTTCCTCTCCACGATGTTCCTC
Organism: Pelochelys cantorii; assembly: GCA_032595735.1. Classification (NCBI taxonomy): domain Eukaryota; kingdom Metazoa; phylum Chordata; order Testudines; family Trionychidae; genus Pelochelys; species Pelochelys cantorii. The sequence continues at coordinate 33,465,956 of CM064326.1, forward strand.
TCCACGATGTCCACAACATGCGGACACCACCTGGGGGTTGTTCTGCTCCCCCACAACCAGGCAGGCCAGGAGGCATCTAATCCATACCTTCAGACAGCCGAAGGCGCATTCCGCATTCATGAGGGCCCTGGCCAGGTGACCACTGAAGCAGTCCTTGCTCAGATCAAGGTGGCCAGTGCAGGGCTTCATTAACTATGGCATGAAGGGATAGACCGTGTCCCCCATGATTGACAGTGGCATGTCCATGTCCCCGACCCTGTTGCTGTGCTCAGGGAAGAAAGTGCCGGCCTCCAGCTTTTGGGAGAGGCTGGAGTTGCGGAAAACGCGGGCCTCGTTTGCCTTCCCCAACCAGCCAAAGAAGATGTCCGTAAACTGACCGCGTTGATTAACCAGGACCTGCAGGACCATCAAAAAGTGTCCCTTCCTGTTGATGTACTGTGCTGCCCAGTGGTCAGGGGCCCAGAAAGGGATGTGTGTGCTGTCAATAGCCCTCCTTCAGTTGGGGAAGCCCAAGGTGGCAAAACCAGCAATGATGGGGTCCATGTCGCCCAGGTGGATGACCCTGTGCAGCAGGATGGCGTTGATGGCCCTCACCAAGTGCAGAAGGAGACAAATGAAAAAACAAAACAGGGAACCAAAAGGGTTGCCAGATCCCTTGGGAGGTTCCTGAGCCCTCTCCTTCCTCCCCCCCCCTACAAACACCCCAGGAGCCACCCTCTATGACGCCAACCCCCTTGCAGGGCTGTGGGTAGGCAGGACTGCATGAGGCATGTGATACTATCAGCCAAAATTCCAATTCAGCTGTACACATAAGATTAAAATAGTTCACCCATTATAAAATATAGCCAAAATTTTATGAACTGCCTTGCTTGAGCCAGTGCAGTAAATACTGATACATGATTCATAAAAATGTCTCACGGTGCTTTCTGATTAGAAGTTGCTGAATATTTTTTAAACATAACCACCTGATTTGGTAGTATTTTCATATAGCAACATAATATTAATATTTGCCACAATGTTTTCATTATTCTCTATTTTTAAAAGTTTCAAGCCTCTAATGAGGGAGCAGAAGCAATGCTATGGTGACTTGGGTGATCAATTCCATACCACAAAAAAGGAATAATAAATACTGAAAGCAGACAATACACAAACAACTTATAGACTGTTAATTATTCAAACTATTCAGATGCTACTTATGAATAATAGATATTTTGCATAAATTCAGGTGAATTCACAAGCTAATTGTGAACTGAAAAAAAAAGAGGCTTCATTTAAAAATTGTTTTTGGTTTTTTTTTTGCAATGAACAATTTAACTGGGCATTTTTTTCAACTGCAATATTTTTAAAAGCCAGTTGGAGTCAGAAATTTCACAACAGGTGGTGTTGCCAGTTTACTATCCTTATCCTAAATGAGACATTCAGGTAAGTTTGATTAACCACACAAATGTTAGGTTGCATGCCCAAGCTGACTTTTGTGGCTTGCCCTTCACAGTTACTAACATGCAGTCCGTACGTTTTATGTGCCACATTCAACCATATACCATGCAGAGCATATATAACTTTGTTTCTCTTGTTTCTTAGCATGCCAAGATAGTATTTTCTTAACTTCTTGAAAGGAATAATGTAGGCAAAAGATAAAAAAGGCCAGGCTGATATGCTTCAAATCAGGATATTTATTGCCCGTGCTGATAATGCAAATAGTAAATTACAAACAAAAAGCAAAACATTAAACAGCAAATGCATACAGTTATGCCTAGAGTCTTGTAAAATATAACATTATTAATAATAATCCAAATGTACAATTTGTTTTGTGATTCATGCAAAGTGGTTATGCCTAGCATTTCATTTTATGTCTGTACCCTCTGAGTTTCTGTGCTAAAATCTGTGACTGCACATTTCTATGGTAACCCCTGATGAGAGAATGGAAAGATGCCACAGGGAGAAAGGAAGGGCCAGAAAGAAAAAAAACCCACATAAAACAGACTGAGAAGGACAATGAAGGAGCAAAGGAAATGGCAAACAACTGTTAGAGGAGACTGGATATTCACAAGCATTATTTGAATCAAAGCTGCAAATTCACTTTGTTGGTATTTGCCTCCCCTTTTATTATTCCTGAACATTTAGGTGACAAAGTTTTATTTGCAAGATTAGTGATGGGGGAAAATGTAGCATTCACACTTTTGCTGGTAAGCGCATAAGTACAGCCACCACAAGCATCAATGAAGCCATTCAGAAAGCACTTGAACATCCATTCTCATCTTGAAGTAAAAAAGTAGCCAGGATTGCATATGCCATAGGGAGATGGATTCAAGACTAGTTTCACATCCAGACACCCATGAATTTCAGAAGTGTATGGGATCTGAACAGGACTCCACGTCTTATCATTGTTGTCATACCCTCACCAAGGTTGATGGAGGCTCATTGTGCCCTTCCTTTAGCAGCTACTTCCCCAGGAAGGAGGGTCTGCTCAGCAACAGATTCCTTGGCTTCCTCCCACTCACTTCTTGCACATTGCCAGGCATAGGTCTCCTGTGATTGCAGAACACTGTGCAGCAAGGGAGTGTGCACCTCCTATACCACCCATGCCTGCTTTGCACATCAGATGCATATGTAACCACCACCAGGTGGATTTGAATCTGGGATCTGTGAAGCTTAGTATAGGAGCCTCTACCCTTTGAGCTAAAAGCCAGCTGCCTCTCAGCCCCTGCTGTAGAGGTCTCTTGTTCTTAGCTGTTGCTGTGGTCTAAGTGCCACTGCATGAGACAGTCTATGCATGACTACGTCTATACTGCACTCTTCTTGCACAAAAGCAAATGAAGCGTGGATTGCCGTGCTTCATTTGAATAATTAATTAGGGGCCACTTTTGTGCAAGAGGCTTTTGTGCAAAAAGGAGCTGGGCAGATGGCTCCTTTTTGTGCAAAAATCCCCTCTTGCACAAGAGCTGTTCTTCCTAAAAAAATGAGGAAAAACGGCTCTTGCGCAAAAGGGTGTTTTTGCGCAAAAAGGAGCCATCTACACAGCTCATTTTTGTGCAAAAGCCTCTTGAGTAAAATTAATTATGCAAATGAAGCACAATATGCTCATGTGCACTTCATTTGCATAGGCTGTTGTGCAAGAATACTGCAGTATAGACATAGCCTAGGTGTGTGGCTTACACATACAAGACCCACATTTGAGCACTGGAGCCAGGGGTAGCATTTGTTTCCTGAGATGGACGTATAATACGGCAAATGCTGTCAGCATCCTAAAAGAGGGTAGACCTTTTTGTGCCAGTCAGCTGTTTCTTGCATATGGCTCATCCTATGCCTTTCATTAGCTGATGCTACTTCCCATGCAAGTATGAATTAGTGTATAACATATCTTTGGCTCTCTTTATTATGCAGCTAGTCTTGGAAATATTCAGTAGGTGTCACACAGATTTTCACACATAACCTTTTATACAACAACATTCTCAGGCAAGGCAGATTCTAACACTAGCAGGGCCACCTTTTTAGTCATATAGTCCAATTAGCACTTTTACATCCAATGTATTTTTCCACTTCTAATTAACTTGGCTTTTACTATTCTACTGCTCAGAAAAGGAAGCTATCATTTGCAAAGCAAGGATGGCAGTGACAGAATTCTCCTTGCTCCTGAAGGCAGAGTGAGTCAGGTGTCTGTTACTACGAGTCAAGGAATCAGGCCTTAAGCCAGAAAAAGCTGACATTCCATCAGCCCTACTGCCTGACTGTAATAAGGATGACTTTTTTTTTCATTAACTTGGATAGAAAAACTGAGTAAGACGAAGTAGTATAGCAGATTGGGAAATTATGGACTCATCATTTTTCATCCAAAATTACCAATAGTTTGAAATGTTAATTATTTGCAAATTAGGGTGGGTTCAAGGAATTTTCCAAATGCAAATGGTCTGGAAAAGAAAAGTTTTGCAATTATCAAATTGTTTTGGTTTGATATCTGAAAGAAAAAAAGTCTGTTTTCTGGTTCTAAATGACATTTTGTGTTTAAATGTAAGCTAATTTGAACAAGAAACATTTTTAATTTTTTTTTAAAGAAGACAAATAAAAATAGTAATTTTTTTTACACAAGTAAACAAAAAGGAGGGGGATATGATAGCAAATATTTTCCTGATTTTGATTTTTGACTATTTACTTTAAAGATAACATTACCGTCATCTCAGAGGGAACTTACAAGTACTTTCAATCCCTCCCAAAGCTGAAGTTATCTGACATAGCTATAACTAGCCCTGGAGGTATTCTGAATGGGCCAATTAACCACGGAAAAAACTTTCAAATACAAAAGCTATGCATTCAGAGTGTATGTGATCAAAGGACCATAGTACAACAGCCTTCTTAGCTACATCCTGGCAGCCAAAATGGCCCTAGTGAGAAAAGTGGAAGAATTTGATGAAACATTTGATGGTACTGGACTTCTGAAAGGAGATCCAGTACAAATCAACTTAAGAAACAATGCTGAACAAATACTTTAACCAGAGTGAGAATTTTGAAGAGACCTAGCTTCAGATTTATATGAATTCAGAAAAAATCTCTACCTGAGGATTATTAGTGGATTATTTTTCCAGGTATATATAAGCAATGTAATTGGAAAAAACCATAACAAGTCATCAAGAAACTGAAGTGCACATTTGCTCATGTCAATATTCCAGAACAACTAGTGATGGACCAAAATTCACTGCAGCAGACTTTAAGTCATTCTGAATGAAATGTGGTTTTGATCATTTTACTAACAGTTCGTATTACTCACAAGCAAACATAGAGGTACAAATGAGGCAAATGAGAATTACAAAGAGACAAAAAAAAATCCTACAGCAGGAAGATCTATTCCTTGCTTTTCTAAGTTTCAAATCAACCCCCATAGTGGTTATTGAATATAGTACAGAATAACTCCTGATGGGAAGACAACTCAGACCTACTGTTCCACCTCTGGAAGATATCTTATCTCCAAAGTGGCCAGACATAAACAGAGTTGCCAAATCAGGTAAAAAGGCAAAAAGAGCTTATGAACACTGTTACAACAGCCATCACTTAGTATGAGAACTGCTGGATCTAGAACCTGGTTACTATGTTTGTGTGAAATTGGATGGAGAAAAGGGACAGACAACTAGAGCTGTTAAAAAAAAATCAGCAGCCAGATCATATGTAAGTGAGACCGTCAGTGAGATTTCAGCAGAAACTGTTGACATCTATAGTTTGTTCCTCAGAAAGAACAATCAACAGCGCAATCTCTACACAAAGTGGAGGAAGAACAAGAAGACTCAAGGAACCTAGACTGACCACAACCAGTCATTGAAACTAATGGATAGTCAGATCATGTAATTAGAAAAAAAACAGAGACACTTAACAGACTGATCTGTATTAAATTTCAACAAAATAGAGTGATAGTGTAAATTTTGTATATGGCAGGATGTAGAACTTAACAGGGGAGATGAATGAAATGTATTATAGAGTTCAGTCACTAGGGAGTGCTGTGTGTAACAAACATTATTTAAACTGATTGCATACCTGGCATATCATTAAAGAAACCAATGAAGAACAAATCTGCTGTGAATAAACAAGCTTTGTGACCAGTCTATATCTGGTACAGAAGTACATGGCACTATGGAAACAAAATAGCTACTATCTGTGCGTGCATGGCAAAGTTTTCAGACATTCAGAGTTATAGTATGCACAGAACAAAGACATCCAGTTCAAAGTTCCTTCCCAATATTTTGTTACTCCAGCTCATGTTATAAATAAAATTTAAATGAATAAAAGAATAGTCTCTTTGGAGGATTGTGGTTTAAACTGAATTGAAGAGCTGTAAAAGAAATGAAAGCAGAAAATATAGATGTATGTCTGCTGTCATCTAAATAAAATAATAAATTATTATAATTGAACAAAATGCAGGAACTATTGTTTTATACAGGGATGTGTGGGATTTTTATTACATGTTGTCATTTTGAACAGAACCTTTCTATTGTATCTGTAAGATACACTGTTGATTATCTTTGGAATATCAGGGTCTTTGAATTTCTGCATCCCAGAACATCCAAGTGTGATAACATTGCATCATAACTAACAGCTTTTCATGTCTCATTGTTAAAAATATCACCTTTTTATTCTGTTTTTCTGAACAAAACCACCCAAGACAAAGCATGATGAACTATACAGCTGTATTACAGAATGGCTTCTGTTTATTGAAGAGTAGAATACCAAATTGCAGCATGGCACTTAATTACCAACAGATTTCAATAACTTCAGAGGCAAGATGCCAAATATCCACAAGTGTTGCACAACAATTACATACACTGCTATGCCAGCACTAATGCCAGCAACCTCAAAATGATTGTTTAAATAGGAGACAATACCAGCTGGAAACAAACCCAGGAATTTCCTCAGGGCAAAATCATGTTATTTCATGCCAGTCTGGATGGTAAATAATGTGACATATTTACAGGGTAAATTTGCAGTAGTTTTGAGGTACATACTGCTTATTTTTGTACATACAGTGGAAGCATGATTTTACAAACACCAGTCTTACAAATGACCAGTTATACAAACCATTTTCCAGAAGGTAAACAAAAATAAAAATCATATAACAAAGGCGATGTGGATGAAGAACAATTCAACATTCCATCACAGTGCAATGCCTTTAATGAACCAAATAGTAATAGAGAGGTAGCCGTGTTAGTCTGATCTTGCAAAAACAAAAGGAAAAACTATGTAGCACTTTAAAGACTAACAAGATGGTTTAATAGGCGATGAGCTTTTGTGGGCCAGATCCACTTCCTCAGATCATATTCTGGAAGAGAACTGGCATGACCAATTTCGTATATATGGTCATGCCAATTCTCTTTCAGAATATGATCTGAGGAAGTGGGTCTGGCCCACGAAAGCTCATCACCTATTAAACCATCTTGTTAGTCTTTAAATTGCTACATATTTTTTCCTTTTCTTAATGAACTGAAGATTGCTTTGCAGCAGGTAGACAGGAAGAAAGTGATACAGTGAGGCCAACTGAGGGGAAGAGGGAGCAAAGGGGACAGTTGTCCTGGGCCCCCAGTGATTCAAAAGGGCTCAGGGTTCCAGCCACCTCTGTCTCTGCTCCTGCAGGTGTGGCAATGATCAGAGCCTTGGGCTCTTAAAATCTCCACTGGAGCAATTCATGCTCTGGATGCCATTCAGAACTGGCTGGGGAATGGGAAGGGAGCAAGCTGAACTCTGGGTGGCACAGAGGGCTGGCTGTTCCAGCCCCACCCCTTCCACCTGAGGCTCCACTCTCTCTGGCAGCAGGGAGCCATTCCCCCAGCTTGCCTGGGGGCCTGGTGAGTCTGTTAGACTCCCTGGGTGCAGTGTACCATACTAAAAAATATGCACTGTGCCTACAGTCACTTTGAGATGTTCAGTTTTAGGAATATCTCAATTTTGGGAGCTCCCGAATCCTGAAATAATTCAGAAAATGGGGGTTGTACTGTACATACAACGTGGGTAGCATCATATGGTCTTCTGCATACACACTGGCAAGACCATGGTCTGGCTCATAACAGTGAAATAGCTTTCTTGGCTGTAGCCACAAGAATTATAAATAGGTACATATGTTTATTTATCTTCAACAAAGCAAGACAGAGTCCCACCATCCATAGGTGATAGGAATTTGTGGAATATATAAATATGCAGGTATTTGATTATCTATATATTCCTTTCCGATGATTTACAGGCATTTTGATAGTACAGACTCAGAATGCAATCCTCTACCAGGCGATGCTATGAATAGATTATTCATACCTCTTCTGATGATGTTTTTGTTTGTTCATCCAGCCATCATGGAGGATGAAAAACCTATTTGAAAAGGATCATACAGGATGTTGTTTATGTATTTCATAATAAAACCTGTTGTTTTGGTAATCACTTCATGGATTTCTTTTTCATACACATATTTGGAGGATGGGATTAGATTTTACAGTACTCAGGCAAAATTGTGATTTGCCTGGTGCTCAGCAGAAGTGAAACAAAATTGAAGTGGTGTTAAGCTGTACAAAATTAACGTATTTCTGGAAACTCATAAACCGGGTAAAGAGCTGGAAGCTAGTATGCGACAACAGATCAGTAGATTTGTATCTAGTGCTGCTGAATCAGTGATACAGAGTCACAATGTGTGATGTTGCAAGCATTTGTGTCATACACACCTTGTAAATGAGTCACCAGCAGAGTCCTTAATTAAAGTTCAGCGACAAAGTCATCATACAAACTTCCGGCAACAAGCTGTTCCACATATACCTAACTTTCAGATCACACTCCTTTTATTATTAACAATAAAATAAGCATGTTTATTACAGTGGTGCCTAAGGGCCAGCCGAGAACAGAACTCCATTGTGTTAGGCATGGCACAAACAAAGTCATAGACAGTTCCTTCCTCAAAATCCTTACAGACTAGATAGAAAAGAAAGACATAGAGACATACACACAAGCAGAATGAAGAATGTGATGGCGGCAAATCACGTATCTGTTCCATAGTGTTTTTTTAAGCTAGGTTTAATCAGGAGACAGCCAGCTAACTGGAAAGAGATGAGAAGAGAAGGGAGAGAATAACCCAGGGTACATCTACACTGCACGCTTATTTCGAAATAAACTATTCTGGAATAGTTATTAGTCAAAATTAGTCTGAGGCAGGCTTCCCTAATGTAGACTTGCTCTCTCTATTAGAGCCCCAGGAGGCACTGGGGAGGAATAACTTAGAATGGCCCTCGTGAGGGTCTATTTTGAAATAGCAGCAGTGGAGCGTCTATACATGCCTTATTTCAAAATAGCTATTTCTGAATAGGTATTATTCCTCATAGAATGAGGTTTACAGATTTCAGAATAAGCTGTCTGTTATTTCAAAATTATTACAGAGGTGTCACGATAGTTATCTCGAAATAACAGTGCAGTGTAGACGCTCCCCCAGAGAGTCAAACACAAAATCAAGTCAATGGTGCCTTATCCAACTGAAATATCATTGGAAAGTTGGATTGGCAGAATGGAATTATTCACACTGTAATTTTACCAAGAGGTAGGATTCAGTTGTACAGCCCTGACTAAAGTATGGAAAAGCCTTTAAAAGTTATATGAGTTATAAAAGTGAACACTATCCCTTTGCAATCTCTGCTAGTAGATTAGAGAGATAATTAGCATCTTACTGCATTTTTCGGGGGGAGAAATTGATCTGCCTAGTAGCAGCAGCAGAATGTAACATCTCTGGGAGAGAAACAAAGAACCATTTAATACAGAGGGGTTTAGCAGGTGAGAGATATTGTGCAGTATCAGGGAGAGGGGAAAAACAAGCCAGAAATAACCCTCTTGCAACATTTAGAATACTTAAGATAAATAGCTAAAGGAAAACTTGAGATTTATCTTCCTCTTTTATACGTAATTTACTGTCTCTTAAAACAGGATATAGAGAAAAGGTCCCCCATTGTGAAATAATGCCTAATAAATCAACTACTGAAGTTAGAATGTACTTGTGGATCTGATTGGCCCTGACCTCAATTCATGAAACCACCTTCCGGCCTGATGAGAAATTAGAAGAGGGGAAAAATCAGCATCGCTTAGATTCAAGAGAAAAAAAATAGAGTTCTGAGCTGGTTTTAAGTCAACTGAAGTCTATATTTCATAAAGCACCTACTTCAAGGATTATTTTTTCTCCAGCAATAATTTTTCTCATAGGCAGGTACAGATTCAAAGTTTGCGAAGAAAACATAGGGTTAGATTACACCTTGCTGCTCTTTTGTTTCACCCAGTAGGCAGAATCTGTCTTTCACAAACCCAGGGAGAATCATTCACTCATTGTAAAAATAATTTTCCAGAGGTGTAACATAGCTCAATGGGTTTTCCCACCAGCTTTTTCCCTACTACCAGTGCAGCAGAGAAGAGGGGAAGTAAAGAAAAAAGATCATGGCTAGAATAATCCTGAAATACACTAGCCCCTGGATGGATCGTCTTCATGCAGTTGTCGGCAGATGGTCTGGAGTTACTTGGCCCCACTGTAGCATGGGAAGATCAGTGCTATATGTAGGGTTTCATCAAAATCAGAGCATTAAATTACCTTTACACCATCTCTGATGTCCCATCCCCAACCTGCATCCTGAACAGGGGCACCACACTCCATGATCAAGCCCATAATCCACATGCCACTTCTATACATAACTCAGTTCTGTATGTCAATTTAGTGCCAGCAAGCAGACCTGCGGTTCCAGACCTTTCAATACCACCCACTGGCGTTCCTCCTCTGCCAATGAGGGACTTTGTGTAAACCCTTACAGTATGTAACAGTAAGCCTGTTATTTTGAAATACATTCGAAATAATGGGCTTGTCATTTCGGCTTCCTGTAAACCTCGTTGCATGAAGATTAAGGAAGACTCCGGAATAGCAATTTATTTAGAAATGTAGCACTGTGCGGACAGCACCAAATTTTGATATAAGCTACACAATTTACATAGCTCAAATTGCATAGCTTATTTTGCGGTATGCACTACTGTGTAGACGTACCCAATCTGGCCAGTTATAGTTGCAGTCACTGTATTCAGGGAAGTACAGGAATTGCTCTTTTTGAGCAACCTCATACCACTCTAGTTTGGCCCCTACATGTTGGTACACAGAAAGCCTGGGAATATCAAGGAACTCAACCCCTGAGACATACAGTCATAGACATAAGGCCCGAAGGGACCCACCACATCTAAATTAACCTCCTGTACACCACAGCATACACAATCCTTTTAGGAGAACTGTGCACCATCCTGAACATAAGCTAGTGTCATAGAGGCACAATTAGTCACTCTGTATCTCAGTTTACCCATCTATGAATTGCCATATACTAATATTCAGGGCTATTGGGAAGGTGAATATTTGTAAAGTGCATTGGGATCCCCAGATGAATCATGCTTTCTCAGTGTGCTTTATTAGCAGCAGTAGTAGCAGCCTGTCAATTAGAAAGTGATAGGATCTAGGTCATGGATTCAAAACCGACACAGATCCCTGTGATACCAGTTTTCAAAACAAATAAAGTCAGTTTAAAATAAAAAAAAAATAGAAAGCAAAAGCAAAAATAAAAAGGGCATTTTTCCCCTTCAGAAACCCTGTCTTGTTACATTTTGTGACCTACTATTTCATTGCTGTATCTGGTTATTTCAGTCATGTTTCATTACTTTATTGACATAGCAGAACATAATATTACTAGTACAACTGGATGTGTCAGATCAAAAATATGGTGCACCAGCCTGGGAAATTAAACAGATTTTTTTTTATTTCACGAGTAAAACTATTTTGAAGGAAGAAAGAAGCACAATAAAAAATTCGATTACTCACATTTTAAAATGATATTTAAAGCATTAAATTGACAATCCTTAATATAACCTGCACGTGCAAAATTGATCTCTACCCAAACAAGGTTTCTGATTTCTTAGTAATAAGGGACATACCCATAGAGGAAACTGGCAGACTGCCCCATGTTTGGAAGTACGTGACTTAAATCTGATCTATTCAGCAGATCTGTGTTCTACATCTATTAAATTCATGCTGCTCTGAGTGACCACAAAGAGGAAAGAATTGCCGCTTCATACAATAATCTACTTAATGTGGGCTTACTTCCTGGGAGATATGCAAAACCATCTGCAAGCAATACTGAAGTAACTTAATACCTTGGTGCTATAGGGACAGAGCCATTTAATAATTTGGGCTAGCCACAGAAAGGAAGAGATGAGTGTTGTCTGTTGCTTGTATTAGTGGAAGGGTTGTTTGTCCTCTCAACATATCTCATCTCGGAGAAGCAATCTGACATCCTGCCTCAGGAGAAGTTAGATGCTGGGGGACATGAGAGGGATGGGGAATCACCGTCCTGATGGAAGCCCAGATGGGAATAAAGAGTGAGTGGTCAGCTCAATAGAGTGAACGGACATTGGATATTCAAATAAACTTGTCCCCCAGAAGCATTCCACCATCCCTTTCCTCCTGGGCAACTATAGGTTTCCGGGGGGAAAGTAGAATGAGATAGATTCAGTCACAGGCAGTATTACGACATGGGGGGGAGGGACTATTGGATTAACTTTATGAAGATGGTATAGATCATTGAGGGCTAGGGATTGTATTTTACACCCTGTGGGAAGAATACCTTTAGGAACTAAAACTAGAGAGGGGTAACTAGTGCAGTCCCTGAGACTGTACACAGCTTCAAAGCAGTAGCCTCCTCTAGGGTGATATGTATGCATTGATTCAGAGCAGTAGCAGAGGCCCAAGGAGACAAAGAAAGGGCATTTGGTATAAAAGTTGAGTTTAACCTGAAGCAGAGACCTTCATTTTGATTCAACAAATGAATGTGACCTTTTGTCCAAGGAGAGGCCAAGCACAGCAAGAAGGTTGGAGGGATAAGAACTGACTAGAGACTCCACCGGATTGCTGAACAACATTTGGTGCATTTAGTATGTGCTTAGACCTTGTATTTTTTCTCTGCTTTGTAATGGCTGTGTAGTCACTTGTAATCACTAGCATTTCCCGGCCATAGCCCTTGGAGAGAAAACAAAGCACAGGACTAGACTCTTGGTCAGAGCTGATGAGGAGAGTCACAGTGATTCAGGAACCAGAGCATTGTGGGTCTTGCCCAGATAGAGGTAACTGCTCCAGTCTTGAAACCAGACAGTGCATTCCTCAAGCAGAAAATGGAGGGGGGGCATAGGGAATGTGTTTCAGAAACAAACACTATGGCTGTAATAGAAATACACAGAAAGAGACGCCCTTCAACAATGTTCTTGTACTAAAAAGGTACAAAGTATTCCAACAGGTAGTACCCTCATTGCATTTACTTCCGTACCTATATTATTTCAAATGTAAAATGCTTTGATATATCTAATAATTAGTATGGAAGAAGATGTTAAAAAGTTTGCAGTTTTGTTTAGATTTGCTTTCTGGATATATTTCTAAACTAAGTGGTGTTAGTCTGAAGATTGTGTCTGAGCTATGATTTGAGGGCACTGCCTCAGAAAATCCTAATTATGTCTCTTGAGCTATCTCTCAGAGCTCTTTAGAAACAACTGATAGCGAGGGGAAATTTATTTAGGGCTTATTTGTTTCTCCTTTCACCTTAATTCTCCTAAATAGATGGTGTTTAAGATGCAGCTCCCCTTTGTTTTTGTTTTTATTATACATGCACACTGAGTATTCCATTTCTTCTTTTGGAAAATGCCTGTCCAACCAATACACAAAATTATTCTCCTTTCCCACATTTTGTGCAAGGAAACTTGGCTTTTCTTTGCTTTGTGAGATATAAATAATTGCTGGGCTTTCTTTTCCTGCCTATCTGGATAATCATTACAGAAAAAAACTCAATGCTCAATCTACTTTCATTATTACGGAAGTGGTTTGGGGAAGGAGAGACACCAGCCATACTTGTCTCACTTAGGCTATGTCTACACTGCTGGCTTTTGCCAGCAGAACATATGCTAATGAAGTGCTCATTAGCAACTTCTTGTGCCTCATTAGCATACTCTCTGCCGGCAAAAGCCAGCAGTATAGACATAGCCTAAGTGTATCGACAGAACAGAAGGTGAAGACCAGAAAATTGCACCAATACCAGGAAGAGGCAGGTCTTCAGGGCTGGGGGCTCCTAACTAAAAAAAATAAACAGGCCTATAACCAGAATTGATCCACAGCACAGGAAGGTGTGTTATCTGCCGGGAGCTAAGATGTGGGATATAGATGTGAGGCTAGAAAGACTGCTAACCAGAGCAGGCAAAAATCCATGAATTGTCCTTCATCATGGGGAAGAAATGATGTGGATGCATCATTGGCTGCAAATAGTGAACCACAGCCAATGGGAGCCACAAGGCTCCGTGACCATGGCGCGTTAAGTAAACGCTCCAGCGCAGCCAGTTAGCAGGTTTCTCAGAGTGGTTTCACAGACCACTTTGAGAAATGCTGCTCTAAGGCAGCCAGTCAGTCAGCTGCACAGGAGCAGCAAACAGAATTGTAAGCTGGAGAGTTTGAGTGGGAGTTTGTAAGAGGAATATAGAGGTGGGGCTTCTGATTTAGTTTTGGTGTTTGTGTGGATCTTTTTCCCCCTCCTGGACAGGAGCTGAGATGGGAAGGCTATAGCAAGTGTACAGGTAGCAGTGTACTGCCCAAAGCCATGGAAGAGACAATGAGGATGACCAGATGTGGAAGCCCTGGAGTGCCAATGATCCTACCTGAAAAGAGATCCATATGTATGAAGTGCTGCTTGATAGAGCTGATGGAATAGAAGATCCAAGGCTTGGAGACACAGATGGAAAATACGGCTGAGTTTCAAAGAGGGTTTGAGCAGATGATGAATCAAAGGCCAGCAGAGGCTAAAGGAAGAAGTCAAGACTTGTAGATGCAACCTGGACCAAAGAACTCAGAGGGGACACTGCTGAATGAGGAAAGTGGCCAGTGGAAGCATGTGACAAGAACCAAACAGTTGTTTCAAAAAGCTGAGAGAGAGAGCTCAAGAGACATAATTAGGATTGTCTGTGGCAGTGCCCTCAAAGCATTTCTTAGTTGCAATCTTCATACTAACACTGCTTAGTTTAGAAATATATCCAAGGAGCAAATATAAACAATACTATAACTGTTAACATGTGAGTAAAGTTATCTAAAGATTGGGCCCTCAAACCCCATTCTGGTTGGTGAATCATTGATGGAATGATTCTAATTTTTTCAATGAATATGTTTGTCATGCTCAGGTATTTACTAAATACAGTGTATGAATAATTTGCTGGATATAAATTATTGCTTCAGCTCATCATTGTTAATTATTTGTGGTATATGACAGGTTACCAAAGTCATGCAGTATTGTTTCTGTTCCTTACCTGTTAAATGAAACTTTCTAAACAAGAGAATAACACAGAATGAATAGCCAATTCAACGTTGGATTTCCGCTATGGTTGGGTAGAATGAGTATAGGATTAGAACACAGAAGGTCCTAAAATCTGATTTGCCCTGCCACTGATATGCTGGATAATTTTGGACAATAAACATCGTTTCCTTGTTTTGGCTTTCCCATGTGCAAGATATTTCTCTCTGTAAGTCTTGCCCATCTGTAAAACATGACTTCTAATACTCACCTATTTACCTCACAGTGTGTTGTAAGGATTAGTTAGCTAAAGACTGTAAAATATTTTGAACATGTAAACTGATATATAAATATTAAGGTCTGATACTATTATTTACTATTCTCTGATGTACGTGTTTTCACAGGTTCTCCTCTGATATTAATGAGCACTTACAAGCCTGAAAATTGGGAAAGTTCACGAGAGCAGATTTTTCTATCATGATTTCAAGTATTTCAGAAATGTTATAAGGATACTATCTCCTGGGGTGTTTTTGTACACCAGTTTCTGATGGAGCTCAAGGTTTTAGATGTTTTGTTTCCCAAAGAAGATGTACAGGCACACACTTCAAAAACCAAAGGCAAAAATGTAACCAAACACTTTATCAACCAAAAATGTTTTAGGATTGGTTCAAATAATGTTTTACCTGTTCCTTATGGGGAATATGAAATTCCCATCATTAGAATTTCTTAAGAACACTTGCCAGGTATGGTCTAGATATATTTAAACCTACGAGGGTGAATGTATTAAATGATTTCTTGAGGGCCCTTCTAGCCCTACATTTCTATGATGTTTTATTTTGTTTGAAAGTCCATGTCTTTTTCTTTTTTTTATTACAACATAAACGACTCTGTTCATGCCTGATAAGTAGTATAGAATCGTGACCTAATTCACAGATTTGAATTTTCCCTATTCTCTAGTGTAAGCCAAACCTCTCACTGCTTCTATTTATCTACAGCCAGACTGAGTTAGATATCTTGGTAAGACAAAATACAGCATTTTAGGTAACATGAAAGATAACTTATGACATAGCTGTAAGTTGGCTACTGTAAGAGACATTTCACTGTAAAGAGATTATAAAGGAATTGCTAAATGGATGAAATATTTGGAATTACATATTCTGGCGTTAGACCAAGACACTATATAATTGAACTTGGAACCTTTACTGGAAGTAATTAGGTCTAATTTGCATAAGTAAGGTCATTTTAACAACTATCAGGGGAACATAAAGCTAATTAAGATTAATGACTCTTATAATATTGTCGCTTACCCACTTAGCATACCTATGCAATATTTCCTCCAAACCAGTAGACTGGTAGAGGAATGTCAGTAGAGAAAAACAGATTTACATTCTCCATATCTTCTATCATGTAAAGGTAAGTAGTTTGCAACCTTCCAATTACACCAGAAAACCTTTACCTTTAAAAAGCCTGTAAGTTCTCATTAATAACAGAAGAGACACCTGTTAGAACATGTATCAGGAAAAAATATATACACATTGTGTCTCTCTCTGAACTATATTTCTTTGCATTATAGTATTTCTTAGATCCAGCCCCTGACAATCCAAAACATAGGTCATAAATTGTCTTCACAAGTCAGTAAATCTAAAAGTAATTGATTTAGATCCTGTACACATTGCATAAAATGAAGCATGTGTGTAAATCTTTGGTGGATGAGAGCTTTATTATCTGACAAACCACTTTTGGGCAACTATTTAAACAGATGATGAAGTCGGGTCTGACATCCTTTGAGACAAAGGAAATTACAGCATTAGACCAGTTTTGTTAAGATGAAGTCTTTCATTTTTCATAGTTTTTGCTACTAGCACTATATGAAAGAGAAAGGGTACTTTATCATGAATATTTTGTAATTTACATTCAAGCTTTTTGGTAAGTCAGAAAGTTCTGTCAAGAAAGGAGGAGTGGAGTTTTGTTTCTGCAGAATTTCCAGAAAACAGTCCCATTCCTATGGCAAAGCTGTGAAACTCACATCTGAATGCTTTGAATAGAAATTGTTCGGTGTGCAATTGCTATTTTTAATTTTTAAATGTCAAAAATTGTGGGTTTTGCTCTGGAACAAAAATCTCTGGATGAAATCAGCTTATATCCAGTTACAGCCAAATAGAAAATGCAAAATTGAACTTGTCTTTCATGAACTGTTACAATTTTAAAGAATCCAGACAAGAATGTTGCTATTTTTTCAATGTTTATTTTGAAATTTTTACATACTTCTAGTCACCAATCTAATGTCTGTGCCTATTAGAAATCTGTGAGGCCCCAGAGGTATTAATGTAAATGGTACTAACTGTGAGTCAGAACACATTTTATCCACTATCCACACAAACCAAGATATATTATTTTCCATGTAACTTATGTAGAGGGAACACCTGCTTCAGTCAACTTCATAACATTATTTGTAGTAACTGTACAAATCCCTGATCCTCTGAACACTTACATACATTTAAGTTTACACATAGGCATAAAGTAAAATCTGTGAATAATTGTTTGCAGAATGCAGACTTAAGTAACTTTAGGTAGCTGAGGTCCTGTCTTTACTACAAAAACAAACAAACAAACAAACAAACAACAACAACTAAACAAAACAAAAAATGAAAACAAAAAATCCCAGAATAGAGTGGTGGTTCTTTTTTAAGTCAAATACGCTAATGAGTATGTGTATGTCTACACGACAGTGTTATTTCAAAATATCTTATTTCGAAATAGTTAATTCGAAATAAGTTAGTTTGAAATAACGCATCTACACATAAAATACATTTCGAAATAGCGTTTTGCTATTTCGAAAGAGCACGTCCACACTGATTGGACGCTGAATCGCATTTAAGGCCAGCTGGTTCCAGCAGGGCATCAGGTCAGTAGTTGCTTTGTGTGGCTGCTGTCTGAGGCTATCTAAGGCTTGTGCTTAAAGGAACCCCCCTGGACAACCGGTTCTCAGGTTTTCCTGCTTGCTTGCCTACTTCGCTGAGGGACAGCAAAGCATTTTTTTCTCTGATTGCTTTGGTTGCCTGACTTGGGACACCACAGCACTCGGCACCATGGAGCCAGAACTGCCTCTGGGCACTCTGGTGCTCATTTTGGATGTCTTGCTGCAAGCCTTGCAGCAAGTGCTGGAGACTGCCTGGAAGCTTCTGCGGCAGCCCAACCCCCAGGTCCTCTTCCGGACCCCTGTGGGGGCCATGGAGGAGCAGCAGCTGGACACCAGCGTGCCCCACCACATCTGGCATCTGGACACCAGCAGTGACTGCTGGGACCACATCGTCCTGGAGCGCTGAGGAGACCAACAATGGATCCAGAACTTCAGGATGAAGAAGGACACCTTCCTCGAGCTCTGTGAGTGGCTCACCCTCACAGGAGACACACATGAGGTCCGCCATTCCCCTCCAGAAGCATGTGACCATCGCCCTCTGGAAGCTCTCTACGCCGGATACCTACCGATCCATGGGGAACCAGTTTGACGTGGGGAGATCCACCAGGAGCAGTGCTCATGCAGGTATGGCAGTCTCTGGCCACTGTGGTCGGGGGGGGGGGGTGTGCGAGGAGGGGATGGGCTTCCCTAGGGGTGGGGTCCCCTCCACAGGAGGGTTTGGTCTGTCCCAGCCTCACTACAGACTGCCTGCGGTGGCCAAGATTGCGGGGGGGGGGGTTGCTTCTGGGGAGGGGGCACAGGGCAGTAGCGGGGAAGGAGCACTCTCAGCCACCCTGGCACCCCAGTGACTCTCGGTGGTTTGTGTGTCCCTCTGCAGGTGGTCAAGTCCATGAATAGAGTGCTGCTCCACAGAGTCATCCAACTCACCAATGTGGACACAGTCATTGAGTGGTTTGGCACCCTGGGCTTCCCCAACTGCGGGGGGGGGGGCAATCGACGAGACGCACATCCTCATACATGACCCAGAACACCAGGCCTCTCTCTACATTAACTGCAAGGGGTACTTCTCGGTCATCCTGAAGGCCATGTCTGACCACCGGGGCCGCTTCCTGGACATCAACGTGGGCTGGTCCAGCAAAGCATATGACGCGCGGGTGTACCGCAACTCCTCCGTGTGCCAGAGGCTGCACGCCGGGACCTTCTTCCCTGACCACCACATCAGGGTCAGAAATGTGGACTTGCCTGTGTGCCTGGTGGGAGATGTGGCCTACCCGCTACAACCCTGGTTCATGAAGCCCTACATGGGACACCTCAATCCCTCCCGGCAGGCCTTTAATGCCAGGCTCAGCAGGGCACGCATTGTGGTGGAGGAGGCCTTCGGCTGGCTGAAGGCCTGATTTCAATACCTCCTCACCCGCCTCGACCTCTCTGAGAGGAATATTCCGCACATGGAGGTGGCGTGCTGTGTGCTGCACAATTTGTGTGAGCGGAAGGGGGAGGCTTTCCTGCCAGGCTGGATGGCAGAGGCTGACCACTTGGCTGGCCTGTACGCGTAGCCCCACATGGCTGCCAGCTGGGAGGCCCATCGGGGGGCTACCGGTATCCGGGAGGCCCTGTGGGAGAGCTTCCAGATGAAGGAGGAGTGAAGTCTCCCTGGCGTGCCCTACTGGGGCCTTGTGCCTTATTCCACCCTCACATCCTTCCACTTTCCCCTTCCTAACCCCCCTTCCTGATGTTAAATAAAAACACGTGTTGCCAAAAACAAACTTTCTTTATTGACCATAACTGGGGTCGGGGGGATGAGGGTGGGAGAAGGGAGGGGGAAACCTGGGAGCAGGGAGCTGGAAGGGGGAGGCAAGGGAAGGAAGGGGGAGGAGAAGCTCAGGGTTTGGGGAATTGCCGGCCCACCTGTCTCCCAGCACTGCGGGTGCGGGGGCCTCGGCGTCCCCGGGGGGAGGGGGAGTGGATATGGGGGGAGGCAGGAGGGAAGGAAGAAATGGGAGGGGAGCAGGAGTGGGAGGAGAAGTGATAGCTGGAGCGGCAGCAGGGGCTGGAGCAGCAGCAAGCGGCAATCTCTGCACCATGGTCTGCAGGTGGTCGCGGATGGCACGGCCCTGGTCACGCAGCTCCCGCAAGCTCTCCCACTGCAGCTGGAGGTCTTCCTGCACCCAGTGCTCCTGGCTGTGGACCTGCCTTTGCAGTAACCCCAGGTGCTGCTGCTGGTATCCCTCCTGGTTCCGGGTGCACCTGCTGGCCTGGATGCAGGAGGATGTCCTGGGCGGGGTGGTGCACCCTGCACTCACAGATGGTGCAGCTGTGGAGAAACCAGAGAGGACACAGCGGGTGAATCCCAGCCCCCCTCTGCAAGGTGAGGACAGCAGGTCTCCACACCATCAAGTCCTGCTATCCCCAGGAGTTTGAGCTGGCCAGGGACTGTACCCATGCCCCTGTGCTGTATATAATGTGGGTGTGGGTGTGGGTTTGGGGGGGGGGAGGATGTGCCCTGCCTCTGCATAGAGGGGGCTTGTGGAGGGAGGGCATTGTGCAGTGTCCCTCCCTGGGGTATAGAGCATGTCATGTGCCTTCATACATACATGTGTGTAGGTAACGGGACAGGGCCCCTGTGTGACAGCCCCAGCTGGCACAGCACATGCATAGGTTGCTGCATGATCCGTGCTCAGCAAGGCCCACACGCACGGTCCCTAGGCTCCCTCTCCCTCCCTCGCCCGCATGATGGCACTCACATGTCGAGGCTTCCCCGGCCTCAGAAGACAGTGGTAATATTGTTGCTGGTATGCCTCGGGGGTCCAGGGTGAGTGCCACGCTCCCTCCAGGCTCTTGCAACTCCTGGCCATCGTCCTCCTCCTCCTCCACCTCCGTGCCCTGGTCAGGGCCCTCTGCCTCAGGATTGATGACCACCTGGGGGCACGGACCATCCGGCCCCCCAAGATGCGGTCCAGGGCCTCAAAGCATGGGAAGGGGTCTGGGTCTGCCCCTGGTTGGGAGCTGCCCCTTGTGGCCCTGGCATAGGCCTGCCTCTGCTCCTTTATCTTCATGCACACCTGCTCCTGGTTGCGCATGTGGCCTTTGGTGGCCAGGCTGTCAGCCATCCATCTGTAGATGGCTGCGTTCCTGCATCTAGTGTGGAGATCATGGATGTTGGAGGATTCCCCCCAAACCTCAATGAGGTCCATGATCTCCGCACTGGACCAGGAAGGTGCCTGCCTTTTCCGGCCCCTGGCAGGCTCCTGGGAGTTGCCAGACTGCTCCTGGGGAGCGGTGGAGGGCTAGCTGGCACTGGCTGGCTGGCTCATGCTGGCAACTCTGTCAGGGGCAGCTCCTGCAGGCTCTGGGCTGGCAGACCTGGAGCTGGCACAGGCGCTGTGGCCAAACAGACTCTACCCCTTTAAGCGCTCCAGAGTTGGGGGGCGGAGCAGAAGAATTTTCCTGGTTTGGCCCAGAGTGGCCACCAGGGCACCCTGGGAAGGGCTGGAGGCCCCCTATTTCGAAATAAGCATCTACACAACACTTATTTTGATTTAGCTATTTCGAATTTGGCGTTATTCCTCATAGAATGAGGTTTACCAAACTCGAAATAAGCGCTCCGCTATTTCGAATTTATTTTGAAATAGTGGTTTGCCTGTGTAGACGCTATTAAAGTTAATTTGAAATAACGGCTGTTATTTCAAATTAACTTTGATGTGTAGACATATCCTTCAAGTCCTAGGGTATGTCTAGACTACATGACTCTGTCGATGGAACCATGTAAACTAGTTTACCCGGCATAGGCAAAGAAGTGGGGATTTAAATAATCCCCGCTTCATTAAAATAAACATGGCCGCCATGCTGTGCCGACAATCAGCTGATCCGGCACAGCGCGGCTGTCTCGACGCGGATCTGTCGGCAGGGGAAGCCTTTGCTGACTGATCCTGTAAACCTCGTTTCATAGGATTTGCCTATGCTGGGTAAACTAGTTTACATGGCTCCGTCGACGGAGCCATGTAGTCTAGACATACCCGTAGTGAAGACAAGGCAGTTTGTGGTTTTCTCACAAGTTAGAACATGAAATTCAATACTATACATGAGTCAGGCTAACTTGAGTTAAGAACATACCTTTTTTATAATGCAGACAGACTTCAGCAAGCTCATATCATTGTGCTATATCCCTAATAGGTGCGCAGATTGATACATATGATGCTTCTAGAGTAGAGAACCTGAAAGTAATTATAAACCCTTCATTTACAGAATCATAAAAATATAGGACTGGAAGGGACCTCAACAGGTCATGTAGTCCAGACCCCTGCAATTAAGGCAGGACTAAGTATTATCTAGACTGGTGGTGCCTAACCTTAATAACACATCAGTGCCACAGAAATCTAAGCAGAACGTTGTGTTGGCCAAAACAGATTCTACATATTTCAATAAGAATTCAGCTGATGTCAGGATTTGGCACCTGTAATCTAGACCATCCATGACAGATGTTTGTCTAACCTGCTCCTAAAAACCTCCAATGCTGAAGATTCCACAACCTCTTTAGATAATTTGTTCCAGTGCTTAACCACCTTTACAGTTAGGAAGTTTTTCCTTATGTCTAAACTGAATATCTCTTCCTGCCATTTAAATCCATTACACGTACTATCTTCAGTAGATAAGAACAATTTTACAGCCTCATCTTTATAATGAACATTTATGTACAGCTTGAACCTCTTTAGTCTGTCACTTTCTGGTCCAGCAATATCCATAGTCTGGCATGATTTTAGTTAACTGGATGTCCAGTTATCATGGGTGTGAGCAAGTTCCTGCAGCAAGTTCCTGAAGTCCCATAAAGTTTGTTTACAGCCACCAGTCCTGGCTCTCAGTGTTTTGTGCTGTTATTTAGCTTTAATTTACCCCTAAATGTCTTCTAAAAGCCCAGTAAGCAGTGGTTCAGCAAATTCTCATGTTCCTCTCTCTCTCTTTCTCTCTCTCTCTCTCTCTCTCTGTGTATATATATATATATATATATATATATGTCCTCCTAGGTCATGTTTTTGGACTTTAATTATTTTGTTTCACTCTCCTGGACTTTATCCAATCTGTCCATTTTTTTCTCAAAGTGCTGTGTCCAGAACTAGACATAATATTCCAGCTGAGGCCTTATCAGTGCTGAGCAGAGTGCAAGAATTACTTTTCATGTTTTTGCTTACAACACTTCTATTAATTTTAAATGTTTGATTTTTTGCAACAATATTACATTACTGATTCATAATTAGTTTGTGATCCTTGTCTGAAGTACTCCCTCCTAGACAGTCATTTCACATTTTATTTGTTCAATTGGTTTTTCCTCCCAAAGAGTCATACTTGGCATTTGTTCTTATTCGTATATTTTATCTTCACAGTCCTTTGTTCTGTGGTTGTGAAGAATGACTGAAGCAAAAGGACATTTTCTCACTAGTCCCTTATCATAGAGATGAAAAGGACAAGCTTAGCAAATGTCTGCCATTTGGTGCTTTCAGATGCATCCCTTGTTTTTTAGCAGAACAGTTATGATCCAGTCTGGAAGTTATCCTTAGCAGGGATGGTTTTAGCAGCAGTGGGAGTGAAGATGGTAAATTCCTCCAGATTAACTTCCAGTCCAATTACTAGATTTGATCAGTAGGTGGACATTTTCTAGGATATATCCTCATGACTCCTTGAAAGGACATGTTTTAGCTTGAAGTGTGGGAAAAGACAATGCTTTCACTTTACAATTGGGATCATAAAATCTGGGCCTTGATCCAAAATCCACTGAAGCCAAAAGCGGGGGGGGTGGGGGTGGGGGTGGGGGTGGGGGTGGTGCCATTTATTTTAATAGGCTTTGGATCCGGTCTTTTAAGAGAAGTATTTGCTCTCCAATAACACTGACAAAAATAAGGTAACCAATTCTTGGCCATCTAGGAGTTCAAAGGATTGATATAATTCCATGTTGGTGGAAGAGATAGATCCTGCTGCTCCAAAAGCACAATCCTTGTCATTTGCACTAACAGCCACTATTTCCTGAATCAAGCCTTTGTAACAGATGACAGAGAAGGGCTACTAGGGCTATCCAAAGAATGGAAACCCTAACTTATGAAAGGGAAGAACCTGGCTTGTTAATATAACCCAAAGAAGGCTGAGGGGAGACAGGATTGCTCTCTATAAATATATCAAAGTAATAAATATCAAAGAGGGAGAGATGTTATTTATGTTAAGTGTCAATGTGGACAAAAAACAAATGGCCATCAAGTTTAGGCTTGAAATTAGATGGTTTCCAAATATCCAAGGAATGAAGATCTGGAACATGCTTTTAAGGGGACCAGTGGGGAGCCAAAAAACATATTGGCTGCAAGACTTGGTAAATTTATGGAGGGATTGTATGATGTAACTGCCTAAAAATGCCATCAACAAT
Source organism: Pelochelys cantorii (assembly GCA_032595735.1). NCBI lineage: Eukaryota > Metazoa > Chordata > Testudines > Trionychidae > Pelochelys > Pelochelys cantorii. Next base: position 33,490,116 of record CM064326.1, read on the forward strand.
TTCCAGGAGCAACAATCCCCAAAAGCTAAACATGGGAAACTAGACAGGGTGGAAGGTTCTGATTTAGTACAAAGAATTATTTGCCAGGATATTGCCCTTGTGGATATTGCCCACACCCACATATTCAGGGTCTAACCCCATGCACCATATTTTGAGTTAGGAAGGAATTTTCCCCTGGGTCAGATTGGTGCAGATCCTTGGGGATTTTCACTGTCCTTTGCAGTATGGGATACAGGTTACTTGAAGGTTTAAACCAATGTAAATGGTGGATTCTCTGTAACTTGAAGTCTTTAAAGTCCTCATAAAAAAGTCCTCATGATTTGAGCACTTCAGCATCTCAGCTAGAGGTTAGGGTCTTTTATTGGAATAGATGTGTGAGGCTCTATGGCCTGCAATATGCAGGAGGTCAGACTGTGATCATGATGGTCGACTCCTGTCTGACCTTAACTTCTGTGAGTCTCTGAGCTTTGATTCCATCTGATGCTATGTCTAGACTGCAGACTTCTTTTGGAAGAAATTTTCCGGAAGAGATCTTCTGGAAAAACTTCTTCCAAAAGAGAGCATCCACACAGCAAAAACACATCGAAAAAACGATCTCCTTTTTCGAAAGATAGTGTCCACACTGAATGGACACTAGCTCGCATTTCAGATGCAATTACTATGGACCAAGCTCTTTTGGAATGCTTCTTCCTCATAGAATAAGGATTACCAATGTCGGAAAAAAACCTTTGTTCTTTTGATTTTCTTTCAGAAGAACGTGATTGCAGTGTGGACATAATTGAAGTTTTTTGGGAAACTCATCCGTTTTTCTGAAAAAACTCTGTATTGTAGACATACCCTGAGTTCTGATTCCATCCATGGCAGAGCGCTATTGCCCATACACAGCTGCCAGTAATTTATGGGAATTTGTTAATACTTTCTTTTTATTTTTGGTCATCCATTTTTTCTATTGCTTTAGGGCTTCAAGCTGATCAGCACTTAGATTTGGAAGATTTTTTTTCTCCATGACATAGTACTGCTCAATTAATTGCTTTATGGGGGGATTTAAAATACTTCTCTTAAGCAACTTCCACTGGCCACATCAGAGACAAGCTTCCACATTAGAATGATTGCTGGTCTACCCTGGCAGGATTATGGACAATTGAGATGTTCCCATTATCTGCATATAGTTTATCATTTTTTCTTATACCAACTGTAAGAAAAACATGGTCTCCAGTCATGGCAACTGAGCTGTGTCTGTTCATGGACTATTGTTTCTGCATCTATTTTTAAAATGACAAACTAATCAATAAGTATACATTATATTTAATATTGATAAATATGTGACTCTGAGGGAAAGGAAAAGATGCTCACTAACAAGAAATATGGCAATAAATGCATTGTCAGAAGCACACACATATTCTCATGAGCTATCCTATTCATTTTAATGCATGTCTACTGAGTACCATAAATGTAGGTTTAGAAAGCAGAGAAATTTGTATTTCCTCATACAAATGCATTGAGAGGAAAATTCCAAATTGGTTGTGACATTAGCTCACATTTCTGGTAGACAAGAATGGCCCATTCCAGCTTTAATTATAGGGTCCAACTTCAGTGAAAACTGTCACAATAGAATTGAGGGCAGAACTGAATTACAAATGCTGTTAGAATTTAGCACCTTTTTTTTTTTTTGGAAAACTCAATGACTATTAGGATATTTTTGGAAGTTGGTTGGGACACTACCAATTTAACAGCCATTGAAGGTGTAAACAGCTCTCTGTGTTGTATCCTTCCTGACATGGGAGTCTATCTATTGACTTTGATTTTTATCTGCTTCGGTTTAACTATCCAGTCTTCAGATACTTACTTATGTTCTGTCTCTTATCCCCCTCCCTTTTTTCCCCTCCCCCCTCCTCTTCCCCTCTCCTATTTATTTCGGGTGTACACATCCCTAACTCATAACTCTGGTCATCTGAAGAAGTGGGCTGTGCCCACGAAAGCTCATGATACCATCTGCATGTTTTGTTAATCTATGAAGTGCTACCAGACCATGGGATATTTTTGATGTGTTTATACCTTTATATCAGAATACATGTGTGTCCACTGTGTTATACCCAGTCCTGAATAAAAGCTCTGTGAGAGCTTGAAAGTTTGTCTCTCTCACCAACAGAAATTGGTCCAATAAAAGATACTGCCTCACCCACCTTGTCTCTCTCAGCTAAATGTGGGTCAGTGTACTGAATGAAATATTTTAAGAGTAACTAATACTTCAACAGAATCCTTTGCTTAGGAATTTAGCTAGGTAGACTGAAATATTCAGATATAGAATATGGCCAAAGGACCTTATGCCAGGCCTGTAGGTGGTGTGTGTGTGTGTGTGTGTGTGTGTGTGTGTGTGTATGTGCGAAAGGTGCGAAGACACCCCCTCCCCACTGATCCCCCAGGTAAGTGTGTGCTGGCTGACCAAAGGAAGGCTGGGGCAGTTTGCTGCCGGAGCCTCCCTCTCCTGTGCTCCATCTGGATTGAGGAAGGCTGGGGCTGGTTCCCCCCTCCTTACTCCTGGAGGAGGGGGGGAGAAATCAGCCCCAGACTTTCCCTGGCTAGGCAGAGCATGGGGGAGGGGGGCTTGGTCAGAATGCTGCTCCTGCCTTTCCCGGTCGGTGGTTTTTACAGAGCTGCTCCCGATAAGACTGTGCTACTTAGGGAAAATTGAGTTACTGAGCATGCTCAGTAGCTCTGCTGAAGCCCCTGCCCTTCCTATGCATAAATGTCTGCTGACTACAACAGGGGGTTAAAAAGGGATAAAGGGGGCTAAGCAGAGGAGGGGGTAAAAATTGACAGGGCAGGAGGTGAAGGGGCTGCAGGAAGGGTTAGAATCAATGCTGGGCAAAATTAGGGCTCGTGTGAGGAGAAGCAGCTGTCAAGCTCCGCTGCTGGATGAACATGGAGCAAAGCCCCAGCACAGGTAGGGCAGAAGAGGTAAAAACAGTTATCACAGTGGAAATGAGGGTCTTTGGGGGGAAAAGGGTTCCCCTGGCAGAGGGGCTTTTTGTATTTGCTCATACCTGCTTTTCTTTATTTACTCAAACCAGATGCACAGAGCATGCTCAGTAGCTCTGCTGAAGCTACTGCTCTGTCCACACTATTTATACGTTTCTGCTGACTATATTTTACAGGGGTTAAAAAAGGAGAAAGGGGACAAAATGGAAGAGGGAGCAGATGGCAGAAATTTACTGGCCTAGGGGACAGGAGTGTACTGGCAACCAAAATAGGCCCAGGGAATGGGCTGAGAACGGCCCTCCCCATGACATCACCCCTGCGTGCCCCTCAAGCCCCACCCCCTGTGTCATGTCCGGCACGCGGCACAGGCGGCGGGTTGGGCTTTGCATGCCGCATACAGCGCGAACGCGGAGCCGCTCAGAGGGAGGGGCAATGGTGTGCAGACACGACGGCCCACTGGACAATGGCCCACTGGGAAATTCCCGGCATCCCGCCAGGCCAGTCCACCCCCGCTGGGGGATCAAGTCACTTTAGGGTGAGGCAGAAGAGGGGTGGAGGAGAAAAATCAGGAAGAGGGGTGGGTAGGAGTTGGGGTTTAGCTCAGGGGGAAACACTGCCAACCCCTATGCAGGGGTTTTGCCCCACAGAGAGGGGTAGAGGGGGTAACATTACCCCAGTGGGATGAGCCACCTGTTGAGTGTGCAAAGGCTGAGGTGGAGGGCAGAGAGGGAGTTTTATTACCCCTCTCTGGGGGCTGTGTCGGAACACAGGGCAGCTTCTTGTCTGTGATCTTAAGGGTACAGCTGCCCTAATTCATTGGCTCTCATTGCTGGACCCCTGCAGGCCCTCTCTAGCTGTACTGCTATATGGACAGGAGACAGAATGTTGTAAAACATCCGACATGCAGAGTTTGAAGGAGCGTGTAAAACATTTTGAGTATTTAAAAGATTCGTATAAGTTCCTCTTCACTTTTCTGGTCCCTTGTCCCAAGTGTCTAGGGCAAGGTAACAAGCCTTGTGAAATGAGGGGAGAGAGGAGTGGTTGACGTGGTATATCTTGACTTTAGTAAAGTTTTTGATACTAATGTAACCTAGATGGAGGTACCAAGAGGTAGGTGCAAAACTGATTGGAAAATAGTGCCCAGGGTGTAGTTATCAGTAGTTTACAGTCATGTTGGAAGGGCATAATGAGCAGTGTCCTGCGGGGATCAGTTCCAGAGACATTTCTGTTCAAAATCATCAGTGCTTTAGATAAGGGATGAGACGAGGGGGGGGGGGTCAGCATGAGTGGTCACAATCCCTCAAAATGTGTGGGCAGAAGCGGAGTGATGCAGCCAGGGGAGCAAAGAGAGTTAGGGCTGCCTTGCTGCGCTTTCCCCGCTGCTGCTGCTGCTATGTGCAGGGAAAGGGCAAAGCAGGAGAGAGGAAGAGCAGGGATGGGGTTGTCCCAGCACTTGCCCAGCCCTCCAGGTCCCCCCTCACCAGTCACCAGTCACCACTGCTTAGAGAGTGCACTTATAAAAACTGTGAACGATAACACATGGGAGGGGTTTGCAAGTGCTTTGGACCACAAGCTAAACACGAGTCAAACTCCTTCAAAAAAATTAAACCACATTGTTGTAAGCAAGACACAAGAAGTAATTCTTGTGCTCTACTCTGCACTGATTAAGCCTCAATTGGAGTACTGTGAGGGTATGTCTACACAGCAAAGTTATTTCGAAACAGCTGTTATTTAGAAATAACTTTACTAGCATCTACCCAGCCAAACCGCTATTTCGAAATTAATTCGAAATAGCGGCGCACATATTTCGAATTTGGTAAACCTCATTCCACAAGGAATAACATCAAATTCTAAATAGCTATTTCGAAATAAGTGCTGTGAAGACACTTATATCGAAATAGGGGGCCTCCAGCCTTCCCAGGGTGCTCTGGTGGCCACTCCAGCCTCAACCAAGAACACTCCTCTTCCTTCCCCCCTCCCCAGAGCCGTTAAAGGGGTAGACTCTGGCCACAGTGCCTGTGCCAGCTCCAAGCCTCCCAGCCCAGAGCCAGCAGTCACTACCGCTGACCCAGTGGCCCCAAAACATGAGCCAGCAAGCCACTGGCAGCCAGCCCTCCACCACTCCCCAGGAGCAGTCTGCCACCTCCCAGCAGCATGACAGGGCCCAGAGAAGGCAGGCACCTTCCTGGTCCAGGGTGGAGATCATGGACCTTATTAAGGTTTGGGGGGGATTCCCCCAACATCCACGATCTCCGCACTAGATGGAGGAATGCAGCCGTCTATGGCAGGATAGCTGCCAGCCTGGCCCCAAAGGCCACATGCGAACCCAGGAGCAGGTTTGCAAGACAATCAAGTTGGTCCGGCGAGACCCCCAACCCTGAGCCCTGACCTTCCCCTCCCCCTTCTTCCCCTTGCTTCCCCCTTCCAGTTCCCTCCTCCCAGATTTCTCCCTCCCCTCTCCCACCCTCTCTTCTCCCCTCTCCCATCTCCTTTCCCCATTCTCACCAGAGTTTCATTTCCCCCCCACTCAGTTTTGTGTTCATGAGAGTACATGTATTTTATTTGGCATCAGGAAGGAGGCTTATGGAGGGGTAAGTGGAAGGATGTGAGGGAGGAATGAGGCACAAGCCCCCAGTGGGGCAGACCAGGGAGGCTCTTAGTGCTCCTCAGAGTGGAAGCTCTCCTTCAGGGCCTCCTGGATACTGACAGCCCCCCGATGGACCTCCCGGATAGCAGCCTGCAGGAAGTGCAGCCGGGCTTGCAGCAACGCATCCAAGAGAAGCACCAGAGTGCCCAGGGGCAGCTCTGGCTCCATGTTGCAGAGTGCTGTGGTATCCTGAGTGAGGGCAAACAGCACGCAGAGACAAAATGCTTTGCTGTCCCTCATAGAGGTAGGCAAGCGATCAGGGAAAGCTGAGAACCGGCTGTTCAGGGGTTCCCTTTAAGCACAGGCCTCAGATAGCCTCAGGCAGCAGCCACACAAAGTAACTCCTGACCTGATGCCCTGCTGGACCTGGTTCCGACCGGCCTTAAATGCAATTTAGTGTCCACTCAGTGTGGATGCACTATTTCAAAATAGCAAAACGCTATTTCAAAATGCATTTTGTGCGTAGATGTGTTATTTTGAAATAACTTATTTTGAATTAACTATTTCAAAATAAGATATTTCGAAATAATGCTGTAGTGTAGACATACCCTGAGAGAAGACTGAAACATGGGAACAAACACTAGGGGTACTTCTACACTACAGTGTTATTTCGAAATATCTTATCTGATCCAGGTGTCTGCCCCTGCTGAGGAGCTGCCCTGAGTGGCCCTGGCGTACGCCTGCTGCAGCTCCTTCATCTTCATGCGCACCTCTTCTTGTGTGCGCATGTGGCCTTTGGTGGCCATGGTGCCAGCTATGCATCCATAGATGGCAGCGTTCCTCCATCTAGTGCAGAGATCATGGACATTGGAGGCCTCCCCCAAAACCCCAATGAGGTCCACGATCTTTGCACTAGTCCAGGAGGGCGCCCTCCGTCTCCGGCCCCTGGCTGGCTCCTGGGAACTGGGGGACTGGGCGGGGGACAGCTGGCTGGCACTGGCTGCCTGGCTTATTCTCTGGCCACTGGGTGAGGGGCAGTGACTGCTGGCAGGCCTGGCTCTGGCATACAGTGCCTTTAAGGGCTCCGGGCCTGGGGGAGAGGAGAAGAGTTTTCCTGGTTTGGCCTAGAGTGGCCACCAGGGGGAACTGGGAAGGGCTGGAGGCCCCCTATTTCAGAATAAGCATCTACAAAGCACTTATTTCGAATTAGCTATTTCAAATTTGGTGTTATTCCTCACAGAATGAGGTTTACCAAATTTGAAATAAGCGCCCCACTATTTCTATTGTATTTCAAAATAGCGGTTTGCCTGTGTAGATGTTAGGAAAGTTAATTAGAAATAACGGCTGTTATTTCAAATTAACATACCCTAGGTCTATAGGAATTTGCTAGATCTGATCTTAGTGTTTGCTAGATCTGATCTTAGTGGAACGAGGTGTAACGGTAGTTCGAATTAGAGATCCTAATTCGAACTACCTACTCCGTGCCACGTGTAGCCGCGGGCACGGAGTTCGAACTAAGGGCATTTAAAAATGGCGCCCGCCCGGCAAGATGCAAATGAAGCCCGGGATATTTAAATCCTGGGCTCCATTTGCAACTTCGAATGCCTACATTAACCACCCTAGTTCAAACTAGGGTGGTAGTGTAGACATTCCCCACTTCTTGCTTTGCATGAGAGGTTCAGGAAAATAATGTTTCCCCTCCTCCTTGTAACACCCATTTAGGTACTTGAAAACATCTATTATGTATTCTCTCAATCTTCTCTTTTCCAGACTAAACAAATCTAATTATTTCAATCTTCCCTCACAAGTCATGTTTTCTAGTCATTTAATCATTTGTGTTGCTCTTCTCTGGACCTTCTCCAATTTCTCCACATCTTTCCTGATATATGATGGCCAGAACTGGACACAATATTCCTGTTGAGGCTAATCAGCGCAGGGTAGAGGGGAAGAATTACTTCTCATGTCTTGCTCACAACATTCCAGTTAATGCATCTTTTTTTGTAACAGTTTCACACTCACTATTGTGGTCCACCTAGATCCTCTTCAGCAGTACTCCTTTCTATACAGTCACTTCCCTTTTAGTCTGCAGAAGAGAAGAGTGAGGGGGGATTTGATAGCAGCCTTCAACTTCCTGAAGGGAGGTTCCAAAGATGATGGAGAGAGTCTGTTCACAGTAGTGACGGATGGCAGAACAAGGAGCAATGGTCTTAAGTTACAGTGGGGGAGGTCTAGGTTGGAAATTAGGAAAAACTATTTCACTAGGAGGGTGGTGAATGGGTTACCTAGGGAGGTGGTGGAATCTCCATCCCTAGAGGCTTTTAAGTCTCAGCTCGACAAAGCCCTGGCTGGGTTGATTTAGTTGGGATTGGTCCTGCCTTGGGCAGGGGGCTGGACTTGATGACCTCCTGAGGTCTCTTACAGCCCTATGATTCTAGGTTTCTATGATATGTGAGACTGGTTGTTCCTCCCTAAGTGGAGTACTTTACATTTGTTCTTATTGAACTTCATCCTATTTACCTCAGACCATTTATCCAGCTTGTCCGGATCATTTTGAATTATGACACTATTCTCCAAAGCACTTGCAACCCTTCCCAGCCTGGTATCATGTGCAAAATTTATAAACATTCCCTCTAAATCCTTAATGAAAATTTCCCTCATTCACACAATATCTCTCTGTCCTTTATACTTCCCTGATCTGGGCCTGTTCCCCCTTCTGAATTGCTCTTCCCACACAAGTGGAGCTGTCTTTGATCTACCTTCCTAATCCCCTTCCAGCTGCAACTAATTTCAGCATCTCCATCACCATCTATGCCTCAGTTGTTCAAAAAGCTAGCTCAAAAAAAGCTCACAGTACCTCCTAGTGAATAGTATAGGAGTATCTCTCCTAGTTTTTTTAAAAGGTAGAGGCATATCACAAAGCCAAAAAGTCTTGATCGATTCCAAAAAGCCTTAACATATAGTAAATTTTTCAAGAATTTCTCCTTGCTTGAAGAGAAACACTAACTTATGTGAAAAGAATTCAAGTAATCATATATTGCAGAATGTATTTATGAAAATGCCTTTATTTCAGAAGTATACACTGGCCATTACTATATCTGAGTTTCATCTGTATCACTAGAACAAGTGATGTGTTGTTATAAATCTCTGTACAATGTTAAGGTACTTCTGCAAAATGCAAAGAAACTAATTATTGACCTTTGTGATATTTATGCATTTGGCCATCATAAGCAAGTCACCAGAATTCTCCATAAAGAGCTCCAAATATATCATTCATAACAATGATCTTAAAACTAATAGTCAATATTTTTTTGATTAGCAGCATCCAAAGGACACATCTCACAGGAGTAATGGAACTGATCCCAATAAAAGAAAGATGAATAGATGTTTACAGAATACCTCTGCATTATAGACTATATTACTTTAAGGGCTCCGGGCCTGGGGGAGAGGAGAAGAGTTTTCCTGGTTTGGCCTAGAGTGGCCACCAGGGGGAACTGGGAAGGGCTGGAGGCCCCCTATTTCAGAATAAGCATCTACACAGCACTTATTTTGAATTAGCTATTTCAAATTTGGTGTTATTCCTCACAGAATGAGGTTTACCAAATTTGAAATAAGCGCCCCACTATTTCTATTGTATTTCAAAATAGCGGTTTGCCTGTGTAGATGTTAGGAAAGTTAATTAAAAATAACGGCTGTTATTTCAAATTAACATACCCTAGGTCTATAGGAATTTGCTAGATCTGATCTTAGTGTTTGCTAGATCTGATCTTAGTGGAACGAGGTGTAACGGTAGCCTGCCTGCTTCAAGCCAGTGAGGGTATTGGTAAGAAGTGTTAGAAAAAGCTCTCTTAATCAGCGATCCCACTGCATGGAAAGAGAGCATCGAGAAACAATTCCTCAGGGAGCCAGGAGTGAGATCCAAGAGGGGAGGGAAACCAAAAATCAGTAAGAAGAAATAGACTCTCAATAGGATGGTCACCTGTGTGACATGCATTGAGACAGAGGTCACATCCCTTTATTCCACTGTAGCTCACTCACTTGCCATGTCAGTATCATTTATTGTAATGCAAAGGGAATCTCATTCAATTGCTGGCACCTGCATGTTTTATTAAAGGAAAGGGAAATGGGTACCAAGGATGGTGCATTTATTAGCTCTCCAATTTCCTTTGTACTCTCTAGTTTGCCTGAAATATAGTGCCTTTATGTCTGTAAATTTTCTATTGACATTTTCTTTTGCCTGTGCTCATCTATGCAGATGCTAAAAGTATATGCACTTGATTAAATGTCTTTGTACTATATGTTTCCTGCTAGTTCCTGATTGTGTCCTTTTTCCCCTTCACTGCAGCATCTCAGTTACTGGAAATCCTCTAGTGATTTCTTCGGTTATTTTAATACAGAAATATCTAAATCTCAGAGACTTGCTTCATTCTTGTTCAGCTCTTTGCTCAAGCACCCCATCGGAGACCAATGTGTGTTTGCTAAGATTTCCTGCACTTTGAAACCTGGCACTTATGGCCTGGGCTTTTGAGATCTTCATTAAAATAATAATGTTTTATTGATCCCATGATTACTTTATTTACCTTGCTGTTTCCTGTTTTTAATTACAACAATTGAGAAACTGTCTAAAGTGTTTCATTTGTCAGACTAAATAGCGCCAGCTGTTTGGAATGAAATCGTTCAGAAGATGCATGGGTTTCACTTAATTTACATGAAACGTGCAGTCCAGTATTTTCCTATTGAATACTTCAAACAAGCAGAGTTTGCATATTAGCAATTAGTTTTTTAAACTCAAAACATTAATGAATCAATGTTCAGGAAGATGTAAATCAAACTTAATTGGAGAGCCACCTTTTATCTTTTATGCTTCACATCTCTGTTTCCTCCTACTTCTCTCTCTTTAACTGCAGAATACAAAATGACTAAATGCATAAAAAATGAGTTTTAAATGGTTTTTCCAAACAATTGTTTGAAACACTGGAGGGATGTGGTGGGTGTAGCAGTTTCAGATTCAAGCATGAGACTACAAATATGAGTAAAGGGAGGGAAGGACACCTCTTTCATGAACTACCTTCATTTCCAGAAACCACGCACAAGGAAGAGCAGCTGCCTCCGAGTCGGTTTCGAATGTGCCTTCTACCAAATCAGCCAGTATAAAGAGGAAGATGATCATGTGGTTAAGTGCTAGGCTAGAACTCAACTGACCTGGATTCAGTTCCTGGCACTGTCAGAGACTCCCTGTTTGATTTGGACAAGTCACTTAATTCGGAATACACAAAAGGAATTTGGCATCTGATTCCCAGTTTTTGGCTCCATTGTGAAGCACAAACCCCTGTGGGAACCTAAATTCACTCAGCACCTACAGTTTTTTCAATAAAAGTGCCCTAGACACCTAAGCTATTGCTTCTGTGCAAGCTTACTGCTGCCGCTCCCTAGGGGTCTGCATGTCTATCTCCCAGCTAATCTCCAAAGGGATTCATATACCTAGGGAACATAGGCATTTGACCATCTAAGTTGTGTCTGGGGTCTGATAAGGAAGGCATGCTCGCAGCTGCCTACCAAATCAGTCCCCTCCAACAAATTCTAACAAAACAGCTGCGGGAAGGGGAAAAGTGTGTTTTGAGCCAGAGAGAGAGAGCGAGAGCGAGAGTGCATAGATCCATGCATGGGGATGACAATAGTGTGGAAATTATTGCATTTGGGATGTGGGAGAGTAGAATCAGGTTTCCTGTTCCAGTGACTCTTAAATTATTTAGCAAGAGTGTAATGTCAGCAGTGAGTGAGGCAACCCCCCATGACAATATTCCATAACCCAGCAGTGAGGGCACTCCTGTAAGATGTAAAAGTTCCCCCCTACAAGAGGTAGAGAAGATTTGAAGTGCTTGACTACCCCTTAGGTGAATAACCAACTGGCTAAAAATTATGGACTTCCTCCTCTTCCTTTTCTTCCGAGCCCTTAGCTTCTGGCAAACTGACATAGAGGGTTCCTGGTTGTGAAGTCTTGCAGCCTGAGTTTAGCTGCCTAGCTCCATGAGAGCAGTGGGGCTTAGCACACTCTCATGGGCTTCTCCTATTTACTAGCTCAGGCTGTTCGCTGCAAAGTCTGCTCGCTTTCGAAAATCTCCTTGTGCATTGGGAGCTTAGGCACCTAACTCATATCTCAGACTTTGCAAGTCACAGTGATATTCTAGGCACCTAAAAATTAGCTATTGTGATGCTCAGGGTCACCGGACCTTGCTCCTTTTGTGCATCCAGGCACCTGTCCCCAGCTGTGAAATAAGGAGACTAACTCTTCCCTACCTCATTGGGTATCCTGACGAAAAACAGAGAAAGATGGAGAGTTTCTCCATTATTATGGTGATGGAGTCCAATTAAATAAGACTGATAGATGGCCAGTGCAGAATGGGACGTCATCTCTGACAGCAAAAGTACAGATTATATCTCTCTTGGATCAAAGGGGAAACAGGAACCAGATCCATCTTGCTGCACACAGTCAGACTGCAGTCTCCTCTGCCTGCATTCCAATAATAAACTTGGAGCAAAAAAGCCAATCCAGGGAGCAGTTAAGAGACAGTACCACCATCTCACCTGGGATCTGAGCAGAGGGGTAGGGCAAGTGTAGGGCCCTGCTGCTAGTCAGTCGGAGCAGCTGTGCAGTAGTTTTGCACTTCAGGTTAAGTCAACATAGCCCCGTGGATGCTCTAGTTTACTTCATCCAACTTACATCTCCTTTCTCTACCATAGTTTAGAATTTTACTAATCGTGCTCCTTTCTGGACTAGCCACACCTCCTCTGGAGTCACCGTGAAAGAATGGTACTCTTCAAAGAATTACAGTCACAAGGGGATGTTTCTCAACAACCCTGCTTTAAAAACTGCTACCAGTGGTAGAACTGAGGGCAGTATAATTGACCAGGCCCACAGCCAGGACCAATGACAGGAGAGGGGGAAAATGGGGACAATTACTCCAGGGTCCGATGATTCAAAGGTGCCTGGAGCTCCTGGTCAGCAGCATCGGCTAGCACCCAGGCCCTTTAAATTGATGCCTGGAACACTGTCCGACATGTTTTGGGTGCCTCTGAGGCCTGGGGGAAGGGGTTTGAAGCTTTGGCGCACCATGTTCTGGGGCAACATAGAGGGCTGGCTGTTCCCAGCCCTGCCGCTTCTGACGGAGGCCCCACCCCTTCAAGGAACATGGAGCCAAGGCACCCCCCTCTCCACCTTACTAAGGGAACTGGGCAGGCCCCTGATCATAGCCCTCTCTTCTAACAAGAAGGGGGGAAAAAACAGGAAGAGGGCTTGAGAGGGAAGCTGTTTTGGGAAGCCTCCTCTAGCTTCCCTTCTCTCTTTCCAAATAAAGCCACAGAAATTCCATTGTAATACATCTCAGTTATTGCTCCATATGTGCAGGCTGCTTAAGGGATATTAACTTACCCTTCACACTGCTGTTTCTCAAAAAAAAAGATAGTTTTCGAAAATCAGTGAATGTTTTGGAAAATTACTGCAGAAGAAGAGTAGTGAACGTGCAGTAAATAATCAGATAAGTCACTTTTTGCTGGCAGTCTTCATGCATGCAGCCATGCCTAAATACTGGAACGCCTCAAACAAGTGAGGAGACAATGTAGATGAGATCAGATCTTTTACAGGATCAGCTTCTACTGGTGAAAGAGACAAGTTTTTGAGTTACATGGAGGTAGCGGCAGTGGCTGGAGCCCAGGCAGGGCTGGCCTTACCATGAGGTGAACTGAGGCAACTGCCTCAGGTGCCAGACTGTGGGAGGGTGCCACTAGGACCCAGACTGTAGAAAATTGTGTCTGCTGCTGGTGCATATGTATTCTCTCTGCTCTAGATGCACAGAGATGGTGGAGTGCCATGAGAGGAGTAGAACAGGAAGAAGTCAGAATTGAGACCTTTCAAAGTTTTGGCCCAAGCGAGAGGGCATGGGGGCGTTATTTGAGCTCCCTGCCTCAGGTGCCAAAATGTTGTGGGCCAGCCCTGAGCCCAGGCCTTTAAATCACCACTAGAGTCCCACACCATACCATGCCACACACTCCGTGTGGTTCTGAGGACTGGGGGGGGTGCTGTGTTCTGGGAGGGATGGAGGGCTGGCTGCCACAGCCCCGGTCCTTCCTTTCAAGGCACCAGCCCTTCTCGGTGCACGGAGCTGAGATGCCACACATTGCTCAGGGGTCACAGAGGCTGTCGGCTCCCCTGCCACAAACAACAGATCTGAAGAGCACTGACTCTTACTTGGACTGCCACTGGGACCCAAACATTTACCGCTAGTGCTCACTTTGAATGGTACCAGTTCCAGCCTCAGTCTGAAAACACTCTAGGTACTTTCTCTTCCCTAAAAGCCCCAGAGAAATCACCTTTCCCTTAGCCATGTGCTGGAGTGTTATTGAGACTCATCAGGACTAGCCACTGAAGCACCTACAGCACTTTCCTTTGAGCTGAAGTGTACCTGACACACTGCTGCCACGCTAGAGGGGTTGGTGTACTGAGCAGCCCCAATAATTATAAGATCTTAATGGCTTAAGTCACAACTTATCAGCATTAAGAAAGCGTGGAATCTTCTGTGTGCCTTCATTTTAGACATTATTATTTTTATGAAAGGTAGACTCCCTAGACTCAACCCATTAAAGAAAATTATGCCTGGATTTCCTCCATCCCTTTCAATCAGCTAAGTATGTTCACATCAATGTTGAAATAGGAAATTAGTTTTATAGTACAGAGGTAAGGATATGATAATTGTTTCTTACAAGTATGTAACCTTGAAAAGACAATTGAGGAAGCTGTGTGTTCTTAAAACCAATATTGTGTCAAAGTTTTCTGGGCTAACATTGCTGTTATTTGATATATTTATATATTTTAAAAATGTATATATTTATATATAAAATGGGATAGTTGCTTTCTTCTCATGCCATATTATCAATTTCATAATAGCCATGAACTCTTTAAGTTTAATAATGCATGTTTTTAGTTGTACAACTCCCATTAATTTACCTTTAGTAGACAACATATGCAAATTGTGCATCAAGCAAATGCTTGTTTTCCCTCACAATTCTACTATTTTATTTCTTTTTAATGATATTACTCAAAAATGGTCCATGAATGCAAATGCTTATCTAACAAATTGGCATTATAGAGTCATAGATTTCAAAGCCAAAAGGGAGCAATGTGATGATCTAGAGACTGACGTCCTGTACTACACAGGCTATAGAATTTCCTAAAAAATTCCTAGAGTGCATCAAGGATATGAGACAGCATCCAGTTTGTTTTGAAACTTTAAAGGATGTGTTGTAAACCAGAAAATTATTAAATATTTAATATAGGATCTTGTCCACCCTAGACGTTATGTCTGTACAACTTTTGTCAATGAGGTATGAATGAGATCGAGTGTGGAAAGGGCTATATGAGTGAGAGAGCTTCTCCTGCCAACATAGCTACAACCTCTCACAGAAATGGTTTTGTTATGCCGGCAGGAGTGTCCTCTCCCACTGAAGTACAATATCTTCACCAGATGTGCTACTGTAGCACTTCTAGTGTAGACCAGCCCTAAGTGTCTTATATGGAACATTGTTGCAGTGCATTTATTCGTATGGAGAATTTCAAAGAGAGATCTCGACATCCAGCTCTCACTGGGCATTAGAAAGACTGGGGAAAAAACAGTGATTATTTTCTCCATGTAGAACTCAGGTTCCCACAATGGACAAAATGGTAGCCTCTGAGATAAGAATATTAAATAGTCTTGTCCATACAGATATTTGTAACATTTGTCTACAGTTCTAAAAGTTGTTCTTCCTCAGCAAGTTGGAATGAACAAGAGTTAAAGTCTATTAACCTGCATATATTTTCACTCTAGAACTCAATAGCAATAATGATAAAAAGTACAATAGGACATTGCAAATGTCATCTCTTGCAATCTTTCCAATTGCCTTTGATAATCAAGCAGTTCTACCTGTGTATTTTCAGTATTCTAGGTATTTTCTATAATATGTCTGGGAAAGATTAGGTATGACTGCGAATACTGATACAACCTTATCTAGCTGTACAAAGCAAAACTGACTTTTTAGGCTGACCACAGTAAGCATTTTTTCTACTCAATTTCCAGCAGCTTTGGAGTGCAAAGAGGCTATGCTGCTTCTTCAACAAATGGCCTTATGAATTCCAACAATGTATAATGTTGCAGTGAGACATGCCAGATTATTAACATGACAGAAATTAGTTTTATTCATACGGTCTGCTCTTTCAAATAATTCTGTTGCAGCTGAATGAAATTCTGCTCACCGTCAATTTCAGCTATAATTGTGGAAGATATTGAAATGAGCTGAGATTAAAAGGTTCATTGTCAATTTCTTTTAAGGCAAGAATAAATTAATCCCTTCTGTCAAAGACAAACTATGTTATACGGTTTGCAGTGCCCGGTTCAAGGTGTTTAACTTTCAGGAATGCATAAAGGGTTAATTACTTTGAACTCTAAATATAAAATATGTAATGAAAGCCAGGGAACTAAAAGAGACAAGAAGACAAGTAAACAGATTTTAAGAAACACTAGCTTTATCACTGGATTTTGTATGAAAGGCATGAACAGTTCTCTTTATGAAGGTGGTTTCACCAGAGAAGGCATAGCTTATTTTCTATCACAACCTCCTTTTTCTCATAGCATTGAATCCACATGATAACAAAGAGTAGAAAAGTTTGTAGACTTTACTACGTTATCTCAATGATGGAGACAGTCTCTAAATTGTGATATTTTAGGGCCAGATCTTGCCCCTTGTTCTACCAGCTAGAATTTCCTTCTCTATTCCATCAGTAAGGTACTAGTATCTTCACACTTTTCAGTAATCGCTGGCTGGGCTAATACAGTAAAAAAAATCTGATTGCAATGTATCAATCCCAGGATATTAGAGAGACAAGGTGGGTAAGTAACATCTTTTATTAGACCATCCTCTGTTAGTGAGAGAGACAAGCTTACGAAACACACCAAGTTCTTCTCTTGTGTGGCCCAAAAGCTTGTCCCTTTCATTAAGGGCATGTCTACACGAGGAAATTATTTTGAAATAACTAAATTTGAAATAATATTTCCTGAAATAACAAAATTGAAATAGCATGTCCCTTTCTATGGGGGAACCGTCAAAATTAGTCCAAGGCAGGCTCTGTTATTGTGGATGCATTACCTTGACTTAGTGCCCCAGGAAGCACTGGGGAGTAATTACTTTGAATGACTGTGGGGAATAGTTTGTGATGGACCCCTCCCCATGTTTTATGAAATGGACTTATAGACACGAATGCACATAACTCAAAAGTGCTTTGGACAAATTGCTTCATGTAACCTATCAAACTTCATGTCATAATCACGGGGTCTATTTATGTTATTTTGGTATATGTATCATTCTTGTGTTAAAATTGGACATATGGAGTGTGGAGTGCTTTATGGTTTTTAACTGGGTGAATGAAAGCCATCACAGGGACTACCTTCCATGTTTTGATGACTAACTGTTAAACAATATCTTCTGTCCATTAAGTCTTAGCAGTGGTAGGTCTGGGGAAGTCACACCTCCACCCCAACTGGCCAGGTGACTTCCCATGCAAAAAAAAAAAAAGAATCTTTAAAAACAATAGGAAAGTGGGAGTCTTTGGTCTTTGGCTGGCACACTCAGGAGGGTGAACCAGAAACTCCAGGGGAAGTAGAGTTTTCCCCAGTTTGAAAGTACAGCTGGAACAGAAACAGTTTTAGGGTGAGTTTGTAGTAAGTTTGTACTGAGGACTTAGTGTTAGATTTAGCAAAGCATTTTCTGTTAGTTTTAATTTGTAATCTACTTTGCCCTGCTTGTTCTCACTTATAACCACTTAAATCCTACTGCTTGTAATTAATAAAATAACATTTACTTACTATCAAGCCCAGTGTAAATAATTATTACCTGGGGGAAGCAATCATAAGAACATAAGAATGGCCATACTGGGTCAGACCAGAGGTCCATCTAGCCCAGTAGCCTGTCTGCCGACAGTGGCCAGCACCAGGTGCCCCAGAGGGGGTGGACCAAAGACAATGATCAAGCGATTTGTCTCGTGCCATCCATTTCCAGCCTCTGACAAATAGAGGCCAGGGACACCATTTCTATCCCCTGGCTAATAGCCTTTTATGGACCTAACCTCCATGAAATTATCTAGCTTCTCTTTAAACTCTGTTATAGTCCTAGCCTTCACAGCCTCCTCTTGCAAGGATTTCCACAGGTTGACTATGCGCTCTGTGAAGAACTTTCTTTTATTAGTTTTAAACCTGCTACCCATTAATTTCATTTGGTGTCCTCTAGTTCTTCTATTATGGGAACTAATAAATAACTTTTCTTTATTTGCCCTCTCCACACCACTCCTGATTTTATAGACCTCTATCATATCCCCCCTTAGTCTCCTCTTTTCTAAACTGAAAAGTCCCAGTCACTTTAGCCTCTCTTCATATGGGACCCGTTCCAAACCCCTAATCATTTTAGTTGCCCTTTTCTGAACCCTTTCCAAGGACAAAATATCTTTTTTGAGGTGAGGAGACCACATCTGTACACAGTATTCAAGATGTGGGCGTACCATAGTTTTATACAGGGGCAGTAAGATATTCTGTGTCTTATTTTCTATCCCTTTCTTAATAATTCCTAACATCCTATTTGCCTTTTTGACCACAGCTGCACACTGTGTGGAAGTTTTCAGAGAACTTTCCTCGATAACTCCAAGATCTCTTTCCTGATTTGTCATAGCCAAATTAGCCCCCATCATACTGTACGTATACAGCCGCTCCCCGAGTTACGACCACCTCCACTTACGACCATCTGCACTTATGACCAAAGCGGTCGTAAATGCAGATCTGAGTTACGAACGGCGATCCGTGCTTATGAACAGTGTGGTCGCCATGTAACTCTATGGGATCCGATGTAGTTGGGGTTATTTTTTCCAATGTGCATTACTTTACACTTATCCACATTAAATTTCATTTGCCATTTTGTTGCCCAATCACTCAGTTTTGTGAGATCTTTTTGAAGTTCTTCACAGTCTGCTTCTGTCTTGACTATCTTAAACAGTTTAGTATCATCCTCAATCAGTGTGTACATTCCCCCTTTCATTGTTAAAGGGGGCTTATCCAAATAATTCATTGGGGGTTTTGATCTCATTTGGGAAGTGGTATCCCAGGAAGCTGTGCCTAAAACTCTCTTTGGACCTGAAGAGGTTCAGTGTCTGTACTGCTTCTTGGGGAGGGGGGAGACAGTGATCTCAGCTAGGTGCCTTGGTTGGGGGAGACCAGCAGACTGGCACAGCAGGACCAAGAGGTGAGAAGCCTCAGAGAGCAGGAAGGCGAGTGGCAGTGGCTTTATCAGCACTTTGGGAAGCCCCCCCAAGGGGTCTCCTGCGACCTCACCCCATCACATAGTTATTCTGAAATAGCAGCAGTGGAGCATCTACACTACCGCTATTTCAAAATAACTACTTTGAAATAAGCGTTATTCCCCAATGAAAGCAGGAGTACAGATTTCGAAGTAACCAGCCCATGATTTCAAAATAATGGGCTTGGTAGTGTGACCACTGCTTGTTATTTTGAAATAAGGGGGGGTTATTTCGAAATAACTCCCTAGTGTAGAACAGAGCCAACAGAAGTTGATCCAATTAAAGATATTACTTCACCCACGTTGTGTCTCTGAAAAAGTGCACAGCAGCTATAGAAACTATTTTTCGTACCCACACCCAGGAAAAGACTTTGTTTAATTAGGGAAGGACAAATCCACTTGATTAAGATATTAATCCCTCAAACCTTGACCCACAACACAGATTGGCTATTAAGGTTTCGCTGAATTTGGACAAGTTCTTTCATGATTTTTTTTTAGCTCTAGGTGTGACTGAAGTACAAAGGCATGATCCAAGAATGAAAGTGAAACATTTTGGACATGTCTAAACTAGGAAACTATTTTGAAATTAGTAAATTCGACTTAATAACTCCTGATTTAACAAAATTGACCATCATCTGTCTTCTTCCCCTGTCTTCTTCCCCTGCAATCTATTCCATATTCCAACTATCCATGGCTGAGCATGTTAAAAACAATTTATATTTTATTATTTATTTTTGATATTTATGGGGGAGGGGACAGAAAGAGGATCAGCTGTTTCCCATCTTCTTCCCTGAATCTTACCATTTGGTGCAGCTACAAATGGAGTATATCCTAGCTACAACTGACTTCTATATGAGTTCAGTCAATTAGTATGACTACAGATGTATTAAAAAGGATTTTCAGTAAAGAATGAATTAGATTTTTGTCCTAGTGAAGATGATCATTTTGCAAAGCAAGTGCAAGCAGTACTTTTTATTCAATAATTTTATGCTCCAGCTGCAATTCATGCTGTAAAGGTTTATGAGCTCTAGAAACAGTTTCCCCCTTGCTAAAAGCAGATCCTTTCTTTCACAATTTCTTAGGAATATTAATCTCTTTTTGCATATCAAAAAATGTCAAATAGCTACAATTGAATAGAAAAGGAGTCAACTATAACAAACATTTTTTTTCCTTTTTAACTCATTAGCCTTAGAAGGCCATATTCGTCCCTATTGTAATTATACTGAACTCGGTGAAATCATCCCCAAAATGCATTTGACAAGATAACTTACTTGTATAATACACAGAACTTTTATTCTCGCTTATCATCTCTACCTCTCCAATGCCCCTTTGGGGACAGGATGTTTGTTGCTCCTATCTCGAAGTCTAGGACATAACCCATTGGCTGTGCTGTTCAGGGCATTGACCCCCTTGCAAGAACTTAATTTAGTTACAAAGAAAAAGTCAGAATGCTTCCACAACCCACAAAATGCAGAGCCCCAGGCTTTTTGGAAGCCAGAAATAAAAATACCAGGCCTTTCACTTTTCAGAGAGGGTCTGGGCAGCCAAGGCTCTCAAACAATTTCTCTGATTAGCAACCTGTTTCCAGGGGGTGATGGGCTTTGAGTTGCAATCCTGATCCTTCAGTGTATTAACCTTTACTGAGTAGGGATCCTCCCTTTTTGGGACCCGTCCATCTCCAGGATTGACAAGCCTCATAGGTATACCAGTTTGAGGCTGACCACAATGAGAGAAATTCATTAATCCTTTCCTGAGGTGGAGATCTGGTGAAGTATGAGATATTCAGAACCCAAATGTTCTCATTGAAAAGATACTGGATGCAAAACAGAAAACAAGCATCTTAGTTACTGAGCTAAGTAAGGAAATCCAGGATAGGATATGTATTTATGAACAATGGTTGCAATTACTTAACATCAGTTAGTCTTAAGGAACAATATATAGCCCAATAGGGGAGGGAACTTTATGAGGCTATGTTTACGCTGTGGCGGAGGGGAGAGGGGGGGTTCGGAAAGAGCTATGCAAATTGCGAATCACAATTTGCATACCTTTTTCTGCTTTCTGCTTGTTTTTTTGGAAGAGGCTTTTCCGACATTTGGCCCGTCTACACGAAAAAGAGGACGCGTTTACTGGATGTGGCAGAGTTTTTCTGGGATACTTCTGGTATCCTGGAAAAACTCTGCAATCTCGACATAGCCTGAGAGAGACTGTTTTGCAAGGGGCCGTCTTGCTGTTATTACATCATGTTATTACATCAGTGTAGCAGAAAATGCCATTTTCCTATTACACTACCATCCTTCATTAGTCCAGGTGTAAAACTGATACCTCAGTTGGAGGGCTGAAATGAGACTATAGGGGAATGTGAGGCAGTGCAAATAGCTAGTTAGTGCACTTGCAGAACTCCTGGTTTGCCCCTTTTCAATTCATTTGTGTGTGAACTGATTTTTATTTAGGTCCTGTGGACCTTTTGTCAGAAAGACAAGTGGAAAGACAACTGCCACACATTTTTGAATGCTTGGCAGTTTCTGCACACAAAAGATAAAGAACAGGAATGCCAGAGCTAAAATAACTAGGTGTACTGCCAGTTAGCACAGTCTGGAGAAGGTGAGACTGGAATCTTTCACTAATGCTAAACACAGTATCCTTAAATAGTGTTTGCCTCTCCCACATTCATTATTATTTTCTTGTTATAATCCCTGCTCCATGACTACAGCGGCACAATTAAATGTTTATTTGGTTAGGGAAGACTATTGTAATTTAAGAAATACACATTAAAAATGGGTACTGTGGTTGAAAACTTGTAATCTCTTTCAAAATCAAAGACACTTTTCCAAGTGTTATGTGTTCATGCATGTCATCTATTTGAGACAAATTTTATTCATACACTAACCTCTGTCTCATATATATGTGTGTGCATGCACCTATGTATGCACAGACACACAGATAGATCCAGTGAGTGTTTCAAATTGAGAGATATTGCCTGTTTCATATAAAAGTATCTTCTATACAATAGTGTTTTATGTGCAACTGCTGATATCTCCTATGCTATTAGAGTGTCACCATAGGAGCAGTTTGGGCCAGCCCAAAGAATGTAAGGCAAAGATTATTTCTCTCTCGCTCAAACTGAGAGCACAATGACATTCTAATAGCACAAGCAACAGGAGCAGCTGCTGCACAGAGTCACATATTACCAAGCACAGATATAGTAGATGGAATAACTTATTTGAAAGCTTGAAGGTCTTTGGCTGTAAAGAGCAGAACTAAGCCATTTGAAATATCCTATGCTTGTGCTGACTCCATAACCAAATCCATGCAAATGAAGAAGTTTGTACAATAGAACATTTGTAATCTCATATGAACCTTTACAATACGAGAAAGTGATTTGCTCAGGCTGATCAAACATGTTCTATTAAACAACAACAACAAAAGGCTGCCCTGTTATAGCCCTCCTTCTTTTCAGATGTGGAGTTTGCATGCTAGCTAGGAAGATAGAAATTACTGTACAAATCAATAAAAGTTCAGATGGAAAGGAGGTGTCAATGGAGAAATAATTTGTTGCTTCAAAACCCAAGGTAGCAATTATCTTTATAGCACCTTCACTGTAAGGTTTTTCGGTTTTCAAGATCTCATTCCTTTCTCTCCCTCCTGTGTCCAATTTGAGTTTGAATTCTTACATATTCACGTGTGTTTATTTCCATCACTTTTTCTCACTGATGGTAGCTTTTAAAATATGCATGTGAAAAAGGAGAAACTTTTTTACTCGTAAAAATCTTCCCTCCTTTCCAGGCATCCATTTTAATTTATTTCAAAGGCATTTGAGTATATGTAAGATACCACTATTGAGAGGGACATATGTGTCCTCAGAGCTAGCTATTGTGAATCCTGCAGCTTTTAGTCTATTGTGAGAGAGATTTATTCAGTGATGCTGGAGCAATTTTTTCATAGTGGGGCTACTGAGAGCCATTGAACCAAACTGTAAACCCTGTATTTGATGGAAACCACTTCAGAGTAGGGGATGCAGCAGCACCCCCAGCACCAATAGTTCCAGAACCTCTGGATTTATCCCACTTAGTTGTCTGCAAATTGCTGTGCATGGCCATTGTGCTGCATAACTCATAACTGCAACTGCCACCAATGAAAATGGATGCATTTTGCTCCCTCATAGAGAAGCAAAATAGTGTTGTCCACCACACATTCCTCCAAACCACCAAAAACATAAATCCTGCACAGGGCAACTGAAACCACCACTGACTGAATGGTTTAGATACACTCAATGAGCTAGCAACCCATAATGATTACTATCTTGCTGACTGAGTCCTATGCTCTGATTGGTGGAAATTATCATTCATCACTGGGGATCAATTGTTTTTTCCAGTGTAGGCACTCAACTGTGCTGCATCTTCCAACTCAGATAATACTTTATTGCCACTGTAAGTCACGGGGAATAGTTCATAATAGCAGTAACCTTCTCAAAATCAGTCATTACTACAGTTAACTAGATTGTTACAATACCTCTCTTCCTTGACTTCACACTGGAAATGTACAACAAAACAAAACAAAAATAGATCACAGTAACCAAAGTTTTGTTCAAGAAATCTACTTTAGTAAAGACTCAGCTATCTTAAATAAAATGCAGGTAATAAAACACTGGAGATGTAATGGCCATTTACAACATTTTTAGAAAATATTTCCCCATCAGCATTACTTTGTGATGCATCTTGATCCTCCTGCATCAAAATGCAGGGAGCATTAACACATGCCATCAAAAAAATCTCATGGATTTACATTATTCACATTGCTACAGCAGATATGCATTCAATAAGAGTAAATCTACTTTTGGAGATGCTGAGCTATTTTCTTAAAAGGCATTTAGATGCCTAAAGATGCAGTAGGCTTCTAGTGTTATTCACAAAAGCACCTAAGAGCCTAACCTCCAATGTCATCAGTGAGAGTTGGAAGCAATGGGAATTCTAAAAATTCCACTAGGTGCCAATCTGCATCTTCAGGTCCCTCAATAACTTCAAAAATCTGGCTGCTTATTCTCTTCTCAGGTTAGAAATGTAAAATGAATTCACTGTGTTGTAGGATTGTGAATTGTTTGGTTATATCATTCATTATTGGGCACTGATCTCAAATCACTGTCTGACACTGAAGGTACGAAGGGTTAGCTTGGGCCATTAGGCTCAGCTGAGATAAAGGGGCAATGAGGAAGCAGCCCTGCTCCAACAGCAGACCAGAGGGGCACAAGTCTTTCTCTGGCTCCTCATTGCTAACAAATGTGATTAATTAAACCTGGGATGACCGTACTTCCCAATACTGAATATGGGAGACCTGCTAAAATTACTTGAATTATAACGAGTACAACAGCAATCAATCAGAACAATGAAGTATGAATGTTCAAATTAATATCAGTTTGACTGAGCCCCCGTTAAAAAGAAATACTGCATAGATCGATCCTTTGTATTTATCTTATCTATAAGGCTTTAGGGTTCACATGAGGAGGGGTAACACATACACCTCTACCTCTCCCACTCCACGGGGAGAAGTGACACACACACATTCCCCGACACTTCTCTCACAGACAGTGGGTGTCTGACCCACCCAGCTCTCCCTGCTGGTGCTCTCTATCCTACATGCCTGGCTATGCCCGTGGGATGGATCCACCTCCCCAGTATCTGGCACAGTGTCTTCCTGAGGCAACATGTGGGAGGCCATTCAGGGTCACAAGCTCCCCTCTCCAGATTTCTGCCAGGGTTCACTCCCACATGTGGCCAGTAGCATTATGGGAAGGAAGGGACAGAGGCTGCTTCCAGCTGCAGAGGAGGGGGTAGAGAGAAGGAATGACCTGGCCAATGCCTTTACAGAGACCCACCTCTTCCCCTATCCTCATGCACCTCTGCCTTCACAGTGTCAAAAGGTAGCTAACACCTAGAAGGTGCTGCTGGGCACAAATATAAGTTGGCTGCCTACTGTCCCCGTGCTGCAGTGTGGGCAGGAAAGGGTTAAGCCCTAAGAATAAATTGTGCACCAGGGCCCAGGGAACCTGACTGCAGGGACTTCAGTGAATCTGGCCAGAGAGGTGTCTCAGCAGGGAAGGGTGCCTGAGGGACAGAACCACCACATGCTTCCTGGGGACAGGAACTGGGGTGGGTGAAGAGGGTGCTAAGCAGTGGCAGATATAGGTCAGGGCGAGTGGGGTGGCTGCCCTGGGCCCCGTGCTTCCATAGGCCCCGCACCAGCACCAGGGGTGGACTGGCCCGGCAGGATACCGTGAATTTTCCAGTGGGCCGTCTGCCAAAGGGCCAGCTGGTGGCTGCTGGAAGAGGAGGGGGATTGTGATGGGGTGCCGCAACCCCGCACTTTAAATTCCCCGGCGCCGGCCAGTACGGGCCATGTGGGGCCAAGGGAGCGCATGTGCAGCGTGCCGAAACACCACACAACAGCTGAGAGGGGAGACATCCAGGCGTGGCATGACATCATGGCCCAGAACTTTAAAACCACGCGGCCCAATGTTGCACTGCTTGGTTCGGCACATGGTCTGGAGCCTGGGCTGGGGTTGCGGCCACCCTGCAAACTGGAAGGCAAAAGGTGGATGGCAGAGGAAGAGGCTTGTGCTGAGGGGAGGGGGGCAGGTCAGGAGAAGACAGGGGAAGGCACCAAGGGACAGCATGGAGGAGAGACAAATGCCAGAGGGCCAAGTGGAGACAATGAGGAAAAGGGCAGGAGGGGAGGTGTCAGTGGGAGGGGGGACAGGGTGATTCTGGGAGAGGAGAGGGTAAGGGCATTGGGGGCTAAAGGGGCAAGGGGGAGGTGCTGGGAGAAGGCTTGAAAGGAGGGGTGGGCATGAGGAAGGTGGGGATGGAGCAAGGCATGTGTGAGGACACAGGGGCATGAGGGGAATGGGGGCAGAGGGTGGTGGGGGTGGGCATCAGAGAAAAAGAGGGCAAAGAGGGCAGGGGCAGTGAGGGAAGGGGGAGGCACCAGGAGGGTGCAGTGCTAAGGGAAGATGCAGGTGCCAGGGGATTCTGGGGGTGAAGCAGAAGGGCAGACACCTGCAGGGGAGGGACCAGCACCAGAGAAGAAAGGCAGGGCAGGTGTGTAGAGGGAGGTGTTAGGAGAGGGGATGAGGAGGGGTAGCTCACATGATCAGAGTGGGGCTACTGGAGGAGTGGGCACAGGGGGGACACCTTTTTTCTATTTTTCTCCAAAGGGGGGCCCTGTGAAATTGTGCTGCCCTGGGCCCTGAAAAACTCTCATCTGCCCCTGGTGCCAAGCTCTTGTCCAGGGGCTTGCTGTGGTGTCTGCAGAATTGGGGCATGAACATGCTGGAATTTGCTTCCATCCCATCACTCCAGTGCTCAGCTAAGGTGCTGTGCCAATGCTGTGTGGGGCTTTGGCATGGGCAATTGGTGCAGCCGGGGCTGGGGCAGGCAGGCCCCCAGGCCCACCTACAGCCCCTCCCCCTCTACTGAGGCTCCACCCCCAATGGGATGCGGAGGAGGCAGGGCAGTGAACTGAGCATGCCCCCACAGGAGGGGAGGTGGCAGAGCAGTGCACTGAGTGCTTCCCAACACAGTGCAGCTCCCCCACCTTCCTGGAGCACCAGGGGAAGAGAGGAGGCTGCATGGTTCCAGCCTCCCTGGCCAGAAGCATGGGAAGGGTGGGAGATGGGGGCAGCAACATGTGTGTGTGGCTGTGCCTGGAAGTTTGGGAAGGCAAAGCCTTCACCTGCTTGGGCTACCAGATGTCTGTGGGCTTTGGCAAACACAGGGCTCCACTCTTCCTGGCCAGTGCTCCAGGCTAGAGAGTCTTGGGCTTTTCAGGGGCCCAATCCAGTCAGAAGCAAGGAGGGAAAGAAGGATCCTGCCAGCCAGGCTGTTAGTGAGCTGAGTCTTTTGAATAGTGACTGGTTCTCTGCATAGCATCAGGAATGGGATATGCCCCCCCGAGAGGAACACATGAGAACAGCAGGACTGGAGGAGGTGAAGGGGCAAAGCAAGGAAAGGATGGAAAGAGGGGGAGCACATAAAGTGCTAATGGGTGGGCAGCAGAGTCAACATGTAATTGGCCTCCACCTGGCACCTGCCCGCACTCAACAACCACCTGCAGCTTGCAGCCAGTGCAGGCCAGAAATGAGACAGGAGACATGGCCTTGCTGGTCGTGAGCCAGAACACAGAAGGAGCTACAATGAGAGACCAACAGGGGAAGCAGCCAGCCTTGAACATTGTAGCCTTGCCCCACCATGAGCACTGCACACCCATCTTCATCATCAGTCACTGGACCCTCACAGCTGGTGAGCAGGTATCCAGCCAGCAGCCACACCCACCAGTATTGGTGGGAGGGAAGAGAAAGTATAGGACAAATTTCCCATTTATTAAAAAAAGTCAGGACACCCACAGGAGGGCTAAAATATGGGATTGACCCTTTAAAAATGGGGCATCTGGTATCAGGGCTGTTCCCCACTCTGGGTGTAGAAGGTGGGGGCCTGCAAAGATTTTAAATGTACCTTGCCACTACAGACACTGGTTATTGCAAAAACTTCCCCCACAATAAAAAATGTACAGATTTGGAGAAGGGGGGGAGGGGTGTAGCTGCCACCATCAAGTGACTTTTATTTCTAAAACTGGGGAGGGGCAAACACTTGAATTCACCCCCCCCCCCCCGGAGTACCCCAAGCTCTTCTGCCATGAGAGAACTTGAACAAAGAAAAGAGAAAAACAAGCTGCAGTCTCTGATAGCTGCAGTCTGAGGCATGCAGACACACACACACACACACACACACACACACACACACACACGTTCCTATATCTTCCAGGACATAAGAATCAAATCATCACCTTAAAAAAGTGATTTTTATTACAAAACAAAAGATATACTTGATAAAGCAGATTTGGTGGCTAGATATTACAGAGTAACTAAGGGAAACAAATTAAAACACAGAGAAAATCTCTGGGAACAATGCTTAGATGGTAAATGGGGTGAGGAGGCATAATTTCACACAGAGCAGTTCAAACCCAACCACAAAATAAGGAATATATCCTGATCATGGATAGATTAATTTTTTCCCTTTTCTTACTCCCAATTTTTTTTTTGGTTCAGTCCAGTTTCATGCCCCAGGTTTAAATCATTCGGTGTCTCTCAACTCCTGGTTTAACTTTCCCACACAAAGAAAGCAGACAGGGGGTCACTAGTTCGGATTGGTCCTGCCTTGGGCAGGGGGCTGGACTTGATGACCTCCTGAGGTCTCTTCCAGCTCTATGATTCTATGATTATATATCCACCTCAAATTTTAGCCCTCTGTCTCATTTGGTTCTCCTGCCCCCCCTCTGCCAACACCCTTGCTAGCTACTTGAGTTGAACCCTTTAGTCACTGGGTGCTCGTCAGCATTCCTCCCATCTATTACATCTGGTCACACAAATTAAACAAGCTCCACCCATTCTGAACCTCTGTGACCAATTGGCTTCTGCAAGTTGCTACACTTCCCTGCTGCATTTGAGAATTAGCTGCTCCTGTGCCTACGGTCACATTCAGAATTCAGAGCATGGCTAATACAACCATGCAGGTGAGAACTAAGGAGGCGGCTTTACTTCCCTTTCCTCTCCTACTTAGGAGTGTAGCCTGAGCACACAGTCTGGCCCTAAATGGCATCCCATTCCATAGCATGCTCAGAAACCTTTGACACGATGGTATAATTCCATTTCTTTCATTATCAGTGCTCCATGGAGCAAAAGTCAGGGGGAGGGGAACCTGCAACCAGACTTTTTCAAAGTACTCTTTGGCTTTAAATTCTAGATACTATTTTGTCTGCAGCCAAGGAAGTGCTCCAGCAACTGCAGAGAAAATGCTCTGTGTTCTTGCCGCATTTTGTTTTTACTGAGTGGTTGTATGATGGGATGCAAAAACAAACCATATATTACAAGGAGAAATCACTGAGACTGTTTATTTCCCAACTATTTGCACAAAGCTGTTGTAAAAATTATTAATGAATAGCTCCATTTTCATATACACTATTCTTATAATATAGTCCATTTGCTTTTGTAAACATGCCAGAAAGGCTTGGGTGACGGGTAATTCACAGCTTCAGTACTTCCCACTAATTGAACAAGGATGAAAAAGGGAGAGCACTAATCAGAACTGATTTCAAATTCTGCTCACTTGAGGGAGTGAAAATGGATCTTCTCCCAAGAGGAAATATTGAAACTGCATTAAACAGACAAGACCTGTAATATTCCATGTCTCATAGGAGAGACAGGAGTCTAATAAACTGCAAAGCATTTCCCTGTTGAGCCAGAACACCAGGAGAAAGGAACACATTTTAATGAAATGACTTGTCTGCAAACGTGCAAGATAATGGTTACCTTTCCACAGCATTTCAGATCTACTCTTCAGTCACTTGTCTGCTGTGAATAGAGGGTTTGGCTGCTTGCCCCCCCCCCCTTTACTCATTTTGACTGAGACAAAATCTGGTTCTATGGAAAAATATTCTTTGTGCCAAGAACTGTTTTGTTTCCTGTAGAGTGATCCCACTCTTTCTGGACTCAGGCCTTTGCTTGATCTAAGAAATTTTTGTGACAAAGTGGGTGAGATCGTTTTCCTTGCACAAAGTTTTTTAAGAGTTGCTGAGAGCTCTGATTGTACACAAATCTTAAAGGAAACTACTGATTTTAAAAAGGGGGTGCCTTGGAATACTAAATGAAATAGGAGCCATTGTAATCAACAGCTACTGAAGGATTCCAAAGTGTCCAAAGAAGAACACAGGTGAAGGTCACTGCATACAGCAAAATGGAGTTTTCAAATTCTGCTTCCCTTCCTGGCATTCCTTGTTCTGATGCTTACAGATCTGAATTATTATAAGTTGTATTCATATAGACCAGGATTGCACTGTGCTAGGAGCTGTGCCCTTAGAGCTATGTGTCCTAGAATGCCTAGGTCCTGGTTAGAAATCAGAAAAAGGGCATAGCTGGACTCAGGGACACCAGCTGCTGGAACCAGTGATTCAGCACGGCCTGAGGCTCCCAGATGTTGCTGCTGCCCCTAGTTCTTTAAATCGCTGCTGGAGCCCCAGAGGGCACACTCTGGGTGATGCTAAGGGCTGGCTGGGGCATGTCACTATCCAGGGGGTACTGAGTGCTGGTTGCCACCAGCTCCATCCCTTCTGCATAAGGCCCTGCCCCTTCCAGGAGTGTGAAGCTTCCCCCTCTACCTTGCCCAGGGGTCCAGCAATTGTCAGCCCCCCTAGCTGGACCTGAAACCTTCCTCAGAGCTTTGACATGTACAGCCATTTTAATGTGCTTTCCTTTTCTTCTTTTGGAGGCCTCTTTTTTTTTTAAATTAATCCTTTCATTCAAAACTAGTTTAAACCAGATTTGTACTGTGGGATGAGAAATTACCTGCCACCTGTTCATTATTTCAAATTGGATTAATCTCTTCACAGTTATTTTATAGACAAAATTATTTTAAGATTTATACCAAAATGGGTAGAATAGTGCCTGATGCACAGACAACTGCTGCTTTACTTATATTAATGTTTCAGATTAAAGTCAATTTGCCACATTTTTTGTCTAGCATTTAGGGTATGTCTATACTACAGAGTTTTGTTGGAAAAACAGCTGTTTTTCTGACAAAACTTGAGGAATGTCCACACTGCAATTGCGTTCTTCTGTAAGAAAATCGAAAGAACAGAGGGGTTTTTCCGGAATTGGTAATCCTCATTCTATGAGGAAGAAGCCTTTTTTGTGAAAGAGCTCTTTCACAAAAAGGCGTGTGTGGATGGGGAAGAGGGAGATCTTTCGGAAGAAGAGGAAAGAAGAAAAAGCACAGGTGTCCTGGTGGCCATTCCATCCATAGCAATCACAGCTTACATGCAAGAGAGCATCCATTCAGTCTGGACACTCTCTTTCAAAAAAGCAGATCACTTTTTCGATGCACTTTGGCAGTGTGGATGCTCTCTTTCAGAAGTTTTTTTCGGAAGATCTTTTCTGAAAAAAGCTTCTTCCGAAAGAAGCCTGTAATCTAGACATAGCCTCAGAGATAAATGAGAAAACTGATTGTTAGAACCTATAGTAGGCATTGTTCCAGTTTCTTCATGAGAAAAGTCTTTAAAATGCCTGCTGTGCAATATGGAATAACATAAGATAGATGTTTTTCTCTGGTTGGCTGTTTTTTAATTTTATTTTTATTTTGAAATGGTGCCTTTCTTATTTGACCTGGAATTCACATTTGAAAACCAATTCTTCAGAGCTGAGGTAGCGTCTCATTTAGGGATCTGAAGTCATTTTACAAAAGTGATTTTTTGAGGAAAAGAGTCTTTCTGCAATACCTTTTGTTTGTTAAAGGCTGTGTTGGCATTCATCTGGCGTGGTACCATGGTGCTAACATTTAACACATTGTAGGGGGATTTGCTATCTGTGAAAAGTCTGTGTGTAAAACTGAGAAAATGCACAGTTTTGTAATTGTCTTCCAGATGCTTTTATAATTTACACCTTTTCTATAAATTCCTATGCTTAGTACAGAAAGTTCGGAAGATTCACATGGTAGACACTTAACAGGGAATTTTCAAAGATGTGCATGTAGTTCTCACCAACATCTGCCCTAATCATATGCCTAAATCCCAGCACAATACAGTACAAAATCCCTGCATAACAGTTTGAAAATGTAGCTCTTTTCAGATGCACTTCTCCGCTATTCTGAATGAGCTTTGTTCAGTTTGTCTACAGAGGTACTTCTACACAACATTATTTCAATATGACTAGCATTATTTTGAAATAACTTAGTCCGCATCAACACAGCAGTTATTTTGAAATAATGTCAAAATACTGGAAACCAGAAGGCTTCTTACTCCAACTCCTGTAACCCTCATTGTATGAGGAGTAAGGGAAGTCAGAGGAAGAGTGCTCCATTTCAAAATAAGTGCTGCTTAGATGCTCCCAATTTCTAAATAAGCTATTTTGAAATAAGCTACACAATTGATGTAGCTCAGTTTTCATAGCTTATTTCAAGATATGTCCTGCCATGTAGATGCACCCAAGGAGATTAATTATTGCACTTTTGAGCCATTCCCACCCATTCCACTACTCCTCTCCTCACTTCATAAGATCTTAAATGATGTTTATAAAAAATACAAAACTATTTTCACAAGACTAGAAAATTAAGAGGAGTGAACAAATCTGGCCTCGGTCTAGGTCTCAATGGACAGGTGTCAATATCACAAAATTTACACCCAAAGTTGATATCAACTCATCTCTTGGGCTAGGTCTACACTGCAATGGTAAGTCAGAAAAAGAAAAGCAATTTGTGGTACACAAATTGCGTATCTTTTTCCGCTTTACTGTCGAAAGAGGCACCAAATTTTGGAAAAAAGTGCTCTTTTGACACATTCCTTATTCTTTGTAAGACAAGGTCTACGGGGATGGTGAAAGTGCACATTCGCTTTTTCAAAATTTTTTCCGAAAAAGCGAACACGGCATTCCAGTATCCTGGAAAAGCAATTCAGTCTAGAGGTAGCTTCACTGTCTCCTTTTGCTAGTGTAGTAAGTTGAGGGTCAGTAACTTGGAGTCAGCAGGCCTAAATAGAGGCCTGTAACATGAAAACAGCAACAGGCCTGCAATCTAGTGAGCAAGACTTTGGTTCAGTAACACAGGAGCCAAGAAAGAGGCCCTACTGATAACTGTGTAATTGTGTAAGTTAGGTGAAGCATGGAAAGACACAGGGAAGCACCAAGTACAGACTGTAAGCCAAAAGGGAGTAACGGAACATCTTAAGGAATGTCCTGGTACAAGAACTCCCTAGGAGTTAGGCACATACCCACCTAGGTTCAGGACCAGGTTGGAACTGACAGGATGACAAATAGAAGGTAAGCAAGGAGTGAATTAACATTGAGAACAAGTGATTCCTTCCTTTCTCAACAGAGATTTCAATTCTGTACTTAGTTACCTTCATGTAAATCTATTAGTTCAGATCCCCTTCATTTACATTGGTATAGTCTTGTAGCAATTCCATTGGAACCCACACAGTTAGACCAGATTAGACCACAATTAGTATCAGAATCAGGCCCTTTGGTTTCCAATGTATACCGCTGTTTACAGTGTGATGTTACTCCAGACTTATGTTGCTAGAAGTGAAAAACAGAATTTATAGAGTGGTGTAGTGTTCTGTGAATTCTCCTTCTGCACACTATTTTTCCAGTGGATTACACTGTACCCCATTTCACAAAAATAAAGTAAATCACTGGAAGATTAGGGCATGGTAACATTATTTTGAATGCTGAGATCTATTAGTTCTCGTGCCTCCAAAATAAAAATGTCCACAAGCCTTACTGAATGTCTGAATGAAATAATCTGTCTTTTACAAATACTTCACAAATCTATTCACTCTAATTCTTTCTATTCCACTGCTGACTCTCCCTTCTCCATTACACCAGCCACAAATTATTTGCCTTCACTTTTGGCCTATTCACACCAGATCTTATCATCTCTGGTATAATGCCTACCAGTCTCCCATTTGCCTTTCTTCATTGCCCGTTTTGTAAAATTTCCATGTAGCACCTTTCCTCATCCTTCCATGTTGCCTTGTACCTGGAAGGACTTTGTTGCAAATCCATGTCATTGTCTTCTTTGAAACCGCTCCTTAAAACTCTCTCTCTTTTAGATTGTCTAAAAAAATAAAGGCAACAGGTAGGCAGCTGATTTTCTTTGGCTACTTTTCTCCCTGCAGACCAGTATCGTCTAATTGTTTTCTTGTGCTCCCCCTGTCTGTTGATCTTCTCCACCTGTTTAAAGTTATACACTTAGTTGGTTTACAGTCTCTAAGGCAAAGACAGCCTGTTACATTTTTGCATGTTTCTTAGCAAAAGTATTACTGAAATCAGAAACAATGCATATTTTTGTTAAAAAATTGAATGATCATGGAGCCTGTAGTATCTGTGATGAAGGATTTGTGTGCTCTTAGAAAATGTTACAGAAATCATCTGGTCTCAGGATTGTTAATTGGGTGATGACAAATTGTTTCAGTAGTGCAGTTGCTTCTAAATGTTTTGCTGGTTTTACTAGCACTCTTTGTCCAGCAAGGGACTTTTATGTGAGTGGAGGGCTGTGAAAATAGGCTGAACTGATCTCTCAAATTTTAAAGAATACACTAGCTCTTCCACTGTCACCAACTTCTAGTTCCACAGTACTTGAAATCCTTTACGCATCAGTAGAGTGGGTATAAACAGGCTTAAGGCAGGATAAAGTTTAACTTACTCTACATTAGGCATCAGCCTGGAAACTGTCCTCCTCTGTACAGTATCTTTCTGTTTGCTTTTCCATTGTCTCCAACATCATGCCCTTTAAAAGGCCACACAACATATGAGCTTTTATGCACAACTGTAAGAAGTAGTGCATAAATGTTGAGCATGAAATAGCCACCAAAGGTACTGCAATTCAGAAGCAAAAGGTACATTTCTGAGTAACAATAGTTCCCAAGATCCAAACTATGAGAGGTGGGTAATTTACTGATGGTCTATGCCAGCAGTAAATTGTTACCTTCCTTCATTCTGGGCTAACTCTGCTACTCTGTCCAGGCTATAATGGGTAGAGCTAAATTCTGCTCATCCCTCACCAAAGTCTTCATGATTTCTCACATGTGGCTAAATGGCCACATTCTAGGTTGCCTGTGTAGCAGAAGAAGAGGTTTTTTACTATTCAGAGTCTAGCTCACTGTGTGCAGGTGTTGGGCAAGGATTCCAGCACAGAACCCAGCCATTACACGTCAGCTATGACCTGCAAAGGCTCTGCCATTTCCAGTTTGGGGCCTCATAAAATCATTTTTAATTTCCCCTCCATGCTAGAGAACTGAATTATGAAAAGATTCACCAGGTGCAAGCATTTGGCACATTCCAGTCACATCCCCCATTGCTATTTGATTAAAGTAACAGAGAATCCAAAATGCACAATTTCTACTTGGACAGACATAGCAACATAGTTCTGTGAGGTGAACAATTCTAGACCAGCCTTTAAATTTGAAAATCACAGGCCATACCACAATTTCCCTGTCAAAGTGATAACAGAGCATGCCCAGCATTTGAGAGCAGGTGACGAAAAGTTGGCCTTACACAAAATGGTTTTCACTGGGAGAACATATGCCCTTTTGTCGCTTTCCATCATCTTACAACACCACATAATTTCATTGAGATAGTACCCCATCACTGACACATCCCACGGGGCTGGCATTTAGAAAGGGATTAGATAAGAGCTCAACCAAGAGCAACCTTAAATTAGAAAGTAATAATCTTATTTTAGAAAACAGTTAAAGTGAGTAATAAATCAGGGAGATCCAGAAGGGGATCTGTTTGTCCCTAGACTTCTGTGTATGAGTAGCATGGCAGAAAGCATTCTTAACTCCCCTTCAGACTACCAAATTGAGTTACCTACAAGAGGGTTTCCAGATGTTCCAATTAATCATTAGGACACCTAAAACGGAGTTTCAGATTATGGATGTGATGCTGGTTTCTTAAAAAATGTCTTGTCCTCATTGCCAAATACAGTCGGTCCTTCTTTTTCTCTGTGTGTTTAAAATAGGAATAATACTTATTTAATAGAATTGTGGTGAGGCTAAATTAGCTGTTTGTTAATCAAGCTGAGATCTTTGCATGAGAGGCAGCATAACATTGAAAAGTATTATTACTTCACTGTTGTGTTTTCCATCCTGAAGTTAACATAGATTAGCATTCAAAGTGGATGTTGAATTTCATTTCTACTAAATTCCATGTCCCCTTAGAATCTTTCTCTCTCTCTCTCTCTCTCTCTCTCTCTCTCTCTCAGAATGCACCCATCTCACACTTGCAAAATCCTGTAAAATCTATTTTTGGACTCTATTTTTAAAGCCAGATTCTCCCCACTTTTACCATGAGCAGCAATTCAGAGATACTATTCATGGAATAAAGATACTAGAGTGTAAGGAGACAGAATCTGACATTAATATGTTAGGCTTCAAAAATAAGAAGTAATGAAACATGTAGGTTCTTATACTTGGATGTTCATACTGAGGACTTGTATCCATTTAGTTATTTGATCTGCACAGATCACTTTTGCTAGGCGACATCTGCACTCGGAACTGGGGCATCCCCAAGTCAAATAGGCATACGCGCAGTGCCCCAAAATGAGCTAGCAAGCTAAAAATAGTAGCATAGGCATGGTAGCACAGGCAGCGGTGAGTGGCACCATGGGTTAACTGTCCTAAGTACAAACCTGCCCTCACCTTGTGAATACATACTGAGAGCAGCTTGCCATGGCACCTATCACAGCTATACTACTATTTCTAAGCAAGTTAGCTCATGAGAGCTAGCAGGAGGATGTCAGCTCAAGCTGGAATCTCTAGTCCATGATGTAGACATAATCCCATAGATGTGAATCTGCAGACTTTTAAAGCAAATGGACAAATTTCCATCGAACAGTGACACAAGACCAGAACTCCAAAAATAAAATGGGATTTTGCAGCTAGCATGTATCTCTTCCACTTCTTAGAGTTCAACTCTCTCAGGTGTTTCTACAAATTTACAGATTTAGCTGTATATTACTATTTAATTGTCTTTTATGCCTTGCTGAATGCACAAACAAGCTGTGCCTAAGACCAGACAACACTAGCGGATCAGAACAATCTAAAGCATTAAAGACTGCAGCATTTGGGAGCATGGAAGTCAGTAGCATGAAACATGTCATACATTTGCTTCTTCAGCTGTGACATGTCACCTCATCAGTATCTTGCCTCTGGCAACATTGCAACCACAATTAAAAAAATAGGGAGATTTCATTTCAATAATGTCCAACAGTCTGTTTTACAATTTCTATTTTTCATTGGGTTCTCCCCACACTGTTTCAAAATAAACTAGAAAGTATTTGTAACCATTGTAGTCATCACAGAAGCCTGACATTTCAAAAGATTATGCCAAATTAATTTTCTTATACATTTCAGAGCTCACTCATCCTGGGTGGTGTTTCTCACTTATGAATTTCAACATCCTGGTCTGAACTGCATAAACAGTTTTCCAGCATATTGAGTGAAACCTATAAGAACAGCACCACATCTGTTCTAAACAGGCAAAATAATTGTAACAGAATTGAAACCCTCTGGGAGATTGTTCACATCCTCCGTGCTAATATTCTCAATGAAACCTAAATGTTATGCTACTACCCTAGAACATATTATGCTGACCTCGTAATTAAAATTGACATCCCCCAGGCACCTTTTCCATGTTTTTAAAATTCTGTTTGTCTGTCCCAAGGCATTACCATTCTTCTGCTAATTACTGAGCTATGACTAAATCTGAAACTATGACTTCAGTAGAAGTCCATGAGAGAACGGATGTCACCGTGGGGCCTGGGCAAGCCTGTCACTTTTATTTGGCACTCTTTAGTTCGGCACAGAGACGCTCCCCTGATAAGAGCTAAATCTTCCCATCCCATCTGAGGGCTGAGTTCAGATAAGCAGCTAAAATGGAGACTGGTTTCAGCAGCATGATTCTATGGTCACTTGTATGCTTGTTCCTCCACATATGGATGCACATTGGTTGCACATTTGCACATCATAACCAGGTTAGGCAAATTGGATCGTCTCACAGGGCTGAAGTCTGGCTAAAAGAGATATGTTTATACCCCCGTTCAATCCTACTTCCGTCCAGATATTGGACTAAATGAAAGCCATCTGAACACAGCCACCACTGCCTGTATTCAGCTTTGTGGGTGGGATGATTCATGAGAAGGAGCCTCTTCAGATGTGAATAGACATTTGAGAGGTAAAGAGATTATTTTCATTCACACATGATGAGGAAAGAACACACAAAAGCTTAATAGTGGAGAGAAACATGACAAAACACTTTAGGAAAGGAAGGGAAGGAGAATGATAAATGAAACTACAAAGGGGTGGTTTAAGTGTACTTAAGAAGATTATAATTTGATCTGGGATTGTCAGCACTGCTTCTCACCTATAACTTAATGATCACATGTTTAGGGACTGTTTTCAACATCATCCAAAAAATAATGGCTCCACCCACCCTGTTGAGGTATTCTCTCAGGCTATGTCTAGACTGCAGGCTTCTTTCAGAAGAACCTTTTCTCGGCAGATCTCTTCTGAAAAAACTTCTTCCGAAAGAGAGCGTCCACACACAAAAGCACATTGAAAAACTGATCTGCTTTTTCGAAAGATAGCATCCACACTAAATGAACGCTATCTCGCATTTAAGCTGTGATTACTATGGCCAGAGTGGCCACCAAGGCACCTGCGCTTTTTCCTCTTTCCTCTTCTTTTGAAAGAACTCCCTCTTCCCTGTCCACACATGCCTTTTTCTGAAAGAGCTCTTTTGGAAAAAGGCTTCTTCATTGTAGAAAGAGGATTAGCAATGCCGGAAAAAAACCTCTGTTCTTTCAATTTAATTTTGAAAGAACGTGATTGCAGTGTGGATGTAACTCAGGTTTTGCCTCTTCCGACAAAACTTTGTAAGGTAGACATCCCTCAGTGTTGGCTCAAAATAAAGTGTCCTCCATATTGTACAATCATCTTCAGTCTCTGATGCACTGTGATAAAATCTTGGCCACATTGAAATCAATGGGAAAAAATCCCATTGACTTCTTTGAATCAGGTTTTCATTGCTTGAGCTCTTTATTCAGAGGTCTTCCATCCAAGTATAAGCCACACTTGGTTTTGCAAGAGAGATCTGATAAGATCACAGGCTAAAAGGTTGCAGTAGCAGATCCCTTTATGATTAAAGAGAAATTTATTTCTATCTTCAAAATGTCATAACTCAATACTTTTTATTAAAATATTCATAGTCCAATAAAGTTCATTTTAAACAGCAACAGGCTTTAATGTGACCTGAGTTGACTACTTAAAAGCGGAAGTAATATATTGTTACCCAGACTTTCATGCTGAACTAATAATGTATTGAAAACTAATTTTGTATGGATCAGTTCAAAAATCCACTTTTAATATTTGATTCATAGGGATCAATTTTTCCTCTTATTTTTTATGATTTGGCAAGTTGCAATACGAAAGTGTTATGTTGTAGTTCTGATTAAACTCAAACCTTACTTGAAATGTTATGTTTAACACTTACAGTTCTGTGCCCTTGCGGAACTATCAAAACAGACATTTGTTTTTGTGCACTATAGACTTTGAATTAAACTGAAGCAGTGACTGGGAGCAATAAATATGTAAACCCATGTGTCAAACAATGGTATCATAGTAACATTTTTTTTTACTCCAGTAAAGCCATAAAATGATAGTCTATGCAATTGTATGGTTTGATAAGCAACCGGCTGTAACCTCTTTTTCCACATCACACACAATCCTGCTACATTTTCACCCATTGTGGAAAATATTAAGGATGATTTCACACTGTCTATGTCAAGGGATTTGATGATTTTCTTTTAAATATCAATTAGTTGTCTCACATATACATAATTGACTCAAGTTTGTTTTATTTATCTTGTAGAGAAATGTATTTGTATATACAATGTGCACCATGTAGAAGGATTTTTTTGTCCTTCTCCTGGAGGCATGATTTTAATTTTTTGCAAACAGATTAATCTATCTACATGACTAAGTGCTCAGGCATATAAATACCTTTGACGTGAGCTGAATTGTTCAGCTGTGATTTTACATTATAACTCAACAACTGCAACTAATAAAGACTGATAGCAAAGTCACAAAGTTTCTGAATCACCTAATGAGCTTACTGGTGCATCCTAAACAATTCAGCTGGCAAGCCTTTTTTTTTTTTTAACATATGTATTGGGATATTTCACCTCTCAAAAAGCAAAACAGTAATAGTGTTGTGTACATTTGCCATTAAATCTCCTTTAAATATACAAGTTTTGTTTTACAACTGCTGTCCTATGCTTGATTGAGTCTTTTTTTTTTTTACCATGATTGTTTGTTTAGCAAAAGGGATGAGATGAAGGGAAAACATATGTTTAAGGACATCATTAATAAAAATCCACAAAAAATCTTGTATAGGCTTTATGTGATTTTTTTTGTTTTTTGTTGCAGGTTCATTATGTATGAGTTGAGCTGAATCCTATGCATGCTTAATTGAAAAAAAAGAGAAAAAAAAGAGAGAGAGATTGACTGATTCTCAAAAAAAGGTGAGCAGCTCCCATTGACTTTAGTGGGTTTACTCAGTATCTTTCAAGATCAACCCTGTAAACACACCTATCAGCATATGGGATGCCATTCAAACAAACATCATTTTGTGAAGTATATCTAACTCAAACATAATTTAACCTAGTCCTTTAGCATATAGATGTGTAATAAAGTTTCAAGTCTATGCCAGATCTGCTTATTTCTTGGGTCCTTTTCAAACAGCAGAATGTTGAGCTTCAAACAAATATTGCAACAAGGTTTCTGGCTCTTTCTGTGATCTGTGCACTTCAACATCCACAAGTTTGATTCTACTTATAAACTGTTTTGATCTACAAATAAGGCTAGACATCTTGCAATGACAAATCATTAGCTGCATCAAGTTATGTTGCATGGTGTAATGTAATAAGACATAATAGTGTACGTGAAGTAGAAATGCCTTTTTGCTACATACATTATCAATTGTTAATTTTTCTAACAAGGCATTTTCTCAAAAACATGGGATTTGGCCCCTACCTGTCATATGTGTCTTTGAAAATCTCCTATGGATTCCCTTTTCTAACTCAAGCAGATTTTATTCGTAACTTATCCATGCAATTCAGCACTTGAGTCCAAATCTGTGATGTCCAATCAGAAACCAGGACTCATGTTTAAAATCTATTTTCATAGACATATGCAGCATGTTTACTGCCAAGTCAAAACCCTGTTTTTGGATTTTGTTACAAATTCAAACTCAACCCAGGTGCATTCATCTTTTGAGTGAAAGTGGGCTATTATGATATCATAGCAATACAACTGCAAACATGTACTTTTGCATGATTTTGATACACCAAGTTTCAACCAATTTATATTTCAAGTTTGGGGGTTCAAATAAAAAGTGTGAATCAAAGTGAAATTTGGGGGCAATGAGCCCCCCCGATTAAACTAATCAAAATACTTTCCCAAATGACTGTGAACAGAAACTCCTGTGTTTGCAAATATCAACCCAGTTTTGGTTACCAACAAATAGACAGGATATAGAGAAACAGGAATGGATCCAGTGGTGAGTGACAAAGATGAGCAAAGGGATGTAATGTAACCGACGTGAGCAAAGGCTGAAGGATAAAGAGAGGACAGGAAAGTGATCTTCAAATACTTGAAAGGTTGCCATAAAAAAAAGATGGAAAAAAATTGTTCTCCCTTGAGACAGATGGCAGGACAAGAGGCAATGGGTTCAAACTACAACATAGCTGATGTAGATTAAATCTCAGGAAAAACTTCCTAACTGTAAGACCAGTAGGACAATGGAACATTAGAGAAGTTGTAAAAGCTC
The DNA here is from genome assembly GCA_032595735.1 of Pelochelys cantorii. Classification (NCBI taxonomy): domain Eukaryota; kingdom Metazoa; phylum Chordata; order Testudines; family Trionychidae; genus Pelochelys; species Pelochelys cantorii. The sequence continues at coordinate 33,531,470 of CM064326.1, forward strand.
CTTCACTGGTGGTTTTCAAAAGGAGGTTGGATAGCCACCTATCTTGGCTGGTTTAGACCAGGGGTGAGAAGAGAGCCTCCATGGGCTGGATTTGGCCTGCCCCCCAGGCCAATCAAGACCTGGGAATGGTAGGAGCATGTGAAGCCTCCTACCGCTCTGCAAGCGGCGTGCAGCGCTTAGAGTGAACTGCAGCTGACAGATGCAGTGTGGGGGCAGGGGGTAAAGACTTCACACGCTCCCCCACTCCCAGGCCCTGATTGGCCTGAGGGCAGAGAGAGTGTGCAAAGTCTCCTCCCACCTCCAGGGGCATGCAGCACCCAGAGGAAACTGCCAGCTGTTCAGAACAGCTGGCGGTGCTCTCTAGGCACCAGGAGGTGGGGAGCAAAGACTTCACACACTCCTCCACCCCCAGGACAATCAGGGTCTGTGGGCGTGGGAACATGGGGAGTGTCCTGGCCCTGCCCCTTCCTCTCGAGGCCCTGCCCCTTTGTGAAGTGGCCCCCCTTCTAAAATTATTTCCCACCTCCGGTTAAGACACAACGTATCCTGAATCTTGCCGTAGGATTAGACAAGACGATACTTGTGGCCCTCTCTAACCCTATTATTCTAAGATAATGTCTCCACTTATTGGAGGATCAACACTCTGCTGATCGATCTCTCAGAGTTTGTTTAGCAGGTCTATTAAAGACTCGCTAAATCGAATGCTGAAGGAGCCACCGTTGGCACTAGTACTCATTGTGTGTTTCTCCCATTGACCTTCTACTGTGGAGATGGTGCCAAACTCAGTTTAAGGTACATCGACTCCAGCTACGTTATTTAAGTAACTGGAGTTGTGTGCATTAAGCCAAACTTTCCCCTGCATTGTAGACCTGGCCTAAAGTCAGGAAAACTGTGCTTTTTTCTCAATTCCAACTATGGCCCTGCAGGAACTTTTAATATGGTCATTCATAGTGTTTAAGGCCAAAAGACCACCAGATCATCTTGTCTGACTTCCTATATATCACAGCCACTGACACCACCCAATACCTGTGCATCACACACAACAAACTAATTTAAACAAAAATATTATAGTCCAGAAGAAACTAAACTGCTGTGCCACAAGCAGAACAGGAGGCACTGAGGTACCCCAATACCAAATGCCCTTGCAATGACAGGGTATTGCAAGTGATTCATATCCCATGCTGCAAAGGAAGCCACAGGGATTTGATTCAGCTACTGATAGTTTTATGGTTATTTTAGAATTCTGTCAAGTTCACCATCAATAACACAGTCATCTTCTAGGACTAGTAAAAATCTGAAGTAATTTTACTCTTGTGAGAATCATTAAAATATTGCATAGGAGAATTAAACCTGCCATCAAAGAAAGAAGCATACACCTGTAGTCCTAGCTTGTGTTTATTTTAAAATATGAGTTATTTTTATTAAAATATTATTACATGTTCAGTGACTGATCTCACAAAACACACATACCTGATCAAGAGAATACATATAAAAGGTGAGGGTTTATGTAACAAGGGAAAAGAAATTAGAATTGGATTAAAATTCTCTCTTTTTCTCTGATGAGAATATGAATCCTCATCCCATGGTACTGCTACATGTTTAATTAATCATTTATATGTAACTAGAAGATTACCTGGCATTGTTTGGATCCTTAATTAATTTTTGGTTTTCTTCATTTAAATCATTGCTGTGAGTGGAGTTGGGGAAAGCGGTTCACTATGCAGGCTGCCCTGGAGAGAGGGCTACACCAGGTCTCTCTTAGGATGCATCTAAACTGCAGGGGTTTTTTTTGGAAAAACAGCTGTTTTTCTGAAAAAACTTTACTTACGTCCACACTGCTATTGTGTTCTTTTGAAAGAAAATCGAAAGAACACAGCGGTTTTTCTGACATTGGTAAACCTCATTCTATGAGGAAGAATGCCTTTTCCAAAAAAGCTCTTTTGGAAAAAGGCATGTGTGGAAGCAGAAGGGGGAGTTTTTTCGAAAGAAGACGAAAAAGCACAGGTGCCCTGATGGCCACTCTATCCATAGTAAGTTCCATCACAGCTTAAATGAGAGATAGCGTCCATTCAGTGTGGACGCTATCTTTTGAAAAAGCAGATCGCTTTTTCGATGAACTTTTGCTGTGTGGACGCTCTTTTTCGAAAGAAGTTTTTTTGGAAGATCTCTTCTGAAAAAAGCTTCTTCTGAAAGAAGCTTGCAGTCTAGATGTACCCTCACTGCACTATTCTCATGAGTATTGTAAGCACAGGATGCCCAACCCTCCAGTATTTGTCAAGCCGCAAGAACCACCACAGGGTGGTCTCGTTGTTGCAGGCATATTGAGAAGTAATTCAAAGTTATTAGTTGTGACTTAACTTTGTAGTGTAGAGCAGGCCTTAGGAGATGCCCTACTACTCCCTTTCGTCAGCTTCATGAGTTAGTCACTAAATTTAGTCTATTTCAGTTATAGATACATTACATATAGCTGAAGGGAAAAAAGGTGTGGAAGTCAATATAAAAACAGAAACCTCAAAAAGTCCTGCTCTTAAGGAGCTGCCTGTTGTTTAAAGCATTTTTACTGACAGCAAAGTCTCAGCAGGTTCCATTTGTTCTCTTTGATTCCGCCACGGTAGGGAACCTATTTGATATTTTACTATATAGGCAGGTAAATAGTCATATGAAAACCTAGTTTTCTTTAAGCTGAGTCTTGCTCGCAGATACACCAGTGTAAAGTCAGAATAACTGACTCTTACGTGAATTCAGTGAAGCTAGTCTGGCTTTGCACTGGGGTAGATGAAAGCAGAGCTTGGTAACCCTTTGTTTTTAGGAAGTGATGCTGTACCATGTGCAGTGTAGTTTGAATGTTTATTCCAGCAATCATCTACCTTTTTCAAATAAATATTTGCATATAAATTGCTTTGAAGAATATATTACCAACTAGGGATGGGGAAAGGAATTGGAATACATTTTGAACCCACCTGATGTTTGTAGGGTTTTGAAATTTTCTCACAAAATAGAATCTCTTGATAAGATCAGTGTTCACAAACATGACTCTTTTTAACAACCAGCAGCTCCAGCACTTCAAGATGTCATCATGGCTTCAATGGAGCAATAAAATATACTTTTAAATGGTGTGCTTCTGAGGTCAAGTTTCCTTCCTCTCATGTTGAGCTGCATGCATATTTAAATGTAGCACTTATTGGCAGGTAATTATTAGCAGCAAAAGCAGCACGTAGATGCAGCATTAGGACTGCTGTGATAGAGTATAATGGTCATATTTGGGCTTATAGTACAAGGGGCTTGGCCAAGAAATGAAATTTGGTCCTGGAGAAGTAGGCAAAGAAATAACGAGAGATACGTGGGATACAAGAACCACCATCTTAAGTGTTCATAACTCATGAATTTGTTTGTTTGTTTTTAAGTCTCATTTTCTTTTTATTGGCCACTTGTTTGAGCCCGTAGGGTGCCCAGTTTTCAAGTTACTCACAGCCCATAGGCAATAAAATTTAATTTTGATTTAAATCAAAGCTGAGATAGCATGTCTCCAGGAGCTTGGATTTCATGAAAAAAAAAACAGATATAATCATTAGATTTCCCAGTAATGACAGTCACATTACCCTGTGATTCCTGAAGTATATTCACGTTCTGCACAGTAATTCTTTGCATTCTTCTTGTCAGTCCGGTCAATGGCAATCACTATGCTTTGAGATAACTTGAAACATGGAGAGAAAGCTGACTCATGCCAAATTCTGCAGCACTGAATTAAGAGATGAAACTAAAGTACCCTATTCAGGTGGCTCCCCTGAGAATATGGGAGAATTAGGCTTAAAAAAATCCAGAAGAAAAAAGACAAATAGTCAATTACTAGCTAATGAAGCATTCATGGCTGTAATAAAGGACAGAATGTGGAAGATGTCCCCCACCAGTATTTTAGACCTCCCCCCCATCTTATTGTGTTGTCCCTTTGTCTCTTTTTGCTTGACCCTGAGAATTAATTACTCCTGTCAATCTGCCTTCTTCTTTATAACTAGCAGGGCCAGCTCTAGGATTTTTGCCGCCTCAGGCAAAAAAATTTTTGCCCTCCCCCCTTTTTTGGTGGCTTTTACACATGTTTGCTCTTTGCAATGTTTATTTTTGTTTGTTTTTTTTTGTCCCAGCATTTTAGCTCTATTTTTTTTTCCATGAAGGCAAAGGTGCTTCAAGTAAACTCCCCCCTCCCCTTTCACTCGCTGCTGGGTCACAACAGCCTTTTCCCTGCCCTGTCCAGCCCCTCCCTATGGACAAGCACCCCTCACTCCCAACCCACAGGGGGAGCAGGGTGCAGGGACAGCACAGAGCCAGAGGGGCGTGAGGACCGGGGGAAGCAGGGGGGCTGGGGTGCACAGAGCCAGAGGGTGCAGGGAACAGTGTAGGGGGTACAGGGTGGTGTGGAGAATGGAAGGCGCAGAGCCAGAGGGATGCAGGGATTGGGGGAGCAGGGTACGGGGTGCAGGGGGGGCACAGGGAATGGGAGGGGCAGAGGGATTGGGGGCCAGGGGCAGTGCGGGGAATGGGGGGCACAGACCCAGATGGGTGCAGGGAAAAGGGGCTGTGGGGTGCAGAGGGGGCACAGAGCTGGAGGGGTGCATGGATCGGGGGGAACAGGGTGCGGGGTGTAAGGGCAGTGCAGAGCCAGAGAGTCACAGGGAACAGGGAGAGCAGGGTGTGGGGAGCAGGGGCAGCACGGGGAACGGGCGGCGTGGAGCCAGAGAGGCACGGGGCGAGGCAGGGCGGGGTGGGCGTCTCTCGCCGGCGAAGGAGGCTGGGGTCCCGGCAGGACTGGAGCTGGCGGGGAGGGGTGGGGTGGAGCCTGGCTGTGCCACGCTCCGCAGCCAGCTCCTGGGGACACATAACCAGAGCCAAGCTCCCGCGGCCCTTTAAAATAGGCGGGGCAGGGCAGGGCAGGTCATTACCGGGGGCAGCTGCTTACCTGGAAATGCCACCCCTGGAAATGCCGCCCCAAGCATGTGCTTGATTTGCTGGTGCCTTGAGCTGGCCCTTGTAACAAGTTCCCCCCTTGCTGTGTATTACCTAGATACAGTGTAAAAACCAGAATAGAACATAATCAATCACCATGATATCTGGTTTCCCCTATTCCACTTTTTTCAGACTCATTCCCAAAGGGTTTAGGTGACTTTATTACTCCTATGGGAATTCTGTGTGGTTGTACAGTTTTACAGGAATCAATGTTGTGCACACAGACTTTCCTTCTCCCACAGAAAGGGATGCGATGGGGTCAGCAGAACCCATTCGAGACACTGCCAGCAAATGCCTAACAGCTGCAGTTCCCCACATGCCCTAAGGGAAGGAGGGGGTGCAGAAAACTCCTCAAAGCATCAGCCTGTTTCTCCCTCTGGATCCCTGAACTTTGATGGGTTTCTGGCCATGACTGGAATCTGGAGGGGGGAATGTTAGAACAATGTTTCCTCAGATCCCGTCCCCTTTTACCCTCCTTTACTTACGCTACATCGATGACATCTTTATGATCTGGACCCATGGCCAAGAAACAGTGGACGCATTCCATAGAGACTTTAACAACCTACACCCCACCATCAATTTCAGCCTGGACCATTCTACACGAGAGATCCATTTCCTGGACACCACAGTACAAATCACCAATGGTAAATTAAATACCACTCTCTACAGAAAACCCACTGACTCCTACAGTTACCTACATGCCTCCAGCTCCCATCCAGGACACACCATACGATCCATTGTCTATAGCCAAGCCCTTAGGTACAACTGCATCTGCTCTAATCCCACTGACAGAGACCAGAAACTTCAGGATCTCTACCAAGCATTTGTAAATCTCCATTACCCACTGGGTGAAATGAAAAAACAAATTGAAAGAGCCAGACGAATACCCAGAAATCATCTACTTCAAGACAGGCCCAAGAAAACCAACAATAGAAACACCACGTGTCATCACCTATAGCCTCCAACTTAAACCCCTCCAACACATTATCAATAACCTACAACCTATACTGGAACAGGATACTACACTCCAAGAGGCTCTGAGGGACAGACCCATAGTCTCCTATGAACAACCACCTAACCTTAGGATGATTCTAACCAACAACCACAGGACATAGCACACCAATACCAACCCTGGAACTTTTCCTTGAAACAAACCCCGTTGCCAACTTTGTCCACATATTTACTCTGGTGACACCATCATTGGACCTAACCATGTCAGTTACAAGATCAAGAACACATATTCCTGTTCATCCAGAAATATAATTTATGCCATCATGCGCCAACAGTGTCCTTCTGCTATGTATATTGGACAAACTTCTCAGACATTTTGCCAAAGAATTAATGCCCACTAATCAGACATCATCACAAGGATAAACCAGTTTCTTTTCATTTCAACCATCCTGGGCATAGTCTTAATGACCTTACTACATGCATCTTACTTCAAGGAGACTTTAACACCAGACTACAAAGGGAAACCTCAGAACTGTCATTCATGCTTAAATTTGACACTTTACGAATGGGCCTTAACAAAGATGCTAATTACCTTACCCATTACAAAGATAGCTTCCCCAATTATCACCCCTAGTATCATTATCTCATAGATACTAGCCATCCCCATCACCCCCCTTCTGTTCTAAATCTGATTTGTCAGTTTTATAATGTGTTCACTTTTTTTCATTGTATCCCTTTGGTATATATGGTCATGCCAATTCTCGTCCAGAATTTGATCTGAGGAAGTGGGTCTGGCCCACGAAAGCTCATCACCTAATAAACCATCTTGTTAGTCTTTAAAGTGCTGCATAGTCCTCTCTTTTGTATTGTTACAGATGTACTTGCTGACAGGTATTTTGAAATAAATGGCCAAAATACTTGAAACTGGTGTGATTCATCATCATGTTCCCATTATGCCTCTGGCATATAGAGTAGGGATGTCATAGTGTAGTCCGTTAACCAATTAACCGATAAGCAAAAGCTTATAATGTTATAGACTACACACATTCCGCCCTCCCCCTGCCAGTAAATTTAGCGGGCTGTCAGCAGCCCAGCTCAGTCCTGGCTTGTGCCAGGGCCGGGACTTACCTCCTTGCGGCTCTGCCTTAAAAGCATATAAGGAACCAGGCGGGCAGGCAGCCCTGTTCAGTTCTGGCTCGTGCCATGTCCAGGAGCTCAGACACTCCCCTGGACAAGGGCTGCTGCCACCCTGCACTACTGCCTCTGTATCAGAGGCATCAGCCTGGGATGACAGGCAACTGGACCATCAGGGATACTGGTTTTAAAACTGGTTCCCCTTGCAGCTCCTGCCTGGCACCCCACGCTCCTACCTTTGGTATAGAGGCAGCAGCATGGAGTGGCAGGGGGCTCCTCGGGAGTAGGGCCAGAGTGCACTGGCTTCTAGCCTCACCCCAGTGACTATAGAATAGTCGACCAACCAATAAGAATTCATGAGGTTAATCAACTATTCAATTAACCGATATTTAACATCCTTAGTATAGGGCAGCAATGAAACTCCTCCATTCCTGTATGTTTCTGGCAAGTCTTTCAATGGTTTCCCAGCTGAGCCCCTGGTTTTAAAGCTTGGCTTCCATAGCTCTTTGCCCTGTAGTTTTTGGGCAGCCTTGTTTCTGCTTGCCTTCCAGCGTCCATCTTATTGCTACTCTCGTAATGGAATCAGTTTCCATCCAAAGCATATGGCCAATCCATCTCCATCACCATTACTTCCTGTTTATCTCATAGAACTGGAAGGGACCTTGGGAGGTCATTGAGTCCAGTCCCCTGCCCTCATGGCAGGATCAAGTACCATCCCTGACAGATTTGCCCCAGATCCCTAAATGGCTCCTAGGTAAATACCTTTATTGACTGTGCTGTACATGGATGATTGGCTGAATGAATGAAGCAAAAAGAAGAAGACAGCTGAATTGCCATCTAACCAGAAATCCCAATCACTCCTATCCAGCCCAGTCCTAGAACCTATGCAATTTAAGGTGGAGCTGTGGTCACAAGACCCCGAGGAGAAGGAGTGCCATAGATTTTTCTTCTACTGTGGAGAATCTGACCACACCCATTATGGCTGCCTCTCACAGGTCGTCACACAGAAAAAGTCAGGTGACAGCCAAGTTGACCCTCAGGACCTGGTCCTGAGAGGGACCATCTTGGGCAGATGCCAAAATGTACACTGCATATGCAGCCCACCATTTCTCATGAAACCATGCCCAAGGCACAGAAAGACTTCTTATATTTACAAGTGTATTGCAGCCCCATCTACCAACAAGGCAACTCAGCAATTCCTCCCTTTAACAGCCACTTATAGTATCTGCAGAGATAAAACACTTATAGTATCTGCAAAGATTGATAATGTTGCATGTCTCATCACTCTAGTGTGACTCAAATCCTCTCTCATACACACAGTGTGTTTGCATCTTGATGAGCAGACAGCTGCTGTATTTTCAACAGTTTTGATGTTACTTCTTAAAATGAAGAATTGCAGTACCACTAACTGGACACAGAAACTTTCAACTCTAGGGCTACGTCGAAACTACACCCCTCTGTCGGCAGAGGGATGTAAATTAGACTTATCGAAAGTGCAAATGAAGCCGGGATTTAAATTCAAATTCATTCAAAAGATCCTGTAGTCCTCAAAAAATGTACTCCTCATTTTTTGAGGAGTATAGGATCTTTCAAAACTGGGCATTTCTGTCAAAAATGCCCCGTCTAAACTGCTGGGTTTTTTCGAAAAGCCCCATTTCGAAAAAAAGCGGCAGCCGCCATTATACAAATGAAGCATGGGATATTTAAATCCCGGCTTCATTTTCACTTTTGATAGGTCTAATTTACATCCCTCTGCTGACAGAGGGGTATAGGTTAGACGTAGCCCTAGATGTCCCTAGATGTCCCAGGGTATGTCTACACTAGCCCCCTAGTTTGAACTAGGGAGGCTAATGTAGGCATTCGAACTTGCAAATGAAGCCCGGGATTTAAATATCCCGGGCTTCATTTGCATGTTCCCGGGCGGGCGCCATTTTTAAATCCCCCTAGTCCGAACTAACTGCCCGCGGCTACACGCGGCAGTTAAAAGTTAATTCGAACGAAGTCCTTAGTTCGAATTAACTTTTAACTGCCGCGTGTAGCCGCGGGCAGTTAGTTCAGACTAGGGGATTTAAAAATGGCGCCCGCCCGGGAACATACAAATGAAGCCCGGGATATTTAAATCCCGGGAACATACAAATGAAGCCCGGGATATTTAAATCCCGGGCTTCATTTGCAAGTTCGAATGCCTACATTAGCCGCCCTAGTTCGAACTAGGGGGCTAGTGTAGACATACCCCCACTGTCTTGTGATAATAATGAAAATATTTAGACCTATATAAAAGAAAAACAAAACTGGCAGATTTAATTATTTTTTTCTGGCAATTGGCAAATCCATAGAACCCTGCCTGTCGCCCTCCCCCCAAAAAAACCAACCCATGGCCAGGCCAGTCAAATATTGGCCCTATACAAGGGCAATACAGTCACCCCATCTCCGTGGGGGAGACAGGGTAGATCAGGCCCCAGACATGCATGCTGTCTCCCAGAGCTTCTCTGTGCGCACATCGGGAGTATCGTGCAGTCTGTCTCAGTCATCAGGATGGAGTACAGGCTGGTGGAGCGCTGGCAAAGGGGCCAACTGATCCAGGGCGTTGTGATTCTAAAGAGTCCAGAGCTCCTGACTGCTGCTGCTGCTAGTACAGCAGGGGCGGTGCTCAGAGCCCTTGAAATTGCTGACAGAGCACTGCCCACACGGCATGCTCTGGGTGGCTCTAAAGGCTGGGGGGGAAGGCAGCACGGCGTGCTCTGGGGAGGTCACTGTCCCAGCTCCGCCCCTTCCACATGAGGCCATGACCCTTCTGGGAATGCAAGCTCAGCCTCCCCACCTTTCCTGGCATGGTTGTCAGTTCCCCTGGTGGAGTAAATTGTCCCTGCCTGTGCAGTGGGCAGGGAAGAGGCCGGGCAGTGATTCTTGTGATGTATTTGAATGTACGGATCAGCATTCAATCTGTTTGTGTGAATTTCCAGTTATAGTTTCTCAAGCAATTGCTTGTTGAAACTGCTGGTATGTAGTGGTTACTCTTTCTTTCTTTCTTTCTTGGAAAGTCAGCACGTCTGTGTTTATAATCAAGAATTAGTGCTATGCCCACAACACAAACCCACTAGCAAGGATGGTCAGATCTCAGGATCCTTCTATGCATCAGAGGCTATGTCTACACTACAGAGTTTTTCTGGGATATCAGAGGTATCCTGGAAAAACTCTTCCGCATCCAGGGAACACATCTACTCTTCCAAAATTTTTTATGAGGAATAAGGGTTCTTCCGAAAGAGGAGGTTTTTCTGACATTTGGCCCCGAGTAGACGAGCCAAATGTCAGAAAAGCCTCTTCCGAAAAAAATCGGAAAAAGGTACGCAAATTACCCTTGTTGCCTGGCCCACATATATATAGAGGCTGGAACAGTATTTTGAAGTAAATAAAATTTCCCCAGGAAAAACATGTATCAGTTTTACTCAGCATAATGGGAGGAAAAACATACAGTTTAGTACATAGTCTGAACCCCTACAGAAGCCAGTCAGGAAAATCTTTAAAGAGATAGTGCCATTTGTTCAGCAGCACCTATCACCCAAGCTCATGACTATAGCAGAAAGCTTTAGATTTCATGAGCCTAATCAGTTTGAAAGTGAATCTATTTCCGTCTTTGCAACAGAGTTAAAAAGATTATCAGAACAGTGTGCTTTTAAGAATGGGCTTAACGAGGCCCTAAGAGACAGATGTGTGTGTGGACTACTTAATGAAAGCAGTCAGAAGAGGCTCTTAACTGAAAAAATCTTGCCTTTAAACACATAGCAGAAATTGGAGTAGCAATAGAAACTACAGCACGGGATACAATAGAATTGCATACCGCACTAAAACAGAAGTTGGAATATATAAACTATCTGTAACCCAAGGCAAGAGCCATTCCACTCAGCAGACACATGTTATCAGTATGGAAGGGGGTTCCATGTTCCTTCTAATTGCTGATTTAAAGATGCAAACTTTGTGGAAGCTTTAATAATAAAGGTCAGATGCAAGTGGTTTCTTGCACTAAGAAATAAGATAGGGACCAACATAAGGTACAAATAGAAAAAGGAAGCAGTAGTGAGGCAGACTACGGGCATGTCTACAATACGAAATTATTTCAAAATCAGTTATTTTGAAATAGTAACTCCTGAAATAACTATTTCAAAATAGTGTGTCCACACTACAGGGAAGCCTCAAAATTAGTCTGAGGCAGGCTCCTTAAATGTGGATGCATTAGCTCGATTTAGAGCCCCAGGAAGCAATGGAGAGTAATTACTCTGAATGACTCTGGGGCGTAGTTATTTTGAAATAGCAACAGTGGAGCATTCACACTACCGCTATTTCGAAATAACTATTTTGAAATAAGCATTATTGCTTATGGAAATTAGGAGTCATTATTTAAAAAAAAAACAGCTTGGTAGTGTGGATGCTCCACTTGTAGATCAGGGCTCTGAGAGTGGAGAAGCCAGTCCAGATATACAGAATGTGAACAAAAATGACCATTTAATAGCCTGGATGGTAGGAAAAAATATCAAAATGGAATTGGAGACCAGCTTCATGGTATCTATTATCTCACATTCAGAATATGAGATAATTTTTAAGAATGCTAAAAGCTCATAATGGAAGATAAATAGTGACAATAGGAGTGATGCAAGTAAATGCAGGATAATAAGCAGGATTTATTATATGTATATGTTGTTAAGGAAGGGGAAACTGGCCATAAGGCTGTGAATGGTTAAGCAAGATTCCTCTGGATTGAGTAAAGTGGTTGCATCATCATTTCCAGACTCCACTAAAACAGATGGAAGGATTACAGTCAAGCATTGGAAATATACAAGGAGGGCATAGGAACTGTAAAACATATGAGGGCTAAAATAATCCCAGATGAAAAGGCACAGCCCAAGTTTCACAAAGCTTGACCTGTCCCATGTAGTATTTGCTCAGGGGTGGACACAGAACTGGAATGTCTGGAGAGGTAGGGCATACTTTCAAAAGTGGCCTGGAGCAAGTGGGGAACTCTTATTGTGCCAGTCAGAAAGAAATATGGTGCAGTAAGAGCACTCCACTGTAAACCTTGTACTGAAAATTGAAAAATATCCCTTGCCTTGAACTGAAGACATTTATGCTACGCTGGCAGGTAGATTCAACAAAATTGATTTGTTACAAGCCACAGATTTTGGCTCTCATCCTGTCAAGACTGGAGCATCAGTCTGGACTGGTAGATCCCTGATCCCTATCCATGATCAATCTGGTTGGCCATCAGAGAGATACGGACCATGGACTGCTAAATATAACATCGATCTGTGGGACAATTTGTATGTGTTTGTCTATGTAAGCATATGTTAGATGCTTTACTATTGTATTCTTGATGATAGATAGAGACATATTGGCATAGTGGCATATTGCCTTTTCCCCCTATAAAGATCCCACATGCTTCTTATAAGCATAACATCTTGTCCACCCATTCAAGGGGTACTCTCAGGCTGGCCCTTGGTGTAACACTTACTATCACCAGCAGACTTTCAACCCAAGGGTGGTACAAAGAACACTCCAGAATGAAACTGCAGCACATGTTTGAAAAAAAAATGACTCCATGGCAACAAGAAGAAAGAGACTATCATTCGACAGATTAAAAAAACAGTGGGGGCCTGTTCTATCAAATCCCATATGTTTTTTTTTAAATCAATGTATCTACCTATGAAGCTGCATGCAAAAATAAGTTGTAGCCAAAAGATCTTTAATTAGGGCATTCAGCTAACATTGGGAGTGGGTTTCTGCCATATCTCAGAACTATGGATCAATATTAGGGAAGCAGTTGCTGTACTGAGAGATGTTATCCTTCAGATAAGTTATTAAAGTGATGTCCCATCTGCTTCTTTCTGATAGTTGTTTGTGATGATAAAGACTTCATGATATTAGTGGGGAAAAGAGGGAATATCTCTGCTGTCCAGCTGGCAAAGTCATCCTTTGTAAAATATTATCACCACAAATTAATTGGCCATGTTACAAAATGTTCATGAGATGTTATGCAGGGGACAACTTTAGCCTGTCCATAATTCCTACACTAAAACTGTTTCATTGTAACATTAAATATATTATGTCAGATGACAGCCAAATGTAAAACAAATGAGTAGTCCTGTGGCACTATATATATATACATAAATATAATATTATGAGCTTTCATGGGCAAAACCCACTTCTTCAAGTGAGATGATCTTGATGATCTCAAGATCATCTCATCTGAAGAAGTGGGTTTTGCCCACAAAGCTCATGACACTCTATCTATCTATCTATCTATCTATTTATCTTTGTTAGTTTCTAAGATGCCATAGGACTACTTGTTGTTTTTAAAGTTACAGACTAACACGTCTATCCCTCTGAGAAATGAAAAAAAGTTTATTTTGTTAGAGTTCAGAAATACTCAGCACTTTTTGGGGAAAAAAGACTACTTATATAACCATCCAAATGTGGACTTACGTGCCTAGCTTTGGGCACCCAAGTGGTAGAATATTCTGCTTTTTACCTATGTTCAATGTCAGTGCTCACACCAATGGCAGTACTAACACCAACATCAGTGCTTACATCGTTGTGATTTCAACATCTCAGTCCAGTACCGATGAAGTAAAAGGACATCACCAATAGACTCAACATTCTCCTCTCCTTCTAGTGTTTCCTCTATTTAGGGGAGAAATTTTAAACTGGAGGAGAGAGCCCAGCCCATGGAAATCTTTCTGTACCCTTATCCCATGGTTACCTGGTCTATAATCCCTTGGAGGCCAAGCTGTCAGTTCTTTTGACTATGCTGGCTTCCTGTAAATCCACCCAGTGGGTATTAGGTGACTTTCATGAGACTGCCAATCACACTTTTTTCCTTTAAGGACCAGTGCAGGCCCTGCAAGGGGGTGTCTGTGTAACAGAGAGAGAGGTGAAAAGTGATGAGAGCAGCTTTCTTGCTGTAAAGAAAATTTGTCAGATACCATAAGATGATTGGGTGTAGAAAGGATTAGCTGTGTTTTAATTGTCTTACATCAAAGGGACTCTTCAGTGGCAGCTGTACACAAAGGAGAAGGATCTTGAAAATTATTTGTGTTCAACTGTCAGGCCAATAACATAATTTGGAATAGAGGTCATACCACAGGCTTCCTCATTGCAGGAGGAGTAACGGTAGTTTGAATTAAGAGTGTTAATTCGAACTACCGAGCCCGTGCTGCATGTAGCCGCGGGCAGGTAGTTCGAGCTACCGGGCATTTAAAAATGGCGGCGCCCGGGAACATGCAAATGACTACATTAGCCACCCTAGTTCGAACTAGGGGGCCTAGTGTAGCCATACCCCCTGTGATTAAGCACCTAAATTTGGGGCTCAGGTGCCTAAGCACATTTGTGAATCTGGGCCTCATTCTCTTATCCTTGCACACTCAAACTTGCAGGGATCATCTTCGTTCAACCTGAATATTTTCTTTCTACAAACAAGCACAGATCAGCAATAAGAAAGAAAGAAAAGGGAAAAAAACAACATTAAGAAGCAACCTCCCTCCCCAGGACTTCTGCTACTGCAAAATGATGACCTCACCAAATCTCCAGACTCAGTAGTGAAATGGAGTTTGCAGAATTATTGTTCGGGGGATTAAATTAACTTTTTCTTATAATAATTTTAATGGGATATTGAAATGATATTGTAATTGAAGGCATGAACAGTTTACCTTATTAGACATCAGACTGCATACTCTTGAAAGTAGGTGGAGGCGAATCTTGGTAAAGAGCAAGAAAAGTGAAGGAATATAATCTGAATGCAAGATTCTGGACATTTGTTAAATTTGCCCATCTGAAGCCTGTTTTGTGAATGGCTTTTTTTGTGGGACTTTACTAACGCTATGACTAGACTACATTCTACTTTCGACAGAGGAATGTAAATGAAGGACTTCAGAATTGCAAATGAAGTGCTGATTTTCAAATTTCACACTTCATTTGCATAATAGATTCCAATCACTTTTTCAAAAAAAGATTTTTCAAAAAATAAAATACAGTCTAGATACGGTTCTTTCGAAAAAAAAAAAAAACCCTTTTTTGAAAGAACCCTAATGCCTGAAAAAATGAGGCTTACAGGTTCTTTTGAAAAAGGGTTTTTTTTTTTAAAGAACCACGTCTAGACCGCATTTGTTTTTTCAAAAAATCCTTTTTCGAAAAAGTGACCAGATGCGATTATGCAAATGAAGTGCAAAATTTGTAAATCAGTACTTCATTTGCAATTTCGAAGTCCTTCGTTTACATTCCTCTGTTGAAAGAGGAATGTAGTCTAGACGTAGCCTAAGATATATACATTTTCCCTTGTATAAAAATATACATTATCCAATTAACCAAACAGGATTCACAAACCCTTTACATTTCTTTGCCCATGTATAAGTTGTTTTAGTATTCCTTGGATAAGTCTCACTACTAATCTTAATAAATACAATTTGATTTGAAGCTTACCTAAAGATTCCAGCCCCCCACCCCCATCAAAGAAGGGGAGCATTCTTAAAATGTAATCCTTGATGAAATCTCTCCAGAGAGACACAGAAGAGATTGTATCCGAAGTAGCCACCCCTCTCCATCATTCTTCCTTTCTTTAAAAAATAAAACAACAACTGTTGAGATTATTTTGCTTGTCCCACAGGACACATGTCCCACAGGACACAATGTGACTAAAAGGCTGGGCGAGAGCCATTCCTGAGCTGATATTAAGGACATGTCTACACTTCAATTAAAACCTGGAGCTGGCCTGTGCCAGCTAGTTTAGGATAAGGGGCTGTTTGTTTGTTGGATAGATGTTTAGGCTCAGGCTGGTACTCAGGCTCTAGAACCCTGCAAGGTGGGATTGTCGGAGAGCACATGCTGTAGCTGAGTCCCAGATGTCTACACCACAATTAAGCATCCCCCTTAGCTGAGCTGGCTGGCCCATGCCAGCAGTGTTTAATTTCAGTATAGACATACCCTAAGAGAGACAGTCATACAGAGCTGGCGGACAGCTTCTTTTCTCTCTTCATTACACATTGAGTAATTTAGGGATAAAGTTACTTGATACCAAATGCCCCTTCCCACCATATATCCACCATTAGAAAAATGAGCTAAGAAGCTAGCTAAAAAATGATGTTCGATAATGATCAGTTCAGGTGCTTTCTGTATTCCCTTTTAGCAAATCCTTATTGCAGCTCTGTAAATGTTACATAAATCACTCTTATATTGTCGTCATCACAAGTTAATACTGGTAAACTTTCATCTGGTCACACTGTGGCTATGTCTTCACTGCCAGTTCTTTCAGCAGAAAATATGCTAATGAGGAACTTATTAGTATAAGTTGCGATCTCATTAGCATATTTTCTGCCAGAAGAACTGGCAGTGAAGACGAAGCCTATGAGTTTAGCATTATTAAAGATGCTCCTTACTACCAACCTCTTATCCAAACTTAAACTAGTCCCTACAAGCCTTTAGCCCATAATCTACTCTAATTATATGAAAACAATCACATGTATCATCACTGTAGTATTGTATTTTTTATATCCTTTGTACTCCATTAGTAATTTCTTGAGTATGTCTGAGCGACAGATTTGCAATGTTATTCACAGATAAGACAGATCAGCTGCAGTGAGGGCTGATTACTTATTTATTATTTGGTTTATTCAGTGCCGTTCATTTTACAGACACATACAAAATAGATGTGCCTTGACCCCAAGATCTTAAAGCCTAAGGATATATCTACAACAGTGATACTCAGAACTCTGTGCTTCAGGATCCAAATCAGCAAATCAACATTACCCAAAAAAGCCATGGTAATGAGAATTCATTGTTTCATTTACTATATTGTTATACATATTTAAATAGTGTGACAGTATTTGTTTTTATATAAATTATTCTCACAGTAAATAAGTTAGTAACAATGAAAGTGGATAACTGAATTGGTTCAACCGTAGTAAAAATGTCCTGATGTTTAATAATTAAATAGCACAGTGTTTTAATATCATGCACTGCAAGAGCTGCAGGAGACACATTAAAGAGCCACGTGTGGTTTGTGATTGGTAAAGGTATGTAGCTGGATTACCCAACTCAGGTTAAAATGGCAGTGAAGACACAGCATGAGTTAAAGTCTATAGGAGAACCTTCCTACATTTCCAGGCAAGCAAGCCCATTTTTGGATGGTATCAAATATAAATCCTAACAATAATACACAAGTAAGTGTCTAGAACATTTCACCTTGAAAAAAAGCCAAAAATGTCTCTTAGACCCTCCTCAGTCATTGTCTAGAATACAGATACTTTTACTAGGTGATTCTTAGTTTTCTTGGGGACATACTGGACAATCCCTTCCATCCTAAAATGACTGTCAACATATCAATGCTACCCTGTTTAAATTAACTTAAGTATTAAAGAAATGTGTAACCTTTCCCTTTGTTCCAAATCTGGGATTTCAGCCTTTTAAAAGAAAAAATCAAGGGTTATTTGGCACTGGCTAGAGTGTGAATATACAAGCCCCATAATAACAGTACAAATGAATGAGACCAAGTTACCTGCTGTTTCTTGGTGCTTGGCCTAGATCTGTCTGAAACTAAAGAATCTTGTTTAGGAAATTGCATGTGAAAAATGTCTTTACTCCTTTTCAGTTTGGTTCCCTGCAATGCTGATGTCTTTCTTCCCTGGTCAAACTCTGCATAGAGCTCAACACTGTTATAATTTGCATTACAATGAGCACCCCCAAACACACAGAAAGAAATAACCCCTGCCCTGGATATTTTAAAATATGAATAGACAAGACAGAGAAATGGTGGAAGGTTCTATAGGTGTAGGGAAGTAAAAGGCCTTGCTTGAGCTCACATAGTAGGTCAGTAGCCAAGAGTCCAGATCTCCAATCTCCCAGCCTAGTGCCCTATCCACTGTACCACGTTACCTCCTTTTAGAGAAAAAGGGCTGCAAAGAGAATTGCAGGGATGAATGAATGCAGCTCATTCGAAAACAAGGCAACAAGCTCTTTGGATCTCCATGCTGATTTAAGGACAGAGCTAAGGCTAAGAAGGGTCAAGGGTCCCTCTAAGCTGTGTGACAGCACAGCCCCGGAGCAGCTTAATGAGCCCCAACCAGGAGCTCAGGACCAGTGCATGGAGCTGCCTGGCTGGGGGTGGAGCACTTCTCCCTCCGCTACAACAGCAGGTCCCTTCTGAGGACAGAGCAGTGAGTCTCTCCCAATCCGTAGGGGCACGTTCCCTCTCCACTGTCTGGGAGAGACTCGCTGCTCTGTCCTCAGCAGGCAGCTGCTGCTGTTGCTGAGGGAGAAGTGCTCCTCCCCCAGCCAGGCAGCTCCGTACACAAGTCCTGAGCCCCCCGGAGATTGAGGTATGAGTATCTACGAGCCAGGTTCTGATTTTATTTGCACCTGGACAAATCCATTGACAGAGGTATAAAAGTGGTGTGAGTCTGACCTGAATCAAAACTTTAATGTGAACCTAGCCTTGGCTCTAGGTTGGTCTCCTCAGTAATGTGGACTTAATTACAAGTTTCCACTGAACTCTTTCTATCTCATAAGATTCACCTTAGTTTAGGAGCTCTCAAGTCTTCTGAATTTCCTGAGACCTGTCAAATGCAGTTCTGTCCCTTGTCCCTCTTGGTTGCTTAAAACAAGCCCTGTAGCTACACAGCAAGCACTAAAAGCTATCAATGCCTCATTTAGGTTCTAGTCTGACTCTCACTGGTGTCATCGGCCTTGAATTTGAGCAGCATTTCCTAGGGGGCTCTCCAGGAGCTAGGAGTCCTGGGAGCCTGTCTGGAATATTGCCCCAGAGATGGGAACCAAGGGCTGTTGAAGGGTATGGCAGGCAAACTGACTGGAATCCAGACAGGTTTTGAAACCTGCCTACTGGGAGGATTCCACTGAAAACTGCCTGGTTTCTCTCAGAATTTTATCAAAAGTGACATGTTCCCATAGGGCAATTTGATTACAGCATATTGGAATTTGCTGATGGAAAAATGCTCCCTGACTAAAGTTTACAACTAGCTCTATGGAGGAGCATGGAAAGAAGTTCAATAGGCCTACTAGCACAGCCAGTAGGTGAGAGACATTTGAAAAGAGTGTTTGGTGTTCTCTAGCTGTCACTAAGGGTACATCTAGACTACAGGCTTTTGTCAACAGAGGCTTTGTCGACAGATACTGTCGACAAAGCTTCTGTCGACAAAGAGCATCTAGACTACATCCAGTTCTGTCGACAAAGCAAGCCACTTTGTCGACATAAGAGTGTAGATGCAAAGGACAGTGTAGATGCAATAATGCCTTCTGTCGACACAACTCTGTCGACAAAAGGCGTTATTCCTCGTAGAATGAGGTTTACCGCCATCGACAAAACTGCCGAGTTCTGTCGATGTTATGTCGACAGAACTCAGCGGTAGTGTAGACGCAGGTATAGTTTTGTTGACAAAAGTCCACTTTTGTTGACAAAACCCTGTAATCTAGACACACCCCAAGTGCTATCTGTACTGAGCACTATATAAGACATAGCCCCTGCCCTCAGGAGTTTATAATCTAAACAGGACAACAGGGCAATATGAAACAGGGAACAGGATGTGTAATCTAGAGTTCATCATTGGAGCTCTTTAGATGGATGTTGAGGCACGTCTCGATTATGCACTTTTAAACCAGCCAATAAACTTTGCTAGTGATAATAATCTGTAAATGTACTGAAAAGGTGAAGTGCTAGCATCAATATCAATAAGATATCCAATGCCAAGAAAGAGGTTAAAAACTGAGGGTGGTAAACCTGTATCAGAGAGGTAAAATCGGAGTTTTGTTGTTGGAAGAGAGAGAGAGTGGGGACTGGGCCAGTATCAGAGTAATTGTAGCTGTTGGTCTCTGTATGCAAGACAGAGCTCTGCTGCTTTGCTGTTACAATCATTCTGTTCGAAGTAGAATAGGGACATTTACTACTCTCTTATCTGTGATTCATTCATTTTCTCTTAAAAGAAATAAGAGCCCACTGCATGCATCCAAATTCACTAGCCACTTGGATAAAATGTACCCCTATCATATAATGTAAACAGAGCTTATTACTCTTGTACTTACTTATCTGGTAAGCGGATTGATCTGCCTCTACTTAAAGGTGATAAAGAAGCCAATGCCCTTGCTATCTTCTGAGATCATATCTTCTCTATTTTACATATTTGTTAGAAGTGAGGATCTAGATTTTTGTTATTTTTACATTATTAAATCTCATGATTAGGTACATCACATCCATTGAAACACCTTTGTGCATTGCTCTCCGTTTCCTACTACAGGTTGTGTCTCTCTAGTCTGGCACCCTAGGGACTTGACCAGTGTTGAACGTGAGAATTTGCTGAACCATGGAAGGTCAATATTGTCTAGCAGCATTACCAACACTTCCACTGCTTACTGAGCTCTTAGAAGACATTTAGGGGTAAATTAGAGATAAACAACAGCACAGAACACTAAGAGCCAGGACTGGTAGCTTTAAACAAACTTTATTGGACCCTGGGAAAGTTGGCCACACCCATGATAAGTGGACATCAGGCTAACTATAATCATGCCGGACCATGGATGTTGCCAGACCAGAGTGTGCCGGACTAGAGAGGTTTAACCTGTATATAGACTTTCTTGCCTGCTAGATGATCTATTTGGAAAACTATGATTTAATATATATATTAATTATGGTATAAGAGCAGAAGATGTTATGTTGTTCCACTTTGCAATAAACAGGTTTCTCACTGGGATAAAATACTCAGCCTTGAAGTTTATTCAGTGAGGAACTTGCTTCTTTCCTCTCAAAACAGTGCAACATTGCCTTTATCTCTTAATTATGAATGTTTTATGTAATTTATAAAACTTTTCATGTGACACTAATACAGACTCCAGGATAAATATTTCTCTTTTCCATTGGGACATATCTGCTTCTTAACAACTGAAACAATAGAAGTAATTAACAGTCTACAGTTCATGTTCATTGTTCAACCTATTGAATAAATGGATGTATCTTATTTTAAAAAATGTTGAAAGATTAATTACTTTTAGGATGCAAGTGAGACAATACTAGTTTCAGTAACTCACACATTCTTTTGGCATGGAATTACAAAAGACAGCTGTTACTCCAAAAGCCAGAGAAGGTAGGACAGATGGATGGGCAGAGGGATGGTAAACTCCTCTGAGGGTTTTATCAGCTGCTTCCCATTCTCTGAAAGGTGTCTGATAATTTAGAGTGTGGTACGATTTAGATTATACAGCAAGTGTGACTAGTTTGACACAACAGCTTGCTTTGGTTTTTAAATACTTTCACTGACTCATTATCCCCTCCTCTTCAGCCCGTGGAAGGGAATCAGCTCAGCATATATATTGGAAAGGATGAAAGTGCTGGCACTGTAGCTCCACCCTTCTTTCTTCCCTGACTTCCCAGGGAAGTTATTTCAACTGTGACAAAATGAGTTTGAGGTAGGAGGTGCTTTCAGGGTCAGGACTGGAGAGCAGCTTGTCTCCTATAGTGTTACCCCTTGCTGGGATGTAAGTCATAGGAATTCAAGGAGAAATTATGTTGCTTGAAGCAACATTTCCTGCTGGGTTCTCTTTGTAGATAACCATGTATTAGTTAATGCAGAGGCGGGGGGTGGGGGCCATGGAGGTAGATAGCCAGGTGGAGACATGTAACTAATATTGGGATGGCATCTGAAGAAGTTTTGCAGCCTGTAGAAAGGAAGTTCCATAGAAGCATATGCAGGGACATGAGACTGCAACCTTACACACACTTGGGCAGATCCTCACCTCGTTTGGAGTGGCATAGCTCTGTTACCAGTTTACACCAGGATGTCTGGCTATGATTTCACCCAATAATTGCCTGGAAGTGCCCCAAAGTGAACATTATGTGATTTTTAATAGCAACTCTGCCCCCTTTACAGGATCTCCATGGGGGATGGATGAACTTGCTGCAGTTTGTCAACTGCAAACCGAACTACCATATCCAATGTGAAAATGAAGGGTTGTTGGGCTTATGCAATAAGCTCTTTCAATGAGCAAAGTGCCCATCATAAAATTTTGGCTACAACTGCAAAAAATCTTCAAGCCAGAAGACTTACATCCCTGACAAAGCTCCACGATTCCAGGAGAGAGTAAAAGAATGTTATAGATATCAATATAGATTTTTCATCCATAGTATGTGGCTAGATAAAATGATTACTGGGAGCACTTCTCCATTCACCTTCTTCTTGCGATAGTGTTGAGTATGTGTGTTTATTCTCCCTCTAATGTATTCACTGATCAAAAAGTCACATTAGTTATTGTGTAATGGGAATAAAAAACTGCATCCAGGAACCATAAACTACAGAGCAAACAATCAAACATACATGTATATGATGCACTGTCAGTGAGTTAACTCACACAGTGTTTCATTTTTCCATGACTGCAACTTGCTTTGCAAAACAAATTATATTTCAATTAAACACACAATACACAGGCAGCAATGAACACTATAGTCCAGACAGACGGACTGAAAAAGGAAAAGCTGTCCTTTCAAAAGGAGGGAAAAATCACATTACACAGAATGTTGCCACTCTAAAGATTCAAAATCTTAAAGGAAGGGTATGTCTACACAGCAAAGTTATTTCAAAATAACTTTCCTAGCATCTACACAGCCAAACCGCTATTTCAAAATAAATTCGAAATAGCAGAGTGCTTATTTCGAATTTGGTAAACCTCATTCCACAAGGAATAACACCAAATTCGAAATAGATATTTCGAAATAAGTGCTGTGTAGACACTTATTTCAAAATAGGGGGCCTCCAGCCTTCCCAGGGTGCCCTGGTGGCCACTCCAGCCTCAACCAAGAACACTCCTCTCCCTCCCCACTCCCCAGAGCCCATAAAGGGGTTGACTCTGGCCACAGTGCCTGTGCCAGCTCCAAGCCTGCTAGCCCAGAGCCAGCACTCACTGCCACTGACCCAGTGGCCCCAAAACATGAGCAGGCAAGCCACTGGCAGCCAGCCCTCCACTGCTCCCCAGGAGCAGTCTGCCACCTCCCAGGAGCCTGCCAGGGCCTGGAGAAGGCGGGAGCCTTCCTGGTCCAGGTTGGAGATCATGGACCTTATTCAGGTTTGGGGGGGATGCCCCCAAAATCCATGATCTCTGCACTAGATGGAGGAACGCAGCTGTCTATGGCAGGATAGCTGCCAGCCTGGCCACCAAAGGCCACATGTGAACCCAGGAGCAGGTTTGCATGAAAATCAAGTTGGTCCGGCGAGACCCCCCAACCCAGAGCCCTGAGCTTCCCCTCCCCCTTCTCCCTTGCTTCCCCCTCCCAGCTTCCTCCTCCCAGGTTTCTCCCTCCCCTCTCCCACCCTCCCTACTGCCCTCACCCACCTCCTTTCCCCAGTCTCACCAGAGTTTCATTCCCTCCCCCCTAGTTTTGTTAAATAAAGAGAGTTTGTGTTCATGAAAATACATGTATCAGGAAGGGGGGTCAGGGAGGTGTAAGTGGAAGGATGTGAGGGAGGAATGAGGCACAAGCCCCCAGTGGGGCAGACCAGGGAGGCTCTTAGTGCTCCTCAGGGTGGAAGCTCTCCCACAGGGCCTCCTGGATACTGACAGCCCCCCGATGGACCTCCCAGATGGCAGCCTGCAGAAAGTGCAGCTGGGCTCACAGCAACGCATCCAAGAGAAGCACCAGAGTGCCCAGGGGCAGCTCTGGCTCCAAGTTGCAGAGTGCTGTGGTGTCCGGAGTGAGGGCAACCAAAGCACGCAGAGACAAAATGCGAGGTAGACAAGCAAGCAGGGAAACCTGAGAACTGTCTGTCCGGGGGGGTCCCTTTAAGCACAGGCCTCAGATAGCCTCAGGCAGCAGCCCCACACAGTAAGTCGTGACCTGCCTGCCGTAACTAGTTCTGGCCAGCCTTAAATGTGATTCAGAGTCACTCAGTGAGGACGCACTCTTTTGAAATAGCAAAATGGTATTTCAAAATGCATTTTGTGTGTAGACATGTTATTTCGAAATAAGCTATTTTGAAATAACTATTTCAAAATAAGCTATTTTGAAATAACACTGTAGTGTAGACATACCCAAAAAGAAAAATAACAGTACATTATTCTAAAACATACGTTAAAAAAATTATGATTGGGAGGAGCTGGCTCAAATTTTGAGTTCTTGGGGTTAATAATACTGCACATATTAAGTGAAAGTTCCCAAGTGCCTTGTGAGAAAAATCATGGCTAATCTAGCAAAAAATGGAGGAACCAGAGTAAAAAAAGGCTGTGCAAGAAAGCACAGCAGATGGCCTACCCAAAAAAATTCAGCAGTGTAAACTGCAAGGGAAACAAACAAATCCCAAAGGTTGATACAAATAAATGTGCACAGTAGGGAAGACACAAAATCTGGAGAAACTTCAGTCAGAAAACACAGTATCAATTCAATGCTTTGAGTTTAGTGCGGGCATCCTAGTTGATTTTCAATGGGATCTTTTATTAAAAAATTTTCCCATGTTTATTTTGAGATTATAAAATAAATGATAAACACAGTAGTAGGAGGGAGGCAACATGTTAATTCAGTGTCAACTATGATAGCTCTCTGATTCAGAGGTAGAGGGTAAGCAGACATTAGCTGTCAATGACCAGTTACCTTGCAAAGAACATTCATACTTAAGGCCTTATAGCCCTTATTCTAATATTAGACCAGTTTCATATGAATGTTTTCTTTAATTTCCAACAATGTGAGAGAAGAATTGGGCCAAATCCCTTAGGGTATGTCTACACTAGCCCCCTAGTTCAAACTAGGGAGGCTAATGTCGGCATTCGAAGTTGCAAATGAAGCCCGGGATTTAAATATCCCGGGTTTTATTTGCATCTTCCCGTCCGGGCGCCTTTTTTAAATCCCCGTAGTCCGAACTAACTGCCCGCGGCTACATGTGGCAGTCAAATGTTAACTCAAACTCAGTCCTTAGTTCGAGTTAAAGTTTGACTGACGCGTGTAGCCGCGGGCAGTTAGTTCGGACTAAGGGGATTTAAAAATGGCGCCCAGACGGGAAGATGCAAATAAAGCCCGGGATATTTAAATCCCGGGCTTCATTTGCAACTTCGAATGCCGACATTAGCCTCCCTAGTTCGAACTAGGGGGCTAGTGTAGACATACCCTTATTGTTTCAGCATATTCCTTTTCTCTGCTCCCAGGAAAGGTCCTGGCCTTAGAGGTACTCTTTAAATTTAATCTCTAGCTACTGAAAAGTTATAAAATAAGGGTTTCTAGGGACACTAAAACTGCTCAGGATTTAGGGAGTGTTCCTGCTACTACTGAATTTGATGGCTAAGTGTCTATTGACTTAAATGGAAACATGATTAAAAAGATTTGCAAAAGCTTCCACTGCTTTGGAGCAGTGGTTCCCAACCTTTTTGATACCAGGGACCAGCAAACCCATGCACAAACTTTAGGAGCACCAGCAACATTTGTATTTTTGCATGTTCATTATGCAAATAATACATATGCAAATCCACAAATAAAATTTTACGAGTCCACCAAAAGCCCTGGCCTCCAGAGTCCTCCAATGCCAGCCCTAACCCCTAGAGACCCCCACCCCTCCATTACCCCCCAGCGCCAACCTGACTCCAGAGTCCCCTGCACCCAACCCCCCAGTGCCAGCCTCCTGCCCTAAGAGCCCCCCCAGTGTCAGCCCTCAGTCCCAAATGTTAGCCCCATACCCATAGGGACCAACCCTACCCCCATAACATCCCTTCTACTAGTCCTGCCCCAGGCCCCCCCAGTGCCAACCACCGCCTCTTAGAGGCCCCCACCTCCAGAGCCTCCCAGCACTTGCTGCGCCCCTGGAGCCCCGAATGCCTGCCCCACCCCCTCACCTAGCCTTGCACTGCCTCACAGCCACCAGCTGAGTGCTGATGCCCAGACTGCGGATCCTCTAAGGCTGTCATACCCGGCTCCACACAGCCCTCCTGCTATGCAGCGAACCTCTCTTCCACAGCCAGAAGAACCCACCCTGCCCTGATAGGCCTGGTGACAGCCCAGCCCCCAACACACACACAGGATCAGTGGTGTCTGCAATACAAGCAACAGGGGTGGGTGCGCATTTCTGGTGGCTCGAGAGTTCCTCCCCAGGCTGTTAACAGTCAGGACCTAGTAGCTTAGCATCACTCAGCCCATGCATGTCTCAGGCTCGGGGCATGCATGCCAGGGAGCCCAGCTCCCCCTTCATGACTCTGACTCGTGCTGCTGGCCATGGCATGTTGGGAAGTGGCCAGATACATGGTGCAGGCTGGTGCTGGCAGAGGAGACTTTGTGGGGGAAGCCACGCCCTGCTGGAGGAAGGGCGGAAATGGTAGACACCCAGCGCAGCTCCTTGGGGCCTCTAACCTGATCCTCTGTAATACTGATGAAGGCTGGGATGTTCATGGTCATGAAGGCTCTGCTCGCTGGTCCCGAACACACCGCCCACAATGGAAAGGGCACAGGGCAGCTACCTGCCATGCAGCCCTGTCAGACCGGTACATGGCTGCCACCAGAGCTGGAACCAGGGCCATGGTGATGCTTCCTGAGTAGGGGTAGCCTCATCACAGCCCAGCTCCAGCCCCGGCACACAGGGGCAATCCGCAGCACCACTCAATGTGGGAAGGTGGGAAGAGAATTTATAGTGCACATGCAGGCACACACTTTATCAGGAACAGAGCTCCACAGTGGGCAGGGCTCATTAGCAGTTGGGGGCATGGCCTGGCAGAGTGCCGCAGCCTGGCAGGCAGGGGTTCATGGCTCACCACCTGTCCACAGACCAGTGGTTGGGAACCATTGCTTTGGAGTACCTGTTTTTGGATATCCAGCTAGAAAACTATTGATGAGATCCTTTCAGATTTGCCAGGTTGGGTTCCCCAAGAATCTTAGTTTCTTAGGAATATCTCAGTCACAGAAATCTCAGTCAGACAAGTGGGAATCACTCTTATTGAAGATGGTCATAGGTTCTTACGTCCAAATGTAAATACTTAGGGCTAGGTAAGTAAAATGCTGTCCTTGTGAAAAAACGAAGCAAGAGCTGATAGGAATCAACTATTTGAGAATTCGCTGCAAGAAGAATTTAGTCATCTGCCAGGAGAATAAAATCTATCTTAATTCAGTTAAATCAAACTAAGCAGAGAAGACAACCAAATAGGTATATAGTATCAAGGAAATAGAGGAACAATGAAGACAAAATACAGAACACATGAATGGACACAAAAAGGCTTGAGAAATGGGGCAAATCATTAAAAAGAGAAACAAGGAAATATATTAAAAGAAAAAAGTGTGAAAAAAATACTGTTGGATCACTGAAAAAAACTAGCCAGATTCACCTCAGCTTTTTTACTGTTGGTGCATCATTTCAATTAGGAGTAAACACTACTAATTAGTAGCATTTGGAATCAATTGAGGATAACAGAAGAAGTTATGGGGCAATAAAATTTAAGGGGTCAAACCTGCACTATTAAAATCAATTGAAATTTTGTTAATTTCAGTGGAAACAGGATCAGGGCCTTGTTTTGTGTTGGTAAGAAAAGGTGGATATTTGTCTAAATAAAAAATATCTAATTTACAAGGAAAAAATATTTACCTAAGTAGTGCACAAATGGCACCTAAATTGGTATCACATTGAGAAGCTTTTAGCATTTATGAGGGACTTGTCACATCATTCAGTAGAGACTGAAAGTGAAGAATATCTGACATAAGCTATCATTATTTCAAAGCTACGGAACTGTGGAAAGGTCCATTATGACTGGAAAGTAGCCAATGTACTACCATTAGCTATAAGGAAAAAGCCCAGGAACACAGTGGGATATTACACACCAGCTAATTTAGTCTCATTTTTTTTAAATTGCTATAAGCTATATTTAGAGATCAAGGAACATATATACAGTAAAATGCATGTCAACTAAAGACAGCCAGCACAGATCAGAATAGGAATAGCATCTCTGAGAATCATAGAATCATAGAATACTTAGGACTGGAAGGGACCTCGAGAAGTCATCGAGTCCAGTCCCCTGCCCTCATGGTAGGACCAAATACTGTCTAGACCATCCCTGATAGACATTTATCTAACCTACTCTTAAATATCTCCACAGATGGGGATTCCACAACCTCCCTGGGCAATTTATTCCAGTGTTTGACTACCCTGACAGACAGTTAGGAACTTTTTCCTAATGTCCAACCTAAACCTCCCTTGCTGCAGTTTAAGCCCACTGCTTCTTGTTCTATCCTCAGAGGCCAAGATGAACAAATTTTCTCCCTCCTTCTTATGACACCCTTTTAGATACCTGAAAACTGCTATCATGTCCCCCCTCAATCTTCTCTTTTCTAAACTAAACAAACCCAATTCTTTCAGCCTTTCTTCATAGGTCATGTTCTCTAGACCTGTAATCATTCTTGTTGCTCTTCTCTGGTCCTTCTCCAATTTCTTCACATCTTTCTTGAAATGCGGTGCCCAGAACTGGACACAAGACTCCAACTGAGGCCTAACCAGTGCAGAGTAGAGCGGAAGAATTTCTCGTCTCTTGCTCACAACACACCTGTTAATGCATCCCTGAATCATGTTTGCTTTTTTTGCAACAGCATCACACTGCTGACTCATATTCAATGTGACTCATATTCAGAGAAGAAGGTTGGAACTTTCAAAGTTACCTCTGCTCAGGCAGATGAAGCAGATGGAGGGAGTATCATGGAGGTAGATTCTTAAAAGTGTTTATATTGGATATTAACACTGGGTGTAGTAAAGCGCTTTAAGGACAAGATGGTCTGTTAGCAGTATCAGCTCCCAGTTGGAAGGCCTTTCAGTCTAGTTCCTTACTGGAAGATGAATTTAACTTCACCCTGAGTTTCCAATGTCATTGCTCTCTTCTTATTAGATCAGAGTGGAACTGGAATGTATGTCTTACGCCTCTCCTGCAGCCGGGGCAGTTGGTAGGGACAACCCCAGGCCTTCCCATTCCACCAAGCTCTGTCTCCGTCTATGAAAATTGTGAGCATCCAGAACCCTGGAGTGACCCTGAAGTTATCCTTCCTGGGTCACTTCCTACCAACTGTCTCTTTCCTCTGGGTCCAGGTCTAATATAACACAAAGAAAAGACAACTAAACCTTCATCCCCAACAGGCAGTCCACAGGGAGGCTTTTTCAGCACCCTCAGAGTAGGTCTGTCCTCTTTCTGCAGTGTTCTCCAGGTGCTGAGTTACTCCCTTTTAAGTATCCTCTCTAGCTGGGTTCAATGTACATCCCATCACACTGTGCAAGGAAGAAAGCCACAGAACAGGAAGTTTGGGTTCAGTGGATTAAGAAGAAACAAAATACCCAGAGCAAAGCACCAATGAAAAGTAATGCATGTATAGAGATTAGACATAGAGGACCAATTGGGGATATCTCACATATAACAATGCAGTATTGTTATGTATATTGTATTTTCCAGTGCTTTCTCCAGTCTAATTTTAAAGGAGTTATAATAGATATTTCAGCACTTCCCTTAGAAGATTTTTCTATAGTCTAGTGGACGTCACAGTTAAGAAATCACATTTCTGATGTTCATCTTTAATTTTTGTTTAGTTTTACCTGATTATTCCTTACAGAATTATAATCCATTGGGTAACAATGAATAACTTGCCTCTCCCTTGGGTTTTCTGCTCTTTAAATACCTTACAAAGTTACTATTTCTTTTGTAGTTGACTTTGAACATGCTATCATAAGTCAAAACATGAAGACGATATCCAAATATAAAAGGAATGTGTGCATCTAAATTCCTGAATGAAAGGATAGGAAATGCAGCTTGATACAGAGAAATGTAAAATAATGAATGCTAGAACAGATAATAGCAGCAAGATGGAATAGCTCTGTTAATCCTTCTCTGACAGAAGATAGAGGGTTGCAGTGTGATCTCTAATCCCAGAGATGAATAATCACATTATATCGAGGTTCGAATATTTACATTTTGGAGAAACAAATGTTCACTAAAAATAAATTAAAAGCGACTTTCTAGTGACCCTCAATAATTAAATAGTTTTGAGAATTTTCAGGCTTTCAAAGGCATGAACAATGGATCAATAAAATCAGAGTATCAACCTATGCTTTTCACCAAGATGACATAAAGCAATGTGATTGCAGCAAAGTGCATCAATGAATTCTAGAGAATAAAAGTGAGATGCATGCTGGAAGGTGCAATAATAAATGCTGGGAGAACAAAGGAGAGGCAGGCAAACAAAAAGGACTGACAATAATAGCTATCCCCTCTGTGCACTCTAATGCGCATGCTAATAAATTGAAGAAATTCATTTCTTCCATCATATATTTTTCTGTTCAGTTAATTTATTTTTACCCTTTTTTGTGTGGCAGGGAGGAGTTTCCAGAGGAAATAATCAGCTGACAGCCTGATAAGAATGTAAAAGAGAAAATTATGTCTATTAATCTGGGATTAAATATTTAATGCTTATCTAATGTGTTACCTCTTCAAAAAAGGGTCTGGATCCATAGCCCACTGACGGCAATGGGAGTCTTTTCATTGACAGTGCAGTTATTCTCTGAACTGTAACTCTAAATGGCACATCCTTGCTACAGAGAGTGTATTCACTATCACATCGTAGTACATTTTACTTCTGTTGGCCTTGAAACACTAGTAAAGTAATCTGGATTCTGTTCTGCCACCTGCAGTACCACAGAAAGTGTTAACTAATTTCCAATTCAGGGCATCTTCTGTCTCATTCACAACCATGAAGCTCCCCAGAAGAAAGGGGGGTTGCATAAGTGTAAGAGAAGGCAGAATTTAGCCCAAAAGAGTCTTTATTAGGGGTTGTGATACACAAGAAGGGAAGCACACAGTTTGATATCCAACTGCTTGCTTTGCAGTACTGTCAGTTAGAAACCTGACCTAATTTTCATCCTAATTTTACTTGTAAACTTGAGCAAATCTGGTATTTGATTACTGAAGCACAATGAACATTAATCTCTCTGATGCCATTTTTCAGTTACTTTTCGAAGTAGAATCATGCATTAACTAATTAATCACAGACCAACGAATCAAATCCATCTATTATATTTATAGAGTGCCTATCACTGCAGTATGTAGGTGCCAATTATAGCTGGCCAAAATTTTCCATTGAAACTGTTTGACAGAAAATTGCATTTTCAACTAAATGAAACTTTTCATGAGATATATCTGCCTCCTGTGGAAAAGTTCAGCATTTTGTCAAAAAAAAAAAAAAAATCAGAATGCCTCAAAACCAAACTATTTTGACCCTGGAATGCTGCTAGGGTGATTCATAGGTGAAGGTGGGAGCCTCATGCTCCTAATCTCTACAACCCAGGCTCCTGTGCGTCATACGAATCACTTCAGCCATGCAACAGCCATGATGCACCACCTCTCTTCAGCAAGGGAGACTGTGGTGCATTATGGGAGATGTAGTCCAGCCAGAGAGCTGACAGCTCTCAAGAGTTCCTTCACTGATTGAATTTTGGGGGTGGGTAGGCACTAGCCCACCTACATGTGAAGCCCCCTCTGCCAGCCAAAAGGGAAGAGCTATGTAGGGATCAATCAAGTCTGGGGGACAATTAATGGCAAACAGGTTGAGGAGTGAGGGTTACGGGGTCTTAAACAGGGAACCTGAGAGGGATGCTGAGAAATGAGCTCCTTTCCCTATTGTAGTCCTAGCATCTGAAGCTCTGGTATCAGTGCTCTGACTCCAGCTCTGACCTTCAGTTTGAGTCCTGGCTCCTGCTTCCTGCTCTAACTCATAGGCTTGTCCATACCCACCCCAGGGGGACAGTAGGAATGAGGCACCTGCACAACAACTACCACAAAAGGCAACATTTCTTTACTAACTCTAGTGCCAATATCCAGCCTTTTATCCAGAACAGTTTATTATTCTTTCTGCTTGCTCAGGGCAAGGTAATATTGCTATATAATGCCACCGAGCAGTTAGTGGGAAGTCATAAGGAACTCCTCCTTTGCATGTCTGATATAACAGCTGTACATAATTGAGCAAGGGCTGCCAGTGAGTTGCTTCCTAGACTCATAAAAAAATGTACCAAAAAAGATTTAGTGGGGGAGGGGGAAGGATAAGTGTGAAGCTCTGGCTCTACCTTCCTTCCCTCCCTTCTCCTGCCACAGGCCAGCCACAGAACTCATTAATAGTGATGGGAATGTATGTAACCCTTACAAAGGTGTTGCAGATTACTGTCCCCTCTTGCACAACAAGGGTGTGTCTAGACTACAGGGTTTTGTCAACAAAAGTGGACTTTTGTTGACAAAACTATACCTGCGTCTACACTACCGCTGAGTTCTGTTGACATAATGGCGACAGAACTCGGCAGTTTTGTCGACAGCAGTAAACCGCATTCTACCAGGAATAATGCCTTTTGTTGACAAAGTTCTGTCGACAGAAGGTGTTATTGCATCTACACTGTCCTTTGCGTCTACACTCTCATGTCAACAAAGCGGTTTGCTTTGTCGACAGAACTGGATGTAGTCTAGACGCTCTTTGTTGACAGAAACTTTGTCGACAGTATCTGTCAACAAAACCTCTGTCGACAAAAGCCTGTAGTCTAGACGTACCCCAAGAGACTAGGGGAGGAATTCTGCCTCAATTAAGCAGAATATCTCCAGATGATCCTCTGGGACAGTATGGCTACATGTCACCTCTTACCAGGTTTGTGCCTTATATGTACAGTCTAACCCTTAATATTGTAAAAGAACAGTTGAGTTCTGGCTGTGAAATGATCAGATTGCCTCTACAAAAATCCAAAATCTCAGGACGCAGGTGGATTTGGAAACAGAGGTTTTCCTGCACATAGATATTTCTGCCATGTGACTCCAGTGCTTTTACCACACTGCACCTTTACATTGTCAAGCTGGAGTTGGTGTTAAAACATGAAGTATGATGTACAGGCTAACTGTCTGCGCTAATGGCTGAATCGATTTACTTTGAAATGATCTGTGCTTTTTTCATAAATTTATGTTTGCATGAGATGCAGTATGCCAAATGGCAGCATCAGTATGCACGTGTAATGGGTATTTTCAGTCCGTGCATTATATGATTTGTACTCTCAAACAGTTTTAAATAACAGTTGACTGTGGTGTTCTGGAAGCATGCCAAGTAGATGAATACTCCTTTGATTTACTATTTGTACATATATTTTTGCATCTGTCATAATTAACCTGTCAATCTACCTCTGCCTACTAAAAAAAACCCTGATGCTTGATATTGCGAACAATGTACAACAATAAAACCTAGAAATTTAGAGAGAAAAGGCCTGATTCTGTTCACTATGCCCTGGTCTACACTAGGGAGTTATTTTGAAATAACCTAACTTATTTCAAAATAATAAGCAGAGCGCCCACAATATCAAGCCCGTTATTTCAAAATAATAGGCTGGTTACTTTGAAATCTGTACTCCTCCTTTCCTTACAGAATAAGCTTATTTTGAAATAATTATTTCAGGAATTATTATTTCATATTTAGTTATTTTGAAATAATTTCCTAGTGTAGACATGCTCTAGAAGTTTTGCCACGGACTTCAAGGGAGTAGGCCTGAGACCTAGTAATGGGGTCCTTTCATACTTATATCCTAATTCTCACTAATGAACTTAAAGCAGCGCGATTTTTAGTCCACTTGTTTTGTGTGATTTCCTGGCTGGGCTATCAATCCACGTAGCAGAAGAATAAAATAAAACTGATGTGTCTATTGCAATCACTGAAATAAACAATGAGATTTCACTAGAGGGAAACTATTGAACAGAAAATGAGGTTCATTTTTACGTTTGTTCAGGGTGTGATTTTAAGTAAGCCTATAAATCCTTATATCAGAAAAGTATGAAACTCTGTCTGAAATGAGATCTCAAGATCTAGTTAATTAAGCCTCCTGCTATAGATGGTCCCATAGCAGAGAAGACATGAAATAAAACAGATTGCCCTAGAATTAAAATATTGTGAGCAAACTGAGGTGACTACAGAGTATGTATGCACAGCTCTTATAATATTTGTCCTTTTAAAATGTTACAGCACCTTAATCAGTGAAAGGTAAAATGCCTCCTTCCACAGCCTCAGACATGGAGAAGTATTGTCTGGGCCAGCAGAGAAAAGAAATCCCCTT
Source organism: Pelochelys cantorii (assembly GCA_032595735.1). Taxonomy (NCBI): domain Eukaryota; kingdom Metazoa; phylum Chordata; order Testudines; family Trionychidae; genus Pelochelys; species Pelochelys cantorii. The sequence continues at coordinate 33,565,648 of CM064326.1, forward strand.
AAGGATTGCAATACCCTTCCTTCACTAGGTATTCAATTTCTGGCTTGAGGGAGAGGGTTATGTGGCTGACTGGTAGGACAGAAAGCTGCAGCATAAACAGGGGAGATGATGGGATCACTGGGCCCCTGGGCAATGAGGACTTCTTGCTCCATGCTCTATACTCCAGGAAGGGGTGGAGCCTGGGGCAGAAGGGGTGGGGTTGGGGCAGCCAGACTTCAGCGCTGTCCAGATGGCACAGTGCCCCTCGCCCAACCCACCAGCCCTCAGAGCCGACCACAGTACGCTGTGTGGGGCTCTGGAGCATGCTGTGAAAAAAGAGAAGGGGGATCCAGAGGTGGATTGAGTAAATGGGCTTCTTTTTTGTGTACTCATTCCCCTTGACACCTACCGTTTGTTGAGTGAGCACCAACTTAACTACATTACACTCTTTTATCTAAGTTAATATGTAAATACTCGTATCTGCTACAACTTCCCCCAAACCCTTATTTAGTAGTATGAACATTCATATAACAAATAGTGATAGCCATGTGATTAATATAATTATACCTGCCCCTGTTTACCTTTGACAACTTTAAGCATATTATGCAGGTGCTTTTAACTTAAACATATGTATTTTTTGCAGCAATTGTAACCACAAATTCACTTATTCAGCAACTTCTGAGGAAGTGGAGTGAGAGGCAACCATGACCTCAAGCACATTTTATGTAGCTTGGAAGAAGAAGGGAGAGGGGAGATAATACTATTTTATACTCAGGATATTCATTAGATAGCCACATTCCTTGTGCAGCTGCAACACTCTTAGCTAGTCTTGACAAGCAGAAAAGAAAGGGGGGGGGGTAGCAATCTTTATCTATCAGAGAAAAGGAATAGTGCTTGCCTGTGCCATACTCCCCTATTACCACAGTAATGATTACCCAGGTTGTTATTTAACATTTACATACCCCAACGGTGATTCTACAGCAATTGCCCCCTTTGCCCTTCCCTGTCTGTGGGCCTGAACATAAATCTGTTTGGCATAACTGAAGAGTTTAAGCTCTTCCTCCTGCTTAGCAGTGCTAATCTGTTCTGGGGGCAACATTCTGGGAATAAAGCAGGGATACCAACAACTGTACTGGGACCAAGTTAACTGAGTGGTGCAGTGGACAACTGTTATCAGCCTTCTGCCAAGTGGTGTGGATTACAGAAGGATGTGCCTCACAGGATGAGCTATTGCCAGATAGTTCTCAGATGTTACTTAATAAAGTTGCAGCTTAGTTAAACTGCATTCCTGGTGTCTTTTGCTGGACACCACAGGAAAGAGGACAATATTGACTAGAAAATAATCCTATTAATACATTTTGTGTTTTTTTGTTATCATATATATCTTTGTCCAGATCTTCTGCACATATAAATTCCATTGATGTAACTCCATTGATTGCAATCTGAGAGGTAACTACCCTAATTTACTTTGTTAGGTTTGGACCACTGGGAGGGAAGAACATTAAATAAAGCTTGAAGAGCATAGACACAGTTTAAATATCTCACAAAGTACTTATTCTCACTGATTTAAAGATCTGTAATAAGCATTGTCCTCCCTTCTGAGGCATTAAATATCCAACAAATAACAGAAGGTCCAACTTCAGGCCTTTATTTTTTTTTAATCATCATTGATTTTTGATCTGACAGATCAATAAATCATTCACATTTTGATAATCCAAAGTATATAGCGCTTTCACTGTACAGCCTTAATTTAGATGCAAAGAAGTCAACGCAGAAAAGCCCAGGTATAAATTCTGCCTCTGACCAAGAACAATTCCATATTTTTCACTTGAATGTCTTTACAAACATGTGGGAATATAAGAATTTTCCTGCTATTTAAAAACTTTTCCTTTTAGTGTTCTATATGGCTTTTTCTTATGCATTCCCTGTCAAAAGGGGAGATAAATGCAGCAATAACAGTAGAGAACAAGGTTGATTGGTTGGAAGATTTTGGAATTCTCTGTAAGGTGTTCTAAAAATTATGGCTCTCCAGAGAGGGAGATTAAAATCTTTCATTGGCACTAAATGGAGTCCATGGTCACATGAGCATGTAAAGTTACTGGTAAAAGATACAGTCTTGGATCATATCCCTTATGACATGTCCTTACATGGTTGGCTGAATCATGGGGGAGGCCACTAGCACCTTTGCTGTCTGAGTCATCTGCAGAAAGCACCTGCTGGGTGGGATGATTTTTTCAATGGCCCATTGTGAGAGTGAAATGTCCTTAAATGGGCCATCAACCCATAGCTGCTTAGTTCTAATGTAAATTATCTGGAGGGGTATTACCCAGATATTCACCATATGTTTGAGATATAGAAACATAGCCAATATTAATAATTCTGGACTCGAAGATAATGCATTTTGTATAAACAGAATTATCACACTTAACAATTCATAAATTTTCTACTGATACTTTACATGACACATTTTGTAGAAGATTTACTGTAATTGTGTAACAGTGCTATCAATAAGATATACCTGATCACTTTTCTTATATATCCCATCACATATATCAACACAAAGAACATAGAGAACCTAGCATAGGCATACCTTCACCACACAACATATCGGACTATGCACAGGTTACTAACAAAGAGACAGAAGTTGGGAGAGGGGGAGGAGGATGCTTCAAAGTCAATCAAAAGGCTCAGTACACCCAGCAAAATCAGCACTACTAGCAAAGCTGTCTCATCTCTCAAAAGTGCCCTCTGCGTAGGAGGTGGAGCTAATTATCTCAGCAACTCCAGCAGCATGTGTGATGGCAGTATTAATGGCTGGCCACCAACCAGCAGTTGATGAATCAAAACTGTAGAGTGGGAATCAGTATACCCAGTTTATTGTGTAACCTTTCTCAATGCTGTCATTTAACCTCTTTGCTTTAGTTTACCCATCTGTGTCGGGTAATGACTTAATTTTTTTAGTGTGGTTTGGGATCCTCTTAAAAATGCAACACACGTGCCAATATGATTATATTTCAGTGGAATGTTATATCTTTTGAATAACAGGTGACTCATTTGTTGTACTTTGGTTATAAAGATATCTTCTGCATGGTGACTTGCAGAAATAGTGGATGCAGTGCACATTGATTTGAGACTATAACATAACCCTTTCCCCACCCACAATTTTCTCTCTAGATTCAAATTAATTCTATTTTGATCAAAATAATTCATTTTGGCTTCATTGTTTGATAATAGAGTTCAGATTTTCATGACATACCAAGTACTTATATTCTGTAGCCTTGCAAATTTAGTTCCAAGAGCTGTTTCTGATTTTTAGAGTGATGATACTCAAAACCTGTCTTTTTTCCCCCTTGCATGGTGTCAGGCTAATTATTGCTTTAAAAGTAGAATATGTTCATTCAGATGGAAGATTCACTTGGCTAAAACAAGAAAATTCTTATTCTATCAGTTTCATAAACTTCTCACTCTGTAGCCAGAATGAAATTAAGTTGCACATGGGTATGGATGAAAATATCACCTTGTATATTACTATATTCTTATTCATAATAAGATTAAGAAAATAAACCAGATAGGAATGTTCAGTGTGGACGCCCAATAAAATGTATATTCAACTTGAAAGAGTATGACAGTGTCCACACTAGTTACTCCTGTGTGCTTGATTCACCCATGCTGGTACAGCAAGGCATACACTGCACCTGTCTGATGCAGCAGGATTCTCTATGCAATAAGGGATTCACCCAGTCTGAGAAGGATAATTAGTGCCCACATTGGTGGACCCATTGCATGCATACCCTGCTGCTCCCCTCCCTGGCTGGTGTAAGCACTTTAAAGAGGAGCAGTGCCAACACTCTCCAGGTGCCTTTTCCATTCCTAGGGATACCATGCCTTGATTACACTCGCCAAAGATGGCGTAACACAGGTTGTATGAAGCCCTACACCAGGGGTGGCCAACCTGCGGCTCACGAGCCGCATGCAGCTTGCAAAGAAAAAAAGTTGCGGCTCCTGACGGAACCGGGACGGAACCCATAACTGCTCAGGTCAGCCGCTCTCACGGCCAGGCCACTGTGAGCTGCATGTGTGCTCACGACCTGTGCCGTTCCGCTCATGGCCCCCAGCGCACTGCGTCCCAGCCTGCATGTGCTAGCAGCCAGCTGCTGAGTGCAGACAGCAGCTCTGGCTCTAGGGGCTCCGGCTCCGGCTCCAGGACCTGGGCATAAGGTTAGTGGGGGAGGGGAATTTGGTTAGAGTGGGGGGGAGGTGCCTGGCTCTGGGGAAGGGGAGGGGAAGAGAGAGGAGGGGAATCAGGTATGGGGGGTGTGCATGGTGTCCCGGATATGTGTGGTGGTAGCAGCGGCTCTGGCTTCAGGACCTGAGCATAAGGTTGGGGGGAGGGGGATTGGGTTAGAACGGGGAGGGGAGGTGTCTGGTTCCGGGGAAGGGGAGGGGAGAGGGATTGGGTCGGGGGGGGGTCCACATGGTGTGCCGGCAGCTCAGCACACGCGCCCCAGCACCTGGAGGGAGACGTGCGGCTGTAGCAGCGGCGGCGGCGGCTCCGGGACCCAAGAATTAGGTTGAAGTGGGAGGAGGGGGAAGGGTGCCTGGCTCTAGTCTGGAGGAGGGGAAGGGGATTGGGTTGGGAGTGGTACACACAGCGTCCCAGCCAGATATCTCAAGGCCGGCCGCTCAGCGCACGTGCCCCAGCTCCTGGAGGGAGGCGCACGTGCTGTAGTGGTGGTGGCTCTGCCTCCAGGACCCAAGAATTAGGTTAGAGTGGGGGGGGAAGGGGGATTGGGTTGGGGGGGGGCAGTGCCTGGCTCTGGGGAAGAGAAGGGGAATTGGATTGGGTGTGTGTGTGCCTGGCTCTGGGAAAGGGGAGGAGGATTGGGTTAGAGGGGAGTGGTGCCTGGCTCTGGGGAAGGGGATTGGGTTGGGAGGGGTGTACCTGGCTCTGGGGATGGGAAGGGGGATTGTGTTGGGGGTGTGCCTGGCTCTGGGCAAGGGGAGAGGGATTGGGTTAGAGCGGGGAAGGTGCCTGGGGGAGGGGAGGGGAAAAGCAGCCAGCATGCTTCCTGAGACCGGGGATCCCCAGGTACTGGCCCCAGCTGTCTCTGTCCCTTCCCCCTGGCCAGACCCCCCACCCCCCCCACAAGTATCCTGCCCCAGCACCTACCAGCACCCTGTCCCCTGCCCCCACCAGCACAGTTGGGGCCACATTAGTGAGGTTTGGGGGGTTTTGGAGCAATTGTTTTTTTTTGCATCTCACTTGTGTGGCCCCAACTGACTTTTCTGTAGGTCACTGACCCCTGACTCAAAACAGGTGCCCTGCCCCCTCATAAATAAAGACAACGCTGGAACATTTTGTGTTTGACATAATATTTTATTTAAAAATGAAACCTGGCCAACAGGCCCACATTTGGGGCCAAGCCCCCATCTGGCAGCAGCATCATAACACTCCTGCACCCCCCCCCCCAGGCTCCAGACCTAAGCCTATCAGACAATGGAACCCCCTGTCCTGAGCCTCTCACATCCCCAAACTCCTGCATCCTCACATCCCCAGTCTTCTGCCACAACACTCCTGCACCATCCACACACTGCAAATCCACATCCTGAGCCCATCACACTCCCATCCTCCCTGCCTTGAGCCCCTCATGCCCCCCAGCCCAAACTCCTGCACCCTCACAGCCACAAGCCTGCGGCTTGCTCAGCACCCCAACCCTCCACCAGACCCCAACACTCTCCAGCCTGGAGCCCCCTCCCTGAGCCAGCATCCTCTTCTCTACTTCCTCTTGCACCAAAATTCCTTCCCAGAGCTTGCACCTCTCACCCCTTCTCAGTGCTTTTTTTATGATTGTATGCCCTGGGGTGGTGTACCGGCACCTATTTTCCCCTGGCACAGTTTTCTTTTTTCTCAACAACTCTTCTCCCCCCTCTCCCCTTCCCCCCCCCCCCCGGCACAAGGCTCTTCGCACTCTAGCCACTGCTATTTTGGCTCTTCATCTCTAACGGGTTGGCCACCCTGCCCTAAACCTTTGATTAGGAACCAAACCCACAGGCATCCTGAAATTTGTCCTGCAATGGGAACTCTGCATACAGAACAAAGGCATCAGCCTCACGTGGACCACAGAATACTCTAATGCAGGACTGGCCAAACTCACTAGCTCTCCGAGTCACCTGTGATTGTCTTCAGAAGTTTTGAGAGTTGGGCACACCTGTTGAGGTTTGGGACTTCAGCCCCATTGCTGCTGAAGCCCCTAACCCTGGCAGGTGCACCCCACTGTGCTGAAGCTGGGAGGCCCTGCACAAAGCCTGACGACTCTCTTCCCTGTTGGGCAGAAGCTTCTACCACCACACAGTGTGTGGATGGTGCAAGAGGTATTGAACTTCCCCCCTATCCTCAGTCTGGTAGGTGGAAAAAGAGGTCTGGGGGGCTCTGCAAGCTGCAAGTCACAATCTGATCACCCCTGCTCTGGCAATGGCACCCATGGAGTAGCTCTGCTACTACTCAGTGCTTGTAAAGGCTCTCTGTTATTTAGCTCAAATTTACCCCTAAATATCTTCTAAGAGCCCAGTGAGCAGTGGAAGTGTTGGTGATGCTGCTAGACAATATTGACCTCCTGTGGTTTTGCAAACTCTCTGGTTCAGCACCCATCAGGACCTGAGGGTGCCACACTAGAGACGTACAACCTGTATAATGCTATCAGACCATAATGACAGGAGTTGAACCCACCTTCCATAGATAGAAAACCAGGTACAAAGTAATATGACCCCCCCCCCAAAAATAAGGCATACTGATTCTGGTTTCACTTTGGGGGCTTTTGTCAGCAAAAATGCTGACAAAAGCATTCATAATTTCATAATTTTCGGAAGCACCTAAATGACTTATGAGTTGAGTTATGCAGAAAATAGGTGTGTTTCATAGAAAATGTTGACATGGTAGGGAAAAAAAATCAACCCCCCAGTTTTTTGAAGAAAATTAAATTGAAATTTGGAAATCCTCTGGTGGTGGTTCATAGAAGCTGTAGTTCAGGTGCTTCATGCCCCCACTCTCTTCTATGGGACAGGCTCGATATGCCAAGGTGTACCATAATCACCCCTCCCACCATGGGAGATGTTAAAGGAAATACCTTCTCTAAGATAAAGGATGGTCTATTATACACTGTAAAGGCTATGTTGAATCAGCTTTCATAAAGGGACAGATCCTTATAGGTTGTAAACTGGAGTTGCTTTTCTGAAGTCAAGAGAACTATGTTTATTTATATCAGCTGGGGAGCTAGATTTGCTCCAGCTGCGCAAACCATGAAACAGTACTTTATGGGATCACAAACAAAACCATTCAACATTCTTAGAGTTTAAACAATGAGTTAGGGCCATGAAGACAAAATATTCTAGTTGTAAATATTATCATTTAACTTGTTCTCAGATGAGCTTATATACAAAGTCTCCAAGCCTTGTTTAGACCATTTATTGAGGGCAACATTCTTGGGATTTATTTTGCAATGAATGAAGTTACTGCAGAAGTAGTTCCATGAAAGTTGGCAAGACTGTGTAGAGTAAAATACTATTTTTGGTGACAATGCACAGAAAATCTGGCCCTGGATTTTAGGTGGTCAAAGGAAGTGTCACAATCTATAGTGTGGCACAACTGTATTTCATAGAGCCCATGAACCACCAGGATCTGCCAAACTCTCAGTTAGACCCCCAAAGGACTCATGATCTTCTATGTGGGTAAATTACAAGTTGGAATGATTGAGATGAATTCTCTGTGATTGAATGTTATAAACGCATCAATGTCTGGGCCACAAGTCACTTTTTTTATTAGGAAAAAGAGGGAGGTTCCACCTGGGACACAATTTTGTAACTGTAAGAACTTTATTTTCATAGAATACTAGGACTGGAAGGGACCTCAAGAGGTCATTGAGTCCAGGCCCCTGCCCTCATGGCAGGACCCAGTACTTTCTAGACCATCCCTGATAGACATTTATCTAACCTACTCTTAAATATCTCCAGAGATGGAGATTCCACAACCTCCCTGGGCAATTTATTCCAGTGCTTAACCACCCTGACAGTTAGGAACTTTTTCCCAATGTCCAACCTAAACCTCCCTTGCTGCAGTTTAAGCCCATTGCTTCTTGTCCTATCATCAGAGGCCAGGAAGAACAATTTTTCTCCCTCCTCCTTGTGACACCCTTTTAGATATCTGAAAACCGCTATCATGTCCCTTCTAAATCTTCTCTTTTCCAAACTAAACAAGCCCAATTCTTTCAGTCTTATTTCATAGGTCATGTTCTCTGGACCTTTAATCATTCTTGTTGCTCTTCTCCGGACCCTCTCCAATTTCTCCACATCTTTCTTGAAATGTGGTGCCCAGAACTGGACACAATACTCCAACTGAGGCCTAAGTAGTTGTGACGTAGTGGGGGGTACCTTGCTGGTTGCTATGCTGGGCGGTGGGCTGTGGGTGACCTCCGCTGGCTGCTGTCTGTAGCATGGCCCAGCAGGGCAGGGGATGAGTCATTATGCAAGGGGGCTCTGAACCTGTCCAACGAGTTATCTCCAAGGGGGCCGAACAATGGGAAGGAGGGGAGTGGAGCCCTGGCTGGGGGCAGGGTTGGAAGGAAGAGTTAGTTTCTGTCTGGAATCATGGAAGAAGCAGCCTGAGCAAAGGGGGGCTGGGATTTAGGGGCCCAGTCTCCCCCATCCCAAGAGGAGCTGAGGCATCCTAGGCCTGGCCCTGTAACCAGATTACATCTATGCTGTGCTGTATCCTGGAGAAGCAATAAACTCCCTCTATTCTACTGGCTGGTGGAGTCTGTTCGTGCCACTACGGGGGTGCAGGAGTCGGGGGACCCCGACACGTCGTCACAGTAGTGCAGAGTAGAGTGGAAGAATGACTTCTTGTGTCTTGCTCACAACACACCTGTTAATGCATTCTAGAATCATGTTTGCTTTTTTTGCAACAGTGTCACACTGTTGACTCATATTTAGCTTGTGGTCCACTATAACCCCTAAATCCCTTTCTGCCGTACTCCTTCCTGGACAGTCGCTTCCCATTCTGTATGTGTGAAACTGATTGTTCCTTTCTAAATGGAGCACTCTGCATTTGTCCTTATTAAACTTCATCCTGTTTACCTCAGACCATTTCTCCAATTTGTTCAGATCATTTTGAATTATGACCCTGTCCTCCAAAGCAGTTGCAACCCCTCCCAGCTTGGTATCATCTGCAAACTTAATAAGCGTACTTTCGATGCTGATATCTAAATCATTGATGAAGATATTGAACAGAACCGGTCCCAAAACAGACCCCTGCGGAACCCCACTTGTTATACCTTTCCAACAGGATTGTACATCCTGCATTGCAGATGAAAACACCAACAAACCATGTCTGGGCTTTTTCCTCCAATTGGCAAAATCTCTAACATCAGCTGCTGTTTTGCCTGTGCAAACATGACTGTACCAAGTTCCTTGTTCTAAGGATTTTGTTTTCAATTATGTGACTGTGGCTGCCTGCAAAGGTCTGTCATGCTTCCTCTATTCACTAAGGACATCTTACACTTCAGACAAGTTATCTTTTGTATTTGCTATTGACATATATGAGCATAATTTAAGCTATTGTCTTATTCTCCACAGGAATGCATGTGGTACAAATACTGAACCAAAAAACTACTGTGAGATTTGTTAAGCGAGTGCCAATCTCCTCTTCTATTGGCTTAAATTCTTTTCTTATCATTTTTATTATTTGTATTTCAGTTGTGCCTGGAAAACCCAGGCGTGGATCAGTATCCCCCATGCTAGGCACTGTACAAACAGAAAAAAAGATAGTCACAATCCTAAAAGGTTTATTATTCAAGGCAAGAACAGTAGGTGACTGTGACGGACAGCCCCTTTCCCCCACCCCGCTTTATGAAATGGGCTTATGGACACAAATATGCATAATTGAAAGATGCCCATGACAAATTGCCTCATGTAATCTATTAATCTTAATGTTATAATCCTCTGGGTCTGTAACTCTTATTTTGGTATATGTACCATTCTTATTGTAAAGTTAGATATATGAAGTATGGTTAAGCCATCAAGGGTGTTTCCTTCAAGGTCTGGTCAACTATAAACAGCCTCCTTTATCCTTTAAGGGTATGTCTAGACTGGCGAGTTTTTCCGTGATACAGGAGGGATCCCAGAAAAACTCCACCACATCCAGAGAACACGTTTGCTCTTCCACTTTTGTTTGCGGAAGAGCAAACGTGCTCTTTCGGGGAGCCCTGTATCCCTCTTCTCCAAAAGAGAAGGCTTTCCCACCATTTGGCTACAGCTAGACAAGGCCAAATGGCAGGAAAGCCTCTTCCAGAAAAGCAATTGGAAAAAGCTACACAAATTGCAGAGCACAATTTGTGTCGCTTTTTCCAACAAAGGTCTGTAGTCTAGACCTAGCCTAAGTCTTAGCAGTGGTTGGTCCTAGGAAGTCATGTGACTTTCCCCTAACTGGTAGGGACTGACCAGCTATGATTTTTCCATGTAAGGGTGGAATGTGGAAACAGATTTCCTACCTACAGGTGGAATCTATAAAACAATGGGAAGCTAGACCCCAGGAAAAAAGAAGACAAAGGATGTTGTGAAGGGTGTTTAACAGGGTTTAAAAAAAAGAGCTAGATAGATTCATGGAGGTTAGGCACATCAATAGCTATTAGCCAGGATGAGTAGGAATGGTGTCCCTACTCTCTCTGTTTCTCTGGAAATAGATGTCAGGAGAGGGATCATCTGATGTTTACCTGTTGTGCTCCCTCCCTCTGGGGAATCTGGTATTGGCCACTGTCAGCAGACTGGTTACTGGGCTAGATGGATCTTTGGTCTGACCCAGTATGGCCGTTCTTTGTCTTATGTCTTACGTCTTATGCCTTATGAGACTTCCCAGGTTTTGGAGGCTTAGCTGGAATAAGAACAGTTTTAGGGTAATAGTTTCTATTGAGTGTTAGAACTAACTAAGTGTTTTCTGTTATTTTAAGTTTATATATCTACTTTCATCTGCCTACTCTCACTTACAAGCAGTCGGATTTAAGTGGTTGTACTTAATAAAATCACTTTTATTTACTATCAAGCCCAGTGTAAATAATTTGTTACCTGGGGGAGCAATCAGTGTGTACATCCTCCTTTCATTGTTAAGAGGCATACCTAAATAATTCATCTGGGTTCTGATTCTATTTGTGGAATGGTGTCCCTGGAAACTGGACCCAACACTGCATTTTCCTCAGACCTGAAGTGTTTCAGTGTCTGTATTGCTCCTCTAGAGCGGGGGGTGATCTCAGCTCAGTGCTTTGGCTGGAAGCAGACTTGATGAGCTGGCACAGCAGGACAGTGAGTAGTGAGAAGGGTAATGAGAAGCCCCAGAAAGCAAGGAGGTGAATGTCAGGGGCTTTGTCAGCACTCTGGGAAGCACCCCCAAAGGGTCTTCTGTGACCACACCCCGTCACAGTAATGACAGAGGAGTACAAGAAAATGAGGTGTGATCAGCATAATAAGCAATAGTCCCAGCTCACCAGCTATCTTATTCATATTAGGCATCAGAGTATTAAATATTAAGATAGCATTGCAAATATACATGTAATGTTAAACTGCTGGTTTGCTTAGAAGAAAACAATAGCTCAGACATGAAGTGGAATATAAACAACTGATAGATAGATGGACAGTTTTTAATGGAATTTTAAAACTTTTCACTATTTATAGTTTGAACTTACTTGTCTAAAATTTATAAGACAAAAAATATTACTCCAACCTGTGAATGTTTAACCATATATCCTTTCTGAGTATGCTACTCTAGACACCTGAACCTCCTTCAATATATAAAACAGCTGCTTAAGTGTAATGCTGTGTGAAGAACTTAAAAAAAATACGAATAATGATATTCTACAGGAGATGGAAAAACCCGCAATAAAAACACTGACACCATAATCCCAGTGCAGTAACAAAGACTTACAGATAGGAAAATGACACTTTCTCAGCAACAAGCACTGGAGGCAATCTCTAACCAACTATTAAAATGCCTGATATGGAAGAAGTAACCTCTTGTTTTAATCTACAGAGGAGGTACATCTCCTGCAGTTCAGTGAATTAACTTGATGAAACTGGAATGTAAAAAAAGTCACAGAGCACTGAAGCAATCAAACATTACTACTTGTGAAACTATGGAAACCACTGTGAAACTGACAAGAGTGTCAATTTCAGTCCATAGTTGCCAGGGCATCCAAAGATTCCATCTCCATGGTAGCCAGCCTGGGAGCCCAAGGAGCCAGGCAGACATAGGTTCTTGGTAGCCTGCCTCATGGAAGCACCAGCTTGCAAATTTCAAGTCTCCTTGTTCAGTGAGCTGTAGCAGAGCCAAGCAAGAGAGCTAGCATGATATCTACAAAGGCAAGAGTTTGTCAGAGCCCTGCCTAGGGTCTACTGGAAGTTTATCATATCAAACCGTTTCCATGAAATATTTCAGTTTAGACAAACTGACAAATTCCAACAAGAATTTGCTTTGTAAGCATTTTTCTGATCAGATTTAGTCATGCACAAAATATCACTCAAGCTGTACAGAGTGATTATATTAGCAGCACAGAATAGATGATTCATCACTGTGCTACTAACTAGACATGAGCAGCATGCAAGCATCAACCCACACTCTCTAGACCAACTTTTTAAAGTTTAAAAAGCACCATGGAGATTGAAATGGAGATGGTGTGTGTGTGTGTGTGGGAGTTGGGTTAGGGGCAGCACACAAATTATACCTTGAGTCAACACTGCACTGAAGACAAGCTCTTATTGTATCTATTAGGCTACGTCTAGATTGCATCCCTCTGTCGACAGAGGGATGCAAATCAAGCGCATCGAAATTGCTAACGAAGCAGGGATTTAAATATGCCACACCTCATTAGCATAAACATGGCTGCCACTTTTTTCGAAACAGAGTTTTTTCGAAAAAAAAACAGCAGTCTAGATGCGGTTCTGTCGAAAATAAAGCCTTTTTTGACAGATCCTGTATTCCTCAAAAAAAATGAGGTTTGCAGGATCTGTCGAAAAAGGGTTTATTTTTGACAGCTCCGTGTTTAGACTGCCGTTTTTTTCGAAAAAACTCCATTTCGGAAAAAAAAGGCAGCCATGTTTGTGCTAATGAGGCACGGGATATTTAAATCCCTGCTTCATTAGCAATTTCGATGTGCCTAATCTACATCTCTCTGTCGACAGAGAAGTGTAGTCTAGACACACCCTTAGTGGCTAACTTGTGCCTTAGAAGCAGAGCCATGTGTTCAAAGTGAGGCACATAGAATCTGCAATGAAATAATTGCCCATGAAGGAATAAGCTAGAATTCCTGGGTCTGTGATACCTGGAAAGGGCCAGAAGTTTTTTTCACTGTGAAAACTGCATCACCAAAACATTTGTCAGACTGATGCCAATTTCACCAAAGTACTCATGCAGGGGGAAGAGAAAAGACAATTCTGAAAATGTTGCAGTTCGGTTCTAACATTTTTTAAACCAAGATTTTAGATTTTTTACCTTAAAAACTGTTTTTCATTTAGAAATTTCCTTTGTTAAAAAACAAAAAATCTTAAAACCCTATTCAGCCAAAATGAAATGTTTATTTTCATGTTGAACGAACCGATTATTCTGACAGATTTGGGTTTTTGGGTTTTTTTTTTTGAAATTTCAGTTTTGGTTTGATACAAAGTTTGGCTTGATACAAAGTTTGTTTTGTCTGTGAACTAAAAATCCATTAGTCAAACAGCTCTACTACTACAATGCAATGGGAGCTCTGTCACTCTGAATGGGTACCATGTGTGCATATACATACCCGATCAGCCTAGGCAGGGTCAGGGTCATGCCCCTATCTCATCCTACTTCCACTCCACTGGCACTATGTTATAGCAATAGCTATGCTGTCAATCACATTACAGCTGGCCTAAATTTGCATGCTAAAATAACTGTGTAAGCTCCTGATGCTATAGAATGAGACACAATAAATAACCACATGAAGAACTATAAAAAACTAACTGCCTAGAACAGGTGGCCTTTAGCTGAAGGTTAAACAATCACACAAGAAACCTTATTTATCTAACAGTCAAGAACATTGGCAGGTTTAATTAATGTTTGTAAAGTGCTTGGATTGAACCCCCCCTCCCAAAAGCAAGGAATTACTATTAATAAACTTTGAAGATTTTTAAATCTTAATTTAAGAAAGAAAGCTGTATGTTAGAGCTAAAATTTCTGCCTGATTTTTATAGATAATTGTGAAGCATACAGCAGTTTGATAAACAGGAATCAGTGGTAATTGAAAAGCAAGCTCAGCATTAATATCTGAAAGAGAAAGCCCAAAACATGCATTATTGTGGTGCTGCACAGAGGCATTTGAAAAGAGCAAACAGGTTTCCTAGTATGTGTCTAGACTACAGGGTTTTTTCCGAAAAAAGTGGCCTTTTTTCAAAAAAGCTTCACCTGCATCTAGACTGCTGCTGCTGCGTTCTTTCTAAATTAAATCGAAAGAACGTGGCAGTTTTGTTGACCGTGGAAAACCTCATTTTACGAGGAATAATGCCTTTTTTCAAAAGCGCTCTTTTGAAAAAAGGAGTTATTAAATGCAAACAGCGCTTTTCTGAAAGACAGCATCCAGACTGCCTGGGTACTCTCTTTCAAAAAAGCGTCTCTCTTTTTTTTTCAAAAAAAGAGGCTGCTGTCTAGATGCTCTCTTTCGAAAGAGGTTTTTTCAAAAGATTCTGTCGAAAAAGTCTCTTTTAAAAGAGGCTTGTAGTCTAGATGTACCCCCAGTCTAATGAGCTAAGCAGATCATGTATGAAACAGTATTTGAAAAAGGAGGTGTGCTGAATATTTGATCACTTTTGTTCCCCCTTTTAAAGGATATGTCTTTAAAATTTCTATTTGAAAACTGATTTCTTTACAGTTGAATGAAATTCATGTTTAAATACTGTCAGTGCTTTAATTATTTTTATACCAAGAACACTAAACTTGCCTATTAGGGAAACAAGAGCTTTAGCATGTGGGCAATGCTAATTGATGCTATTAGGTTTTGTTCCTGTATTCCTCTTATCTAAAGTGCTAGCAAAAGTAATAGGTGTGCACTCAATAGTATAATCTGTTTTTGAAAAACAATTTGGCTTTAAAGAGAACATCTTGTTAATAGGCTTCACCAACACCATTTGTGGATATCATTAGGTTTACTTGTCTAGTGACAAAGTGTATTTTTGGAATGGAGAGGCATCTAAAAGAGTACGTTGTCATTTCTCCTTATCCATGTTTTCTACTTAATCTGATTCTGCCATAACAATAAATGGACAATGCATTAATTTAAGTGTCCAATTTAAAATCAGCCTAGAAACAAATGTACCTAAACTAGTTAAAAGGAAAGATAATAGCAGGGTAAAAACTCAAATGCTTTCAGACTTAATCTAAATATTTTGGGTACCAATACCACTCTTTTCATCTTTTGTATTAAGATGATTGATTTACTCCTTAATTAATAAAAGTTGATATCTTCTGTACTTTCCACTTTTGACATACAATTTCAGCAGCATCTTATGTAAGGGACTCAGTTAAAGAGAAGTTAGGATTTGTTAATGCTTTGTTCTGAATCTGAATTCTTCCCATGCCAGCATACTGTGTTTAAACCACAAACAAACCTGTCACACTGTTTGCTGGAATGGCTACCTTGTGTTTCTGTAGCTTCATTGTTGTAGACTTACCGCTTAACCTTGAGAAGCACTGGATTGCATTTTCATTTGCTTCCTGTTCTTTGATCTGTTCGATTTAGGTGGTCTTACCAGGAATAAGCAAGGCTTCCTTTGCATCAAGGTGCAGACCCCAGGGAAGGAATATTTTCTTATTGAGAGAAATCTGATTCCAATGGAAATATGACCCCAACACAGAAGAAATATGGACAAACTCAATTTTTTTTTCAATCTTGCATCATAGGTCATATCTTCTAGACTTTTAATCACTTTTGTAGTTCTTTTCTGGACTTCCTCCAAATTGTCCACATCTTTCCTGAAATGTGGGGCCTAGAAGTAGACACAATCCTCCACTTGAGGCCTAATCAGTGAAGAGTAGAGCAGAAGAATTACTTCTTGTGCCTTATGACACTGGTGTGAATACATCTCAGAATCATGCTGGCTTTTTTTTTTTTTTTTTTTTTTTTTTTTGCAACAATGTTACACTGTTGATTCATATTAGACTTGGGGACCACTATAACCTGTGTTTTGGGGGCTCTGTGGGGCCCAGGGCAGCCTGGGGAGACCAGTGGGATGCCTGGCACTGGCAGTAGGGTTTGGGCTCATCCCTGCACTCACTAATGGTGGCAGGAAGTAGTGCAATCTAACTCCAGACTGCTCTGTTCCCCCAAGTGGCGTGGCTGGGAGCCAGTGGCGCAGAGGAGGCTTGGGCTGGGTCACTCCGCTTTCTACTGCTACAGTGTGTGCACAGGTGGGCTCAATCCCTACTGCTGGTGCTAGGCCACCACTCCCCACTAATCCCTGGGGAGGCGGTTAGGGGTAAGGGGCCCAAGGGTACTGAGGAGGGGTGGGAACAGGGTTGAGAAGAGTGGGGCAGAGGTGGTGCTAGGAGAAGGGGTGGAGTGGGAGGAAGCAGGGGCAGGAAGAGGTGGGATGGGGATAGAATGGGAGTGGAGTGCGGCAGAGCAGGCACAGGAAGAGGCAGGGCAGAGGGCCCTTGTTATGTTCTTCCAGCATGAAAGAGAAGCATTGATAACTAAGTAAAAGTAAAATGATTTCCTAAATTTTCTGTGGGATTAGAAAATATTATGTTAGGTATGTTTCTGAAGATAGTTGAGAGCTGTACATGCATCCAGAGACTTGAACAATAGACACATTAGTCTGCACCTTGTTTTTTCCTCTTCATTTATTTATTTGCCATTGTACCTTCTCTTTCTTTGTAAAATTCTAAGGGAGATTAAAGAGGCTAGAAAAATAAAAAAACTCAATAATAATGGGAGCTTTCACCTAACCCCGTATTGACTGGGTACCTGTCACCTCAGAATGAGATCAGAGAAAGTTTCTTGATACCTTAAATGACTGCCTCATGGAGCAGCTGATCCTGGAACCCACAAGAGGAGAATTCTTGATTTAGTCCAAAGTGGAGGTGAATGTAGTAGACTTCTTGGAAATATTAATCACAATATAATTAAAATTTAACATCTGTCTGGTGGGAAAACCACCACAACACCGACATTTTATTTGAGAAAGGGAAGCTTTACAAAAATGATGAGGTTAGTACAGTGTTTCTCAAAGTGGTCCACGAAACCACTTTAAGAAACCTGTTAACTGGTTACTCTGGTGTGTTTCCTTACCAGCGCCACAGCCATGGAGCCTCACGGCTCTTCTTGGCTCCATTTCTCCATTTGTAGCCAAGGGGAGCTGCAGGAAGCAGTGTGGACCTGGCCACTGCTTTCTGCAGCTCCCCTTGACTGCAAATGGCAAAACGGAGCCAATAGGAGCAGTGAGGCTGCGGTGCTGGTAAGGAAACACACTGGAGCAGCCAGTTAACAGGTTTTTTAAACAGGAATTAAAAGTACAGTGGCAGAAGTGAAATCCCTGAAAGGTGCATGTAAACTTTTCAAAGACGCCATAATAGAGGCTCAACTTAAATGTATATCCCAAATTCAAAAACATAGTAAGAGAATCAAAAAAGTGCCACTGGGGCTTGGCTTAACCATGTAAAAGCAGCAGTGAGATATAAAAAGAAAATGTTTAAAATGTGAAAGTTAAATCCTAGTGAGCAAAATAGAAAGGAGCATAAATTCTGGCAAATGAAGTGTAAAAACCCAACAAGTAATAGCAAAGGTTTTTTTTAAGTACATTAGAAGCAGCAAGCTTGCTAAACAAACAGTGGGGCTTCTGGACAATCAAAATTATGAAGAATCACACAAGGATGATACAAACATTTTGGAGATGCCAAATTAATTCTTTGTATCTTTCTTCATGGATGTTAGGGAGATTTCCAAACCTGGAAAGCCATTTTTTTAGGTGACAAATCTGAAGATCTGTCCAACACTGAGATGTCATTAAAGGAGGTTTTGGAACAAGTTAATAAACTAAACAGTAATAAGTCACCACATCTCAAAAAAAGATACAGGCATTGAAAAAGGTTCAGAAAAGGGCAACAAAAATTATTAGGATTATGGAACAGCTGCCATATGAGGAGCAATTAATAACACTGGGACATCTCTTGAAAAGAGATGACTAATGGAGAATATGACAGAGGTTTGTAAAATAATGATAGGTCTGGAAAAAAGTGAATAAAGAAGAGTTATTTACTCCTTCCCATAACACAAGTACTCAGGGTCACCAAATGAAATTAACAGGTAAAAGGTTTAAAAGAAAGAAAAGGAAGTGCTTCTTCACACAACGTAGAATCAACCTGTGGAACTTCTTCCCAGAGTATGTTGTGAAGGCCAAGATTATGAGAGAGTTACAAAAGCTAGGTAAATTAATGGAGATTAGGTCCATCAATGGCTATTAGCCAGGATGGGCAGAATGGTATCCCTAGCTTCTGTTTGTCAGAAGCTGAGAATGCGTGACAGGCGAGGGATCACTTGATGATTATTACTGGTTCTGTTCATTCCCTCTGGGGCACCTGGCATTGGCCACTGTCAGAAGACAGGATAAAGGGCTAGATGGACCCTTAGTCTGACCCACTATGGCCATTCTATGTTCTCCTGTGTATAGAAGTACAGGTTGAACCTCTCTTAACCAGGACTCTCTGATCCAGCAATATCCCTGGTCCAAAAGGACCGCTGATGTCTCAGGACCAGAAAGTCCCGAGGAAGGGCTGGTGGCTGGGAGCTCTGCAGCAAGGCTAGATCCCAGTAATGGGGCTGCCCTGTGGCAGCGAAACTAGACACCCAACGGTAGGGCTGTCACCCAGTGGCGATACTGTGGGGAGGGGGGAGAGACAGGACAGGAGGCAGTAGGGCTGGAGCCCAGCAATGAAACTGCCTGGCAAGATCAGGAAGCCATGGGGGCCATCCGGCAGCACAACCAGGAGCCCTGCAGCCCCACTATTGTCCAATGGCACAGCTGCCCGGCAGGAGTAGGAGGCAGCAGTGCTGCCTTGCGGGGCCAAGAGCATGACCATGGAGCTGCTTGGCAACAGAGCCAGGAACCGGGGAGTGGGGCTGCCCAGCAGAGCAGCAAAGAGCCTGGCAGCCCTGCTTCTGCCTGGCGGACCTGTGTGGTGCAGCCGGGAGGCAGCAGGGCTGCTCAGCTGGACCTCAGCGGGGGGCTGCTTTGCTGGACCAGGAGCCTGGCAGTGGGGATGTACATGCCAGTGGTGGGGCTGTCATGGTGGGGCCAGAAGCCCTGCATGCAGAGGGTCAGACAACAGGGGAAGCTGGCTGGGAGGCTGTCAGTGAGGCCATAGTTGGGGGGGGGGCAATGGCAGGAGGGGGCCAGAAATTGTCTTCCTTGGTCCGGCAAAATCCCTCATCTGGGACCAGTTAGGTCCCAAAGGTATTGGACCAAGGAGGTCCAACCTGTAGCGTCATCTGAGGGTATGTGCACACTGCAATCAGTGGTGTGATTACAGCATGCATAGATGTACCAAACTCACTATGATCAAACTAGCTCAAACAACACTGTTGGCGAAACCACAGCAGCACAGGCAGCAGCACAAGCTAGCCACCAAAGTATACACCCATGGTCCCATGGGGGCTTATCACGGCCCAAACTGCTCCATCTTCACTGCTATTGTAGGTCATGCTAGCTGGATCAAAGCTAGCTTGTACAGATCTGTACATGCTCCAGTCACATCTCTGATGGTAGACCTAGCCTAAAGGGTTAGCTGTATTTATTAGTGCCTAAGGAGTTGGCCAGGTTCTTTGGCTGAGGAGGACACTGGAAAATGCCAGAGAGAGTTCAGTAGAGATAACAAATGGAGCAAGAAGACAAGAGTTTCCCTCTTCAACTGCTCGATGGGGAGGTTCCAACAGCGATGGAGCTAGGCTATTGCCAATGGCAGGAGGTGAGAGAAATAGAAGCAATGGTCTCAAATTTCAGTGTGGATGGTCTAGGTTGGATATTAGGAAAAACGATTTCACTAGGAGGGTGGTGAAGCACTGGAATGGGTTACCTAGGGAGGTGATGAAATCTCCATCTCTAGAGGTTTTTAAGGCCCAGGTTTACAAAACTCAGGCTGGGATGATTTACTTGGGGTTGGTCCTATTGTGAGCAGAGGGTTGGACTAAATTACCCCTTGAGGTCTCTTCCGACCCTACTCTTCTATTATTCTGATTAACAAGGAAGGAAGTGACTTGCTCTGCAGGAATGTTTGGAAAATAACTGGGCTGATTATTGGTTGGTAAAGAGGTTTGGATTCTCAGCAAGGAGATCTGAAACCTGCCGTCAGAAACCTGGTGTCAGAGGAAGAATCCTGCCCCAAAAGACTCTCAGGTATTTCTGACTCTGGAAATCTGGGCAATAGTTACTTATTGCTAGACAGCTGTACCATGAACTCAGCTTTTTAATTTGAACACACACTGGATCTGAGACAAAAGCTATAATTTTTCTGCTTTCTGCTTTGTTAATTTATTATATGAAATTACAAAACACAATAATTTTCAAGACTATTGCAAACAAGGGCAAGAGCCTATGATTTACTGAAAGCCTTGGGTTGAGAGATGATACAGAGATGTTCCACGGCGAGGGGAATGTCAGACACAGTATCTCCCAGTGTTCCTTGAGGGGCACAGCACATACTGTGCACTATTCACTAGTGTGGCATAGTTTGCATTTTCTGGTAAACCAATTCTACTCTGTAGACAGGCGTAAGGACTTAAGATGATGGCTGCACCTCCTCTTGTCTTGCCTGCCCCTTTCTGAAGCAAGGGATGAGCAATCCATGCTCACTGTTTCTGCTAGCATGACTGATCCTCACAGAACTGTGTTTGTTATGCCCACCCATCCTTCATCACTCCCTGTGCTTATGCAAGTTACTATCTGGCCCTACATGGTGCATTAGGTGGTATAGATTCTAGGCTATGCGAAAGTTCCCCAACTACCTGGTATAGTCCAGTATTTCTTAGCGTTCTCAACCTATGTATCAGAAGAAACATTTTCATGATCTCCTTGTATTTATTATAAAAGTCAGAGTAAAACATTTATCAATGAATGAATCATTGATTTGTGTGTGTGAAGAGACTGTCAGTGAATACAGGATCTTGACAAGTAAAAGTGTGCAGGGAATGAGATTTTCTGTGATTTAGATTATAATTAAAGTATTTAATATATTATCCCTTTCCACACACACACACACACACACACACACACACACCCCGTAATTGCAACCCACCTGGATGCTGCAATCTACTGGTTGAAAAACAATGGGCCAAAGAAATTCCAACAAGGCTGGAACTAGTAGACCCTAAGGGTACTTCTACACTGCGGCGCTATTTCAAGATACTTCCGGTATCCCGAAATAGCTACTCTGAGTCTTTAGAACAAGCACATTATTTTGAAATATAGTGGGCTTGCTATTCCGACATCCTGTAAACCTCGTTCCACAATGATTAAGGACATTTTGAAATAGCGGTTTATTTTGAAATTTGACGCTGTGTAGATAGTGCCAAATTACGACATAAACTATTTTGAAATTAACTAGAAATAAGTTACGCAATTTGCTAGTTTATTTTGAGCTATGGGTGCAGTGTAGATGCACCCTAAGGGTATGTCTAGACTACATGGCTCCGTCGACGGAGCCATGTAGATGAGTTTACTAGACATAGGAAAATGAAGCGGCGATTTAAATAATCGCTGCTTCATTTACATTAAAATGGCCGCTGCACTGTGCCGATCAGCTGTTTGGCGGCACAGTGGGGCAGTCTGGATGCTCCACAGTCAACAACGGAAGCCTTTGTCGACCGCTCTGGTAAACCTCATTTCACGAGGCATAACGGAGCGGTCGACAAAGGCTTCTGTTGTCGACCGCGGAGCATCCAGACTGCCCCGCTGTGCCACCAAACAGCTGATTGGCACAGCGCAGCAGCCATTTTGATGTAAATGAAGCGGCGATTATTTAAATCGCCGCTTCATTTTCCTATGTCTAGTAAACTCATCTACATGGCTCCGTCGACGGAGCCATGTAGTCTAGACATACCCTAAGTGTCTCAATTATCCAATCTGAGAAAGGGATGTTGTGAAGATGTAGTATTAAGTCAATCTATGAAGAGGTAAAAAGCTATTTATTATGGATACGTCTACACTACGTGCTTATTTCGAAATAAGCTATTTCGTAATGAAAACTCAGAAATAGCTTATTTCAAAATAGCATTTCCACACTACAAATGCCCATCAAAATAGCACAGAGCTATTTCAAAATAGAGCATCCACACTGATTAGAGCCTGAATCGCATTTAAGGCCACTGGAAGCACTTCAGGCAGGGCATCAGGACAGCAATTACTTCCTCAAGCTTAAACAGACCCCCCTGTACAGTTGTGTCTCAGGCTTTTCACCTTTACCTACCTCTTTGAGGGACAGCAAACTCATCTAGCTGTGTGCTCTGGCTGCCTTTGCGGATGCCACAGTACTCCAGCCATGGAGCCAGACCTACTGGAAAGCAGCCGCCAGCTCTTAGACCTGCTGCCACACCTCCTGGAGCAGTTAATTCAGGCTGCCCTTGTGGCTTTGCAGGAAAAGGACTCTCAGCTCCCTGTGGGGCACCTCCTCGTCACGTGTCATGCAGCACAACCTCTCCCACCCTCCCCTGCATACCATGCACCACTGTTTCTGGCACTGGGACACCAGTTCTGACTGGTGGGATCAGATCATCATGGAGCAGTGGGACAACCAGCAGTGGCTTCAGAACTTCCAATTGTGGAAGGACACCTTCTTTGAGCTGCGCGAATGGTTTCCCCCTGCTGTCCACAATGGGACACCCACATGTGACCTGCCATCCCCCTCTAGAAGCACATCGCCATCACTATTTTGAAGCTTGTGATGCTGGACAACTACCACTCCATCAGGAACCAGTTTGGCTTGGGGAGATTGACCATCAGGGCCTTGCTCATGGAGGTTTGACTCTCTTACTGTTGTCCTAGGAGGGTGGTGAACTGCTGGAATGGGGTTCTCTTGGGAAGGGGGGTGGAAGGTTTTTTAATTCTGCATTCACAAAGCCCTGCAGAAGGATGGGGTACGTAGGGGGTTGGTCTTGGTGTGTGGGAAGGGTGGTTGGGCTCAGGGACCTCCCAAGGGCTCTGGCAACCTTGTGATTCTCTGTTTGTCTCCTATGAGTGGTGAGGGCCATCAACATCATCCTACTGTGCAGAGTCGTCAACCTGGGTGATGTGGACCCCATTGTCACTGGCTTTGCCCCCATGGGCTTCCCCAACTGTGGAGAGGGGAGTCAATGGTGGCGGCCACATCCCCACTCAGGCCCCCAACCACTGGGCATCAAATTATATCAACCGGAAGGGGTACTTTTCAATGGTGTTGCAGGCCGTTGTGAACTACTGAGGCCAGTTCACGGACATCTATGATGGATGATCAGGGAAGGAACATAACACCCGCATATTCCGCAACTCCAGCCTGTACCAGAAGATGCACGCCAGCACTTTTTTCCCAACTGCACCATCAGGGTCAGGGACATGAACACACCCACGTGCATTGTGGGAGACACGGCCTACACTCTGTTCCCCTGGCTCATGAAGCTCTGTATAGGACACTTTGACCAAAGCAAGAAACGTTTCAGTGGCAGGCTCAGCAGGGCCTGCATTGTTGTGGAGGGTGTCTTTAGCCATCTCAGATGCAGATTCCTCTGCCTCCTCACCCGCCTGGAACTTGGTGAGTGGAATATCCCCCAAGTGATGGTAGTCTGCTGTGTCTTCCACAAGATTTGTGAAAATAAGGTGGAGAAGTTCCTCCTGGGGTGTAGGACAGTGGCCAACAAGTTTGCCAGGGCCTTTCAGCAGCTGCGCACAGCTGCCATCTGGCAGGCCCATCAGGGGTTTCTTGTGCCACAAGCCCTTTCCCCCGTGGCTGCAGCTTTAAAGGCTTCAGGGGAGGGAGAACTATAGAGTTCTGATGAGTGTGGACAGAGTGGCAACCAGGGCAGCTGTGGAAATCCCTGGAGGCCACTTATTTTGAAATAACCATAGCTGTGCTGTTGACAGACACCCTATTTCAAAATAGCTATTTTGAAATAGGTGTTATGCCTCAGGAAATGAGGGTTACAGATTTTGGAATAAGAAGTCCGTTATTTTGAAATTATTTTGAAATAACTGGCTTGCTGTGTAGATGCTCACCTTGTTATTTCAAAATAATACTGCAGTATAGATGTGCCCTGTTTATTTAGCACTGAGAAAGTTGATGGCACCGTACAATATGCCAAAAAAGACTTAATGTAATTGTATTTATATTTAGTGTGATGGGGTTTTCACAAGGGATTTAAAGTAGAGAGGATATTGATATAGCTAAATTGCTTGGGATGAGATGCCTGGAGATGGCAGTGGGGAAAACAGATGAAGGAAAAGAAGTGCTGAGACCGATATCATAAAAAGGTCCTACTTTATATCTGTAAATGCCTATTGCAGGAAATAAATGAAGAACAAAAAAGATGTGCCCAATCTTGCAGTAGTTTCACCATTTCTGTTTATGGCTCTAAATCACATGAGTAAGGAAGGTCTACAGTATCAGGCCCATAGCATGAAGGACTAATGGAATGATTGATGCAAGGAGATTAAAAGAGTGAAATGTCCATAAGTTGTAAGTGGCAACAGAGAGAATAATCATCTACAAATACATGATGGATAAATGGCTAGTGCAAATAGGAATTATTCCTATTAGGCTGGTAGAGTATGGCACAACTGGGAATAATGGGAGGAAATTAAGGAAAGAAAATATCGTTTTAATTCCAGGAAAAATGCTTGACAGTGAGGTATTGAATTATGTAAAAGTCTCCCAAGGGACATGTTCAAAGGCTCATCACTGGAGACATTTATAATGAAAATAGACAAAGCACTAAAAGATATAGTGTAGGGAACAATCTTGCACTTGTCCCAAGGGGATGAACTAGATGACCTAGTAGATCTTTTCCTTTTCTAATTTCTTTGATTTACAGTCCAAGGAGGTGTAAGAGGTAAAGTACATGTATGTCAATAACTTCTACAAGATTTCTAACCAGTGTGCAAGATAAAGTTTTGGGTTAAAAGGGAAGTCATGAACATAGAGAAAATATTTTTTTAACCTAAAAGATAGATTTAGGTCTTGGAGACATTCACAAAGAAGAAACGATGTGGTAGCACAAAGATGAGGGAAAATAAACACAGCTAGTTCATACAGAAAGATGGGAACATATGTTGAAGGAGATGAAGAGCTCTCTGTCATCTGTGATGATATACAGTATTAAAGTTACCAGCGAGATGTCCCAGAGGAAGATGTTTAAATGATCCAGGAAGGAACCCAGAAGCTTAGTGGGTGAGTAGGGGAAGATATCAATAGTATGATCCTTTAGTAGGTTAAAATCAATATTGCTCCATTTACATCGGTAGAGCAACCCTGATTACAATGAGTTGAGGATCCACCCAAAAGTTTTATTTTAAAAAACAAGTGTTTAAGTACAATGCCATAAATCAAAATATCAGGGATTGCATAATAAAAATAACCATGCACCTTGACACCACTGCACATTTCTAGGCTGTTATATATAAATCCAAAGAACTTAAATAGCAGGGGTGTGTGTGTGGAGGGGGAGGGGGAAAGAAGGGAAAAAAATCTTTTCCCTTTTTCCCCCTTCTTTTTCCTTCTCTCCCCCCTATCCACTATTTATTTAGACACTGGACACTTTAATAACTCCATTCATCTGAAGAAGTGGGTTGTGCCCACGAAAGCTCATCATACCTTCTACATGTTTTGATAGTCTCTTTGTTGTTTTTTAAGTTTTTTCCAGTTACAGACTAACATGCCTTACCCTCTGAAGCCTTTGATATATAAATCCATATAGCATATAATATTTTAAACTAGCTTCAGTGAAAAGGAAATAACCTTCTAAAATGTAACTGTAAAATCATATTTTTAATCTGCAAAGTACAAATTCAGCTGTCATTGATTATTTGGACAAACTAAAGTAAGTGTTGTATTTCTAGGGCTATGTCTACACTACAGGGGTTTTGTGCAAAAACGGCCATTTTGGCGCAAAAACCCACTGAGTGTCCACACCTCAAGTGCGTTTTTGCACAAGAAAATGTACTGTAGGATGGCAGAACAGAGGGCTTTTTGCGGTATAGGTATACTTCTTTTTATGAGGAATAACTCCTTTTTGCGCAGGAGTTCTTGTGCAAAAAGGTGTGTGTGGATGCTCAACAGGGGTTTCTTGCTCAAAAAGAGCCTGTCACAAAAAGCACAGGTACTCTGATTGCCATTCCGTTAATGGCAATCAGAGCTTTCTTGTGCAAGAGTGTCCATGCAGTGTGGATGCTCTCTTGCTCTTTCGTAGTGTGGACGCACTTTTGCACAAGACGTTTTTGTGGAAGATCTCTTCCGCAAAAAGCTTCTAGTGCAAAAAGCCAGCAGTGTAGACATAGCCTATGTGTGACTACAGGTTGGAGCTTCCTTGTCCAGCACCCTTGGGACCTGACCTGTCCCGACAGAAGGACATTCCCCCTCCCTGCAGCTGGCTCCACTCTGGCCCCACTGCCACTGGGCACCAGCCTGCAGGGCTTGGACTTGGGCTCCAACCTGTGAGGGCTTCCTGGGGATGGAGCTCACCAGCTGAAGCAGCCCTGCTTCTCCTCTACCTGACTGGAATGGGGTTTGCCAGCTGCCCCACTTCTGCTGCGCTCTGCTGGGGATCCCCAGAGATGAGTCTTGCTGGCTGCCGCATTGCTGCCCCGCTCCTGTTACATACCAAAACAGACCAAACTGACTAATAGTTTATTAGGGCAGAAAGCTTATTTTGGGGTGATTTATGTCTTAATTTTGGGGTAAAATAGGATTCTGCATGATTGCCTGCTACAGAAAAGTGAAAGGGGCAAATTCCATTAGATGATTGTGGCAACTCCATCACAGCACACAGGAGGAGAAGCGGTTGTAATGAGTTCACAGATCACCAAACCCAGATCACTCTGCTGTAAATTCCAGGAAATAGCTTCATCCTTCTATGGGGTGCCCACCCTTCATGGTGGCTTGCCACCATTGATCCTGCTGCCTTCACTCTCTGGCCATGTCATTGCTGGACCTTGGGGTCTCGTCTGGGTTATGATCTCTCTGGCTGTATCCCAGCCTGCTATTCCCTCCTTTCCAGGAAACAAGCAATCCTCTTGCTTGATTCAGTGGCTGGCTGCAGTCCTCAGTCAAGTCTTTGCCCTTGGAGCAAATTGCAGTCTGTATTTAGGTTAAGCTCGTTAGCAAACAGTAAAGGTGGGGGGAGTTGACCAGCTTGCTACTCTCGGTCCTGGCCCAGGGACTATACCACTGGCAGATATCATTCCTGATATCTGTTCTCCCTGGCTGCTTCTCCCTCTCTCACCCTCCAGCAAGAGGGAGAACTTCTCTCCTGCCCTGATGAGCAACCGTTTTATATCTTGTTGCTCCAGCAAGCCTTCCCCTAATTGGCTCTCCCAATGAACCTTTTACAGATTGACTACCCACTATGCTGCCTCCATAGGCTAATGCCCCTCCACACCAATATATAGTGATATTCCACTGCACTCTTCTTGATGCATTTTACCAGGTCATTCCCTAGCCTCTCAAAAGAACCATCCTAAAGGAGGCCTAAAGAAGACTTTGCCATTCCTTCAGGAGCATTGAGTTGGCACTCAGGACAAGGTACAAGAGTCGACTACTTTTTATACCATGGAACAGAAAAAAAAATTCAAGGTTCTAGCGATACTTTCCTCCTAAGATGCCTGTAAATGGGGCAATATATGTCAGATGGGAAAGCATGGAGTTTTCTGTGGCAGTGTTGGTTACCATTCAAGAGGCATGGTTATTGTCATGGGCTGACTCTGACTGCCAAGGGTTGGGCTTCTATTTTTCGCATGAATGCCTGGCCACATGTATCACAACTGCCCCTTAGTGATGTGTAATTATGAACAGAGCTGGAATGCTGAAAATTGGGCTTGGAAAGCATCTCTGGACAAGCTGACCATTCCCATCTAAATAAATGGGACAAAAGGGGCAGAGCTTGAGAAACATGAAGCAGGATATCATCAATCTTGGATAATGCTTTATAGTACCCAGAGATGATTCCCTTATGTTCAATCAATGTGAGGACCTCTGTGACAAAGTTGGTACATTTCTGTTCCCCCTTCAATACCTGATGGCAAGTCTAGGTGTAGTGGGGTGAGGCTGAGTGTGCCTACAGCAGCTTGTTAAATCTTGATGGCTCAGTGTGGGTTGGTATACACCATCACATGAAGCAATTATTGTATTTCTCAGTGGCGGCTGTTAAGCATGATGCCTAAGGGTGAGATACTCTAATCACCCTAGAAATGAAGTGCCTGCAACATATTACTATTATAATGAAATGGAAATTATAAGGGAAAGAGTCTAGCCTGCCCATCCTTTGGATGCTACTGACATGGGTGTGACATAATTGACAGCCAGTTTCTGAAGGCTCATTTGTGTCAATTTCCAAGGTCATGTCTTACTAGAAAAGCCAATTTGTAATGTTAACTTCTCAAACTTTTCTCAGCAAAGCTTTTCACACCCTATACATCATTCTGTGTTTTTTTTATTTGCAATTGTTATAAGAGATCTTCAGTAGGTTTCTCATTGACAACAGGGATTCCTCTAAACTGAAACACTAGATTGGATCTTCCCCAAACTTGGAGGGATGTTATATCTGAATCTGAATATAAACCTCATGGTTTCAGCCCGTCTATTTCTGTAATATAGGCATGAACTTAAGATTTCAGGAATCAGTGGCTTGAGTCTTCTTTCTGTACCCCGTGAACTTTGGACATCAACAGGGGAGGTTCCCAGGTCAGTGAAAGCATTCTCTTTCCTCTACTCCTGCTGCTCTTGCAGATGCCAGAGTAAATCCCCAGCTTTTCATGGGGAGCAGAATCATGCGCTCACTCAAGGATGGAGGGGGGTTCCTACCCTGCATGGATAATCATAAATCTCAAAGAGAAAGCCATTAGAAACTCATTTTTTGTCAGGATTCATACTGAATCCATGAGACCACACAAACTGGGCATGATTTTATTGCAAATCTATAGCCTGGCCTGCAAATTCCTCAGAGTTTCTCTCCAATTGCTTTTGAACGCTAGCAATCTGTATTTTGAATTTAAAATATATAATACACTCCAAAAGTAGGCAGCTTATGTATGATTTTACTGTAAGAATTAAAACTATGGTACTGATCAATCGCAATGAATTCACTCTGATTTAATTTAAGGTTTGACTTCTTCCTTGATCCCTAAAATGCTTTCCTCTCAAGAGCAGGCTGTGCAGTCCTGTGTTTTCCAGAATGATCATTAGGACCATGATCAATTTCACAGCCAAGAAAAAATTGTCATAGTCTGTGAAATAAGCCCCTCCCTGTGAAATCTGATCCCCCTTACTGCTAGGAGCCCCCTAGTCAAAGCCTTCCTAGCTGCAATTCCCAGCTGGACTAGGGAAGGAGAGGAGTTGTCCTTCCCCTGCATTACTGCTCTCATCCTTGGAATACCTCCTCCCTGCTTCATGAAACTCCAGACTCAGAGGTTCCTGCAGCTGGAGGAGACTTGTGGAGGTGGGTCCAACATCCCTCTGCTCCTGGGGGTGCCTCAGCCAGTGTGGGAGCTCCTAGCTGTGAGTCCCTGCTAATCTATGGAGGGACAGGACTTGTCCTTCCCTTGCATGATAGGTCAGGGGAAGTGGGAGATAGATAGAACAGACCCACTTCCAGGTATCTTTTGGGCTAGAACTCCCATATTTACAACACTGAAATTTCAGATTGTAACAACAGAAAATGTGATATTGACTAATTTTAAAACTCTGAAATTAATCATAATGAGCCATAAATTTGGGAGGGTCCTAGTGATCACACAAAGCACTGCACCTTTAAGGGAGGACAGGCTATGAAAAAAAGGCAGGAATCAGGAAAAGCAAGAACAAGGAAAAGGCCAGTAATGTCAGACTAAGATCTGCAGATAGAGAATGACCACAACAGTGACAAGTTTGTGATATGCCCAGAGGTATCCGCACTGATGACATTTATTTGTGGCTATACATAACTGGAATTTGGCTTGCATTACTTTGCCACATCAGTTTAATCTGATTGTCACACACTCCAAGCCAAGCCCCCAGGTATGAGGAGAAAAGAAGGAAAAATTGTGATATTGATATTTGGAGGTTGCACAAAAGCAAACTTTCTATCTCTATCTGCTAATTATATCTAGTCTCAGAGGACAACCCTTGTGAGGATGAGAAATAACCATCTCTTGTTCTGTGTCCAGAGATGGGTTATTGATGTAAGTTGGACAGATGACTGTGATGAATTCTCCCTATGAAGCAGGTTGGTCCTCCTTTGGGCAGGGGGCTGGATTTGATGGCCTCCTGGGGTCTCTTCCAGCCTTAGGATTCTATGATTTTATGACAGCAAGTAGGACTGAGGACTGCCTTTAAGGAACACTTTTTAAAGGAGAATTCTTAGTGGGTCATTCCACAGCGAGACGCTAATTCTGGAAGGCACTCAAAAATGTGTTTGTCTGTCCCTATTCTGGACAGCAATTTATTACTTGCTTAACTTCAGGCACATTCTTAAGTCCCATTCATGTGTAAGCAGGGACTGAACAACTGCTTGCAATGCAGCCAGCTGAAATTGTGTAGCCCTGCAAGATAATTAACTGTTGATATGTAAATACAGCTCATGCTGGGATGGTGAAGGAATCCGGGGTGTGGTTATGTAAATCCAATT
The DNA here is from genome assembly GCA_032595735.1 of Pelochelys cantorii. Taxonomy (NCBI): domain Eukaryota; kingdom Metazoa; phylum Chordata; order Testudines; family Trionychidae; genus Pelochelys; species Pelochelys cantorii. The sequence goes on from CM064326.1 coordinate 33,596,517, forward strand.
CAGCCAGGCCTGATGGAGGATCGATTGTTAGAATGGAATGTGATGTATTGTAACTAATTTGGCTGTTGTGGGGTCACAAACCATGCTACCCCTAAATGTAGGAACTGTAAAATATGACACCAGTGATTGCAGTAGAGACACCGTCATTGTAAGGGGTCTCAGATAAACAAGCCTCCCCTTTCCAGAGTTGAGTGGACTAAATTAGGGGGGAAGGGGCTTGAGCCAGCCTGCTTCATGCTTGCCAGGTATAAGCTGTAAGACTGGTTCAACCTCTCTCCTTTCCTCCCTGTTCTAAGGATAGACTTAAAGCAAACTCCATAAGGAGTCTCTTTGTTATTCCAGTGGAAGCTGGAATCTTTTGGCCAGCCTAGGTGGTGGCTAAGAGTTGAAATCACTAAGAGCTGAAGTCACTGGTTTGGCCTGGGGCCAGACCCATTGCGACAAGCAGGGCGGCTGGCGAGAGCAACCAGCATGAGGCTGGCAGGGCGGCTGGCGAGAGCAAGCGGACCCCAAGAGCAGCACTAAAGTGGCATGGCCTCAGGCTCAATGAGTAGAGTCATCAGTGTGATGTGTCTGGGTCCACACTGACTGGACAGAGCTGTAAGTGGGGCATTTGAAGTGGGGTACGGAGGAAATTTGGGTAGGTGAATGGGACTCTTATGTTGTTGGACTAGTGAGCCTGAGAGGCAAAGGACATTGCTTAGTCCATTTGAGCTGGGACGGCTACTCGTAGGTTGCTTATGAACTCTGGTTGTGGTATTTTCCCAAGTTAATGCCACATTACTTCTCTCTTTCATTAAAATTTTCTTTTCTATGCTCAGACTCTGTGCTTGCGAGTGGGGAAGCATTGCCTCTCAGAGGCACCTAGGCGTATGTGAATTTCCCAGGCTACTGGGTTGGGGCTCGAGCTGGTTGTGTTTGAGATGGATGAAAAGGAACCACTAGATATTGAACCCAGCTCTGACTGCTGCCAGCGCTACCTGGAAGAAGGGTTACACATACAATTAAAGATAGTGAAAACATGCTTTGGTTTGACTTTGTTGGACTCAGGCTTGTGCCCAGAGTTAAACAGATGTTTAAATGCTGGCCAGAATCTGGGCATCTTCCCAGGTGCATAGGATCTGAGTGAAAAGACCTGATGAGATAAATTGTATTTTTGCCAATCTGAGTCCCTGTACATTGCCAGAATGGTGTAATGGGGCCAGAACGTACATGCGAATAAAGTAGTGTGTTTTAATGGAATAAAAAAAATATGGAAACTGAGATAGTCTGGGGAGTCAGTTAAAACAACACTCTGCAAAATTCAGTGAAAATGAGCTGATGTTCCTCATTTCTGCTTCAACCCCACTAGTTTCCATCTGTCTTAAACAGATTTTCTCAGATCCTGAGAAACACACATACTTCTACATACCTTAGTTTCAAAGGGCTTCTGGATATCTTTTTTTTTCCACCCTCAGAAAACTCCTTGGAAGAAAACTTACCCAGAAAATTGGATTTGGGGATGCTGTTATAATAAACTGCCTATTGCCTCCATAGTCTATTCTTCCAAAGGTAAAATTTCCAGAACTGCTAAGGAAAACACTAAAGGACACAGATGTAACCTTATGGTAAAGTAACTGATACAGGCAATATTCTTTCCAAAACAGTGTTGTTTATTAATATTACTAATAATGCCTCTTACAGTGGATCCTAACAGTCCTAAACAAAATGCAAAATCCCTCAGATACAAACCCCTTATTGCAAATTAAAGATCATTCAAACTAGAATACCATGTAGTTCAAATGATTTTAAACAAAGTGATTTGTTATAAGTGGCCAGCTTGAAATAAATTGCTGACAATAGCTCTTAAATTGCTCTGAAGTTTACACAAATATATTGCATTTAATAATAGAATGTTATACATTGTTATAAACACATGCACTAATCCTATATAGTGTCCTCCTATCTACTGTGCTATAATTTAAAAAAACGACACAACAGGCTTATTTTATAAATCTATTGGTAGCTCTTTTAAAATGATTGTAGCTGCTTTATACATTTTTCAGTATTTTTCTTTAATCGCTGTTCCTGTTCAGCTCCTGGTCAGTCAGCTTTGCTCCATTCTCGTTTTTATCTCTCTCTACAGAAGCTTTTCCGACTTCCTTCCCAGAGCTTTTCTTTGGCTCCTCTTGCTGGCTTTTTTCTTCTCCCAATCATCTTACCTTCTCTCTAGCTCAGGATCAGACTCCAAAACTGTCCACTGGTGGCTGGATTTTATGCTTCATTGTTGATCTCCTCTAACATATGTTTTTTATTTTTAGAAGCAGTTACCTGACTTGCATATGTCCAGTATCAAACATTACCTCAGAGTTCTGAAGAACAGCTCTGTCTTCTAAAACAAGCTGTGACCAGCTAGCTGCTCAGTTAACTAACGTCTCTGTCATTCCTTACTGCCAGGCTCTATCAGAAGAGAGGCCAGGAGGATCATTTGGCCTGGGCTTCAGGAGACAAAGCAGCCTCAAATTTTGGAAGTCGTAATTAATTCTGTTACTGTAAAGTGATTCTGCTTGGTCTGAGGGTGAATTTAACCTTTAAATTTGATGTTTATCTCTGCATAGGAGATTTTTGAATTCCTTTTTTCTTATGCGTCTTTGTATTCAATAACCATATCAGGCTGAGCTGTAAGCTACTTTGTCTAGTTTTAGATTCACCTTTAAAGGCTTTTTTGTGATAATAAAATTTTAATTTTACTTGTTTAATAAGCTTTATAGCTAATTTGGCAATCACCCCATGTTCATATTCATAATAACGCACCAGTTATTAGAGGAATTTAATAATGGGAACGTGTTAACAGACAAAATTTCAAGAGTAAATAACACCCCAAAATGCTATTATATAACATTCATTGTGAGGTATATATAATTAAAATGTTGTATAACCAATAGCCTTCAGCAAATTAATTTATTGTGTGTTACTGTGTTTTAAAAGAACCCCTTTATAAAAATGAAGTGAAGATTTAAAAGTGGTGCAAGTAAGAGACGGTGAAAGCAACAGAATGAAGCAGCATTTAAGAGTTTAAAGCTGATAACATAATGTCTCATAGAAAGAATGCCTCAGCTATTAGACCGTGACCATACTCACAGTGACACTTCCAGTTTTGATGATGAAAACCTTGTACCATAAATGAGGAGCTCATTAATCAAGACACAGAAATGCAAACAGTAGCAACAGATGCAGAATCTACGCTTGGTATAGAGACTATGCAGGCAGAAAATGAGGACCTCGGAGATGCTGGGCAGCAAGAGGAAGAACTTATGACTAGCACAGGACACAATATAACAACAGTAGCATCAGTCCCTGTTTATTGGATTTCTTGATAAGAACATTGTTGCTCAAATGCAGTCGTTTCTCAAAGTTAGTTGTTTTCAGATTCCAAGTAATACCATACACCGAAAGATGCTGAAAATCATGCTTTTCCCACTTGTCTACTGACAAAACCTCTTCCAAATGGAGAGATCTACAGAAGTGACTGGCTCTTCTGGAGGAGCATGAAAAAAACAGGCCTATACTGTGTACCCTGTTTCATTTTTAACAGTAAGGGTGCGTCTAGACTACATGGCTCCGTCGACGGAGCCATGTAAAGTAGTTTACTTGACATAGTCAATGAGCGGGGACTTAAATAATCCCTGCTTCATTAAAATAAAAATAGCCGCCGCTCTGTGCCGACAATCAGCTGATCCGGCGCGGCACGGTTGACAAGGGAAGCCTTTGTCGACCGCTCTGGTAAACCTCGTTTCATGAGGCATACGGGAGAGGTCGACAAAGGCTTCCCTTGTCGACCGCACCGTGTCTAGACTGCTGCGCTGTGCCGGATCAGCTGATTGTCGGCACAGCGCGGTGGCCATTTTTATTTTAATGAAGCAGGGATTATTACCCTGTAATCTAGACACCCCCCTAAAGAAAAGACAACCCTGGTTTTACAATGTGTTAAAATTGCCAGAAGTTTAAAGGTTTCAGTTGAAGAATGATTCATTTTGTTCGATAATTTAATGGAAAAAAACTGGAAAAGAAATCCCCGCTTGTGAGTTAGAAATTCTGGATTGCTTCAAATTAAATTTCAGGTGTGCATTGGCTAAGCCAATGACAATGGACCCAATATGGCTGTCAAGTACAACAGAGCACAAAGCAGTCCTTCTTGAGCAACATCCAAACTGTGTTTTCTTCGGTTGTGGCAACCATACATGAAATCTTGTCAGCGTTGATTGCACTGAATCATGCAAGGAAGCAATCACATATTTTGGAACAATCCAGCAATTGTATAAACTCTTCAGTGACAGTCCTCAAAAGTGAGAAATTCTGAAGCAGTATCTGCCTGTTTCCCTTCATGGCATGTCGACAGCGAGCACAAATTGATGGCCAGTTGCACAGCATTTGGACTCTGAGAGAAAGGCTTTAAGTGAACTTGAATCTCTTACTCTCACAGCACAGGCTCGCATTGAGCTTAAATCAATTTAGAAGTATACATCCAAATTTGAATGCATTTTAATGTTGTTCATGTGGATGAAGCTGCTAAAAATGATCCACAAAACTAATCTTGTAATTGAAGCATGCAATGCTACATTAAATGTCGATAGGGGTAAAACCGAATGTCTTCCTAAAGATATTCAAAAGATTTGTGATCAATGGCACACAATCCTTTCTGAGTCCAAATCAGTAGCACGGGGTATTGATATTTTATCTGAGTTTTCCACCAATCGCAGCCTACATCTCAAGTTGACAGGCACTATCTAGTCAATGTTTTGTTGTTGTTGTTATTATTGACTCCATCAAATCTAGTCTTACACGCCAATTTGAGTCACTGTGAGAAATTTTTACCCTTTTTGGATTCCTCTGGGAGTTCAGAGGACTAAGTCGTGAAGATCTGTATTCAGTGTCTGAACAGTTTCTACAAAGGTACAACAATGTAATTTCAAGAGATCTCTGTGACGAGATTGTCTTCCTGAAATGTATACATTCCACCAACTTTAAATCGAACTGCAAGCTAAAAAACTGCTTCAAGAAATATTTGATCTTAGCCTGTCAACTGTATTTCCTAATATCACTATTGCATTACGTGTATTTGTCAGTCTCCCTGCATCAGGGGCTTTAGTGAGTGCACATTCAGCATGTGAAAACAAGTAAAGAACTATCATCATTCTACAATGGGACAAGCTCGCAATGCTTAACATTAATTAGATTTTTGTTCAGTTATAAACGAGTTTTCACATTCCTAAAATGAAGAGTTTTGCTTGCAGTGGAAACTCACAATTAAAGTTACATTTTTAATGTACATGCTATTGGTATAAAGACTTAATTGTTAATAAATAAATAAATGCTTCAAGTGTTCATTTTCATATATTCTTTTGGATTTAGTATGACACTGTGGATGAGAAGTTAAATAAGTTGGGGGCTTGGGGCTAGGCCTGGGCTCTGGCCTCTAAACAAAGTGGCCCAGGCCTCAGTCATTCTCTGAGAGGGCCTGCTTACTGCACATGCCCAGTACCCACCAGTCTAGCATGTGCTCATTGTTGTCATTTACCTCAGAGCTGTGATTCTGCCAGTCCATACACACACATGCCTGGCTCTTTTCCAGGGCACCATTTTGGAAACCCTTTGTTTTCAATGAGCATGCTCAGGATCTGCAGCATTCAACTCAAGGTGGAGATATATTTTTTTTTCTTATTCAGAATAGAGGTTGAGGGTCAAAGTGAAGACTGGAGAATTCCTCTTGTAGCAAGGCCACCAGATAGGGTCAGCTATTCTCCTACTAAGTTCTTCAAGTGCACAGGAGGGATCCTCACCCCAAAACAGGGCAAATGGATAAGTGTTTCATCAAACTACCGTACTTTGGATTCATATAGCCTAATCCTTGGCTCGCTGGGATACTCCAGGAAAGTGACACTCAGATCTCAGAGTTTTAGGAGCCAAATTAGTGATCAACATTACCCCAAAGAGCCACAGTAGTGTGAATTAATTGTTTCTTTTACATACCCACATTACAGATTTTATATCTATATAAAATTCTCATGGAAAAATGACTGACTGGGTTACAACTGGTTAATACAATTGTAAAAACATCCTGCTTATCTAATAATTGAATCATGCAGCATTTTAATATCATGTGCTGCAGGCGATGTAGGAGACATATTGAAGAGCCTCTTGTGGTTCCTGAGCCTCAGTCTGACTAGCCCTGTTCCAGTATATTCTGTGGCAACTGTCCACTACCTGGTATATCCATTTCAGAGAATTATAGGAGGGTCCCTGGTCAGAGAAAGTTACAGAGAGACAACAGAAAAGAAAAAGGATTGCTTATGGGTTTTCAGGGTTTCTTTTGGGGAATGTGGGAGGGGGTAGCACTGCCTAGCACACTTCCCAGAGAGTAACAAACTCAGAACATCTCTGGCAATCCTAGATGAGGTATGAAAAAGGCAAAGTGGACATAAAAGAATGTGGTGGGAGATCTGGTTTTCCAGAACCTGTTCAAACAGTGGTGAGAGATGAAGTATTGTCAGGAATTAGACACGAGGGATAGGATTAGGAGGAATCTGGGAGTTCAGATTTGATACAACCATGCTTCAGCAAATAGGCAGCTGTACAGCCTCTTCCCGACTTATGAACCGGTTACGGACCAAGCAATTGATCGTAACTCGTTTTGTTCATAAGTCGGACCCCATAGAGTTACACACAACTGCGCTGTTCGTAAGCGCAGATAGCATTCGTAACTCTGGGTCCGCCATTTACGACAGCTTTGGTCGTAACTGCAAATGGTCGTAAGTCGACTGTTTGCAACTCGGGGACCGGCTGTAATTGCAAGGAAGGCTGCAGTAAAAAAAAGAGTGGCCTTTTAGATGACTTAACCAATTACACCTACCTAGAATTACAATTTGTAAGGGATATAAAACTAGAAGTGTTTAGATACAAGACAATATTGACTACCTGATTGCAGGAAGAAACTTCCCTTATTAGGTATACAGTAATTTTTCATACGTTAGCATATAATATAGTAGTACAGTATAGTAGCTGACCATGATGCAGTCTTTTGTGGCTTCTTTTGAAGCATCACACATACATCATTGCCAGTGACAGGATATTGAGCTGTATGGACCATTAGTTTCACAAGCTATGACAATACCTGCATGCCCATATTTTAGTAGTACTGGACTATTAGCATGTGATCTTAGTATAATTAGCATCAGCCACATACTAATATATAATCTCTAACAGAAACTTATGAAAAAAGTGGATACTATGCTTGGAAACACAAGGCTGACATTCAGTAAAATAAGAAACCTACCATGTTTCCCCAGATATATCAAGAACCACTAAAGGTGGAGTAAAGCGCTCCTTAGGTTGGCAGCTGACCTTTAATATTTTCAATTTTCACGTTAAAATTTGAAAAATTAAACCTAGTAAACAATATTTTTGTTCTGTTTTTTATTATGAATATGTGAGAACTTTCTTGACTGCATTAATTCATGTGCATGATGAAAATTAAAAGGTCTTAAGGGCACATTCTATTACATTAAAAAGTGGGAAATCATAAGTGATCAAACAAAATACTTTTTCACACATCATGTGATTAATCTGTAGAACTTGTTACCACAGAGTGTTGTTGAAACCAAGAATTTAACATGATCTGAAAAGGGATGGGACAGTTATATGAATATCCAAAATATCCTGAGTTATCTTAATTAATGACAACAAATAGTTCAGAAGGGAGATTAAACTCATGCATCAGGGATTAATCTTTAATTATTAGAGATCAGGACTTTGGCTGGCTTGTATTGTTGGTGCCTTCCCCACTGTGCCTTGTGGTCTAATGGTCTGAGTTATTACCACTAGCATCCAAATCTAGTTAGAGATCAGGTGAGACCTTATGATAGGAGTCTGGGGAGGCACGATTAGCCCACCCTACGGTTGCTACCCTAACCCTAGCCCTAACTCTGTTTGCTTTGGGGTTTTTATACCTTCCACTACTGAAGACAGGATACTGGATGGAATTAACCTTGATTCTGTTCCACTGTGGCAATGCCTGTATTCCTTGGATTTGTTAAATAATTCAGTAATCCTTTAGTTGAGTAAAATGTATGTGTAGATCAGGTGCCAGCTCCTACCAAGGCCCTCACCCTTACTGAATACTGACAAATGCACTGCTAGAAACAAGTCTGACTTACCTGTAGGCTGGTATAGTTACAATAGATACAAGTGTTATAAGAATGTGTTTAGATTTTACAGAATGCTTGTACGGTGCTTTTGCTACTTAGCTGTATCCATAGCATAAGTTTAAATTGAGTGTTTTCCTGTTGGTGGGTTACGATGTAAAGAATCATTACAGTGCTTGTTCTGTGTACAGGATGACCACTGAAATCAAATGAGGCATTGTGTAGTATGGAAGGACAAATGCATTCCTTACTCCCTCAAGGAAGGGGAGCTCTGCACATGAGATCATCCCATCAATATAAATAATGAGGTAAAGGAGATAAAAATCCCTGACACTCAGAAACTGGGATCTTTATGCTGTGTGGACTTTCAGGGACAAAGGTTCCTCACTATAAGCAAGAGATCCCCAGGTGACTTCGCATAGGTCAGCCCTAAAAGACACTTAGAGCTGCCTAATAGAAAATCTTATATTGTCTTTTAAAATCTAAGACTAAAATGTGTATGTGTATGTTTTAGCCTCATAAATAACTAATTTCTTTTCTTGGTTAATAAATCTTCAGTTAATTGATTACAGAATTAATGACAGGCATTTTTAGTTTGACTTCTGAGTACAAATGGCCTGGGGCAAGTGACTGGTGCTTGGGGACTGGGAGTAACCTGAGGATTGTGATTTTAGTGTAAAGTGACCATCTATCACATAGTCCATCTTGGCTGGGTGGCAAGATAAACCAGGATGCCCAAGGGGACTGTCTGTGACTCCATGGTATGATGGTTATAATGCTTTAGGAGATCACAGTTGTTACTGGGTTGCTGAAATACAATTATAGAACATACAACCAGTTTGGGGTTTCTGCCCTGCTTTTTGACAGGCTACCCTAAGACTGGCACTTACGATTGTGAGCCATTGCAGTCAGTGCAATGCTGCTGGTTATCATCATTTTGACACACCATGGTATTAAAAAGGGATTCACTTTATTTTTAACTTACGTATCCCTATCATATTTGATGTAACCAGTCAACTTGGTTGATGATCTGACTACATGATCAGACATATTAATGAAAATGAAAATCTTGTTGATGAATACTTGCTGGTTCTTAATTTGACTTGGTAATTAATTTAGTAGTATTTAATCTGGGGTAAAATTTCAAGTATTACATCTCCTGTTTTGCATGCTGTCAAAATGCACTCTATATGTCACAGTATGTTATGCTATCAAAATTGTGATTTTAAATTTCTCTACATTGTCTTTATGGTACATTGAATGTACAAAGTAATTAGATAGGATGATATTTAATAAGCTCATACTACTTTGCTAATTTTAAAGAAAAACTCTTCATTTTAGGCTAAACAAAAAGCCAGTTGACAAGTTCTGAGCTCCATTCAATTTATTTAAAATTACCAAAAAAAAACCCCCAAAACAAATTGAATGTAATCACCTCACTGTTCTACCAGACTGGCACACACTACCACTTTCATTCATTGGCCAATATCTCTATCCACTTACCCCTCTTCAAAGGCTGGGTGAAAACAAATGATATTATTGGCCAGATACTCTGCTGCTGTAAATGAGACATGGACTTAATGGAGCTATATTGATTTACATCGACTTTGTTCTTAATTTATGAACTTGTCTCCCTTCCACATTTATAAACTGATATTTTGGAAGTAAACCAACCATACGAGAATTGTATCTTACTACCTAGGACAAGGTTATAATAACTTCTTGGAAACTTGCAATGGAAGAGACCAATTAAGTTTATCTTCCTTCCATTGCCAGATTGTTCCCTGTGGTATATGTTCAGTCTTGAAGCAAATGTCCAATGCAAAAAGCTTTCACTACTTCTCTTAAGATGCAGTTTCAAAGCTTAATAGATCTCCTTGGTAAAAACACCCTGGCTACATTTTCTCTATTAATTTCATTCCAAAATACATGGGTAGAATTAGATGTAATCGCTTTGCATACAACTTTGTCAATATTTATCTGACATTTTGGTTTCTATTACCACATGCAATATTTCAGGTGTATTAATATTAGCTCCCATCTCAGTGATTTCCCTGTGCGGGCCAAGTCACAAGGCAAAAACACGTCCAATTTGCTGACTCTACTACATCCTGTTCTTCAGCATTCTAGATTTCAGCTTCTAGTTGAATATTTGTGGATTGTTTCTTTCCCAAAATATATTCACTGATATTTTTAAAAACTGAATCTCATGCTGATCTTTTCTGATATATCTTGGTACTCTAGATAATATTATTTGATTTTCCTCTTCCAACCAAGCCTCTTCTCCCCCCATCCCCACCACCACTATAATAAAACCCAGGAAAAGGGAAAATGTTTGAGGGTACCTTGTAAGCGGACTCACCGTAGGCACAATTCTTTGTGACTAGGCATAGTGTAGAAGTTCTCCTGCACCTTTGGCTCCCCCTACAGATAGCTACTCTGGCTCTGTCTCTTCCGATGACTTGGTTGTGCAGCCAGGTCACTTTTAGTCTGTTCCCTCTGGGAAAACCTATGTCCAATATATCACTCATCTGGTGGCATAACGGTGGAGATTTAACCCAAATTTAGACTTTTGGACTTGCCAGCCTTTGTCTTCTACATGGGCTATGAGGGGAAGCCAGGCCCACCGTCTACTCTGCATTCCAGCTTAGGGACTTTCTATGAAATAGGTGAGTTCTGTTTGCTCAGAGCCTCTTCTGTATATCCCTGAGCTTCTTCCTACCATGGCCTGCATCTAGACCTTTCTCACAGCCTCTTCCATGGCTGACTCTTATGTATGTGCCAAAACAAAAAGGAAGCCACATTAGTTGAGGAACAAAGGAAACAAAAATGTCTTCACCAGATTTACCTATCCAAGGTAGCTGTGTCACTTAGGGCATGTCTACACAGCAGGGTAAAAGTCGAATTAAGCTATGCAACTTCAGCTGTGTCAATTGCGTAGCTGAAGTCAAAATAGCTTAATTCATATTTTGGTGCTGTCTACCCAGCAAGAAGTCAAAGGAAGAACACTCTTCCTTTGACTTCCCTTACTCCTTGTGAAATGAAGGTTACAGGAGTCAGAGTAAGAAGTCTTCCAGCTCACCTTTATTTCGAAATAATGGCTTGCTGTGTAGATGCGCTCTTTATTTTGGAATAACTGATGTTATTTCAAAATAACGCTCCTGTAGGGGCCTACCGTAAGGAGTTTCTCACTAAGCTCCATCCCCAGCTGATCTTTCCTTCCAGGCATCTTTAAGAAAGCCTCTAATTTCTTCATAGGGCTGCCTCAAGTTGTCTACTCCCTCTTTCAGTCAGCAATCACTGATCTGATCTTCTCTCTTTTATCTCTTCCTTTCAAGTCTGACATCTTGCACAGCTGTAACTGGGAGAAGCTAATTGGGCCTTTAGGCCTAACCCTAACCCTTCCTGGTCAGCAGGGGGTCTATATACCTCATCACACACCCCTATGATTTGTTTGGCAGGTAAACTTTGCTTCTTTCCCCCACCTTTCCAGTCCTGAAGAATAGAAAGTTATTGGAACTGCCCAGAAATCTCAAGTATATTGGGGATTAGTAGAAATATGACTTCATCTGTGTTCCAATAAGCAATAGTCCATCTGTCTTCAGTCCCCACACATAGGATATATCTGCACAGCAAAAAAATACCCATGGCAACAAGTCTTGGGGCATAGGTCTAGAGACTTGGACTTGTGCTCTGATGTTAAAATTATCCATGTAGACTTCCATCTTGGACTGGATGTTGGGCTCTGAACTCCCTCTGCCCCTTTTGGGCTTCAGGGCACAAATTCCAGCTTGAGCTGAAACATACATGCAGAAATTTAGCACCATAACATGAGCCTCATTCAGCCTCATCTGCAGACCTGGTCTCTGAAACTCGCTGCTACGGGGGTGAAGGGTTTCTTATGTAGGTTTATCCATAGCGCCTCAGACCAAAAATGATACAGAGGAGGGAAATCTGACAAAATACACAAGTCACATGAATTTGGGGGTGGCATGACATCTTGCTACTATATGAGAATCTCACAAATGTAGAGTCCTAGTCTTTGACCCTGCTCTGTGTACACTTATGCATTGGGAAAGGGCAGGTCTATACCTAAAGTACTGCACTGGCACGGTTGTACTGATGTATCTATGTCACAGTAGTGAAGTAGAGAGCCTCCTATTCCAACGGGAGAGTTTCTTCTGTTGGGATAGTTAATCCACCTCCCTGAGAGGTGGTAGCAATGACAAAGGGAGAAGCTTTCCCAGAAACATATTCCTGTCTATCTGAGGCATATGGGAAGGTTAGGTCTGCATAATGTGTTGCACCGGGGTCTGGATTTTTCACACCACTGAGTGATGTAGTCATACTATTATAGGTATGTAGTGTAGACTTGGCCTAACTTTACACACTAAAATCAAGGGTATTGGTCTTGGGAGTACAGTTACTCACCTGCAAAAGTATTTGAACCAAAAGTCCTCTTGAAATCAATGGCTGAACTTGCAAAGGGTGGCATTGCTCAGTTAGAGGAAGGATGCCAGAAGCAATCTGATTGGATTAGTTAAACATGTTAATGGGCTATTAATTCCATTTTCCAGGGATGTTAAATCTTAGTGCTTGGGAACTCTTCCTGATTAAAAGAGTTCCCTTGACTTCCCCATACTTTTTCAATGTGTTTTACTCACTAAGGATTATAATTACTATTAGATGCATTTTGCTTTTGAACTTTATTCATAATTTGTTCCTCACTGTAAAAAATAGCAGAACCCCCTGTCACACACACACACACACACACACACACACACACCACTCCTCCCTGCTCACCTTGTGTAACTCCTAAACCTCTAGTGCTTTGATACCAAGAAAAGTTATTTTTAAAGTTGTAAATTGACTTCTGATGTTATCACTTGGCTAAAGTCCCATGCTGATATCACTGTATGAAAATCAATTCATTTGTGTCATTTTGGATTCCTTTGTCATTTACTTTCTAAGATTAGATATTGCTTCCAAAGTGTCTAATCCCAAGATCACTCTAATGATTCCTTGCTTATCTATTTGTAACATAGGCATATTTTGTCAAATGGTTTGGTATCTCTTAGATAACAAAACTGATTTTATTTTATTTTATTTTTGCATTCTGAAAGAGTCTGTGAAAAAAAACAGTGAAAGTTCTCTGAAAGATGTGCTCAGGAAAGTCTGCCTCAAGAAAATGGAGAGATGTTCTGAAGCCCAGGGGTTAAAGCTGTCATTTTTGCAGAAGCATAACAGCTTCTGAAGAGGTAAGATCTTTGAAAGGATGTGAAATAAATAATGGTGATTGGTGGAAGAGGACAAAGACATTGTTTCATGTGTAACAAAAGACCTAAAACTGAGAGAGGATAAAAAGGAAACTTAAAACCCATTTCAGCAAGCACTATGAAGTACAATGCTTACAAATGTGATAAGTAATAGTAGTCTCCTTTATGTCTTAGGGCTGATCTCCGATGAAAACTTATGTTGGCCTAACTACATTTGTCAAAGGTGTTGAAGGTGTGAAAACCCATACCCATGAGATGTAGCTATGTTGACCTACCCCTCGGTGTAGCCAGCACTGGGTTGCTGGAATAATTCTTCCTTCAAACTAGCCAATGACTTTTGTAGAGGTACATCTCTGTAATAAGTGCATACTACTACTACTACTAATTGCACAACTGTCACACTTCAAGTGCACATGTAACCTTTAAGGTGGGCTAGAGTTCACTTCATTGTTCTTCTCCAGTGCTCAGAAAAACCCAACTCCCATAGAAAAGCAGCTAGACCAGAATTCGGTCACTAAGGGCATGTGTACATTACAGAAAAGATCGAACCTCTGGAGGTCGATCTGCAAAATCGAACCCTAGACGGTCTAGAGTAGACCTCTATATCGAACACTGAGGGCAGCTCCCCATTGGTGTCCGATACTCCTCATTCTGTGAGAAGTATGGGAACCTGGCGGGAACGTGTACTCCTGTTGCACTCCTGCAGTGTGGACAAGGATTTAAGATACATCAACTCCAGCTGGCAATTTATGTATCTGGCATTGTGTAACTTATGTTGACATTCCCTTCCAGTGTAAACCAGGCCTAAGGGCTTCCAGGGAGGATTGCAGAGAGTCAACCTCCCCACATTCAAGTCCTCTAAAGAACAAAAGGCTTTAACTTAATTAAATACCAACTTCATAAAATTTGATGATAAAGAAATGTACCAAAGGAAAATAATAATCTAATTTTTATAACTTAACATGGCTACTTTATAATCCACATATGCTATCTCCACAGTTACACATACATATAAATAAAAAACAAATTAAATATAAGCAGGTCAGTCCCCACAGAAGCACTGTGAGAAGAAACTCATAGTTCATAAAATCTTAGGCTGAGTTCACTAGAGTCTCAATTAGTCTTTGGTCGCTAATTCTATATAATTTGCTGAATCAAAACTAAATATCTGCCCTTCACTTGCTTGTAGAAATTGTCAGTTAGAATCCATGCAGACTCTTCTTTTGCTGCTGCTGCTGAAATCACTGTGAGCTAGTCAGCTATCTGATTAATCTACCACTCAAGTATATAGACTTACAAAAAAACCTGTGACAAAACTGAGTATCACAAAATATAAATGACTGTATTATCCCATTTAAAGAAAAGTAAATCAATCATACTAATTGAAACAATTTAGCTAGAACAGTTTGGCTAAAACTCAAACACTGAAAATATACAGTTAAAATAAAAGAAATTAATGTTTCCTTCCAGTTTCCACTTTCTGTAATTAACATGGGTCATGCTTCTCTACTGATGGGTTAACAACATCACTAACCTGCTGCCCAAGCTTCAGGAATAAGCTCCATTCTATTCTTGAAATGTAATGATTACCCTCATGGAGTCTGACCCCCGCAACAGTCAAGAAGCATAACCAAAACTACCAGACCCAATTCCAGAATCTTCTGCAGGTGGAATGTTAAATCTGCCTAGCAACAGTGAGCAAGATGCAAGTCACTTCTAATACTCCCCTGCCCCCCCAAACAAATCTGGTAAAGAGAGAACTCCCTGTTAGGCAGGTGGGTTACATACATCTCTCCTTTGACACACAGATTGTATGCAGAACAAAGCAGTATCCAGAGCTCCAGGAGGAATTCTACCTGAGAATAATTACCATGAGCCCTGGTGGAAAGCACCAGCTGCTACACCTCATTAGGGAGTGCAACATATTGCTTCTGCATACCATGTCAGCTCCACTGTCACGAGCATAATGCAGAGTAAGCTATGGATCCAGTTTCTACTGGTCCCACTCTGAGGCCACACATGATTGAGCAAATGACAGAGGGAAATTACTTTAGTCACAGTTGCTGAATGGAGTTGAGGCGTGTGATGACACAAACAAGAGGCCAGCAAAGAGGTGGCTGCAGTAAACAAGACACTAATATTTAACAGACCTAGCAAGTTACTCAACCTCAAACACTTAATTTGCTTTCAAAAAGAAAAAAAGAAAAACAAGAAGAAAATCATACCAAAATCTGAGGTAAATAGGATGAAGTTTAGTAAGGATAAATTCAAAGAACTCCACTTAGGAAGGAACAATCAGTTTCACACATACAGAATAGGAAGTGATTATCTAGGAAGGAGTACTGCAGAAAGGGATCTAAGGGTCATAGTGGACCACAAGCTAAATATGAGTTAACAGTGTGACGCTGTTGCAAAGAAAAAAAAAAAGCAAACATGATTCTGGGATGCATTAACGAGTATTGTGAGCAAGGCAAGAGAAGTCATTCTTCTGCTCTATTCTGTGCTGATCAGGCCTCAGTTGAAGTATTGTGTCTAGTTCTGGGCACCACATTTCAAGAAAGATGTGGAGAAATTAGAGAAGGTCCAGAGAAGAGCAACAAGAATGATTAAAGATCTAGAGAACATGACCTATGAAGGGAGACTGAAAGAATTGGGCTTGTTTAGTTTGAAAAGGAGAAAACTGAGAGGGGACATGATAGCGGTTTTCAGGTATCTAAAAGGGTGTCACAAGGAGAAGGGAAACAAATTGTTCCCCTTAATCTCTAAGGATAGAACAAGAAGCAGTAGGCTTAAAGTGCAGCGAGGGAAGTTTAGGGCGGACATTAGGAAAAACTTCCTGTCAGGGTGGTTAAGCACTGGAATAAGTTGCCTAGGGTGGTTGTGGAATCTCCATCTCTGGAGATATTTAAGAGCATGTTAGATAGACTTCTATCAGGGATGGTCTAGATGGTACTGGGTTCTGCCGTGAGGGTAGGAGACTGGACTCGATGACCTCTCAAAGTCCCTTCTAGTTCTAGTGTTCTATGATTCTATAATGGAATAATTCATAAAGACTTTCTGCCTTGCATATGTCTGGTTAATTTCTGATGAAAGCTTTATAACTCATTTGGCTGTGGTTGGTCTTATGAAAGCTTTTTATTCGGTGGTTGGTGCACTACTTCTAAAAAGCCTGGATGCGATAAGAATTAATGATTCTTGATAGAACTGATTTAGATCGCATTTGATAGACAGGAAATCTATTCTGACTAGGAACTTGCATCCAGATAATCTTCTGTCACAGTTATTAGAGGATTGCCTCAAATTAAGCACTAGAATTACTGCTGTACTATTCTTCTTTGGCACACTGTATATAACTAATCAGAAGGATAGGCACGGTCACTTTTATACTTGACGGTGAATCTTCATTGTAAGATTTCTTTTGTGAAATCTTTTTTGAGAAATGTGTAATCCAAAGGTAAAAGCTAATACAGCTAGCTAGATTAAATATGTCTTTCCAACTAGTATGCCATCTAAGATCTTCTTTTCATCAGTAAAGAGCACAATGAACTAAAACAGGGTATTTGGGGAATTCCCTGCTGCACACAAAATGAAACGAAGGTTGAAAATATGATTTCCTTGGGTGCCAAAATGAAATGAGGGGAACTAAGTAAATCCAAATTACTTGGCATTTCCATTACTATTTACATTTTTCTAGGATTTATTAAATATCTCAGGGAGCCACCTTTGGGACCAAAAGTGTGACAGAATATGAATAATGTTGTCATAAATGCCCTTTCAAAAGCAAATGGAATTTTGACTCCTAAGTTACTTTTGAAAATGGATTTAGGATCTTAAGACACAAGGCATTTTTGAAAATGTTCCTTTTTTCTTTCACAACTCACCATTATCCTGGCACTGAAGAGCTTTAGGGACAGATCTCCTGGATTTCTACCTGATAAATGGTTGCTGAAGCATATGAAAAGCTGATGAAAGAATTAGTAAAAATAATAATCAGTCTTTATATGGCATCTTTCATCTGAGGAGCTCAAAATGATTTATAAATATTCATTAAGATTTAGGGTTCACAGGGACTATTACATCAATTTTATTCTGCAGGGGTTCTTATCCTGCACTCATCCAACAGAACATAAAATAATGTGCCTTACATCTGTCCTGTGTTTGCCCTCTCAACTTCTCCATAAAATGTGTGCAGTGGAGTGTTTTATCTCATGTTACAGAAGGCCAGGCCAAATAGCAGTAGAGAGATTTGTGATAGTCCTTAGTTCCCATAGGAGATCATTTTACAACATTAAGCCAGCCCCTAAGAAAGTATTTTGTCCTGCAAAGCAAAGGATTACCTCTACTCTTGAAAATTCCTTTTCCAGAGGATCAAAGCTGTTGATCATCATTGTCACCCTGAAGCTTTAGGTGATCTTTTATATACCACTCCTAGACTATTTCACAGATGGGAAAACTGAGAAGTTAAATGGTCTAAGGCATTGTTTCTCAAACTGTGGGTGCCACCCCCCCGGGGGATCACAACAACTTAGAGGGGGGTTGCGGTATCACAAAGTTTGAAAACCCCTGGCCTAAGGTAAGACAATGGTAGAGGGAACAAGAGAATCCAGTTCTCTTGATGTTGACTCTGATGCACTAAGAATTGCACCACATGCCCTCTCTAATAGTGGTCAAAAAACCAAATACTTGAAACACAAATACTAGTGCTCAGTGTCACATGCACGCTGAGTGGAAACTCTTATACCATTTGTGGCAATCATTGATTGATTACAAATACTGCAGTGACAGATTGTCTATGTGTGTTTATTGATTTATTTTGGATTCATTCTATCTTTGCAAGAGAGGACAACCCCACTATAGGTAGTAAAGCAGGCATGGCCAACCCGTGGCTTGCGAGCCACGTGCGGCTCTTCCCCCCCATCAGTGCGGCTCATGAAGCCTCCCCTGAGGCTTGAGAAGCCACCCCTGCATCCCCTCAACATGGCCCATGCCTCCCGGCTCCCCTGTGCTCTCCGGGACAGGGGAGCTGTCCAGATCAAAATGGCGGCTCCAATATAGCAGTCGTGGCTGCCGACGGGAGCCTGCTGAGACCAAAAAGCCTTCATAAAGGGCCAGTCCTTTTTTATTTGCTCTACAACTTTTTTGGGTGCTCCTTTTCTTCTTTTGGGGGGCTCTTTTTTTTTCCTCTACAACTTTTTGCTCCGGCTCTTCGTGGCTCTTCATCTGGAATGGGTTGGCCACCCCTGTAGTAAAGCAAAGCTGCTCTAGATTACTAGAGATTCACCAACATTGATTAGCTTTTCGGGAGTACAGCAGGACTCCAGTTGAGGAGAATTTGCTAAAGATACTTGCCCTGTAGGAGTGAGTATAGTGGAGACCTTAGGAAATGACCATTTTGGGCCCTGTTCATTGACAGTTTGGTTTCCTTCTCTACTTTCTTTCTGTTAGAAGGGTATCTGTTTTCCTGCAAATGCTTATTCATGAGCATTGTCCTATTGCCTTTGATGGGACTATGAACATGAATCAGGACTACTTGCATGAGTGAAAGGCTTTGATTTTTGCCTCTCACCCCATCATGTGTTTTGGTAGCCATTCTGCATCGACAAGACTCATAATCTGTTACAGTTCCTCAGCACTGTAGGTTGT
This sequence comes from Pelochelys cantorii, assembly GCA_032595735.1. Classification (NCBI taxonomy): domain Eukaryota; kingdom Metazoa; phylum Chordata; order Testudines; family Trionychidae; genus Pelochelys; species Pelochelys cantorii. The sequence continues at coordinate 33,615,616 of CM064326.1, forward strand.
AGCAGAGGGCACTTTGCTGTTATTAGGGTATCATCCTTTCAGCCTCGCCTCATCTCCTTCCATCCCACCATGCTCCTTTTGGGGTAGCTTATGCACCAGGGGTGGTACAGCAGTGCCAGTACCACAGATATGTTGAGCCCATAATCCAGAGGACATGAATCAGGGGATCAACCCCTTGCATACCTGTACCAGTCCCAGCTACAGTCTAGCAGATGGCAGTGTTTGGCCTTTGACATAATTATTATTGCAAACTGTTAAAAATAAATTGACTCTGATCAGTGCATTGGAAAAATCAATTGCAAATGTATAAATAGCATGGAAGGAATGAGCATTTTTTGCAGTGGCAAATTGACTCATCAGGTTAAAAATAACCCATCTAAAAAGGACACAGTAACTACATTGCAAATAACATCTTGTAAATTATTCAAACAGAATGTTGAGCTTCTCACTTACTTTTCATCCGCTATGCTGTTTTTCTATCAGTCTGCAATTTCTTTCAGTGTGTGGCTGTCAACATAAAGTGGTCAGTGTAATTCTTGATCATCACCACTTTCACCACTCTTCAGTTTCAGGTTCTTAGGCACCACACAATCCAACTCTAGGGCAAACCTTGCCATCAATTGAGACAGCAGATGAAGGTCAAAAGTAGCATATAAACCCCCCCAGAGGAAGAAGGCACTGTCAAGAAATTCCACAGCTCACCATGGAAGAGTAAACATAAATGGTACACATATAATGCATGGGCCACTGAATCATTTCGGAAGGGTGCAGTGGGCCTTCTCCACTGCTGCAATGATTAGTTCCAGTATCAGCTGCAACAGGGATCTGGAAGTAAGGAATTTCTCTCTACAAATCATTACGTAATTGCCACAAACCAAGCTGTTTACTTGGGCTTTGCACATGGAGTCAGGTTTTGGTCATTACTCCCTACAACAAAGACAACAGAAGTTACTGCTGAGAAATAATATATTCAGATAAGATTTCAGAGGACAAAGTTGAAATTCCAAACTGTAGGCCAAAGAGAAAAGTAATTTATACGGGCAAATAACAAAGTATTTTAAATAATTGAACTCTTCCAAAGGGGAAAAAGAATCATGCATATATGCAGCACCTAACTGCAAGTTAACTGCTAATGTTCTTAATTTGGAATTAAAGGTGAATTTTATAACTTTTTCTCAAAGTTTAACACTAATTTATTAGTCATCAAACACTTCTGAAATACCACAAAGTCAGTTTGCAAAGGTGATTCAATTTCATGCAGTGTTGGGCCAAGCCTATTATATAGTGTCATCTGCATATAGATGACATCTGGTATCCAGCTTGGAACTACCCTTGTTAATATCACAGACATAAAATGTGAAAAAACAATGGGCCCCTAACTGAGCCCAGGCAGAAGTTCTTTTTAGATAATTCCTGGTTTTCCATTCCCATGGTAAATCAACTAAGGTCTATTTGATGGCTATTATAATTGACTATCCACTTCCTAGCACATTCTTTCAAGCCCGTGGACATCAGTTGGTAATGAATATAGAACAATTATGGACTAAAATGCCTTTTTTTCAAGTCTGCAAGGATCATTCTACTATTCATGCAGAACTAATAAGAGATGGATTCTGAAAAATTTGAATGCAGGCCAGTCAAGCCTTCCACAAATACCTGAGCTCTGGCATCTGCTCACCCATGTGACTTATGTTCAGCTTGACGGATTCTAGGCTCAAAAGAAAATAATTTCGTCCAAGGGCATAACCTCTGGTGCTGGTCTCTGTGAGCCAGTGTAAATAAAAGGCTATCCAGAAGGCACAAGAGACACTGGTGAAACTGAAGCGTGGGATTATTGGGCAGTCGGGTATGGGGGTGAGGCTGAGAGGGCTGCATAACAGTAGCTCTCCAGGATCCACATCTAAAGAAGGAGAAAATAAATTATAGCAGATGGCTGTGGAGGCTCAACAGCAAGAGAGAGACAGAAATGAATTTTGATGTGATGAGAGCATGAAGTCACTCAGTTCTCTCTTTAACTGAAACACAAACACTCTGTTTCACAGAACATCTCCAAGGCTCATAACTTTGCAACTCTTCACTCTCGAAGAGAATGACTAGTCATTTCCAACCCTGCTTTTATGTCCCAACAGCTAATACATACTCAAAGTAAGGCCTATGGAGCCATGCATCCAGCAGCTGCCCTTTGGCCTCCTTTTAGCTTTCATTTTGTGGTATGGACTTCTAAAGAGTAGCAGGGAGGATAGGAGTTAGAATTATTCCTATGCAGAGGCATGAGACTAGTTGAAATTTAAAAAAAATAACAAACTGGAAACAGTTTTTAAAATTTAATAGGAAGAATTCATGTCATGATAAGCATATTTCTATGGTTCTTTATTTTTGCTTTACATATCATGCATATGAATATGAAAATTAGATGTGGCATTTGTATTTTAGGGAAGTCCCCATTTAAACTGACAAGGTTTGTACAATTTGGGCACTTCACTAAAGAATCTTTTTATGTTAGCTAAGTACAGGTGGGATGAACAACAGGGAGTGAAATCCTGTCCAAATGATATCAGTGCAAAATCTACTGACTCAAGTGTAGCTTGGATTTCACCTTGGATCTAAAATAATTTCTTAATTATCCACTTACTTTCACTTGGTAATCCAACTCCATGTTTATAAATCAATTTAGCAGCTTTTTCTTTAACACCTTTTTAAGAATGTAAAAACATTGCCAGTTAAATAATCAGCAGTTCTGTACTTTATTTTTGCAGTGAAAGATAACATTTTAAAAGTAGGTGCCATGTGTTTCAGTCAGTAACAGATCCAGAGACCGTAGTTTATTGACAGCAATTAACTTTCAGTGTAAAAAGTGACTAACTCAGAGGTAATCCAAGGATTTTGCTTCCTCTTAACTCTTAATCTCCTAGAAGGTGTATTTTTATCACAAAAGCACAAAAATGTGGTTTAAAAATACATTCAAGAATTTTCAGGTGATAGGGTTAAGACAGTTTTTATTCTGGTTTATAATACATCAGATTGGGCTTGTTTAGTTTGGAAAAGAGAAGATTGAGAGGGGACATGATAGCGGTTTTCAGGTATCTAAAAGAGTGTCACAAGGAGGAGGGAAACAAATTGTTCTTCCTGGCCTCTGATGTTAGGACAAGAAGCAATGGGCTTAAACTGCAGCAAGGGAGGTTTAGGTTGGACATTAGGAAAAAGTTCCTAACTGTCAAGGTGGTTAAACACTGGAATAAATTTCCTAGGGAGGTTGTGGATTCTCCATCTGTGGAGGTATTTAAGAGTAGGTTAGATAAATGTCTATCAGGAATGGTCTAGAAAGTACTGGGTCCTGCCACGAGCCAGGGGACCGGACTCAATGAGCTCTCGAGGTCCTTTCCAGTCCTAGTATTCTATGATTCTATGATTCTAGATAAATCTATGCTAAATGCTCAAGGGTCAAAACATTTAAAATTTAGACATTTTTGGTGTTTTACTTCTTTTTAGAATAATTTGACTGAGAAAATATTGCAGAGAGAGATTATTTTTAAGACAATTTATAAAAAGCAATAGAATCAGCATTGCCAGTTGTTTTTATAGTGTTTTGAAGTATTTCAAAGTTCAAAAATAGTTATTTGACTTAAGTTACAAATGAAGAATATAAGTAAATAATCTCAGGTTTGGTTCTGCATATTTATTTATTCATTTTCATGTATGAAATATAACTAGTAGAAGATTCCATTCAAATCTCTGGACTCCCCTTTTAAATATGTAAAATGTACAATATTCTAATCACAGATTCAATGGCATTAATCCACTTCCAGATGCCCATACAGCTATAATCTAATCCAATACCCCATTCATATGACCAATGAACTGATCCAGTTCTCATGTAACAAACCCATCCAAATGTCATCCTATTTCCTCCTCAAATGTCTGTGAAAAATGATGATTTTTTGCAGCATGTACAGAAAGTTAACAAATCCAGCCATCAGTGAAAAAAGTGTAGTCATATCCTAAATCAAAGGATGCTCAGAGCACAACCTGCAGGCAGCTGCCTCTTGAAAAAGTCTCAAGTTCAAACTCCTCTATTTATGCTTACTGTGGAAATATGATACAGAGAGAAAGTCAAGTCTTGAATTCCACCTCAGTGTACAAGTGGTTGAAAAACTAAAAAAAAACATTTTGTCTCCCCAAAAGAATGTCAAACAAAAAAATTTCAATAGCATTTGTTTCTAAATATTTTGAGGGAAATATCTAAGGGTATGTCTACACTTGCCCCCTAGTTTAAACTAGGGAAGCAAATGAAGGTGACCGAAGTTGCTAATGAAGCGCGGGATTTAAATATCCCGTGCTTGATTAGCATAGTCGCGGCCGGTCGCCATTTTGGAAATTGACTAGCTCGATTTAACTTGCCATGTATAGACGTGGTACTCCGAGAAAAACCCCTTAACTCAAATTAACTGGTACTCCTCATCATGGTACTTATTTAAATATCCCGTGCTTAATTAGCATAATTGCATCAGACCACCATTTTGAAATTGTATGAGGAGTAACAGTTATTTCGACAGAAGGGTTTTCTCTCAAAATAACGCTGCTACACTGGGTGTTTTATTTCGCAATAATGCGATTTCAAAATGGCAGCCGGAAGTGATTATGCTAATTAAGCATGGGATATTCAAATCCCGTGCTTCATTAGCAATTTCAGTGCACTACATTTGCATCCCTATCTCGAGATAGGGAGAAAGGGTAGACATACCCTTTCATACCCTTAAGGTATGTCTACACTACAGCGTTAATTCGAGTTAACTTAATTCAAAATAGTTAATTCGAATTAAGCTAATTTGAAATAATGCATCTATACACAAAAACTATTTTGAAATAGCGTTTTGCTATTTTGAAATAGCACGTCCACACTGAGTGGACCCTGAACTGAAGTTATGGCTGGCCGGAACCAGTGCCGGCAGGGCATCAGGTTAGGACTTAGTGTGTGGGGCTGCTGCCTCAGGCTAACTGAGCTCTATGATTAAAGGGACCCTACCCCCACCACGGACAGACAGTTCTCAGGGTTCCCTGCTTGCTTGTCTACCTTGATGAGGGACAGCAAAGCAGTCCTGTCTTGGAGTGCCCTGAGTGCCCGCACTCGGGACACCACAGCACTCGGCCACGTGGAGGCACAGCAGCCCCTGGACAAGCCGGTGCATCTCGTGGGGTCGTTGCCATCAGCCCTGCTGCACTTGCTTCAGGCTGCCATCCAGGGGGGTCCATCGGGGGGCTGTCAGGATCCAGGAGGCCCTGCGGGAGAGCGTCCACCCTGAGGAGCCCTCAGAGACACCCCGGTCCTCCTCACCGGGGGCTCGTGCCCCATTCCTCCCTCACGTCCTTCCACTTACCCCTCCCTAACCCCCCTTCCTGATGCCAAATAAAAGACATGTTTTTTCATAAACATGAACTGTCTGTTACAGGTCCTGGGGCGCGAGCACCCGCCCTGGCCCGGGTGGAGCCCAGCGAGCCCCCCCCCCCCCGGTCTTTGTTTTTCTCTGGGGCGTCCCTATGGGCGCGAGCTCCTGTCCCCAAGTCCGAGGACGGGGCCCAGCGAGCCCTCCGCCTGTCCTAGTTATGAGACCACCGGGTCTCCGGGGCCCTTGGCCCCTCTTTAGAAGTCCTGAGCGGGTCCTAGCCTGCTATGAACACCAAGGGAGGTGGGGATTTAGGGGGACCCAGGCCCTCTCTCACCACCGGGACCCAACCCAGGACCCAAAGGGTGGGGTTTGCTCGCCCCAAGCCGGCTGACGGGGATCCAACCTGAAGCTCGCCAGCCCACGGGCGCCAAAAGTGCTCTGCCACAGGTTGCTTCCTAATCTCCTCTGCCTGACCCCGTTCGTGGGACAGTCCCCCGGGTCCTACCGTCGTCTTGGCTTCTGGTTCTGGACAGGTGGGATCACTGCCTCCCGGGTTCCTCAGAAGCCTCTCTGGCCGGGGCGTCAGGAAGGCTCCTTGCCCGCCATGGTGAGGGTCTGACCCCACACACCCCCCTTGACTCTCTCCCGGGCCTGGTTTAAACGGCCCGCCGACGGATGTCACGGGGCGTCGCTCCGCCCTTCCCACGTCCCTCCGTTCCGGCGCGCGCTGGTCATGCGCCAGGCTGCCATTCCTGCAGGCCGTGTCCGCCCGGCGGAAGTGAAGTCCTAAAACCCGCCAGCCGCGCTCCCGCTGCCTTGCCGGCAGCCACTTCTCGGCCGGCTGGTCACCCGTGCGGTCCCTGGCTTCAGTGCGGGCTTTGGCGAGCCCATCACACACCTCCCCCCTTCGAGGGCTTGGGCGTCCCTCCGGAGCCCACTCTCCCACCCTCAAAAAAAAGTCTGCGTTTTTGTGCTCCACCCTGGAGTGGTGTCTTATCTCAAATTGGTAGGGCTGTAAGGCCAGGTACCACTGCATGACGCATGGGTTGGTCTCTTTCATAGAATTCAGCCACACCAAGGGAGCGTGGTCCATAATCAACCAGAATGTATTACCCCATAAGTAATATCAGAGGGATTCAATCGCCCACTTTACCGCCTCTTTTTCTATCATGGCGTAGTTCAGTTCGCGGGGCAAGAGCTTGCGGCTTATATACAGCACCGGATGTTCTTTTCCCTGCTGCTCTTGGGCCAGGACGGCTCCTAGACCCACCGCCAAGGCATCTGTATATAAAAAGAAAGGCTTTTCAAAGTCTGGTTGGATTAATATGGGCGCCCCCATTAATTTCCTCTTTAAAGCTCGGAAAGCCCTTACAGCCTGGGGCATCCACCGTACTCTGGCGGGTTCTGAGTTCTTGGTTAGCTCCGTTAGGGGCGTGGCCACGGAGGCAAAATCGGGGGCGAACCTTCTATAGTACCCGGCTAACCCCAAGAACTGTCTTACATGTTTTTTGGTCTGCGGAGGAGGGTAGTCCTTCAGGGCTTGCACCTTGCTTACGAGTGGCCGGAGTGTGCCGCCACCTACAGTGTACTCCAGGTAGGATACCTCTTTCTTCGCAAAATGGCACTTCTTGGGGTTTGCCGTTAGACCTGCTTTCACCAGAGAGGCTAATACGGCCTTGAGGTGTTGGAGGTGCGCAGCCCAGGTGGTGCTATAAATGACGATGCCGTCTATGTAGGTGGCTGTGAAGCCCCGGTGGGGGGCCAACAGGTGGTCCATCACCAACTGGAAGGTGGCGGCAGCCCCGTGGAGTCCGAAGGGCATGGTTATAAATTGGAAGAGTCTGAATGGAGTGGAGAACAGTCTTTTCGCGGGCCTCTGCTTCCAAGGGGATTTGCCAATACCCTTTAGTTAAGTCCAGAGTAGATACTCCCGCTGCCTTGCCGGCGGCCGCTTCTTGGCCGGCTGTTCACCCGCGGTCCCTGGCTTCAGTGTGGGCTTTGGCGAGCCCGTCACATGTCTTTATTTAACAAAACTGGGGAAGGGGAATGAAACTCTGGGGAGACTGGGGAAAGGAGGTGGGAGACGGGAGGAGAGAGGGTGGGAAAGGGGAGGGGGAAATCTGGGAGGAGGGAGCTGGAAGGGGGAAGAAGGGGGAGGGGAAGCTCAGGGCTCAGGGTTGGAGGTCTTGCCGGACCAACTTGATTTTCATGCAAACCTGCTCCTGGGTTCGCATGTGGCCTTTGGTGGCCAGGCTGGCAGCTATCCTGCCATAGACGGCCGCGTTCCTCCATCTAGTGTGGAGATCATGGACGTTGGGGGCATCCCCCCCAAACCTGAATAAGGTCCATGATCTCCACCCTGGACCAGGAAAGCGCCCTCCTTCTCTGGCCCCTGTCAGGTTCCTGGGAGCTGGCAGAGTGCTCCTGGGGAGCGGTGGAGGGCTGGCTGCCAGTGGCTTGCTGGCTCATGTTTTGGGGCCACTGGGTCAGGGGCCCCGATGGCCACTGCTGGCTCTGGGCTGGCAGGTGTGGAGCTGGCACAGGCCCTGTGGCCAGGGTCTACCCCTTTAATGGCTCCGGGGTTGGGGGAGAGGAGAGTAAGTTTTCCTGGTTGTGCTCAGAGTGGCCACCAGGGCTCCCTGGGAAGGGCTGGAGGCCCCCTATTTCGAATTAAGTGTCTACACAGCACTTAATTCAAAATAGCTATTTCAAATTTGGCGTTACTCCTCGTAGAATGAGGTTTACCAAATTCGAATTAAGTGCTCCGCTATTTCGAATTAAATTCGAAATAGCGGTTTGCATGTATAGACACTATTAAAGTTAATTCGAAATAACGGCTGTTATTTCGAATTAACTTTGTAGTGTATACATACCCTTTGAGACTAACAAATGTATAGTATCATGAGCTTTCGCGGGTAAAACCCACTTCATCAGATGTGTTGGAGTGGAAATACTGAATCCAAGATATATATAACAACAGATACAGTTACCTGTCAATTGTAAGATCCTTGTTAATGAAGCTAATTAAGAAGGCTGGATATGTCCCATTCATAGCTATTAAGTGAAATGTCAATGTCACAGGCATGGAAAATTGCCTCTGTAGTGCATTAACCAGTTAATGTCTTTATTCAAGCCTAGGGGAATGAGAATAACCTAATCTTATTGGAGTAACACAGTGAGAGCACAGGTAGAAGAGCAGGCTCTTCAATACAACTGCCTCCACAGAACTGTAGGGCTTCATCATCAATTAGATGAGCAGATACAACTTTTTTCAAGCAGTTTACTCCCTAACCTAACTTTGGGCTTGACTCATCCTGCCTGATCCAACTACCCTTGTTCATGTGAAGTATCTTATCCAAGTTTCTAGTAGACACTGGATCATCCATGACTGCTGAATTTTGCTCATTCAAACTCCAGTGCTCAAAGTAAAGCTCAGGAGATATGAACCCTCCTGAAGCAAAATTGAATAAGAATTGTGTGACTTCCTATAACAGAAACCAGTGAAATTCTTCATTCAGTGCACACACACAACTTGAACTGAAACTCACAGGGGCATATTGGTAGTTGATTCTTTGCTCTAGGTGATGTACTGTGGATGCTGGATTTAACCAACGTTTATTCTGCACATTATTAAAGAAAAGAAAAACATTCTGGAATTTTATTCTATTTTTTAGGTAGGTGCTACTTTTAATGGTCCTGGGAATTGTTAAAAAAATGCCTTCACTATTTCATTGCCCTTTCTGATGAATTGATTATATTATTAATTCTTATTATGAAGCACTAATCATGGACTAGGACCCCATGGTGTGAGGCATTGTACAAACATAGAAGAAAAGACATTCCCAGCCTAAAGAGCTTGCAATCTAAGTATACAACAAGAGATAAACGGAAAGATAGAGGAGTACAAGTTGAACCTGTCTAGTTCAGCACCCTTGGGATCTAACTGGTGCTGAATCAGAGAATTTGCTGGACTACCAGAGGTCAATATTGTCTAGCAGCATTGCCAACACTTCCACTGCTTAGTGGGCTGTTAAAGGACATTGAAGGGTAAATTAGAGCTAAATAGCAACATAAAACACTGAGAGCCAGGATTGGTGGCTGTCAGCAAACTTTATGGAACTGTAGGAAACTTGGCCATGATAAATGGATATCCAGTAACTGAAATCATGCCGACATGGATGTTGCCAGACCAGAGAGTGCTGGACTAGAGATGTTCAGCTAGTACAAAGAAACAATTAGCTATTGAAAGGCTGTAGTCTCTGTACACCAGGAGCACAACCACTGTCATTTTTGTGGCATCATGGCAAATTTGAGTTTTAAAGGGGTATTTAAAGGGGAATAGTGCAGTGGCTTTGAAAATATTTATGGGGAGCTCCTCCCAAGTATGATAAGCTTACTATCATTTCTTGGGTTTGCAGTGAGAATTGTCTGCATTTGCCTGGCAGTGCTTTAAATGAAAAGTTCCCCCCTCCTATCTTTCTCTCAATTAGGCTTTTTAGGAAGAAAAATCCATATGGAAAAAGTTGTTTCTCTCTTTAAATTTAGGGGATTAAAAAGAAACTGATGTTTTTAAACTGCATCTTGTGTATGCTTCTCTAAATCATTTAATCTTATTATGTAGCACATTATCCTCATTTCTTTTTCTCAGGAAAGCAGTGTCATGGCACCCCTTTTGCAAAACAAATCCAAATCAAAGACTGGCTGCTGAGCTGTGAATGCTGGGCTTTCATGCACAAAGCAAGGATTTGCTTTCTTCCCTTCTGAAGTGGGTACAGCAAAAAAAAAAGGGGGGAGGGGGGAACAGTCATACTTCTCCCCTGAATGTTACTTTTACCACAGGCTACCTCTGAATTTCTGTCATGCAGTACACACTGAAATGAGAAGCAAAGCTTACTCCAGAACCCCAAAATTAGATACTGGCTTAAAATTAAAACTTTTACATTATTTGAGGGGCTAGAACCTCAGCTCGTGTACATCACCATAGCTCCACTGACTTGAAAAGAGCTATGTTTATTTACACTATTTGAAGCTCTATTAAATTTTACAGCAGCTAAAATACTTCGAAAATGCTTTGCACTGAATAAACTTTGCTCCCAGTGAGAGTTCTAACATCTCCTTCAATGAGAGTGGAGTTAGGTCACTACTGCGCCCAGTCCATTGGATCAAATGGTCACTTTTGACCTTTAAAATCTGTGAATCTATTAACACTTTTGAAACCCCAGTCTATGGATAGTTATTTTATTTATTTATTGAAACTGGAAATTCATTGAAATCCACTTTTCCCCACCAACCATTTTGGTTTCAATGAATCAGTATTTCTCATGATAAATGTTTCATTAAAAAATCCCAACCAGCTCTAAAATTAATTAATAGCACTGACATTTAAATTATTATAATAGGGCATCTGAGTTAAATCCTCCAAGAGGCAGATGGGGCAGTTCACACCTCTCAGAATTATCACTGCAGACTCAGAGATGTGTCAAAGTGCAATATGGGACTTTTCATTCATGTTAACAGTCCACGCTGCTGGTTAGTGCACTGTATATTGCCTGGCTTGCTGTGTAATAAGCCATGTACACAAGCCCTGAGATTCCAGAGAACTAGATTATACTGCATTCTCAGATAAGAGACTTTTTTAAATACTGGAACTTTATTAAATGCAATATCACAAATAAACACAAGCTCCACTGCTGCTATGTCCTTCCCTAGAGCTACCAAGCTCTCTTAGAATCAAAAGTTTCAGAGCGGTAGCCATGTTAGTCTGTAATAGGAAAAAAACTTTAAAAAAATGAATAATCCTGCAGCACCTTAGAGACGAACAAAAAATGTAGATGGTATCATGAGCTTTCGTGGACACAACCCACTTCTTCTTTTCCACAAAAGATCATGATACCATTTACATTTTTTGTTAGTCTCTAAGGTGCTGCAGGATTATTCATTGTTTTTTAATTTTTTTCTCTTAAGTTAGGTCTACACTACAGCCTTTTCCGATTTTTTTTCCGGAAGAGGCTTTTCTGAAATTTGTCCCATCTACACTGGGCCAAATTTCAGAAAATCCCCCTCTTTTGGAAGATCCCTTCTTCTGAAAGAGCACGTTTGCACTTCTGCAAAAAAAAGCGGAAGAGGAAACACGGTCCCTGAATGTGGCGGAGGTATCCCAGAAAACATACCCTTAGATTCAGGCTGTCAGGTGCTGTAGGCTGGCACAGGGGTTATCATAGGTCTGTGTGTTCCATTGTCTCTTCCACTTCCTTCCACTGAACAGACTGCATGATAAATACTATATGATGACACAATTTTGCTCCTTCACCCCAAGTATTTCTGAAATGACACCTTACTTGTAGCTCCCTTTTGACCTCTTCAGCACAGCTCAAATCCTTATAGAAAAAGGGCCGAGCCAGTTAGCCCCCATTCTCTGAAAGGCTCCTACCTCATCTGTTACAAGGTAAAAAGGCTGCATCATGCACTTTCTGATCATAGGATTTTTTTTACCACGAGTACCAGATATTTGTGAATAATCTGATGCCAGTTCACAAACTTCTTTCATGGGCTGTTTCCATTTCTCAAAGCAATCTATGTGGTCCCAAGGAGCGGAATAAGAGTTTATATTAGATCTCAGGTATTTTAGATTGGACAAGTGCTGTTTAGCAGAGATTTGGGTAAGATAAGTTACTTTCCTATCTAACAAGATAACAAGCATAGACTATTGTTTGCCTCTTACGTTTTTCTTCTACTTTTAACTTTTGGTTTCTAGATCTTCTACTTTTATTTGAATATTTATCTTAAGTGCCATTAAATAAATTTCAGTTTTGTTTGTTTGTTTGTTTTTACTACCTACATCTAAGGCTATGTCTAGACTGCAAGCCTTTTTTAAAAGAGGCTTTTTCGAAAGATACTTTCGAAAAAGCCTCTTTTGAAAAAGAGCATCTGGACTACAACCAGTACTTTCGAAAAAGCAAGCCGCTTTTTCAAAAGACAGCACCCAGGCATTCTGGATGCTCTCTTTCGAAAAAGCATGGTTTGCATTACATAGAGCCTTTTTTTCAAAAGAGCACTTTCAAAAAAAGGCATTCTTCCTCATAAAACGAGGTTTTCCGTGGTCAAAAAAACTGCTGCTTTCTTTCGATTTACTTTTGAAAGAATGCAGCAGCCGTCTAGATGCAGGGGAAGTTTTTTCAAAAAAACCCTGTAGTCTAGACACACCCTCAGTGCTAAGAAGATTGTTGAACTGAAGTGAAACTTCTGAACTAAGATGCACTTTTTCTATGAAGAAAGTGGATAAACACGTTGCTGGTGTCCAGAAGGTAAAGATCTGGGCACTCCAGTGTAGCATAGGGGGAGATATATCATTTTCTGACATGCATAGAAGAAAAAAAGATATCACCTGCTGGTGGCTGGGAAGTGTTTCTATGGTGGGCACACACAGGGCTGACGCCTATTGTGAATGGGTGGTAGTGATTCATCCCAGGCACGTCAGGTGACTGAAAATGTCACAGTAAGAGTAAAAATGAGAATAACTATGAGTCACGCCCCCCCGTGTTTTATGAAAATTGGCTTATGAATATGAATATGCAATACTCAAAGACACTTTATGCAAAATGCATCATGTAACATCAGTTTTAAAGTTACAATTTGCTGAATGTGAATGTCCTATTTTTTATGCATGCATCACTCTTGCATGTGAAGTTAGAAATATGAAGTGTGAATCTGGTTTTAGTTAAAACCAATGACCCATGAATGGTTTTATTTTTCTTGTAAGCCCAAAACATGGTTGGTCCTAGAAAGACATGTGACCATACCATCTGGTACTGGAATCCATCCTGAATCTGGCACTTTTCCACGGGGATGGGGAGACTGAACAAAGGGTTCCTGACCTGGGGGAAATTCTATTTAAGGAATGGAAAGCAATCAGGTCTTCACTTGGCCTTTGAAACTGCCTCACCAACCCTTAGAAGATACATCTGAAAAAACTTGCAAACAAGGAACTGTAGTGAAAGGGTGAGGGCAAAGCTGCTGGGTCCAGGTCAGAAAAAGATCAATGCTGACATGAGATAAAAACAATTGTTTAGGGTAAAAAATTGCAGATAATAAGTTTTTTAGTGGATTAGAACTAGCTGGCATGATTTGTTTATTTTGGCTTAGTAATTTACTTTGATCTGTCTGTTTTCACTTGCAATCACACAAGTCCTACTTTTTACACTTAATAAAAAAATCTATTGTTTATTATAAGTCTCAGTGTAAATAATTGTTTCCTGGAAGGGAACATACACTGTGCATTTCTCTCTTTCAGTGATAAAGAGGGCTGACCTTTATAAGCCTTCTCTGTGTAAAACTTGTATTTACACAGAGTAAGATGAATTTATTTGGGTTCTGGTTCCTTTTGGGGGTTGATTTCCTGGGTGCTATCAGTGGCCTTATGGTTGAGTCGTCCCATAGCTGAGCTGCTTCAGTGTCTGTGTTGCTCTACCAGGAGGTGGTAACCCCAACTCTGTGCTTTGGCTGGCAGAGACAAGGTGGTAGGGACCCCAGAGGGCAGGAAGGCGGGCATCAGTGGCTTGATCAGCACATAGGATGACAACCTCAAAGATACCCTTATGATCCAATCCATCACACTGTGTAAATCAGATTATGTTGTATCTCAGGTGATGTACAATTCCTAGTGTCCATAAACTGGGGGCTTATCCTCGAATGAAGAATAAAAGGGCTTAGTGGGAGAGATAGCAGCAATAGAGCATTGAATGTAATACCCCCTTTTCCTGTCTTGTGTTGTCTTGATTCTGCAACCATTTTGTGTCTTAGCTTTCCCAGCTCTAAAACATGAATGATATTTACCTCCTTTGTAAAGAACTTTGAGATGTATGGTGGTGTTATTATTATAAGAGTAGGATCATTTATGAGAGGCTTCTTTCGGAAGAAGCTTTTGTCGGAAGAGATCTTCCGAAAAAACTTCTTCCAAAAGAGAGCATCCACACTGCAAAAGTGCATCAAAAAGCAATATGTTTTTTCAAAAGAGAGCATCCAGACTGACTGGACACTATCTCACATGTAATCTGTGATTGCTATGGACGGAATGGCCACCAGGGCACCTGTGATTTTTTTCTTTCCTCTTCTTCCAAAAGAACTCTCTCTTTCCTGCCCACACATGCCTTTTTACAAAAGAGCTCTTTCACAAAAAGGCTTCTTCCTCGTAGAATAAGGACTACCAATCTGGAAAAACCCTGCATTCTTTCGATTTTCTTGCGGAATAACGCAATTTCAGTGTGGACATTCCTCAAGTTTTGTCGGAAAAACAGTCGTTTTTCCGACAAAACTCTGTAGTGTAGACATACCCAGAGTGGGGACTGCTCTTGTGAGAGACTTTCAGGATTGTCCTTTTGAGGAAAGGTTTGTGCTTTTTTTATTTTAAGTTATGTAAATGAAACAATGGCCTTCACATTCTAATACTGCAGGGTGAAGCAGTGAAAGAGTGTGAGGACAAGCCAATGTTAATGCCTTTATCAGAAGAGAATCTTCCACCAAATCTTTAATCTACCTAACAATGTTATCAATTAGTAGAGAAAATTGATTAGGTAAATCAATACAATTCTTGTTTAACAATTCAGATTCACTATCTAGTCATGCACTGATAAAGACATCCTGCTGGTACTCACTTTCCCAGAAGAATACACATATTCCAAACAAAAAGACAAGTTGTTTTAACATAGAATTTTGAGCCAGATAACTAAATAGATACTGTGTGTTTGCCGCCCATTCAAGCTTAGATAATACACCCATTCCTCAATCTTTTATTTAATTTCTCTCTCCCCTTTCTTGACACTGCTATGCACATGAATATCTTTAATCCAGCAATTTTTGGAAATAGTCCATGCCAGATTATGGAATTTTCGGGACCATGGGTGTTCACCATAATGAAAGGCACTCGGAATAGGGGTGCAGGATATGGTAGGGAGAGAAGGTGTGTGAGTGGGATCAAGTTGCAGGATCTAGGCATAAGGGGGAGGGGTGTTTACTTGGTGCCCTGCTTCAGGGGGCTCAGATGGCTTTGTGCCCCCTGACGCTCCTGGCTATCACAACCCTGCCACAGTGGGAACATGAGAGAAAAAACCTTTAGACCAGCGCTTCACTGTGCTGCTGTTCCCCCAGACTGGCGGGGGGAGGGGAAGCAACACCACACAGAGACCCTTCCCCACCATGGGTGTTCCCAGATCAGGCACACTTGGATTACAGATTTTCAAGTGTATTATTTTTCATTTCAGCTTCTGTAAATTGTTTCTTCTGAGTTCACAAACTTCAGAATTAGTCTTTGACACTTCCAAATCATGCCTTTTATTTTTATCTCATTATTCAGGGACAAACAGTAAGCACAAACAATAGCCTTTCTCCCTATCCAGTAGCAGCAGCAGAAGGTTCATCTTTGCATGAGCTTGTGAATTAATAAGATAGACTCCAGTTAAACTATTTTAGTGTCAAACTTGGTGCTATACAAGAAGATTCAAAATGATTGATGTTCAAAATACAAACTCCAGATCTTTCTCTGAGCATTACTACGTCTCAGATTTTTTACTTCTATTGAATATTTGTGCTTTGGATTTGCCACATCTTTTTCCCCCCACCACAAACACAAAATATTGAGCTCACACCTTTCCAAACTGAACCACGCTTTGTTATTTCTTGCCTTCTAGTATTGCCAACTGTCTCTATTTGTGTAAGTCTCAGGATTTTAGCTGCTTGGTCTGGCTACACAGATAAAGCTGGAGTGTCTAAGGGGATTTTTTCTGTAACTTCTTGCTGGCCAGATTGGAAGCTGAAGTGTACTTTGTGACTGGTTTGGTGCCTTATAGAGGGGGACACCCAGTCTTGGGCTGTAAGTAGCCCTGGTTTTAAACTATTCACCCTGATTTGACCCTCAGTGGTGCCCCAGATGCCTGTTACATTACACCAACTCTCACTATTTGCGCAGGTCTCAGGATTTCAGCTGCCTGGTCTGGCTGCACACTTCACAGAAATCACCAGGCATTAAAAAGTCCACTACAGAATGAAGGTAAATCTAGATTGTTTAATCAACAAGGTATCAACCAAAGTAGGTAAGTGGCAAAGCCCCTTCCCCAGCCCAGGAGAGAACAAGCAATGGACTTCCAGGCCAGCGGGGAATCAAAGTATAGAAATCACTGAGCAGACTGGAAAGGACAGGTTCTGCCACCCTGCTGGTTAAATCAATGAGGCTCTAGCCCCTTTCAATCTAATGTCAGGAACAACAAACCAGCAAATGACCATGAGTAACTATTTTAAAAAATGGCCAATATGCTTCTGAATCTTGGGGAAAGAGTCAGTGCTGCAACACTGCAGTCCATATCCACTTGCCAGTTCTGCAACATGGGGGGCATCTACACTGCAGCGTTTTTCTGGAAAAACAATACTTGTGTCCACATTGTGTCCACATTGCTATTGCATTCTTTCAACAGAAAGTTGAAAGAATGGAGGGGTTTTTCTGATGGCGGTAAACCTCATTCTATGAGGAAGAAGCCTTTTTCCGAAAAAAAGGCGTGTGTGGAAACAGAAGAGGAAGTTCTTTCAAAAGAAGAGGCTTCCAGGAAATACCACGGGTGTGAAAGAAGCTTGCAGTCTATACATAGCCATGGTTGGCACTGAAAACGCATCCCCAAAAAGAAAGTCCAGGAAGGAGCCAGCACTATTCCTGCAGGTGGTCTTGTACTTTCTTTTTAGCCCCTTCCGTGCTTCTTAGATCCCTAGCACCTTAATCCCAAAGGTTCCTCACTGCAATTGTTGGGGCAACAAAGGGAGATCTCTATGCTACCAAGAATCCAGTAAGATTGAATTGGACAAAACTGGAGGTAAATAGGATGAAGTTTTGTAGGGACAAATACAAAGTATCCACTTAGGAAGGAACAATCCATTTCACACATACAGGATGCAAAGTGACTGTTTGGAAGGAGTAGTGTAGAAAGGGATCTAGGGGTCATAGTCAACAACAAGCTAAATTGCGTCAACAGTGTGACAGTGTTGCAAAAAAAAAGCAAACATGATTGTTGGATGCATTAACAGGAATGTTGTGAGCAAGACACAAGAAGTACTTCTGTTCTACCCTGCCCTGATTAGGCCTCAGCTGGAGTATTGTGTCTAGTTCTGGGCACTACATTTCAGGAAAGAGGTAGAGAAATTGGAGAAGGTCCAGAGAAAAGCAACAAAAATGATTAAAGGTCTAGAAAACATGAGCTCTGAGGCAAGGCTGAACAAACTGGGCTTGTTTAGTTTGGAAAAGAGAAGACTTGGAGGGGACATGATAGTGGTTTTCAGGTATTTAAAAGTGTGTCACAGGGAAGGTGGGGGGGGGGAATTGTTCTCCTTGGCCTCTGATGATAGGACAAGAAGCAATGGGCTTAAACTGCAGCAAGGGAGGTTTAGGTTGGACATTAGGAAATACTTCCTAACTGTCAGGGTGATTAAACACTGGGATAAATTGCCTAGAGAGGTTGTGGAATCTCCATCACTTGAGATATTTAAGAGTAGGTTGGATAGACTTCTATCTATTTGGGGAGATTCCCAAATCTGCACCGTCCTTTGTGGGAGATAAATATGAGGAACTGTCCCGGATTGAAGTGTCATTAGAGGAGGTTTTGGAACAAATAGAAAAACTTAATGTCAACAAATCTCCAGGACCGGATGGCATTCATCCAAGGGTTCTAAAAGAACTCAAATGGGATATTGCTGAACTATTATCTGTAGTTTGTAACCTGTCCTTGAAATCAGCTTCCGTATTTAATGACTTGAAGGTAGCTAACGTGACACCAATATTTTAAAAGGGCTCTAGAGGCGATCCTGGCAATTACAGACCGGTAAGTCTAACTTCAGTACCGGGCAAATTAGTCGAAACAATAGTAAAGAATAAAATTGTGAGGCACGTAGAAAAACATAATTTGTTGGACAAAAGTCAGCATGGTTTCTGTAAAGGGAAATCATGTCTTACTAATCTATTAGAGTTCTTTGAAGGGGTTAACAAACATGCAGACAAGGGGGATCCAGTAGATATAGTATACTTAGATTTTCAGAAAGCCTTTGACAAGCCTCACCAAAGGCTCTTGTGTAAATTACATGGTCATGGGATAAGCGGGAAGGTCCTTTCATGGATTGATAACTGGTTAAAAGACAGGAAACAAAGGGTAGGAATAAATGGTAAATTTTCAGAATGGAGAGGGGTAACTGGTGGAGTCCCTCTGGGACCAATCCTGTTCAACTTATTCATAAATGATCTGGAGAAAGGGGTAAGCAGTGAGGTGGTAAAGTTTCTGGATGATACCAAACGGTTTAGGATAGCCAAGACAGAAGCAGACTGTGAGGGACTCCAAAAAGATCTCACCAAACTGAGTGATTGGGCAACAAAATGGCAAATGAAATTTAATGTGGATAAGTGTAAAGTAACGTACATTGGGAAAAATAATCCCAACTATACGTACAGTATGATGGGGGCTAATTTGGCTATGACAAATCAGGAAAGAGATCTTGGAGTTATCATGGATAGTTCCCTGAAAACTTCCACACAGTGTGCAGCGGCGGTCAAAAAGGCAAATAGGATGTTAGGAATTATTAAGAAAGGGATAGAAAATAAGACACAGAATATCTTACTGCCCCTATATAAAACTATGGTATGCCCACATCTCGAATACTGTGTACTGATGTGGTCTCCTCACCTCAAAAAAGATATTTTGTCCTTGGAAAGGGTCAGAAAAGGGCAACTAAAATGATTAGGGGTTTGGAACGGATCCCATATGAAGAGAGGTTAAAACGACTGGGACTTTTCAGTTTAGAAAAGAGGAGACTGAGGAGGGATATGATAGAGGTCTATAAAATCATGAGTGGTGTGGAGAGGGCAAATAAAGAAAAGTTATTTATTAGTTCCCATAATAGAAGAACTAGAGGACACCAAATGAAATGAATGGGTAGCAGGTGTAAAACTAATAAAAGACAGTTCTTCTTCACACAGCATGTAGTCAACCTGTGGAACTCCTTGCCAGAGGAGGCTGTGAAGGCTAGGACTATAACAGAGTTTAAAGAGAAGCTAGATAATTTCATGGAGGTTAGGTCCATAAAAGGCTATTAGCCAGGGGATAGAAATGGTGTCCCTGGCCTCTGTTTGTCAGAGGCTGGAGAAGGATGGCAGGAGACAAATCGCTTGATCATTGTCTTCGGTCCACCCTCTCTGGGGCACCTGGTGCTGGCCACTGTCAGCAAACATGCTACTGGGCTAGATGGACCTTTGGTCTGACCCAGTATGGCCGTTCTTATGTTCTTATGTTATCAGGTATGATCTAGACGATGCTTGGTCTTGCTGTTTGGGCAGGGGAGTGGACTTGATGATCTCTAAAGGTCCCTTCCAGTTCTAGTATTGTATGATTCTACGCTCTTAGCCCAGTCAATGCAAGCAGAAGGTGCCTGTTCATACACTTATAAATAGCCACAAAGTGCCTGCGCATAACTGTCAGACATGATAAAAACCATATCATCAGTATAGGTTGGTAGATGAACTGGGAAAGCATCCGGTGCCCTGGCACATAAAGACTAGGCAGACAGTCTCTGAGGATGTATAGGAATGGCTTCAAACTTAGAGCCCATAACATCCCAAAGAAAGGGCAGCCCCCGATGAATGCCCCTGAACAGGAAAGCAGTTGCTTAGGCCCCTATTAATCTTTAGGACACTAAAACCATTATGATACAATAAAAGTTATATTAACTGAACACTGGCCCAATCCTAAACGCTTTCTATATTTCTAAAAAAATTGCCGTGGTTCATTTGATCAAAGGCCTTCTCCTGGTCCATTAACACAAGCCCTACATCCAGACTGCAAGGTTTGTTAATAGTAAAAACATAAAAAATTATAACAAACGATCAGAAAATACCATGGTTAAGAAAGCAGTGTTTGTTCTAGGTTTGTCAAAGAATCCAGATTGCCCTTCAGCTAAGGACCTGGAGAAAAATTGTATAAATCAAACGGAGATGAGAAATAGGTTTCCACTTCCATATATCACACAAATCCTTTTGTGTGTGCACGTGTGCACACATTCACAGCAGGGTGACCCCAGGCCTGCAGCAAATAAGAGGCAGCTCCTTCTCCTGGATATATTCCCACACCTCTGGAAAAAAATCAGAACCGGTAATAATGCCTTTAAAATTCAGATGGCAGCTCATCAATACTGGGGGGCCTTGCCTGTACACAGCTGCTGGACTGCAACAGAGAGATCCTGCAGTGACAGCGAGACATCCAGGCACTGCTGCTTCTCACTAGTCAGATGCAGTAACCCCAGGTGCAGTTCCTCTATTGTCAGCACATTACAGGCCTGGGGCGAGTACAGTGTACTGTAAAAAGAAACAGCTGCTTTCTGGATCTCAGCCGAGTCAGGCATCAGACTATCCAGCAGCCATAGACAAAAATTCTGCCAATGGCCAATAGACTCTCTCTCTATAACCTGCCAGGGCACCTTATAGGATAGTCAATTCAAAAGGCTGAGTAAAACTGGCCTCAATCAGGCCTCCTTGCACCTTCTTTTCCCACAAGCATCTCAGGAGCCAGTACGTCTCAGTTAGGGTTGGTGAATCTACACTTGGCTTACCACATCAGGGTTGCCATGTAGGCCCAGATATCTTGTTTCAGGGAAATCTTGGCCTTATGCAAGGATCATATAGAAGCCTGGGCATATGGCTGGCAAAAGAGATTATACACTGTTCCAACTCTCACCATTGTCTTAGGGATTCATATGGGGGCTTGGACTGCCACCAATGCACAGCAAACATCTAAGTGAAATTCAAGCTCGGTAATAATTTGTTATTAAAGTGCCAGGGAGATTCTCCAGCATGAACAGGGAGAGATACACTGACAGAGACATAATAATGATCAAGTGAGTAGAAGATATGGAAGGCTAAACAATTATATTCACACTGGCCTTCATGGCATAAAAGTGATCCAGACTAGCCTTGGAGATCTGATTGGGAGTACCCTACAGCCAACAGTGCTGCTTAGCTATAAGGTGAGAGCAGTGGCAAATTAATGGGGAGTTGCCCCTTGCTCTTCTACTTCCTCACAAGGCACCACTATTTGCTCCTCTTCTTCTTGCCTAAACCATAGAATCATAGACTCCTAGGGCTAGAAGAGACCTTAGGAGGTCATCGAGTCCAACCCCTGCCCAAAGCAGGACCAACACTAACTAAATCTACAGTGCAATTGAAATCCCCTCCAAAGACAATATTAGTATCAGTGCCTGCAGAAGAGAGACATGAGCATACACATACATAAGAGCATGCACAGTAAAAAAGATTAAAACCAATAGTGCTAATATTGCCTCCACTTGGAGGAACTGGCCATGCACAATCTCCTTCACAGAGATGATCTGTGTTCTTGAAATGAGAAAAGGGAACAGCTACCTGAGAGGTAACGTTAAAGCTGTGGATCTAGAAAGATTTCCCCTTTCCTGTCCTTCAAACAGTTCCTGTGATTACTAAGGACTGCGTGTGTTTCTTACACAAGGATAACATCAGCCCATTTTTGTCTAAGAAATTCAAATCATTGTGCTCTTTTATGACCATCCTGGCAACCATTAATATTTAGAGAGGCAAAAAAAGCAACTCCATAGAGACTATAAGGAAGGAGCAAAGCAGCACAGAGAAACAATGGAAAGTGGAAGTACTTTGAACAAAACAAGCCATGGGGAAGCCTATATATCTTGGGCAGTCTCACGTGATTCCTCACCTTCCTAAACAAGGTTAAGAGATGGAAAAGTTTCCTACACTCAACCAAGGTATTTCTCAAGACATGGGCAGTTGAGTGAACAGAGCTCTATAAAGTCCTCAATTCCCCATTTCTCTTTAGTTTTATATAAAAGGTCATTTGTCTCCTTCACATTGCATCTACTGTTCACATCTAGCTGTCTAGCTGACTGGCGGGCACACCCAAGACCAGGGAGGCATTAGAGAGCCTTCGTTGCCCTCCACCAGCTCAGAAGAACATTGAACTATTACTGTAACATTCACATCACATACAAAGAAGAGAACAGCTGGCATATTGATTTGCCAAGGATGGGGAAGGAGTGCAGCCCTACACCATGAAGGATCAAGGGCTTGCAGACTCACCACATCAGGGGAGGACAGTACCTCACTGGAATATCCAGGCTTGGAGCTGCTACCCATATGCACTGACTTCTCCTCTAGCTGGTGATGGTGATTAACCTTCTACCCCTTCCCCCAAACCCATGTCCCACATCTTCCTGCCCCTGCTCTGCCTCACTCCACTCCATTCCACTATTTTCCCCAAGCCTCTGCCCCATCTCTTCCTGCCCATGCTCTATCCTACCCCTTCCCACTACTGCCCCTCCATCCCAGAGTCTCCTGAATACCACAAAACATCTGTTTGCATAGTGGGGGAAACTCTGGGAGGGAGGGCGGGAGTTCATCAATGAGATGCACTGGGGGAAGAGGGGCAAAAGAGAGGATATTGGCTGCCAGCAGGTGCTGAGCACCTACTAGTTTCCCACCCCGTTCCCCCATGATGCTCCTTGAAGTCAGCAACCTCTGAATGCAATGCTATCCTCCATCCTGAAACATTGCTGGCAAATGAGGGGTCAACAAGTCTTAGCACTTTTACAAACAGTCCCACATAAATCATTCTCATCAGTCTCTTCTTCACCCTCAATCCCTAGAATCTGTGTCTTCTTCTGCTGCATGGAGGTCATCCTCAATCTCCAGGACTCGCATCTATCCAAGCACAGGTGATGAGGCCCACAATAGAGAGTTCCTCTAGGGGGCTGCTCCCAATATAAGGACAGATCATATACAGTGGAGGAGGGAACAGAGTCTCCGTTTTCTACTGATCTCTTAATGTCCTATCTCTTCCCACTATTCTGGGGTCCCATATACTTACGAGGGAACCTCAAGCCAGGAGTGCCTCTGCAGGATCCCTGCAAATGACCAGGGTCACCACCCAGGGAACATTTTATGTTTCCAGAGGTATCAAACACTATAATTTACCTCATCTACTTGGTGTTTTAAAATAAGGCTGCGTGGGGCTATTTAGAACCTGATAAAATCAGTCTCAGAATAACACAATCTACCGCTCCTCTGTTGGTTGTGGTTGTAGGGTTTTTTGTTTGTTTGGGTTTTGTTTTTTTGAAGCCTAATTGAATCATCCTAATAGTAGAAGCTACCTTCTCATAACAGAAAAAAATCAGACATTATCATCTTATTGTGAAAGTAAGGAGTGGGGGCAACTGGAAAAAAACTACATTAGTACCAGGAATAAACACAGGGAAAACATGAACAAAAGACTGCTTGATCCAGAGTCCTCCCCCCACTCTTCCCTTCCAAATTGTTCACAAACTACTCCTGGGCCAGGAAAATCACTATAGGTTTACTCAGTTGAGGAGCTGATTTTATGTTAGTACAACCAATAACCTTACCTACATTCAACAACTGTTTCTCCACAGTTCACAAGACAGCAAGTACATCAAACCCTGTGCTTGTGGGTCAGATCAATAAACCCATCTGAAGTGGAACCCACAGAGAAAGCCTCCTCCCCTACCTGCCAAGAAAAAAAGGGCAGGCCAACAACACCCCTAAAACAAAGAAACAGCAAGTAACAAAACAAAATGGAGACTAACAAAACTCTAAAAAAACTGCACACAGCACAGAATAAACACTATCTCACTCTCATAAGCCCCCACAATCCCTGAAAGAGAGTGAGAGAGAGATAATCACAATCTAGCTGGCCCTTAAAGGGGAGTCAGTCTCAACTTCACCTGGCTTAATTGAAATTATTGGGCACATCTAGGAATGGGTCAGGGCGGCCTACAAAGTGAGAGTTCAGTTGGGAAGAGGAAGATCCCAGAAAAGAGGAGCTTGATGTTGTAGGCAAGGTCTTGTAGAAAAATTCATGAGGGGCAGGAGGTTAGCTCCTGTGATGGGCCTCAGAGGGTCAGAAGTCATTATTCAACTGAGAATGCAGCACAAGGGAACTTAGAAAAGACAAAAGTTCAGCTCTCAGGATGATGCAAGTTGAAGATTTATATTTTCATTTTGGATTCATTTGGGAGCCCTACAACTCCCTATCCTGAATTAAGGGTGATACTTGAGAGATTGTAGGGCCGAGGTGGGCAACCTTTTTGGGCCGGGGGCTCCTGACCCACAGAAAAATCAGTTTCCTGAGGGGCAGTGTGGGCTGGAGTGCCAGTGTGGGCTTCCCAATGCTGGGGGAGAAGAGCCCTGAACCCTGAGGGCTGGATCCATGCATGCTAGGGACTGAGTCTGGCCCCTGGGCCTGAGGTTTCCCACCTCTGTTGTAGAGACTGGAAAGACAGAAGTCATGACGCCCTGAAACAAAGTAGGGCTGCAGTTTTGGTTGGACTATTCCTGGATGTTTCCTCACATTTCCTTCTGTGGTTGCCCTGCTTTTTTGGACACCACAGCTTTTCTCTTGGTGCCATGCAGTCAGAGCTGCCCCTGGGCGTGCAATGGCCCCACATGGCCATGCTGCAGTTTTTGCAGCACTTTGTGCCAGCTGCCTTCCTGGTCCTGACCAAGCTCAACCCTGAGCTCATTCTTGGGACCCTCTCCTTGGGTGTGAGAGCTACACTCTGGCAACTGTACCCCACAGTGGAGAGGCATTTCTGGAGGCTCGACACCAGTTCAGACTGGTGGGACCAGCTGGTCATGGAGCGATGGGATGACCAGCAGTGGCTCCAAAACTTCCGCATGCGGAAGGCCATCTTTTTGGAGCTATGTGCCTGGGTCGCCCCCATCCTCTGGAGATGTGACACCCACCTGCAGCCCGCTATCCCCCTGGAGAAGCACGTTGCAATTGTTGTCTGGAAGCTCGCCACCCGAGACAGCTAATGGTCGGTGGGCAAACAGTTTAGCATGGGGAAATCCACCATCAGGGCCCTCCTCATGGAGGTAAGGCACTCTCAGGCTGCAGTCCTTGCAGTGGGGGAGTCCTGGAAAAGGAGGTTCCTGGGGAAAGGGGGGTTGGGACCCTCTCCCTGGGTGTGGGAGCTATACTCTGGCAACCTACCCCACAGTGGAGATGCATTTCTGGAGACTTGACACCAGTTTGGACTGGTGGAGTAGGGGTGAGGGGAAATCCTGTCCCCAGGGGGTTGTGCTGTCCCACCCTCACACATCCCTGCTGCTGGGGGAGCGGCCTCAGAGGGGGTGGCTCCTGGGGTGTTTGGAGGAGGGGAATGGAGGGGAGGAGAGGGGGCAGCCACTTCCCAAGGGCTCAGGCACTCCCTCTCTCATTCTCTGTTTTGTGTGTTTGTTTGTCTCCTTCTGCAGGTTGTGAGGGCCATCAACTCTATCCTGCTGTGGAGGGTCATCTGCCTGGGAGACTTGGACCTGATCATGGCCAGATTAGCTGCCTTTGGGTTCCTGAACTGGGCTGGATCCATAGATGGGACTCACATACCAATCTGTGCACCAGAGCATCAAGTGTCCCAGTAGGGTTACTTCTCCGTGGTGCTGCAGGCCGTGGTTGACCACTGCGGACACTTCATGGACATTTTTGTTGGGTGGTCAGGCAGGGCACATGATGCCCACATGTTTTGGAACTCTAGCCTGTATGGGAAGCTGGAGATGGGCACACTCTTCCCCCGCCTTGAACTAGCAGTTGGGGATGTGCAGATGCCATTGTGCATCGTGGGGAACATGGCTTACCCCCTGATGCTATGGCTTATGAAGACTTTCACCAGACACCTGGACCCCAGCAGGGACCAATTTAATGCCCACCTGAACCAGGCCAGGATGCAGGTCGAGTGCGCCTTTGGCCACCTCAAGGTGCGGTTCAGGTGCCCGCTGACCCTCCTGGACATGGGGGAGCACAAGATCCCCGAGGTGGGTGTGGCATGTTGTATCCTCCACAACATTGTGGAGAGGAACGGGGAGACCTTCCTCCTGAGGTGGGGAGAAGACGCTGGCTGTGAGGGATGCCAGGCTCATCAGGCCAGGGTGTGCATCTGGGTGGCCCTGAGGGAGAATTTCTCTCAAGGACCCCCGTAACTCTCCCCAGGGTCTCCCCAACAGGGGCCTCTGGTTTGCTGCCCCATCCTTTTACCACCACAACCCCACCCTTTACCCCTTCCCTGACCTCTCAATAAAAACACCTGTTTGGTTTCCAACAAAATGAAGTCTGTATTTATCTTCCATTAAAAAAAGGTGGGCAGGGGGAGGGGTCTCATAACGTGGAGGGGGTGAGGTGTTCAGGGTGGTATGGTGGGTGGCTAGATGTGCCACCTTGGGTGCGGGGACCTCATTGGAGTTTGGGTTGGGTGGGTCCAGGGACTACAAGGACGTGGACAGGAGGGGGGGCTGGAGCAGGGTCATTGATGGCAGGGGGGTAGGGGAAGGCATAGGCATCACATGGGAAAGGAGCATGGGCATTGCGTGAGGAAGGAGCAGAGGCATTGCATGGGGGCAGGAGGAGAGGGAATGGGCAGGAGGGTGATAGGCAGGAGGAGTGACAGCAGGCAGGTGTGCCATCATTTCTCTCCCAACGGCAAACATGCTATCACACCGCTTCATGAGATGGTCTCAGGCATGGTTCTGCCACTCAGCATTCTCATGGATCTTCTGTTCAAAGGTCTGCTACATGTTGTTCAGGATGCTGACATGCTGGCACATGAGGTCTTCCTGGACCCTGGCGTGCATTCAGGTTCCACAGGCTGTAGCAGCTGGCACAGGTGGCGTGGCTTGCCCCTCAGTCCTCACTGGTCCAGCTGTGGAGAACATGCCACCCCCGCCCTGTGTGCGTGACAAACTGAGAGCACTCACCTGAAGATCTCTCCCCGGCAGCAGATGAGGCCTGGGAGATGTCCTGTCTGACAGGCACCGGCTCCAGGAACAGGGTGACGGTGTCCATCTCCTCTTCCTCCTCCTGCTGGCCCTGGTCCTCCTCCTCCTCTGCCATGACCTCCGGCTGGGTGAAGACGGGGGTCTCGAGGCCAGAGTCCACGATGACGAGTGAGGAAGATGTTTCCCCACCCCCCAGGAATTGGTGTAGTTTTTGTTAATAGGGGAAGGTGTTGGGTCCTGCCCCTGAGCGCGAGCTGCACTCTCTGGCCCTCATGTATCCCTGACAGAGCTCTTTCACCTTACTCCAGCCTGTTTCAAGGTCCAGGGTGGGTGTCTGCACTCCGCCAGGGACTCAGCCATGCACTCGAAGATCTTGGCGTTGCGGCGCTTGGAGTGGAGATCCTGCAATGTCTCCTCCTTGAACCACAGCTCAAGGAGGGACAGGATCTCTGCTCCAGACCAGGAGGGTGTCCACCTCTTGGTCCCCTGGGTGGGTCCTGGGAGCCCTGGGGCTGCTCCCTGCAAGGGCCAGGGGCGTTGCGGGGGGGCTTGTGGCTCCACTATGGGTGGCAAGGCCTGTGGCAGGGAGAGCCACATGGTCAGGGTGCTGCTCTCAGGCTGGCTTCCTGCTACAAGGCTTGTCCAGGGTGCCTGCAGCTTTAAGAGCTGGTAGGAGACAGGAACTATAGAGTTGTGTTTAGTATGGATGGCGTGTCCACCAGGGCACCTGTGTTATTTCCTGGAGGCCCCTTCTTTCGAAAGAAAGCCCTCCTTCCTGTCCACACACGCCTTTTTTCAAAAGCGCTCTTTTGGAAAAAGGCTTCTTCCTCATAGAAAGAGGAGTACTGCTATTGAAAAACTCCCCTCTATTCTTTCAATTTACTTTCAAAAGACATGATTGCAGTGTGGATGTAACTCAAGTTTTGTCGGAAAAACCTCCATTTTTCCAACAAAACTCTGTAGTGTAGACATACCCAAGAGGTATAAGGATCATTGGGCCCAGAGTCTGGAGCTAAAGAGCTGACACCAGGACACTGAAGCAGTTGTAAATGGGATTTTTGTTACCTTGGAACAGGTGATTATAAGTTATCGAAGAAGAGAGCTGAGTCATGAGAGAGAACAGGTCACTGCAGGCAATGATGCCATATGAAAGCTTGCTGTCAATGAAAACTCTCTGGCTAGTCGGGAGAAAGATAATAAAAAGGAATACTTTAAATATATTAATAAAAAGGAATATAAAGGAATACTTTCAATATTATTATTTATATTAAACACAATCCTAACAATGTTACAGGTCCCAAATGATACAAGGATGATAGTATTTTCAGTTATGATGTAGAAAAGACAGAAATTATTATTTTTCTTAAAAAAAAATCACAACCACATCACTTGCACCCACAAATATTTTTAAAAAACTGGCTGAGGAGTTCTGTGAAGCATGAATACTGATTTTTAACAAATAGTGGAAAGTTTAAGAGAACTGGAAAACATCTACTATTACTCCAACACTTCAAAAGAGTGAAGAAGATGAACTGGGAAACTATAGACTTAAGACTCTGATACTGATCTAAGGCACAGTCTCAGAAAGAGTGAATTGGAATGGAATGGGCAAAGAATTAAAAGAAAGCACAAGTTAAGCACTGCCAAAGGGCACCAGCTGCTGGCTGGGTACTCAGCTCTGAAGGCATTGCAGCCACTGCCAGCCGCAGTGCAGAAGTAAGGGTAGCATGGTATTAGGTAGTGTCACCCTTATTTTGCTTAATTTGTGTGGGGCTTAGTCCTAGCACCCAGGGCAGCTGACAGTCTCTACAAGCCCTTTGGCAAGGAGTGGGGCAGGGGGTGGGGAAGGGAGGTTTTGGCTCTGCACTCCTGGAAAGAGCAGGGCCTTGGGTGGAAGGAATGGGGTGAGGATCAGCCAGTCACCACATCACCCGAGCAAAGCATGCCTTCTCCTCCTCCCCGCCCCCCCGGCCTCACAGTCATCTGCACTCTGGCAATGATTTAAAGGACCCAGGGTTCCGGCCACTGCTTCTACCCCAGTAGCAATGGGAGCTGGGAGCCCCACGCCCCTTTGAATCACCAGACCCCAGGACAATTACCCCCTTTACCCTGCTCCTCATTGATGGGACTGCAATCACCTCTTTCATTGCAAATTAAGCACTGGCTGGTGGGCTACTTACCAAGGGTATGTCTACACTACAGCACTATTTCGAATTAACTTATTAGTTAATTCGAAATAACTCAGCTATACACAAAAACTAATTCAAAATAGCGTTTTTCTAATTCGAAATAGCACATCCACATTGAGAGGACCCTGAATCGAAGGTAAGGCTGGCTGGAACCAGTGCCAGCAGGGCATCAGGGTCGGTCTTAGCGTGTGGGGCTGCTGCCTCAGGCTATCCGAGGTCTGTGCTTAAAGGGACCCGACCCCCCATCTCGGACAGACAGTTCTCAGGTTTCTCTGCTTGCTGGTCTACCTCACTGAGGGACAGCAAAGCATTTGTGTCTCAGAGTGCTCTGCTTGCCCTCACTTGGGACACCATGGCACTCTGCAACATGGAACCAGACCTGCCCCTGGGGACTCTGCTGTGTCTCGTGGACATGTTGCCAGCAGCCTGGCTGCACTGTCGACAGGCTGCCATCTGGGAGGACCATCGAGGGGCTGTCAGGATCCAGGGGGCCCTGAGGGAGAGCTTCCACCCTGAGGAGCACTAAGAGCCTCCCTGGTCTGCCCCACTGGGGGCTTGTGCCTCAGTCCTCCCTCACGTCCTTCCACTTACCCCTCCCTAATCCCCCCTTCCTGATGTCAAATAAAATGCACTTTTGTCTCAAAAATACAAACTCTGTTTATTTAACAAAACTGGGGGGGATGAAACTCTGGGGAGACTGGGAAGGGCAGCGGGAGAGGGGAGGAGAAAGGGTGGGAGAGGGGCAGGGGAAAACTTGGAAGAGGGAGCTGGAAGGGGGAAGTAAGGGGAAGAAGGGGGCGGGGAAGCTCAGCATTCAAGGGTGGAGGTCTCGCCGGGCCAACTGCCTCCCTGCACCGCGGGGGAGTGGGCCTCGGCATCCCCGGAGGGATGGGGAGGAGAGTGCGGAGGTTGAGGTGGGGAGTGTGGAGATTGAGGAGGAGGGTGTGGAGGCTGAGGAGGAAGAGGCGGGGGGGCAGGAGTGAGAGGAGGAACAGTAGCTGGGGGGGCAGCAGGCGCAGGACCGGCATGGGGCAGCACGCTCTGCACCAGGGCCTGCAGATGGTGACAGATGGCATGACCCTGGGCAAGCAGCTCCCTTTGGAACTCCCAGTCATCTTGCGCCCGCTGCTCCATGATCTGGGTCTGGGCTCGCAGGGCCTGTAGGTGCTGCTCTCGGTATGCCTGCCACGTGGTGTTGGTCCTGCTGAGGCCGCGGGTGCGGGAGCATGTCCCGGGCAGGGTGGTGCACCCTGAACGAGTAGCTGGTGCAGCTGTAGAGAAAGAAGACAAGTGGTCAGTTCTCCCTGGGGACACAGTGGATGATGCGCAGCCCCTGCTGTGAGATGAGGGCGACCATGCCCTGCACCGTCAGAGCCGATGTGCTTGCACAGAGGCCATGGTCAGCATGTCTGGCTCTGCCTGGGAGTGAGAGCTGCCCCGAGACGGCACTCGTGCCCCTGTGCTGTGTATAGTGTGGCCAGGGCAGGGGGGGAGATGTCCCCTGCCCCTGTGTAGAGGGGGTGTGAGAAGGGAGGGCATCCTGCTGTGTCCCACCCCGAAGTCAGGAGCATGTCATGTCTCTTCACACACACGTATGGCTATCGGGCCACGGCCCCTGTGTGGCACGCAGCTGGAGCCACCTGCCCAAGGGTGGCACGGCACGTGCTTGCATGTGCACAGGTGGCTGTGTGATCTGTGGGAGGCATGGCCCACACACGCGGTCCCTGGTCTCCTTCCCTGCCTCCCCCCCGGGTAGGGGACAGTGCTGGCACTTACCTGGTATGGCCTCCCCGGACAACCCTGCTGACTCCGGTGCCGGGACAGCTGGTGGTGGCCCCTCTGCTGCACCCAGGTCAGGGCCCTCAGCTCCCGGCTCGCTGCCCCCTGGGCTGGCGCAGGATTCAGTTGAGGGTGGGGAAGTAGGGGCAGGTAGCAGCCCCTGCTGCAGCGCTGCCCCTGGTGGCCCTGGCATATGTCTACCTGAGCTCCTTTACTTTCAGACGCACCTGCTCCTGGGTGTGCCTGTGTCCCTTGCAGGCCATGGTGGCCGCTATGCGGCCATAGACAGCGGCATTCCTCTCACTGGTGTGGAGATCATGGACATTGGGGGCCTCCCCCCACACCTCAATGAGGTCCATGATCTCTGCACTAGTCCAGGTGGGCGCGCGCCGTCTATGGCCCCTGGCTGGCTCCTGGGTGCTGGGGGACTGGGCGGGGGATGGCTGGCTGCCACTGGCTGCCATTGTGCAGCCACTGGGTGAGGGGCTGCGGCTGCTGGCAGGCCTGGTTCTCGCACATGCCCAGTGGCCAGAGTCTACCCCTTTAAGGGCCCCGGGGCTGGCAGAGAGGAGAGGAGTTTTCCTGGTTTGGCCCAGAGTGGCCACCAGGGGAAACTGGGAAGGGCTGGAGGACCCCTATTTCGAATTAAGTGTCTACACAGCACTTAATTCGAATTAGCTATTTCGAATTTGGCGTTACTCCTTGTAGAATGAGGTTTACCAAATTTGAAATAAGCACTCTGCTATTTCGAATTAAATTCGAAATAGCGGTTTGCATGTGTAGACCTTATTGAAGTTAATTCAAAATAACGGCTGTTATTTCGAATTAACTTTGTAGGGTAGACATACCCAAAGAATCACTGTTCTAGACCTTTCATCATTTACATTGCTCTCCTCTGGACTTCCTTCCATTTGTCCACATCTTTCCCAAAGTGTTGTGCCCAGAAGTGGACACAGGACTCCAACTGTGGCCTTATCAGTGCTGAGTAAAATGGAAGAATGACTTCTGATGTCTTTCTTACAGCATTCCTGATAATACATCCCAGAATGATTTTCACTTTTTTGCAATAATATTACATTGTTGACTCATAATTTAGTTTGTCATTCACAAACTAGAACCCCCAGGTACTGATTTCCTGTTTTGTGTTTGTACAACTGATTATGTCTTCTGAAGTGAAGTATTTTGCATTGTCTTTCTTGAATTTCATCCTATTTATTTCAGACAATTTTTTCTAGCTTGCCAGGATCATTTTTTACTTCTAATCTGGTCCTCCAAAACACACACAACCCACTACTTCAGCTTGGTATCATCCACAAACTTTGTAAGTGTATTCTCATTGTACAAAGCATTTATGAAGATGTGGACTAGCATTGGACCTAAAACAAATCCCTGTGAGACCATACTCAATATGCCCTTCCAGTTTGACTCTGAATAATTGATAGCTTCTCTGAGTATCATTTTCCAGCCCACTGTGCATGCACTTTATAATAGGTTTGTCTAGGCTCTATTTCTCTAATTTTTTATGACATGGTCATATGAGACAGTATCAAAAGCCTTACTGAAATTGAGATATATCACATTTCCTACTCCCCCGCCCCCCCAAGATATGTTAACCTGTCAAAGAAAGATAATAAGTTGATTTGACATGGTGTGTTTTTGACAAACCCATGATGACTGTCACTTATCACCTTATCTTCTACACCTTGCAAATATACTATATAAGAACATAAAAACTGCCATACTAGGTCAGACCAACAGACCATCTAGGCCAGTATCCTGTCTGCCAACAATGGCCAATACCAGATGCCCCAGAGGGAGGGAACACAACAGGTAATCCTCACATTATCCCTCCCCTGTCATCCACCTCCAGAGAAACAGAGACTCGGGACACCATTCCTACCCATCCTGGCTAATAGCCATTGATGGACCTAACCTCCATGAATCTCTTTAGCTCTTTTTTGAACCCTGTTAAAATTCTAGCCTTCACTGAATCCTCTGGAAAGGAGTTCCACAGGTTGACTGTGTGCAAAAAGAATCAGAAGAAGATATGCAAATGCGAGCATGATTTGCATATGTTCTTCTGAAAAAAAAATGGCAGTGTAGCTGTAGTGTTGATGTTTTCAGAGAACTATCCACAATGATTCCAAGATCTCTCTCTTGAGTAGTTGTAGCCAAATTAATCCCCATCATATTGTATATATAGTTGGGATTATTTTTTCCAATGTGCATCATATATATAGTAGCCCAATGTCTGTGACTCTGTAACATTGAAATGCTGGCTGTTCCCTCTGGGGGCGCTGTTGCCTCCTGCCGTGGCAGCCGGCTGACTTCTGCGCCACTCAGCCGGGCCACCGTGCGGAAGCAAGAGGCGCAAGCGGCCGTTTGGGCCCTGCACTCCCCATGCAGCACAGGGGTGCTGCATGGGGAGCGTGGACCCCAAATGGCCGCTTGCACTGCTTGCTCCCACGTGGTGGCCCGGCTAAGTGGTGCAGAAGTCAGCTGAGCACCACAGCGGGAGGCGAAGGAGGGTGGGGCAGTGATGTGCAGCGTGACAGCAGCTCCAGGCCCTGCCCCCTGGCCGTGAATGTCACCGCCCCGCCCCCCCTTCACCTCCCACGGTGGCGCTCGGCTGACTTCTGCGCCGCTCAGTCGGGCCACCGCAGGGGAGCCCAAACAGCCGCTTGCTCCCCCATGGCGTCCCGGCTGAGCAGCTCAGAAGTCAGCCGAGTGCCACAGTGGGAGGCGAAGGGGGGCGGGGCGGTGACGTGCAGCATGACAGTGGCTCCAGGCCCTGCCCCCTGGCCGTGAATAGACCCTGGCCAGGGGGAGGGCGGGGAACGAGGGGGAGGACAACTGGGAGGCTGCAGGATCAGGGCTGGGGTGCAGGGAAATGGTGCAGGGGGGCAGCTGGACCTCATAGGCAGCCGCTCAGCCAGGCTGCCACACAGGAGCAAGAGGCGCAAACAACCGTTTGGGCTCCGCGCTCCCCATGCAGGAGGAGGAGGAGAAGAGAAAGAGAGAGTGAGAGGTAGGAGGAGGAGAAGAAGAGAGAATGAGAGGCAGGAGAGGGAGAAGAGAAAGAGAGATGGAGAGAGAGGCAGGAGACGGAGGAGAGCTGAGAGAGAGAGAGAGGGGGGGAGGCAGTAGGAGGAGGGGAGAGAGAGAGAGAGAGACGGAGCGAGAGACCAGAGGCTCAGAAGAGAAGACCGAGATAGAAAGGGAATAGGACATGGAGGAGAGACCTGAAAATCCCATTTTATGACGGGCTAATTGGCTAGTTACTTTATATTTATCAACATTAATTTTCATTTGCCATTTTGTTGCCCAATCACATAGTTTGGTGAGATCTTTTTTGAGCTCTTCACAGTCTGCTTTGGTCTTAACCATCTTGAGCTGTTTAGTATCATCTGCAAATTTTGACACCTCACTGTTTATCCCTTTCTCTAGACTCTTGGGGGACCCCACTAGTTACCTCTCTCCACTTGGAAAACTTACTATTTATTCATACCCTTTGTTTCCTGTCTTTTAACCAGTTATCAATCAACAAAAGGACCTTCCCTCTTATCCCATGACAACTAACTTTGCCTAAGAGCCTTTGATGAGGGACCTTGTCAAAGACTTTCTGGAAATCTAAGTATACTATAACAAATGGATCCCCCTTGGCTGCATGTTTGTTGACCCCCTCAAACAACTCTAGCAGATTAGTAAGGCATGATTTCCATTTACAGAAACCATGTTGACTTTCCCCCAACGAATTATATTCATCCATGTGTCTGACCGTTTTATTCTTCACTATAGTTTCAGCTAATTTGCCCAGTTCTGATGTTAGACTTACCAGTCTGTAATTGCAAGGATCACCTCTAGAGCCCTTTTTAAATATTGGCTCACTTTAGGTATCTTCCAATCAATAGGTATGGAAGCTGATTTAAAGGATAGGTTACAAACCATAGTTAATAGTTCCGCAATTTCCCATTTGAGTTCTTTCAGAACCCTTTGGTGAATGCCTTCTGGTCCCGGTGACTTGTTACTGTTAAGTGTATCAATTTGTTCCAAAACCTCCTCTAATGACACCTCAATCTGGGACAATTACTCAGATTTGTCACCTACAAAGCATGGCTCAGATTTGGGATATCTGAGGATATCCCCAATATCCTCAGCCATGAAGATGGAAGCAAAGAATTCATTTAGCTTCTCTTCTATGACTTTATCATCTCTGAGTGCTCCTTTAGCATCTCGATCGTCCAAGGGCCCCATGGGCTGTTTACCAGCTTCCTGCTTCGGATGTACTTAAAAAACATTTTACTATTACTTTTTGAGTTTTTGGCTAGCTGTTCTTAAAACTCCTTTTTGGCTTTTCTTATTATATTTTTACACTTAATTTGACAAAGTTTATGGTCCTCTCTATTTTCCTCACTAGGATTTGACTTCCACATTTTAAAATATATCTTTTTATCTGTCACTGCTCCTTTTACTTGATTGTTAAGCCATGATGGCACTTTTTTGGTTCTCTTACTGTGTTTTTTAATTTGGGGTATACATTTCAGTTGGGCCTCTATTATGGTGTCTTTGAAAAGTTTCCATGTAGCTAGCAGAGATTTTACATTTATCACTGTACTTTTTAATTTCTGTTTAACTAACCTCCTCATTTTTGTGTAGTTCCCCTTTCTGAAATTAAATGCCACAGCATTGAGCAGCTGAGGTGTTTTTCCAAACACAGGGATGTTAAATTATATTATATTAAGGTCACTATTTCCAAGAGGTCCAGTTATATTTACCTCTTGTACCAGATCCTGCGCTCCACTTAGGACTAAATCAAGAATAGCCTCTCTCCTTGTGGGTTCCAGAACCAGTTACTCCAAGAAGCAGTAATTTAAGGTATCAAGAAATTTTATCTCTGCATCCCATCCTGAAGTGATGTGTTCACAGTCAAGATAGGGGTAGTTGAAATCCCCCACTATTATGGAGGTTTTTAATTTGATAGCCTCTCTAATCTCCCTTAGCATTTCATAGTCACTATCACTGTCCTGATCAGGTGGTCGACAATATATCCCTACTGCTATTGGAGCATGGAATTACTATTCATAGAGATTCTATGGAACATTTTGTCTCATTTAAGCTTTTTGCTTCATTTGATTCTACATTTTCTTTCACGTATAGTGACACTCCCCCACCAACACGACCTGTTCTGCCCTTCCAATATATTTTGTACCCTGGTATGACTGTTTCCCATTGATTGTCCTCCTTCCACCAACTGTGATGCCTATTATATCAATATCCTTCTTTAAAACTAAGCACTGTAGTTCACTCATTTTATTATTTAGACTTCTAGCATTTGTGTATAAGCGCTTTAATAATTCATCACTATTTATCTGTCTGCCATTTCTTGATGTGCTAGACTCTTTTTCATTTGATTGTGTCTCATCTGATCTGACCCATACTTCCATCCTCTCTTCTCCTGACTAGAACATAGAGCATCTCTATTAATACACCCTCCCATAGATGTCTCTGTCCGAACCATGTGCTCCTCCGTACCTGCCAGCTTTTCCCCAGCCCTTAGTTTAAAAACTGCTCTACAACCTTTTTAATGTTAAGTACCAGCAGTCTGGGTCCATCCTTCCTTATAGGCTCGCCCTATCCCAAAAGTGTCCCCAGTTCCTAATAAATCTAAACCCCTCCTCTCTACACCATCGTCTCATCCATGCATTGATACTCTGAAGCTCTGCCTGCCTATCTGGTCCTGTGTGTGGAACTGGAAGCATTTCAGAGAACGCTACCATAGAGGTCTTGGATTTCAATCTCTTTCATAGCAGCCTAAATTTGGCCTCCAGAACCTTTCTCTTATCCTTCCCTATGTCATTGGTACCTACATGTACCATGACCACTGTTTCCTCTCCAGCACTATGCATAAGTCTATCTAGATGTCTCGAGAGATCCGCAACCTTCGCACCAGGCAGGCAAGTGACCACATGGTTCTCCCAGTCATCACAAACCCAGCTATCTATGTTTCTAATGATCGAATCTCCCATTACTAAAGTCTGCCTTTATCTAATGACTGGAATTCCCTCCCCGGGAGATGTATCCTCAGTGTGAGAGGATACCATAACATCCTCTGGAAGGAGGGTCCCAACTATGGGATCATTTCCTTCTGCTCCAGTTGAATGTTCTCCTTCCCTGAGACTTTTATCCTCTTTAACAGCACAGGGGCTGTCTGGCCAGAGGTGAAACAGTTCTACAGTGTCCCAGAAAGCCTCAGTTACATACCTCTTGGCCTCCCTTAGCTCCTCCAATTCAGCCACCCTGGCCTCCTAAATGTGGTCTTTGAGGGCCAGGAGCTCCTTGCACTGAATGCACCCATACTCCACCCGGCCACAAGGCAGGTAATCATACATACTACACAGAGTGCAATAAACAGGATAGCCCCCATTCTGCTGCTGGGCTTCTGCCTGCATTCTCTCCTATAGCTACTTAGGTAATTGATAGGGGTTTTATTTAAATCAGGAAGTTTTGTTTTTAGTTTAGTTTAAAAGTGTTAAAGAATGGCAAGTATACCTCATCCCCATCCAACTCCCCTCGAGAGCTCCCTCTCGAAATTCCCTGTTAGCTGCCCCTGTTTGCAAAGGTCCCTGGTCACTTACTCACAGGCTTTATAAAGCCCTGCCCTTCCTGATAGCCCCACCCCCTGGCTAAGGCTCAACGAATGAACAAAGGGTTCTAGATTTCAAATCCTCATTAAGAAGCTCACAGCTTCCAACTGCCGGCCACAGCACATGGTCCTTCAAACAAACAGCTCAGCACTTGAATCTCTAACCAAACACACAAACAAACAAACGAACACACAGACAAACAAACACAAGCTCAGCACACAGTTTCTTTCAGGCAACCAGCAAGTAACCCCTAAACACAAACAAACACTACAGATAACCACTTACCTCAAGGGTCCCATATTCGCTCCTCCTTCACCTGGAGAACTCCCTCTCGTAACTCGCTGTTAGCTTCCCCTGTTAGCTGCCCGTGTTCTATTATTTACTCCATTATCTTGTTGGGTATCACTGGTGTTTACTGTGGGTATGTCTACACTACAGTGTTATTTCGAAATAGCTTATTTTGAAATAATGCGTCTACACACAAAATGCATTTCAAAATAGCTTTTTGCTCTTTCAAAATAGCATGTCCACACTGAGTGGATGCTAAATCGCATTTAAGGCTGGCTGGAACCAGGTCCGGCAGGGCATCAGGTCAGGAGTTACTTTGTGTGGCTGCTGCCTGAGGCTATCTGAGGCCTGTGCTTACAGAGAGCCCCCCTGGACAGCCGGTTCTCAGCTTTCCCTGCTTGCTTGCCTACCTCGATGAGGGACAGCAAAGCATTTTATCTCTGCGTGCTCTGATTGCCCTCACTTGGGACACCACAGCACTCTGCAACATGGAGCCAGAGCTGCCCCTGGGCACTCTGGTGCCTCTCTTGGACGCGTTGCTGGAAGCCTGGCTGCACTTTCTGCAGGCTGCCATCCAGGAGGTCCATTGGGGAGCTGCCAGTATCTAGGAGGCTCTGTGGGAGAGCTTCCACCCTGAGGAGCACTAAGAGCCTCCCTGGTCTGCCCCACTGGGGGCTTGTGCCTCATTCCTCCCTCAGGTCAGTAAGCAGGGGCTGAACTACTGCTTGTTATCAGCCAGCTAACAGGAGGGAGCTACTCTGGGGGTGGATGTGCTCACTCCAATGCTGTGTCTATACTGGCATGATCTTGCGCCAGAGCTATGCAAATGAGGCTCAGCGTGGAATATCGCCGAGCCTCATTTGCATAACTAATGAGCCGCCATTTTTGCGGAAGAGGCTCTTGCGCAAGACAGAGATGTCTACACTGCCCCTTCTTGCGCAAGAAAAACCCTTTTGCGCAAAGCCGTTATGCTGATTATTTTCAGGCATAACGGCTTTGTGCAAGAGGGTTTTTCTTGTGCAAGAAGGGGCAGTGTAGACAGCTCCGTCTTGCGCAAGAGCCTCTTCCGCAAAAATGGCGGTTCATTAGTTATGCAAATGAGGCTCGGCGATATTCCACGCTGAGCCTCATTTGCATAGCTCTGGCGCAAGATCGCACCAGTATAGACACCGCCCAATTGTTTAGCTCTGCAAGATAATTAACTGTTAACTGCTGATATGTAAATACAGCTCATGCCAGGAGGGGGAAGGAATCTGAGGTGTGGTTATGTAAATCCAACTCAGCCAGAGCTGATGG
Organism: Pelochelys cantorii; assembly: GCA_032595735.1. Classification (NCBI taxonomy): domain Eukaryota; kingdom Metazoa; phylum Chordata; order Testudines; family Trionychidae; genus Pelochelys; species Pelochelys cantorii. The sequence goes on from CM064326.1 coordinate 33,655,040, forward strand.
AGGATAAGTGTTGGAATGGAATGTGGTGTATGGTAAATAATTTGGGACTGTGGTGGGGGTCACAAATCATGCTACCCCTAAATGTGGGAACTGTAAAACATGGCATCAGTGCTTGCAGGAGAGACACCATCACTGTAAGAGGTCTCCGAGGAACAAGCCTCCCCCCTTCCAGAGTTGAGTGAATGGAGTTGGGGGGGAAGGGCTAAAGGGCTTGGGTCAGCCTGCTTCATGCCTTCCAGGTGTGAGCTGTAAGACTGGCCCAACCTGCCTCTTTCCCCCTTTTGTTTTAAGGACAGACCTGAAGTAGACTCCATGAGGAGTCTTTTTGCCAGGCAAGTGGAAGCTGGAATCTTTTGCCAGTCTAGGTGATGGCTACAGAGTTGAAATCACTAAGAGCCGAAATCACTGGTTTGGCTGGGAGCCAGACCCATTGCAGCCAGCAGACTGGTGGGAATGACTGGCGGGTGGCCAGTAGGAGTGGCAGCAGGCGACCAGTGGAGCAGCCAGTGGGAATGGCTGGCGGAGTGACTGGTGGAGTGGAACAAGACAGCTGTTGGAGCGTGGCAGAGTGGCTCATGGTAACGGCTGCAGAAGAATCATACGGAGAGGTGGTGCCGTCAGCCTCGGACCATGTAAGGTGCCCCATCAACCCCCCTACCTCCCTTTCCACCCAGGTTGGGAGGTAGAACCCTGCAGGTGAACTTTTGAACTCTAGGCGGCATTGACCAGGGACAGAGACTTTTGAGGGTGTCACACTCTGGGAGATTTTGGGCTGCTGGACTCCAGAGACTCTTGGGGTGTTGGACTTTGCTCATGGTTTGGGCTATGAACTCTGTTTGTGGTATTTTCCCAAGTTAATGCCATGTGACTTCTCTCTGTGTTTCATTAAATGTTTCTTTTCTACACTCAGACTCTGTGCTTGCGAGCGGGGAAGCATTGCCTCTCAGAGGAGCCCAAGGGTGTGTGAATTTCCCAGGCTACTGGGTGGGGGCTTGAGCCAGTTCTGTGTGAGATGGACCCCTAGATATTGAACCAGGCCCTGGTTGCTGCCGGGCCTACCCGGCAGAAGGGTTACATGACCTTCCACTTACCCCTCCCTAACCATCCTTCCTGATGTTAAATAAACATGTATTTTCATGAACACAAAGGGTACGTCTACACATCAAAGTTAATTCGAAATAACAACCGTTATTTCAAATTAACTTTAATAGCATCTACACAGGCAAACCGCTATTTCGAAATAAATTCGAAATAGCAGAGCGCTTATTTTGAATTTGGTAAACCTCATTCTTTGAGGAATAATGCCAAATTTGAAATAGCTAAATCGAAATAAGTGCTGTGTAGATGCTTATTTTGAAATAGGGGGCCTCCAGCCCTTCCCAGGGTACCCTGGTGGCCACTTTGGGCCAAACCAGGAAAACTCCTCTGCTTCCCTCCCCCCTGCAACCCCGGAGCCCTTAAAGGGGTAGATTCAGTTTGGTCACAGGGCCTGTGCCAGTTCTAGGTCTGCCAGCCCAGAGCCTGCAGGTGCTGCCCCTGACCCAGTTGCCATCATGAGCCAGCCAGTCAGTGCCATCTAACCCTCCACCGCTCCCCAGGAGCAATCTGCAAGCTCCCAGGAGCCTGCCAGGGGCCACAAAAGGTGGGCACCTTCCTGGTCCAGTGCGGAGATCATGGACCTGATGGAGGTTTGGGGGGAGGCCTCCAATGTCCATGATCTCCGCACTAGATGCAGGAACACGGCCGTCTACAGACGGATGGCTGACAGCCTGGCCACCAAAGGTCACATGCGCAACCAGGAGCAGGTGTGCATGAAGATAAAGGAGCTGAGGCAGGCCTATGCCAGGGCCACAAGGGGCAGTTCCCACCCAGACCCCTTCATCTACTTTGAGGCTCTGGACCGCATCTTGGGGGACCGGACGGTCCGTGCCCCCCAGGTGGTCATCAACCCTGGGGCAGAGGGCCCTGACCAGGGCACAGAGAAGGAGGAGGAGGAGAACGATGGCCAGGAGTTGCAGGAGCTTGGAGGGAGCGTGGCACTCACCCTGGACCCCCAAGGCATACCAGCAGCAATATCACAGCTGTCTTCCGAGGCCGGGGAGGCCTCGACATGTGAGTACCTTCACTGTCCCCTTATGGGGGGTGAAGGAGGGAGGAGAGGGAGCCCAGGGACCATGCGTGTGGGCCTTGCTGAGCACGGATTACGCAGCAACCTGTGCATGTGCCGTGCCAACCAGGACATGTGGCCCCGGCTGGCTGCCACACGGGGCCCTGGCCCATTGCTCACACACATGTATGTATGAATGGACATGACATGCTCCGTACCCTAGGGAGGGACACTGCACAATGCCCTCCCTCCACAAGCCCCTTCTACGCAGAGGCAGGGCACATCCTCCCCCCACATACACACCGACACTATATACAGCAGAGTGACATGGGTACAGTCCAGGCCAGCTCACACTCCTGGGGATAGCAGAACATGATGGTGCAGAGACCTGCTGTCCTTGCCTTGCAGAGCGGGGCTGGGCGTCACCCACTGTGTCCCCAGGGATAACTGACCACCTCTCTGGTTTCTCCACAGCCGCACCAGCTGCGAGTGCAGGGCGCACCACCCCACCCAGGACATCGTCCTGCACCCGGGCCAGCAGGCTCACCCAGAACCAGGATGGATACCAGCGGCAGCACCTGAGGTTACTGCAAAGGCAGGATCACAGTCAGGAGCACTGGGTGCAGGAAGACCTCCAGCTGCAGCAGGAGAGCTTGCGGGAGCTACGTGACCAGGGCCATGCCATCTGTGACCACCTGCAGACCATGGTGCAGAGATTGCTGCCTGCTGCCGCTCCAGCCCCTGCAGCCGCCCCACCCATCGCTCCTCCTCTCACTCCTGCTCCCCCTCCTGCTTTTTCCTTCCCCTCTGTTCTCCCCCATACCCGCTCCCACCCCCTCGGGGATGCCGAGGCCCCCACGCCCGCAGTGCTGGGAGACAGGGGGGCCGGCAAGACCCCCAACCCTGAGCTTCTCCTTCCCCTTCCTCCCCTTGCATCTCACTTCCAGCTCCCTGCTCCCAGGTTTCCCCCTCCCCTCTCCCACCCTCATCCCCCTCCACCCCAATTATGGTCAATAAACAGAGTTTGTTTTTGGCATCATATGTGTTTTTATTTGACATCAGGAAGGGGGATTAGGGAGGGGAAAGTGGAAGGACTTGAGGGTGGAATAAGGCACAAGGCCCCAGTGGGGCACGCCCGGGAGACTTCACTCCTCCTCCGTCTGGAAGCTCTCCCTACCCCGGGAGCCTCCCAGCTGGCAGCTGTGCAGGGCTGCGCGTACAGGCCAGCCAAGTGGTCGGCCTCTGCCATCCAGCCTGGCAGGAAAGCCTCCCCCTTCTGCTCACACAAATTGTGCAGCACACAGCACGCTGCTACCACATGTGGAATATTCCTCTTGGAGAGGTCGAGGCGGGTGAGGAGGCATCTAAATCGGGCCTTCAGCCCTCCAAACACCCCCTCCGCTGCAATGCGGGCCCTGCTGAGCCTGGCATTAAAGGCCTGTCGGGAGGGGTTGAGGTGTCCCGTGTAGGGCTCCATGAGCCAGGGTTGTAGTGGGTAGGCCGCATCCCCCACCAGGCAGACTGGCATGTCCACATAGCCGACTCTGATGTGGCAGTTGGGGAAGAAGGTCCCGGCGTGCATCCTCTGGCACACGGAGGAGTTGCGGTAAACCCGCGCATTGTGTGCTTTACTGGACCAGCCCACGTTAATGTCCACGAACTGGCCCCAGTGGTCAGACACAGCCTGCAGGATGACTGAGAATTATCCCTTCCGGTTGATGTACAGGGAGGCCTGGTGTTCCGGGTCACGGATGGGGATGTGCGTCCTGTTGATTGCCCCCTCACAGTTAGGGAAGCCCAGGGCACCCAAACCCCTTGATCACCATGTCCAAATAGGTGAGGCGGACGACTCTGCGGAGCAGCACTCTATTGTTGGCCTTGACCACCTGCAGAGTGACACACAAAACCACCGATAGTCACTGGGGTGCCAGGGTGGCTGAGAGTGCTCACAAGACATAATGGAGCGGTCGACAAAGGCTTCCCTTGTCGACCGCTCCATGTCCAGACTGCCGCGCTGTGCCAAATCAGCTGATTGTCGGCACTGCGTGGCGGCCATTTTTATTTTAATGAAGTGGGGATTATTTAAATCCCCGCTTCATTGACTATGTTGGGTAAACTACTTTACATGACTCTGTCGATGGAGCCATGTAGTCTGGACACTCCCATGATGCCCAACTAGATGATGCTACATGATGCTAACTAGACACTCCAGAATCACTCTGACCAGGAGTAAGCATGAAACATTGAATTTCCTGGGACTCCAGGGAGAAGAGACTGTACAGGCACTGCTACCAACCAGTCATAAAAATGTGGACATCTACGAGCAGTTTGCATGAAGGATGTAATAAAAGGGATATGGCTGGATTCAGAAGCAGTACCACATGAAAGAGAAGAAACTTCATAACAGAAGCCCTCGGATGCCGATAGTCAATTCAATGCTGCGATGCAGATGTACCACTTTTACAAAAGAATAGCATGTCATACTTGACAGATATCCTACCACCATGCTGCAGAACATTGTGGAGACCAGAACTCATACCCTGGTTTTATCAGTCAGAACCAGGGGGAAAAAAAGGAAGGGGAGAATGATGAGGGGCATGTGTCCAACTATGCAGTGAGCCAGACCGATTTGAGACTTCACCACTGTACAGTCACTTCCAGCTGTTGAGTATGGGTGAGTCCAATGCAGGTGAATGAACCTCAGCTATGTGTAAATGCATTTCCCATTACAATGAGGTACCGATGGCATCTTCAGTTTAGTAGGGCACAGGTATCAACTTTTCAATAAATCACAACAAATAGGTACAATGACAGAGAGAGTTAACACTTCAGAGGCAAATTTTTGCCCTTTGCCTCACAGACAACTCTGCCGGGCACAACAGGCAGCTATAAACATTGGGATTTTTTTATCCTCAAAGAGATCCAATGTAGTGAGTAAACAACACCATCATCCTTTCAACCTATCAAAAGCAAGTTCAACTGTCATTATGCACTGACTGAGCCTGTAGTTGAATCTTTCCTTGGCGTCATCAGGATGACCAATTTATGGCTTCATGAGCTGGGAGAGGAAATGAGTAGGCTGGGTCCCCCAGGATCACTAGGGGCATTTCAAATTGTCCATGCTAATCTGCCAGTCAAGAAAGAATAGCCTGCTTGCTGCTTTCTGAACTTTCCTGTGTTTTTAAAGAGATGAGCATCATGCACCTTTCCTAACCAGTTAGCACTGATGTTGGGGAAGTGATCCTGGCAACCCACCAAAACTTGCATAATCATAGAAAAGAAGCCATTTCTGTTAACATACAGAGGAGCTAAGTGGGGACACAACGGCTGTGTCTAGACTGGCAAGTTTTTCTGGAAAATCAGCTGCTTTTCCGGAAAAACTTGCCAGCTGTCTACACTGGCCGCTTGAATTTCAGCAAGAACACTGATGATCTCATGTAAGATTGTCAGTGTTCTTGCGGAAATACTATGCTGCTCCCAATCGGGCAAAAGTCCTTTTTGCTCAAAGCTTTTGAGCAAAAGGGCCAGTGTAGACAGCTCAGATTTGTTTTGCGCAAAAAAGCCCCGATTGCGAAAATGGCTATCGGGGCTTTTTTGCGCAAAAGTGCGTCTAGATTGGCACAGACGCTTTTCCACAAAAAGTGCTTTTGCGGAAAAGCGTCCGTGCCAATCTAGACGCTCTTTTCCACAAATGCTTTTAACGGAAAACTTTTCCGTTAAAAGCATTTGCGGAAAATCATGCCAGTCTAGATGTAGCCCACGGGTATATACATGCCACTTAGTCCGGCCGGCTTGGCAACGAAACTCCCCCCCCACCCGCCTAAGGGTTTGGGCCTGCCCCGCCCCCTCCCCACCCCCCCGAACCGCCGGGCAAAGGGCTCGCGGCGGTTGGGGGGGCCACTCCGCACTAGATGCAGGAACACGGCCGTCTACAGACGGATGGCTGACAGCCTGGCCACCAAAGGTCACATGCGCAACCAGGAGCAGGTGTGCATGAAGATAAAGGAGCTGAGGCAGGCCTATGCCAGGGCCACAAGGGGCAGTTCCCACCCAGACCCCTTCATCTACTTTGAGGCTCTGGACCGCATCTTGGGGGACCGGACGGTCCGTGCCCCCCAGGTGGTCATCAACCCTGGGGCAGAGGGCCCTGACCAGGGCACAGAGAAGGAGGAGGAGGAGAACGATGGCCAGGAGTTGCAGGAGCTTGGAGGGAGCGTGGCACTCACCCTGGACCCCCAAGGCATACCAGCAGCAATATCACAGCTGTCTTCCGAGGCCGGGGAGGCCTCGACATGTGAGTACCTTCACTGTCCCCTTATGGGGGGTGAAGGAGGGAGGAGAGGGAGCCCAGGGACCATGCGTGTGGGCCTTGCTGAGCACGGATTACGCAGCAACCTGTGCATGTGCCGTGCCAACCAGGACATGTGGCCCCGGCTGGCTGCCACACGGGGCCCTGGCCCATTGCTCACACACATGTATGTATGAATGGACATGACATGCTCCGTACCCTAGGGAGGGACACTGCACAATGCCCTCCCTCCACAAGCCCCTTCTACGCAGAGGCAGGGCACATCCTCCCCCCACATACACACCGACACTATATACAGCAGAGTGACATGGGTACAGTCCAGGCCAGCTCACACTCCTGGGGATAGCAGAACATGATGGTGCAGAGACCTGCTGTCCTTGCCTTGCAGAGCGGGGCTGGGCGTCACCCACTGTGTCCCCAGGGATAACTGACCACCTCTCTGGTTTCTCCACAGCCGCACCAGCTGCGAGTGCAGGGCGCACCACCCCACCCAGGACATCGTCCTGCACCCGGGCCAGCAGGCTCACCCAGAACCAGGATGGATACCAGCGGCAGCACCTGAGGTTACTGCAAAGGCAGGATCACAGTCAGGAGCACTGGGTGCAGGAAGACCTCCAGCTGCAGCAGGAGAGCTTGCGGGAGCTACGTGACCAGGGCCATGCCATCTGTGACCACCTGCAGACCATGGTGCAGAGATTGCTGCCTGCTGCCGCTCCAGCCCCTGCAGCCGCCCCACCCATCGCTCCTCCTCTCACTCCTGCTCCCCTCCTGCTTTTTCCTTCCCCTCTGTTCTCCCCCATACCCGCTCCCACCCCCTCGGGGATGCCGAGGCCCCACGCCCGCAGTGCTGGGAGACAGGGGGGCCGGCAAGACCCCAACCCTGAGCTTCTCCTTCCCCTTCCTCCCCTTGCATCTCACTTCCAGCTCCCTGCTCCCAGGTTTCCCCCTCCCCTCTCCCACCCTCATCCCCTCCACCCCAATTATGGTCAATAAACAGAGTTTGTTTTTGGCATCATATGTGTTTTTATTTGACATCAGGAAGGGGGATTAGGGAGGGGAAAGTGGAAGGACTTGAGGGTGGAATAAGGCACAAGGCCCCAGTGGGGCACGCCCGGGAGACTTCACTCCTCCTCCGTCTGGAAGCTCTCCCTACCCCGGGAGCCTCCCAGCTGGCAGCTGTGCAGGGCTGCGCGTACAGGCCAGCCAAGTGGTCGGCCTCTGCCATCCAGCCTGGCAGGAAAGCCTCCCCCTTCTGCTCACACAAATTGTGCAGCACACAGCACGCTGCTACCACATGTGGAATATTCCTCTTGGAGAGGTCGAGGCGGGTGAGGAGGCATCTAAATCGGGCCTTCAGCCCTCCAAACACCCCCTCCGCTGCAATGCGGGCCCTGCTGAGCCTGGCATTAAAGGCCTGTCGGGAGGGGTTGAGGTGTCCCGTGTAGGGCTCCATGAGCCAGGGTTGTAGTGGGTAGGCCGCATCCCCCACCAGGCAGACTGGCATGTCCACATAGCCGACTCTGATGTGGCAGTTGGGGAAGAAGGTCCCGGCGTGCATCCTCTGGCACACGGAGGAGTTGCGGTAAACCCGCGCATTGTGTGCTTTACTGGACCAGCCCACGTTAATGTCCACGAACTGGCCCCAGTGGTCAGACACAGCCTGCAGGATGACTGAGAATTATCCCTTCCGGTTGATGTACAGGGAGGCCTGGTTCCGGGTCACGGATGGGGATGTGCGTCCTGTTGATTGCCCCCTCACAGTTAGGGAAGCCCAGGGCACCCAAACCCCTTGATCACCATGTCCAAATAGGTGAGGCGGACGACTCTGCGGAGCAGCACTCTATTGTTGGCCTTGACCACCTGCAGAGTGACACACAAAACCACCGATAGTCACTGGGGTGCCAGGGTGGCTGAGAGTGCTCACAAGACATAATGGAGCGGTCGACAAAGGCTTCCCTTGTCGACCGCTCCATGTCCAGACTGCCGCGCTGTGCCAAATCAGCTGATTGTCGGCACTGCGTGGCGGCCATTTTTATTTTAATGAAGTGGGGATTATTTAAATCCCCGCTTCATTGACTATGTTGGGTAAACTACTTTACATGACTCTGTCGATGGAGCCATGTAGTCTGGACACTCCCATGATGCCCAACTAGATGATGCTACATGATGCTAACTAGACACTCCAGAATCACTCTGACCAGGAGTAAGCATGAAACATTGAATTTCCTGGGACTCCAGGGAGAAGAGACTGTACAGGCACTGCTACCAACCAGTCATAAAAATGTGGACATCTACGAGCAGTTTGCATGAAGGATGTAATAAAAGGGATATGGCTGGATTCAGAAGCAGTACCACATGAAAGAGAAGAAACTTCATAACAGAAGCCCTCGGATGCCGATAGTCAATTCAATGCTGCGATGCAGATGTACCACTTTTACAAAAGAATAGCATGTCATACTTGACAGATATCCTACCACCATGCTGCAGAACATTGTGGAGACCAGAACTCATACCCTGGTTTTATCAGTCAGAACCAGGGGGAAAAAAAGGAAGGGGAGAATGATGAGGGGCATGTGTCCAACTATGCAGTGAGCCAGACCGATTTGAGACTTCACCACTGTACAGTCACTTCCAGCTGTTGAGTATGGGTGAGTCCAATGCAGGTGAATGAACCTCAGCTATGTGTAAATGCATTTCCCATTACAATGAGGTACCGATGGCATCTTCAGTTTAGTAGGGCACAGGTATCAACTTTTCAATAAATCACAACAAATAGGTACAATGACAGAGAGAGTTAACACTTCAGAGGCAAATTTTTGCCCTTTGCCTCACAGACAACTCTGCCGGGCACAACAGGCAGCTATAAACATTGGGATTTTTTTATCCTCAAAGAGATCCAATGTAGTGAGTAAACAACACCATCATCCTTTCAACCTATCAAAAGCAAGTTCAACTGTCATTATGCACTGACTGAGCCTGTAGTTGAATCTTTCCTTGGCGTCATCAGGATGACCAATTTATGGCTTCATGAGCTGGGAGAGGAAATGAGTAGGCTGGGTCCCCCAGGATCACTAGGGGCATTTCAAATTGTCCATGCTAATCTGCCAGTCAAGAAAGAATAGCCTGCTTGCTGCTTTCTGAACTTTCCTGTGTTTTTAAAGAGATGAGCATCATGCACCTTTCCTAACCAGTTAGCACTGATGTTGGGGAAGTGATCCTGGCAACCCACCAAAACTTGCATAATCATAGAAAAGAAGCCATTTCTGTTAACATACAGAGGAGCTAAGTGGGGACACAACGGCTGTGTCTAGACTGGCAAGTTTTTCTGGAAAATCAGCTGCTTTTCCGGAAAAACTTGCCAGCTGTCTACACTGGCCGCTTGAATTTCAGCAAGAACACTGATGATCTCATGTAAGATTGTCAGTGTTCTTGCGGAAATACTATGCTGCTCCCAATCGGGCAAAAGTCCTTTTTGCTCAAAGCTTTTGAGCAAAAGGGCCAGTGTAGACAGCTCAGATTTGTTTTGCGCAAAAAAGCCCCGATTGCGAAAATGGCTATCGGGGCTTTTTTGCGCAAAAGTGCGTCTAGATTGGCACAGACGCTTTTCCACAAAAAGTGCTTTTGCGGAAAAGCGTCCGTGCCAATCTAGACGCTCTTTTCCACAAATGCTTTTAACGGAAAACTTTTCCGTTAAAAGCATTTGCGGAAAATCATGCCAGTCTAGATGTAGCCCACGGGTATATACATGCCACTTAGCAGTTCATCATAGTTCAGGGAAGGCTATTACTGTAAATTCGTCCACGTTGCTAACAATCAGAGTCCTGTGTAGAGGAGACAGTTAAAATCTCTGCACTTTTATGTCATAGTGGATTTTCAGACTCAAAATGATTTCCCATTCACTGGTTTCAATTCATCATTGCAAGTTTCCTGTGTGTAATCACTATTCACTTCTCCATTGTCACTTTAGCTCTCATTTGGGTGTCCCTGCACTGAAAGGCTGAGACAAATTCAGAACACCAGTCCAGGAACATGTTATAATACACCCAAAAGTTCTGCTACTACTACTCATCATCCCAAACGTGTGTTACGATGGGATCCCACCAGTCAGTGTTCATTTCTCAAGTTCACAAGCAGCACTCCGCATTCTGGAACAGCTTTGTGAATATAACCAGTGACCTTGAATTTGTTTTCTCTGTGTCACATAGCAATCTGTCCTCCACAAAATCATCATGTCTCCCCCATTCAGCTCTTCTTACAACTCTGCAAATACCAGAGGATCATGTGTCCTTGCAATGCTTGTAACAATAAAAAAGATCTGTGCAGTCTCCAGGCTTCAGTCAGAGAAGGCAGACACCTAGGAAGACCATGCGGGTTTGTTGGATTTTTTTAAAAAGGTATGAAAATTATGAGATACAGATTGCCAAGGTTGTTCCCCACTCTGGCACTCTGAATGCAGAAGGTGGGGTCCTAAAAGAGACATTAAAAATGCATTGTCTTTATAGGCTTCTGCTTAAAAGCTCCTCAAGGTCACAGATTCCCTGGCCTTGGGAGGTAGTTGCCAGCTCCCAAGTGGGAAAAAAAACAACCTTTCTTTTTGATTCCAGGAAGAAAGCACTTGGGAATTTCTTCCAGAGGGGAACCCTGAGTTATTTTACTACAAGAGAGCTTAAAAAGAGAAAAAACAAAGTGCAGTCTCTGGTAGCTGACCTCTCAGTCTTAGGCACACACGCACAGACCCCCTATTACCTTCCAGGACAGAAGAATCAAATCATCGCCTTAAAATGTTAGATTTTATTAACAAAACAAAAAGATACATTTGATAAAGCATACTTGGTTGCTGGGTGTTATAGAGCAACTGAGAAAAGAACAGATTAAAACAGAGAAATTGTATCTCTTGGATTTGGCTAAATTATAGTGTGTGGTGGGGGGACACATAGGCTATGTCTATACTGAACCCATTTTGCGCAAGAAATATGCAAATGAGGCTAAGTGTGGACTACTGCCAAGCCTCATTTGCATAATTCTGTGGTTCTCAACTGGTGGTCCATGGTGACTTTTTCGGTGGTCCACAGGAACATTGTCCAAAGTCACACGCCATGAGCAGACGCCGCCGTTAGGCTGTTTTACAACGTGTTCACAAGCACACGGCGCGTCATCCATAGCGTCACCTAGGACGCAACCACGTTGTGTTGCCAGTAACTTCCGTCTGAGACTCTGAGCGTCAGTGTAGCTTCTGCCATCGTGCTGAGCAGTTGCTGTGTCGTTCGTTCTGTACTACATGTGCTGTTTTACAGGTGTGGTATAGTTTGTTTATAATAGCAATGACAGGAAGAAATGTCAAACGCAAGTATTCGGAGGACTACATCAAATTCGGCTTCACTTGTCAAGAAAAAGAAGGCGTGGATTTGCCACAATGTGTTATTTGTTTCAAAGTCTTGGGGAATGACTCAATGAAGCCGGCTAAGCTGAAACTCCATCTCAAAAAGTGTCGCCCCAATTTGCTGCAAAAGGATGAAAATTATTTTGAGCGGCGGTTATCAGGTCTGAAATGGCAGCGCCTCAACTCAACAAGTGCATTCTACAATAAGACAACCAATGCAGTGCACGGTTCCTACATTGTTGCACACAAAGTTGCACAGGCCAAGAAGCCTCATACCATTTTAGAGCAACTTGTGCTCCCCTGTGCAAAAGAGATGGTGCGGCATGTTCTCAGCGAGGAAGCAGCAAGAAAGCTGAATGATATATCTGTCTTTAACGACACAGTATCAAGACGGATAAATGAGATATCACAGAACATCAGTGAACAAGTTGTGGATGAAATAAAGAAGTCTCCATTGTTTGCCATACAATTGGATGAATCGACCGACGTCGCATTGTGCTCTCAGCTATTGGTGTTCGCACAATACATGGTTGAGGGAGACTTCAAAGACGAGTTTCTTTTTTGTAAGACTCTTGATACCACCACAAAGGCTCAGGATGTGATGGAAACTGTTAACAATTTCTTTGAAGTACATGGTCTGGACTGGGTAAATCTTGTGGGTGTCACCACTAATGGTGAACCTGCCATGCTGGGCTCAAGATCGGGCTTCCAAACACTGGTGAAACAGTGCGCTCCAATGGTAACCAGAGTTCATTGCTTCCTTCATAGGGAAGCTTTGGCATCAAAAACATTGCCTGATCAACTGAACGCCATTTTCAAAGGGTTGGTGAAAGTGGTGAATCACATCAAATCATCGGCTCTGAACACCAGGCTGTTCAAAAGATTTTGCCTGGACATGGGTTCCGACTTTGATGTGTTGCTGTTCTACACTTCTGTACGGTGGTTGTCAGCAGGGAACGTACTCAACAGAGTTTTTCAATTGAGAGAGGGGTTGGATTTATTTCTCCAGGCTCAAGGGAAAGAGGAATTCCGAAACGTGCTGATGCAGTCAAATTTAGAATTTGCGTATCTTGTTGATATTTTTGGAATCTTGAACAAACTGAATCTTCAGCTGCAAGGGAAAGGTGCAAATCTGTTCTCTGACCAAAGCATCATCAAGGCTTTTCTTGACAAACTAGCCAATTAGCCCATCATAAGACGGGATTTTCAGGTCTCTCCTCCACGTCAGTTTTCTCTCCTGAGCCTCCGGTCTCTCATTCCGTCTCTCTCTCTCTCTTTCTCCTCCTCCTCCTGCCTCCCCCTCTCTCTCTCTCAGCTCTCTTCTGCCTCCTGCCTCTCTCTCTGTCTCTCTCTTTCTCTTCTCCTCCCCCTTCCTGCCTCTCACTCAGGGGAGCACGGAGCCCAAATGGCCATTTGGGCTCTGCACTCCCCGTGCTGCATGGGGAGTGTGGAGCCCAAACGGTCGCTTGCGCCACTTGCTCCCATGCAGCGACCTGGCTGAGTGGTGCAGGAGTCAGCTGAGTGCCACAGCGGGAGGCAAAGGGGAGCAGTGATGTTCATGGCCAGGGGGCGGGGCCTGGAGCCGCTTTCACACCGCACGTCACTGCCCCGCCCCCCTTCACCTCCCACCGTGGCGCTCAGCTGACTTCTGTGCTGCTCAGCTGGGCTGCCACGGGGGAGCAAGCAGCTGTTTGGGCTTCCCCGTGGAGGCCCGGCTGAGCGGCGCAGAAGTCAGCCGAGCGCCACAGCAGGAGGCGAAGGGGGCCGGGGCGGTGATGTACATGGCCCGGCCCCACCCCCTGGGCATGTATGTCACCGCCCCACCCCCCTTCCCCTCCCGCTGTGGCGCTCGGCTGACTTCTGTACTGCTCAGCTGGGCCACCGCGGGGGAGCAAGCGGCGCAAGCGGCTGTTTGGGCCCTGCACTCCTCATGCAGCACAGGCCACCCAGAGGGAACTGCCAGCATTTCACCAACAGCGCCGCCCAGAGGGAACAGCCAGCATTTCAGCATTACAGACTCTCAGACGTTGGGCTACCATATATATGATTGGAACTGTGGATCGTAAAAGTTGAAGGCAATAATTTCCATATGTGGATGTCATGCTCGGGGAAAAAGAAGCCATTTGGACACAAATTCTCGATCATTTATGGAAGCTACAAGACGAATTCCAACAATACTTTCTAGAGGTGGACTGGACAAGGGACGGATTATCTTTCATCAGGAATCCATTTACAACAGATGTTAATAGTGTTCCAGAGGATCTGCAGGAAGAATTCTTGGATCTGAAAAATGATTTTGCGGCTCAAGATGTATACCAGCAGTCTACCATAGAGAAATTTTGGGCCAGTGTGACCGGGAGTTACCCAAATCTGTCAGCATATGCAGTCAGATTTCTTTTGCCATTTGCATTAACTTATATGTGTGAGACTAGATTTTCATGTTTGTTGCACGTTAAGTCCAAACAGAGGAATCGGCTTGCAGTGCAAAGAAATATTCGTTGTGTATTACCAAGTACCACTCCAAACACTGAAAAGCTTGTCAGTGAGAAGAGAATCCAAAAATCTGTTAGTAAGAAATAAATTTCAAACCAAAATGTTTGTTGTCTGCTCTTTTTTATCATGTCTCAAAAAGGAGGTGATCCACAAAAATTTTTTGATTGGCCTGGTGGTCTGTTGACTGAAATGAGTTGAGAACCACTGGCAAAATTAATGAGCACCCACTTTTTGCGCAAGAGGCTTTTTGTGCAAAAAGGAGCCATCTACACCATCTACGCTGCTCCTTTTTGCACAAAAACCCCCTCTTGTGCAAGGGCCGTTCTTCTGCATTTTTTCCAGACCCATGTCTTATTTTTGCCCCAGCATATATTGCCAAAATGTCTCAAAAGACAGTGTTCTGAATGGCAGAAAGTTGCACACTATAATGCTTACTCATGATGCATCACACTGTATACTGACACTGAGATGGGTCAGGACAGACAGTGTCAGGAAAGTAACAGAAATCAGGTATATTAGTTCTGTCTATGTAATATGTAAACAGAGCCTAAGGGACTTGGCTAAGGTTCTGCAGAAAGCCTATGGCAGACCAGGAAATGGAATCTGGAATTTTGGCCTTGTATACGGCTGGACCATCCTTTCCTCCACCTTTTCCAAACAATCTTAACAGTCTACTGTGGAGATGGATGCAGAACATGGGCACAAGGGGCATAGAATGTGTGGGAATTATAATCATGTCTGTGCCTTCACAAGTGAGTCTTTTAAACAAGAGGAAGAATATTAGTTCAAATGAACATCTTTTTCTTGCTTTCTATAACACTTTCTGAGTTTTCTTCTTTGTATCCACCTCAGGAAAAAATCTGATTGCTGGCTGGTACAGTAGATATTAAATACAAACTCTTTTGCCAAATATGCACAGCTTTATGTGTGCTAGTGCTTAACCATCTGTAGTGCAGGCTACATGCCAATTCCTTTATGCCTGGAGTGCTGACAGGGGAATCCATTCAAGAGAGTGGGAAGCAAAAATAAAGGAATGGAAGCCAGAAATAATGAAGCCCAGAAATCACAATGTGTAGAATGGAAGAAGTTGATTCCCTTACTGAGGGGGAACAAATAAAGGCAAGAAATAATTACTTAAGATGATGAGAGCAACCAGAGCCCAAAAGCCTAGACAGAAAGGCTTTCCGTAAAATTGGAGCTTGTCAGGGATATTTGACAAAAACATTTTTACTAAAAAAATACTGATTTGTCAAAATCCAAATGTTTTCCTGAAAAGGGTCATATTCTCAACCAGAGAGAATACTGATAATTTTTAAATGTCTTGGTTTCACATTTTCAAAATGAAAAAAAAAACCCAGTTTTCTAGTTCAAAAATATATGCTTTCCAGCTGAATTAAGGTACTTTGACTCAGCTATGCAATTAACGTACCTGAAGTTGTGTATCTTAATTCAACCTTATCCCATAATGTAGACATATCCTGAATAAGGACACACCACCTCAACTCAGAGCCCCAGGAAGCACTGGGGAGTAATTACTTTGAATGGCTCTGGGGAGTAGTTATTTTGAAATAGCAGCAGTGGAGCGTCCACACTACTGCTATTTCAAAATAACTATTTCTAAATAAGTGTTATTTCTTGTGGAAAGCGGGAATTATTATTTCAAAAGAACTAGCCTCTTATTTTGAAATAAAGGACTTGGTTGTGTGGATGCTCTGCTTGTTATTTCAGAATAACTCCCGAGTGTAGACCAGGGCTCACTGACCAAGACCAGCAAGGTCTGATTCAGAGATGCATCCCAAGGGAATACTTGTATTTAAGTGACTGATGTTACTAAACTGATAAGAGTATTGTGGTCATTTTTAAATAAGGGGGGTGCTGAACTGTATGTGGATTCCTTGGTGGGAAATTCCTATGTAGAAAATTTATGTGGATTCCTTGGTGGACATTGCCCTTAATCCATTACAGGAGTGTGTGGGCGCAAGCCTGAATTACTGAGGAAAGCATTTGCCTCAATTGCTATATAAAGGCAATGTTTCATGCCTGGTAATAAGTGCAAAATCACTTTCACTGAATACAGGCCATTTATTTAAATCAGAGGTGATAAAAAAAAAGCTGACATTGAATCCTCTAATGAAAAAGTGTTAAGCAAAAAAAAAAAAAGGTTAACTAATCCTGACTGGGGCATGAGTTAATGACCTAGGAGTATTCACTGAATTAGCTTTCCAGATTTATCATCCTGTCCATTAGGTAAAATCCCAGAAAGTCAGGAGAATGGGATTACGAAAAGCAGAAGAGATTTTGTGTGTTCAGATAAAGGCAGTTAAGCACCTAAGTCCAATTTCTGGTGCCTAAGTCCTGTTTTTAGGAATCACTGTGAACCACAAAACTCTTACCCTGCTTCTGCCTACCACATAGGCACCTGAAGCCACTTGATATTTAAGCTTCTGCAGTAAAAGTTCCCAGGGAACCTGTGTTTTTGCCTCTGAGCATATACATAATGCTGCCTCATTCTAGGATCCAGGATGTCTCTCTCTCACTCAAATTCCAGGGTGATTAATGAATCAGTGCAAAAATCATTGTAAATTGTCTCTCTGTTCCCATTAATTGTAAAGCTTTCAAGATGCCCACCTAACTCAAGTTATGTAGATCACAGCCTTAGTCCTTATCTATACTTACAGCTGGGGGAATTGATCTTCCAGAGGTTGATTTAGTACATCTAGTAAAGACCCACTAAACTGACCACTGATTGCGCTTCAGTCAACTCTGTTACTCCACCAGAGCAAGAAGAGTAAGGGGAATCAATGGGAGAGTTTCTCCCATCAGCTTCCCCACAGTGGGGATACCGTAGTAAGTTGAACAAAAGCATGTCAACTCCAGCTATGCTATTCATGTAGCTGGAGTGGTGTACCTTAGTTAGACATTTCCCCCTAGTGTAGACCTGGCCTAAATTGCATACAGGGCCCAGTAGTGTAGGTGTGCTCAGAGGCCACCCAACTACACAAAATAGAGGAGAAGGAGACCCCTCACAACTTCTATTCTAAGGGTTAGGGTACTGTCCCAGAAAGCGGGTTTCTACCTGATGATGTGAAGGTATTTACCACCTCTCAGGGGAATGGCCTAACCATTAGGCTAGAGAAATGAAAATACTTCTTCAGGCCCAACTAATATTTAATTATTGAATTCAAGCAGAACAACTTCAATAGGAGAGATTGAGGGAGACCCACAACAGAATATTCCATTCCCCCGGTGAGCTGAAAAATCTTTTGTTCAAACCCTTTCTCTCCCTCAGGAAGATTAGGGACTTAAATCAGGAGTCCCATGAGTACCTTAACCACTAGACCCTTCCAGACCATGGATGTTGCTGAACCAGAGAGTCCCGGATTTGGGAGGTTCATCCTGTATAGGATTCTAAGGCTATGTTTACACTACGAGCCTCTTGCGGAAGAGCAAATGCAAATAGAGCGCTCATTTGCAGATGTCACACTCTCATTTGCATTTCCTCTTCCTTTCCCTTTTGTGCAAGAGGTTTATGCACAAAAAAGTGCTGTGTAGACGGCTCCTTTTTGCACAAAAAAACCCTTTTTCGCAAGAGCCATTCTTCCTCAAAAAAAGAATGGCTCTTGCACAAAAAGGTTTTTTTACACAAAAAGGAGCCATCTACACAGTGCTTTTTTGCACAAAAATCTCTTGTGCAAAAGGGAAAGGAAGAGGAAATGCAAATGAGAGCGTGACATATGCAAATGACCGCTTCATTTGCATTTGCTCTTCTGCAAGAGGCTTGTAGTGTAGATGTAGCCCATGTGTCCTCCTAAAATATATTATGTAAATCACAGTGTTGTTACTGTGATGTCCTAGACATCCAAAAGTTTGTTATGGTAACCATCACAATGCTCACAATGATCCCATATGTGGATCTGATACTTAGGGTATGTCTACAAAGTGTTATTTTGGATTAACTGATGTTAATCTGAAATAACAAAGACCACATCTACACAGTAAGCCATTATTTCTAAATAATGGCAAGCTGGAGGACTTCTTGCTCTGACTCCTGTAACCCTTCTGTGTTCTTCCTTCAACTTCCCGCTGTGTAGACAGTGCCAAAAAGCCAAATTAAGCTATTTTGACTTCAGCTACTCAGTTAACATAGCTGAAGTTGCATAGCTTAATTCAGCTTTTGTCCTGTTATGTAGACATGCCCTTAGTATCTAACAAATGATAACTTTGTAAACAATATTCAATATTACTTAAATAATTTGGACAACGACATAGAAAGTAAACGTATACATTTTGTGGGCTATGCCCAATTGGGAAGATTTGCAATTGCTTTGGAGGACAAGATTAGAATTAAAAAATGATCATGGCAAACAGGAGAAATCGTCTGAAATTAAAAAAAAAAAGAAATTCAAGAAGGACAAATGCAAAATACTTCACTTCAGATGGAAGAAGCACAAATACAAAATTGGAAATGACTATCTAGGAAGGAGTACTGGAATCTGGGACTTCTAGTAAATCATAAATGAAATATGAGTCAACATCATAAATTTGTTGCAAAAAAGTGAAAATCACTCAGAATTGATTAGGTCACATGTTGAGCTCTGGGTACAATATTTTGTGAAAGAGGTGGACAAAGTGGAGGAAGTCCAAAGGAAACCAACAAAAAAGATTAAAGGTCTAGAAAATGTGATCTTTGGGTATGTCTACACAGCAAAGTTATTTTGAAATAACAGCCGTTATTTCTAAATAACTTTACTAGCATCTACACAGCCAAACCACTATTTCGAAATTAATTCAAAATAGTGGAGCACTTATTTTGAATTTGGTAAACCTCATTCCATGAGGAATAATGCCAAATTCGAAATAGCTATTTCAAAATAAGAGCTGTGTAGACACTTATTTCGAAATAGGGGGCCTCCAGCCTTCCCAGGGTGCCCTGGTGGCCACTTCAGCCTCAATCAAGATCACTCCTCTCCTTCTTCCTCCCCGGAGCCTTTAAAGGGGTTGACTCTGGCCACAATGCCTGTGCCAGTTCCAAGCCTGCCAGCCCAGAGCCAGCAGTCACTGCCCTTGACCTAGTGACCCCAAAACATGAGCCAGCAAGCCAATTGCAGCCAGCCTTCCACCACTCCCCAGGAGTAGTCTGCCACCTCCCAGGAGCCTACCAGGGCCTGGAGAAGGTGGGCGCCTTCCTGGTCTAGGGTGGAGATCATGGACCTTATTCAGGTTTGGGGGGGATGCCCCCAACATCCATGATCTCCGCACTAGATGGAGGAATGTGGCTGTCTAGGGCAGGATAGCTGCCAGCCTGGCCACCAAAGGCCACATTGGAACCCAGGAGCAGGTTTGCATGAAAGTCAAGTTGGTCCGGCGAGACCCCAAACCCTGAGCCCTGAGTTTCCCCTCCCCCTTCTTCCCCTTGCTTCCCCCTTCCAGCTCCCCCCTCCCAGGTTTCCCCCTCCCCTCTCCCACCCCCTTTTCTCCCCTCTTCCACCTCCTTTCCCCAGTCTCACCAGAGTTTCATTCCCCCCCCCCTTCAGTTTTGTTAAATAGAGTTTGTGTTCATGAAAATACATGTATTTTATTTGACATCAGGAAGGGGGGTTAGGGAGGGGTAAGTGGAAGGACATGAGGGAGGAATGAGGCACAAGCCCCCAGTGGGGCAGACCAGGGAGGCTCTTAGTGCTCCTCAGGGTGGCAGCTCTCCCGCAGGGCCTCCTGGATACTGACAGCCCCCCGATGGACCTCCCAGATGGCAGCCTGCAGAAAGTTCAGCCAGGCTCACAGCAACGCATCCAGGAGAAGCATCAGAGTGTCCAGGGGCAGCTCTGGCTCCATGTTGCAGACTGCTGTGGTGTCCCGAGTGAGGGCAATCAGAGCACGCAGAGACAAAATGCTTTGCTGTCCCTCATCGAGGTAGGTAAGCAAGTAGGAAAGCTGAGAACCGGCTATCCAGGGGGGTCCCTTTAAGCACAGGCCTCAGATAGCCTCAGGCAGCAGCCACACAAAGTAACTCCTGACCTGATGCCCTGCCGGACCTGGTTCCAGCCAGCCTTAAATGCGATTCAGTGTCCACTCAGTGTGGACATGCTATTTTGAAATAGCAAAATGGTATTTCAAAATGCATTTTGTGTGTAGACATGTTATTTTGAAATAACTTATTTCAAATTAACTATTTTGAAATAAAATATTTCGAAATAACGCTGTAGTGTAGACATCCCCTTTGAAGGCAGATTGAAGAAAAAATGTGGATTGTTTAATCTGAAGAAGAGAAGACTAATAGGGAGCAATATAACTGTCTTCAAATACATAAAAGGTTGTTATAAAGAGGAAGTTGATGTTCTGTCATCAGTGGTTATGGAGAAAATAGAACAAGTAATAAGTTGAATATGCAGCAGGGGAAATTTAAGTTAGACATTAGGAAAACTTCTTAACTGTAAGGGTAGTTAAATAGTGGAACAAATTATCCAAGGAGATTGTGGAATCTTTGTCTTTGGAGGTATTTAAGAATAGGTTAGCAGGTCCTCTCAGAGAATGACAGAGTCCCAGGCCACTTTGAGTTTAGAGGCCCCAACCCAGCCCCAGCCCCATCCCCAGCCTCCGCCCCCCAACATATCTAATTCTCATCCACAGGGTCATACTAAAACCAAACCAATATATGAAAATGAACACTTGAGACATTTATTTATTTACAATTAAGTCGTTATATTGATAGCATGTATATTAAAAATGTAACTTTAATTGTGAGTTTCCACCGCAAGCAAAACTCTGTATTTTAGGAATGCTTTTCTGGCTTTGCTGTGTGCAAACTCATTTATAATTGAAGAAAAATTGAAATCACATGCAACATCACTGTTAATGTTAAACATTGCAAGCCCATTCAAATCTCTTGTCCCATTGTAGAATGATGATAGTTCTTTATTTGTTTTCACAAATTGATTATGCATTCACCTAAAGCCACTGATGCAGGGAGACTGACAAAAATACGTAATGCAACTGCGATATTAGGAAATACAGTCGACAGGCTGAGATTGAATATTTCTTGAAGAAGTTCTTTTGGCTTGCAGTCTGATTTGAAGTTGGTGGAATGTATATATTTCAGGAAGATGATCTCATTACAGAGATCTCCTGAAATTTTGTTGTTGTGCCTTTGTAGAAACTTTTCAGCCACCAAATACAGAACTTCATCACTTAGTTCTCTCAGCTCCCAAAGAAATCCAAAAAAGGTAAAAATTTCCAGTTACTCAAATTGGCATGTAAGACCAGATTTGATGGAGTCAATTATAACAACAACAACTAAATTCCAACAACATTGACTTGATAGTTCCTTTCTGCATCAGATTGAGATGTTAGGCTGTGATCGGTGGAAAATTCAGATGAAATGTCAATACCCTGAGTTATTGTTTTGGACTCAGAAAGGATTGTGTCCCATTGATCATGAATCTTTTGAGTATCTTTAAGAAGTCATTCAATGTTATCCCTCTCAAAATCTAATGGTGCATTATATGCTTCAATTACAATATAAGTTTTGTGGATCATTTTTAGCAGCTTCATCCACATGGACAACATGAAAATTAATTCAAATTTGGATGTATACTTCTGAATCGACTTAAGCCCAGTGTGAGCCTGTACTGTGAGAGTAAGAGATTCAAACTCACTTAAAACCTTTCTCACAGAGTCCATATGATGTACAACTGGTGTGGCCAGTTGGGGCTAAGTCCCTGGGTCCTGCGCTTCCTGGCGGGTCTTTTTTTGTGTGCCTCAGAGGCTCACGGTGTCCTTATCACTGCCACAAAGGCAAGGGTA
The DNA here is from genome assembly GCA_032595735.1 of Pelochelys cantorii. Classification (NCBI taxonomy): domain Eukaryota; kingdom Metazoa; phylum Chordata; order Testudines; family Trionychidae; genus Pelochelys; species Pelochelys cantorii. The sequence continues at coordinate 33,677,129 of CM064326.1, forward strand.
CCCCACTATCAGAGCCCTTTTCATCACAGGCAAGTCCAAGGTATGGGAGGTCAGTCCCTCCATTAGCCCACAGGGCCTCTTCTGTTTCTTGCTGGCAGCCCATCAGTCGGGAGGAGGGTTGGGGGGAACCCGGTCCCACCCACTAGCTCTGGGTTCTGGCCCAGGACCCTATTGGGGGGGGTAAACCTGAGTGGGTTGTGAGGCTGGACTCTTCCTCCACTGAACAGCAGCCCCTTCCTGAGCCACTTCCCAACTCTTCCTGAGTACCTCCTTCTGATGCCTTGGGACAGGCTTCATTGCAGGCTGCCTAGGGTCAGCCTCTTGTGCTGTGCTGTGCTGCGCTGCGCTGCGCTGCGCTGCGCTGCTTTGCTCTGTTCTGTTCTCCCTCTCTTCTGGTCCGTCCCTCCACTCTTTCCCCCCCAGCCTTGCTTGAGGGAGGGTTTTTATGGTGCACCCATTAGCCTTAACTGGCCACAAGTGTTCTAATGAGCCTTCCCTTCAGGTTGATGACATACGGGGTTCAGGTGTTGAACGGGCTGGGCCGCCTCTGGCAGCCTATACTGGGAACATAAAACCACATACCCAGCTCCCCGCATATCTGCAGCACCCTGCTTTCAGGGTGCTGCACTTTCTTCTGCACCCTTCTTCCTTTTTGGAAGGGGGTGTCTGTGGAGGGAGGCTGCTGCTGTCGTGGCAACTGGGCACTGGCTACCCCTTCATTCCGGACCAGGCCCCTTTTTCCACCTGCCTTTTTGCAGGCAGTTTTCCCCCCCTTCACCTCAGCTATTTGCTGAGGGTGCTGGGTGCAGGGGGGTGGGGAGATCTCTGCTGCCCTGCCTTTGGGTGGGGTGGGGGAGCCCCCCCTCCCATTTTCTTGGGGGTCTATTTTGACCCCCTTTTTCTCCACCTCAGCAGGCCTGACCTTCACCTTTCCTGCTGCTGCTGCTCTCCCCAAAGAAGAGACGGTAAGGGGGATGCTTTAAAGCAGCCCCTGGGGTTTCTTTCTCCCCACAGCCTGCCTGGTGCTGGGGAGGGGAGATTAGGGGCCCTTTCCATCAGGGCTCCTGGGTGGGGGCTGGTGCAGCTCCTTTGGGGTGCTGAGGGCAGAGGGTGGTTTACCTCCCCATGGTTCATCAGCCCTCACACTTCTCCTGCTGCTCCCTCTCCAAGCCCCAGATGCTGTAGGGGCCTTTCCACTCTCGGCCCCACTGCTTGTCTCCTTGCCCTTCTCTGCTCTTCTGGGCCTTTCAGCGAGTACTGTGGGCCTGCTGCTCAGGTGCCTGTGGGTACACTGTTTCCCTCTCCCGCAGCAGTGTCTCCTCCCTCTTCCCGCCCTTGAACAGGCATCTTTTCACTGCCTGCCTTCCCACTCCACTGCTTGTTCCATCCACCCCTTTGGGTGCCAATGCCCCTCCCCTTTCTTTTGTTAGACGCTAGAGCTTCCCCCTCCTTTTAGTTACTCTTCCCACACACACAGCTTCACTTGTCCCCATGTCCTTTAAATGATTATCTCCGCCTCATCTCCCCAGTGCAGCCGGAGGAGCCACTCTTTCCATTCTGTGCTGGGAGCTGTATTCCTTACACCTTTTCCCCTTCCCTTTTCTGAATTATCACCCTCCCACCCCACTTCCAGCCTAGTGGGGGGAGTGGTAAATCTCCTTCCTCCCCTCTCTTTCCCTCCCTGTTCCCTCCCCTGGTGTTTTTTTGGTTCTCCCCTAATTGTTTGTTTTGTCTTTTCCTCCCTACCCACGACCACAATGAAGGGGTTGTCCGATGACACCCCTGCAGAACCTTCCCCACCCCTCCCTAAAAACAACAACTCCGCTGAGGCTGCCGGGCCCCCCATCACTATGGTAGAGGGGGCGGAAATGGACGAGGACCCCGGGGCCTCGACCGCTTCTGCCGCGGCACTTCCAGTCACAATCAAGAATGCCCCCCTGAAGGGTAGGAAGGGCCTGGGGACCAAAAAGGGCAAGAGCCCTGCCCGGAAGGCAAAACCTCCTGAGACGAGGGCTCAGTCCCCGGCCACGACCCACATTCTGGCTGTGGCTCCCCCTCCTTCCCGCCCCCCTGTTCCTTCCACCAGCTCTGGGGGCAACGGTGTCCCAGGCCCCAGGGCGTACGCCCAGGTGGCCGCCATCCCCCCACCTGCCGCCTCCCAAGCCACCTCCTGGAATACCATCCCTGGCGGCCGTGGCCCCTTTCCAACCCTGACCAGGAGGCACGGGATCCGTTGTCTCCTGGTGGCGGCCTCGCCCCACATGGAGACCTACGTGCGGGCGTTGGCACGCGTGGTGGGGCCCGCGGCCGTGGTGGCGGCCTCTAAGATGTTCGGGAAGGTGGTATTCTTCCTGGCGTCCAAGGCCGCCACCCAGAAGGCGGTGGAAAGGGGTTTGGCGGTGGGGGGAGTCCACGTTCCCCTTGAGCCTTTGCAGGACCTGGGCGTACGGGTGGTTTTGTCCTCCGTTCCTCCCTTCCTCCCCAATGCCGCCCTACTGCCTTTCCTCTCCACCCTGGGGAGGCCTCTGTCAGTCCTGAGTCCCCTTCCTCTGGGCTGTAAAGACCCTACCCTCCGCCGCATCCTTTCCTTTCGCCGGCAGGTACAAATCCAACTACTGCCGGCGGGACGTGGTGGAGAAGCCCTGGAAGGGTCATTTCTGGTGCCCCATCAAGGGGCCCGGTACTGGGTGTACTACACCACGGGGGGGGGGGGGCGGTGTTTTCTCTGTTGGGCGACGGGGCACGTCCGAAGGGACTGCCCCCTAGCCCGGTTTGGAGAGGCACCCGAGACCCCCGATGCCCAGGAGGGCACCGGCCCTACCATCACCGGTGGCCCTGATGGTCCGGACCCTGGGGTCGCCTCTCCTCCAACCGTGACCGTCGTCAATCCCGCTCGGGTTCCGCAGGGCCCAGACGAGCATGCGGGTGCTGATGCTGCCACCACCAAGCAAGGCTGGGCCCGCGGAGGAGAGGGCGGCGGGGTCAGTGACGGGACTCAGGCAGGACCTACCTCAGGGGGAGGTATCCCTTTCCCCTGCTGCCCAGCCCCCATCTACCCTTGCCCTCCCAACACTGCCCTTGTCCCCTGGCTCTTCCTCCATTCAGGCCCAGCCCTCTTCCTCCGAGGGATGGGAGCTTGCAATGGGGAGGCGCCGAAAGAGTGCTCGGCGTTCCACCCCGCCCACTGAGGGGGAGGACAACCTCCCTGTACCTATGGGGGTGGATGCTGGAGCCATTCCACCCTCTGAGCCCACGAATGATTCACAGCACCATGAGGTGGTTGAGGTGACTGCGGCGGTCGCGGGAGAGGTGAATACCTCCCTCCCAGGGTCCCTGCAAGAGGGGGTGTCCATGGAGGATGCTCCCACTGTTCCCACCTCCACTGAGGGGGCAGCTGCTGACCTTGCCACCGACAAAGATCACCACCTGGTGGCGGGCGGCGGGCTCACCTTCCTCTCTCAGGAGGTGGAGGCTTTGGGGCTAACCCCGGCTGCCTCAGAGGGGGATCATCAGGTTCTGGAGGGACAACAACCGACCTCTCCTTCCCCTTCTGACCCACTGCTATCCCTTTTCCCTGCCTCTAAGTTGCCCCGGGGTGCGACCGTCTGCCCAGCCATCGACAGCACCTCGGCTGCAGAAACCCTTGAGGCTCTCAGAGGGCGGGAGCTCCCATTAATATCTGTCACCCGCGGTGCTGAGGCCTCTGGTGCTGCACTCTCTGTGGCACTGGAGCCCAGCGCTGGGGAGACTATTACTACCCCTACCGCTGCCACCGATTCTCTGCCCTGTGAGGAGGCACCGCATCCCGGTGCCTCCTCTGCTGAGGCATCTCACCCTGCTCCTTCTCCTACTCCCTGTTCAAACGCCCTCCCAAGTGAAATTCCCACCCCTCTTCCTCCTCCCCGCCATCCTTGTCTTTTCACTAATCCCTTACCTCTTCCTCCCCCTACTCCCCTTCCTCGTCTCCCTCCTTTTCCTGATCCCCTCCCTGAACTCTTTTCCTCCCCTTACTCTGTTACTGCCGCCCCTGGGGCTGTCACGTTTAGTCCAGACGTTGGCCCCAGGGAGGCGGTTTTCGTTTCTCCTGCTCCCAGTGCATCTGGGGCTGATCTCCTTCCGCCACTGTCCTCCCATCAGGGACCTCAGACGCCCTGCATCCCCATGTCAATGGGTCGCAGGGCTCATGGAGGGGTCTGGCCCCAAGGCGTTCGAGGGCCTGAGGCCCCAACGCCAGATGCGCTGAAGGGCGAGATGCGTGCTTTCCTGGAAGACATCCGTGGCTCCAAGAACAAGGTCGCGCTCACCCTTCAGCGCTGGGGAGATTTTCATCTAGTCTTACAAACAGTAAGGGCCCTCTTGGGTGAGGGTAAAGGGACCGGGTGGCGGGAGGCCACGGCTTACCAGCAGGTCCGCAGCTTCCATGACGCCCTGCTCACTTTTGGGCACGGTCACGGTTTGCTGCGGGGCCCAATGGGGGCCGCTGGCACTCCTGCCAATGAGGATCTTCCCCAGCCCTCTCGATGCCGCTGCTCATCTTTGCCACTCTGAACACCCGGGGCTGTGGGTCGGTCTCCATAGGTGTCAGGTACTCTCCTTCCTCCGGAAGGGTGGGTACTCTGTCATATTCCTCCAGGAGACCCACACAGCTCCGGTCGCCGAGGCTAGCTGGCGGCTGGAGTGGGGAGACAGGGTTTATTTTAGCCACCTGTCGGCCCGTCAAGCCGGGGTGGCTACCCTGTTCTCCCCGAACCTGCAGCCGAGGTGCTGGGGACCGCCGAGGTCGTGTAGGATCGCCTGCTGCATCTCCGGGTTCGGACGGAAGGGCTGATGTTAAATCTCGTAAACATCTACGTCCCGACATCCATCCCGAAGAGGCTCCATTTCTATCAGCGGGCATCTGCCTTCCTCGGCACTTTGGATCCTCGCGAGTGCCTGGTCCTGGGCGGGGACTTCAACTGCACCCTCGAGGAGCGGGACCGTACGGGGCTTGAGCAGTGCCCGGCTGCCGCGGACATCCTCAGGGAGATAATAGACCATCACTCCCTGGTGGACGTCTGGCGAGACCTCCACCTGGGCAAGGAAACAGTGTTTACCTATGTCCAGGTGGTGGGTCGTCGGTCTTTCCACTCCCGGTTGGACCGCGTTTATCTGTCTCGTCATCATCTCTTCCGGGCCCACTCCTCCAGCATTCAGCCAGCCCCTTTCTCGGACCACCACTTGGTGGCCGTACGGGCCTCTCTTTCCTCGGAGAGGCTGAGGCCGGCCTATTGGCATTTCAATAACAGCCTGCTGGAGGACGTGGGCTTCGTAGCGTCCTTCCGGGAGTTCTGGTTGGCCTGGTACGGGCAGCGGTGCGCCTTTCCCTCGGCGTGGCAGTGGTGGGATGTGGAGAAGGTGAGCACGCGGCTCTTCTGCTATGACTACGCCCGGGGAGCCAGCCGGCGGAGGGATACGGCAATAGAGCAGTTGGAACGGGAGGTTTTAGAGCTAGAGAGGCAGCTGGCCACCAGCCCCGAGGATCCGCCCCTTTGCGGAACGTACCGGGAGAAGCGGGAGGAGCTCCGGGCCCTCGAGGACCTTCGAGCCTGGGATGCCTTTGTTCGTTCTCGCATCCATCTCCTTCGGGAGATGGATCGAGGCTCCCGCTTCTTCTATGCCCTGGAGAAAAAGAGGGGGGCTAAAAAACACATCGTCTGCCTTCTGGCAGAGGACGGCACCCCCCTCACGAATCCGGTGGAGATGCGCGAGAGGGCTCGCGCCTTCTATGCCTCTCTCTTCTCCCCGGATCCGACTGACACCGACGCCCGCAGGGTTCTCTGGAACGAACTCCCGACGGTCAGCATGGGTGACCGGGACTGGCTAGAGCTGCCTCTCTCTCTGGCCGAGTTCTCGGAAGCCCTCTGTCTCATGCCCACCAATAAATCCCCGGGCATGGACGGGCTGACCGTGGAGTTCTACCGCGTGTTCTGGGATGTCCTCGGCCCAGACCTTACTAGCGTCTAGGCCGAGTCCTTGGAGAGCGGGGTCCTCCCTTTATCGTGCAGGCGAGCCGTGATCGCCTTGCTGCCCAAGAAGGGGGACCTCCACAATCTGAGGAATTGGCATCCCATCTCACTCCTCAGCACGGACTATAAAATCGTTGCCAAAGCCATCTCCCTAAGGTTGAAGTCTGTGCTAGCGGACGTGGTCCATCCAGACCAGACCTACACCATCCCGGGCCAAACCATCTTCGACAACCTTTTTCTGGTCCAGGATCTCTTAGAACTCGGGTGTAGGGAAGGTCTGTCGTTCGCCCTCCTGTCCTTGGATCAGGAGAAGGCATTCGACCGGATGGACCACGGGTACCTCCTGGGCACCCTGCGGGCCTTTGGCTTCGGGCCCCATTTTGTGGGGTTTCTCCAGGTGCTGTATGCCTCCGCAGAGTGCTTGGTCAAGCTCAACTGGACCCTGACTGCACCGGTCAGCTTCAGGCGGGGAGTATGTCAAGGCTGTCTGCTGTCAGGCCAGCAGTACGCTCTGGCCATAGAGCCCTTTCTCCGTCTCCTTCGCAAGAGGTTGACGGGGTTGGTGCTCCGTGAGCTGGAGACGAGGCTGGTCCTGACGGCGTATGCCGATGACGTGCTTCTTGTGATCCAGGACCCGGGAGACCTGGCACGGGTGAAGGCTTGCCAAGCCGTCTACTCGGCGGCCTCCTCCACCCGGGTCAACTGGGTCAAGAGCTTTGGCCTGGTGGTAGGGGCCGGGTGGCAGGCGGGCTCCCTCCCACCCGTGCTTCAGGCCATCAGGTGGAGCGCGGGTCTGCTGCTCTATCTCGGCATTTTTCTTTCTGCCACGCATCCCTCCCCACTGGAGAACTGGCAAGGTTTAGAGGCCGGGGTGGTTGAGCGGTTGCAGAGATGGACGGGACTGCTCCGGTGCCTCTCCCTGTGTGGGAGGGTACTGGTACTCAACCAATTGGTCCTGTCCATGCTCTGGCACCGCCTCAACACCCTGGTCCTGCCCCTGGGCCTCCTGGTCCGTATCCAGCAGCTCATGCTGCGGTTCATCTGGCCAGGACTGCATTGGGTCTCTGCAGGGGTTCTCCATCTCCCCCTGGAGGAGGGAGGGCAGGGCCTGATGTGTTTGCGCACGCGGGTTCACGTCCTCCACCTCCGGGCCCTGCAGAGACTCCTATTTGATGCAGGTAGTCCGGCATGGGGCACGCTTGCGCACGTTTTCCTTCGCCTCCTCCGAGGGCTCCGATATGACCGGCAGCTCCTTTATCTGAGAGGTCTTCTGCGAGACCTCTCCGGGCTGCTGGCCTTCTACCAGGACCTCCTCCGGACCTGGAAGCTGCTAGCAGCAACCAGGTCCTTGGGAGCCACCGTGGGGGTAGACCTCCTCGCAGAGCCCCTGCTACACAATCCCCATCTACGTGTGCAGGCAGCGGAGTCCCCCTTGGTGCACCAGAGGTTGGTCCTGGCAGAAGTCACCAGATTCGGAGACCTCCTGGACTATGACCGGGGAGACTGGGTGGATCCTCAGGTGTTCGCCCAACGCATGGGGCTCTCCACCCTACGTACTCCCCAGTGCGTACTTCAGGAGGTGAAGGATGCTTTGCCGCCCACTGCTCAGATGTACCTAAACAAAGTCCTGCGAGAGGGTGCACCCCGCCCACCCCTTACCCCCAGCCCTCCCGATCTCTCCATCAGCCCCCAGCCCCGCATACCTTCCCGACCGCCTCCCCCTCGTCACCTGAGCCGGCTGCACTCGCTGCAGCCAGTCCCCTTCCGAACCGCGCCAAAGAGTCACCTGTACACGCTCGTGCTTCGCACGCTCCACTTCCCCACCCTCGTGTCCTGCCCAGACACCAAGTGGCAGGACCTCTTCCCATCAATAGAGGGTGGGGAGCCCCGGTGGGCCAGCCTCTATTCGACTTTGGTTCCATGACCCACCGGGGACATCTGTCGGAGAGTCCTGCACAGCGCGGTGAGCACGGGCGTGTACTTGGCGCGGTCACCCCCACCCCCGAAACGTGCCTCTTCTGTGGCGCGAGGGAGACCCTGGCGCACATCTACCTCGAGTGCGTCAGGTTACAGCCCCTCTTTCGGCTCCTCCAGAACCTCCTGTTGAGGTTCTGGCTGCACTTTTCCCCCCACTTGTTAGTTTACGCACATCCCATCCGTGGCCCCACAAAGCCGCGGGACCTCCTGGTCAACCTCCTCCTGGCTATGGTCAAATTGGCAATCTATAAAACCAGGGAGAAGAGGTTGGCCGGGGGAGGGGCCTGCGACTGTGGAGCCTATTTCCGTTGCTGTATCCGCTCACGTATCCGGGCAGAGTTCCAATGGGCAGCATCCACTGGCTCTCTTGAGATCTTCGGGGAGCAGTGGGCGCTGTCCGGTGTTCTCTGCTCGGTATCCCCATCCGGCTCCCTCGTTTTAGCCCTTTGACCCTCACACCCGTACCTGTTTTCTCATTATTTGTCCCCAGTAATTAGCTGGTTCTTCTAACGCCCGCCCACCTCCCGGACACCAAATAGTCCCCACATATCTGCCTTCCATTAGGCTTCTGCAGCCCCCTGCTCTCAGGCTCTCACACTAGTTTAACTCCATCAGTTTGTGCTGACCATCTCATTGTTGACATGCCATGAAGGGAAACAGGCAGATGCTTCTTCTGAATTTCCCACTTTCAAGGACTGCTACTGAAGAGGTTGTACAATTGCTGGGTTGTTACCAAGTATGTGATTGCTACCTTGCATGATTCAGTGCCATCAACACCGGCAAGATTTAGTGTGTGTTTGCCACAATTGGAGAAAATACATTTAGGATTTTGCTCAAGATGGACTGCTTTTACACCATTGTATTTCCCAGACATATTAGATCCATTGTCATAGGCTTGGCCACTGCAGAGTTGCAAATTTAATTTGAAGCCTTCCAGAATTTCTAATTCATGGCGGCAATTTCTTTTCCTCCTTTTTTCGTGAAATTTTCAAACACAATGAACCATTCTCAAATTAAAACCTTTGAACTTCTTATAAGTTTAACATATTGAACAACTAAGGTCATCTGTTCTTTATGAGAACAGTCAGGATTGCCTCAATAATAATTGAAAAGTATTTTGCATGTCCTATCTCTTCAGGAATTATTGTTTGCACAAATGTCCCACACAGCTCAATAAACTCGTTTTGTATTCTGGTAGAATGATAATGGGCTTGCATGCATTTTCTGCTGTCTTGTGAGTCATGGGCACACTTAACCTGGCCTAATAAAGTGGGTCGTGCGTGCTAAGAAGCTCAAGTATATCAAGAAAGTTTCCTTTTGTAGAGTCACCAATATGTTTACGGGAACCAAACAAACAAAATCCCCATTCAGAAAGAAAAAAAATTATGTTCAATATGTGCTTAAAGAGTTTTTTCCAGTTACCAGTTTCTGTGTTTATTTCACTCAGGAGCAAGTTTTCAATTGAACTGTCAGCTAGTGCTGCTGTACTAGCTGATTTCCATGTAACACCGAACAGGTGAGCGCTAACAGGGAGTTTAGAGAGGGAGTTCTCCAGGTAAAGGAGAAGCAGATACAGGACTCTTGAGGGAAGTGTGTTGTGTTGTTGGGGCTTTCTTACTGTGTGCTGAGTTTGTGCTTGTGAGTGAGGGTTGGTGTGTGGTGGTTTGTTTGGTGTGTTTTTTTTTCTTGTTGTTGTGAGTGAGGCTTTAGAGAGGGAGTTCTCCAGGTAGAGGAGAAGGAGATAGAGGACTCTTGAGGGAAGTGAGTGTTGTGTTTGGGGCTTTCTTGCTGTGTGATGAGCTTGTTGTTGTGATTGAGGGTTGGTGTGTTTTTTGTTTGATTGTTTGTCTGTTTTTTGTTTCCCCTGTGTTTGGGAGTGAGGCTTTTTTTTTTCTTCACTTCCCCTGTCCTTCATGGAATGTGTGCTGTGAGTGGCAGGTGGAAACTGTTGGCTTCTAATTAAGTTTGAATTCTAGAAGCCTCTGCTGATTGGCTGTGCCTTGGTAGGGGGAGGGACTTTCAGGCAGTCCAGGTCTTTATAAGGCAGTGGGCAAGCGACCAAGGAGCTTACGAACAGGTGAGTGCTAACAGGGAGGGGGAGGGGCGCAAGGTTCTTTTGCCTTTTTTGTTTGTTTGTTTGTTTGTTTGTTTTTGTTTTTAATCCTTTTTCCAGGACAGCAGGGATAGATGGTGATAGGTCTGCTGTTGTTACCTGCACAGCGTGTGCCATGATTGTCTTCCTCCCGGAAGAAAGAACGGATTTCATCTGCACGAGGTGCAAGCTGGTTGTCATTTTGGAAGAGAAAATTAGAGGACTGGAGGCCCAAATGTCAATTCTATGCTCGATCAGAGAGGATGAAGACTTCCTCGATAGAAGGCAACGGTTAATCCTACAAGCACAGCAGGTGGAAGAGCCAGAGAGGGCAGTACAGGACCAGGAAGAGAACTGGCAGCATGTAACTTCTAGAAGGGGAAAAAGGCCAGCACGGGAATCCCCCAATGCTATAGAGGTAAGTAATTGCTTTCAGGCTCTTTCCACAGGCTCTGCGGTGGTGAATGCTTTGGAAGGGACCTCACAAGGAAGAAACCGCAAGGGAACACCATCTACCGGAAGGCATGGGATGCATAGTCCTAGGGATGGGGGTTCCACGACCACCACCCCCAAAAGAAGACGACGGGTGGTGGTGGTCGGGGACTCCCTCCTAAGAGGGACTGAGCCATCCATCTGCCATCCGGACCTGGAATCTCGAGAGGTGTGCTGCTTACCGGGAGCTCGAATTCAGGATGTGACTGAGAGGCTTACCCAGCTGATCAAACCTTCAGATCGCTACCCCTTCCTGCTTCTCCACGTGGGAACTAACGATACGGCCAAGAATGACCTTGAGCGGGTTACTGTGGATTATGTAGTGCTGGGAAGAAGGACCCAAGAATTTGGAGCTCAAGTGGTGTTCTTGTCCATCCTCCCTGTTGAAGGGAAAGGACTGGGCAGGGATCGTCGAATTGAGGAAGTAAATGCGTGGTTGCGCAGGTGGTGTTGCAGAGAGGGCTTTGGTTTCTTCGACCATGGGACTCTGTTCCGGGCACAAGGATTGTTAGGAAGAGATGGGATCCACCTAACGAAGAGAGGAAGGAGCATCTTTGCGGGCAGGCTTGCAAACCTAGTGAGGAGGGCTTTAAACTAGGTTCGTTGGGGGACGGTGACCAACACCCTGAGGGGAGTGGGAAAGTCGGATATCAGGAAGGAATGCAAAGAGGAACGAGCAAGAAAGGAGGACCCTGATTCGAATGGAGAAGATGGGGCGATCAACTGGTTATCTGAGGTGTTTGTACACTAATGCGAGAAGCCTGGGCAACAAACAGGAAGAACTGGAGGCCCTGGCCCAGTCCAAGAAATATGATTTAATTGGGATAACAGAGACTTGGTGGGATGACTCACATGACTGGAGCACTGTCATGGAAGGGTATAGACTGTTCAGGAAAAACAGGCAGGGGAGAAAAGGAGGAGGAGTTGCACTATACGTAAGAGAGCACTATGATTGCTCTGAACTCCAGTATATAGAGGGAGAAAAACCTGTTGAGAGTCTATGGGTTAAGTTTAGAGGTGCAAACAACAGCAGTGATGTTGTGGTTGGTGTCTACTATAAGCCACCGAATCAGGTGGATGAGGTAGATGAGGCTTTCTTCGGACAACTGAGAGAAGCTTCCAGATCGCAGGCCCTGGTTCTCGTAGGGGACTTTAACCACCCTGACATCTGTTGGGAAACCAATACGGCAGTACACAGGCAATCCAGGAAGTTCTTGGAGAATGTTGGGGATAACTTCTTGGTACAAGTGCTGAAGGATCCGACCAGGAGCCGTGCGCAGCTTGACCTTCTGCTCACAAACAGGGAGGAACTAATAGGGGAAGTAGAGGTGGGTGACGACCTGGGAAGCAGTGATCATGAGATGGTAGATTTCAGGATCCTGACCAAAGGAAGAAAAGAGAGTAGTAAAATACACACCTTGGACTTCAGAAAAGCAGATTTTGACTCCCTCAGAGACCTGATGGGCAGAATCCCCTGGGATGCTAACATGAAGGGGAAAGGAGTCCAGGACAGCTGGCAGTATTTTAAAGAAGCCTTATTGAAGGCACAGAAAGAAACCATCCCGATGCGTAGCAAGAGAGGCAAACGTGGTAGAAGACTGGATTGGCTTACAGGGGAACTCCTTGGTGAACTTAAGCACAAAAAGGAAGCTTACAAAAAATGGAAACTTGGACAAATGACCAGGGAGGGGTTTAAATGTATAGCTCAAGAATGCCGGGGGGTTATCAGGAAGGCAAAAGCGCAAATGGAATTGCGACTGGCTAAGGATGTGAAGGATAACAAGAAAGGTTTCTACAGGCATGTTAACAAGAAGAAGGTGATCAGAGAGGGTGTGCGGCCCCTACTGGATGAAGGAGGTAACCTAGTGGCAGATGATGTGGGGAAAGCTGAAGTACTCAATGCTTTCTTTGCCTCTGTATTCACGGACAAGGTGGGCTCCTGGACTAATGCTCTAAGTGATGCAAGATGGGATGAAGATGGATAGCCCTTAGTGGGTAAAGAACAGGTTAGGAACTATTTAGAAAAGCTAAACGTACACAAATTCATGGGTCCGGACTTAATGCATCCGAGGGTACTGAGGGAGCTGGCAAATGTCATTGAGGAGCCTTTGGCTATTATCTTTGAAAAGTCGTGGAGATCGGGAGAGATCCCGGATGACTGGAAAAAGGCAAATGTAGTGCCCATCTTCAAAAAAGGCAAGAAGGACGATCCAGGGGACTATAGGCCGGTCAGTCTTACCTCGGTTCCTGGAAAAATCATGGAAGGGATCCTTAAGGAATCCATTTTGAGGCACTTGGAGGAGAGGAAAGTGATTAGGAATAGACAGCATGGACTCACAAAGGGCAAGTTGTGCCTGACCAATCTGATTAGCTTCTATGATGAGGTAACTGGCTCTATGGATATGGGAAAGTCAGTGGATGTGATATACCTTGACTTTAGCAAGCCTTTTGATATGGTCTCCCACAATATTCTTGCCAGCAAGTTAAGGGAATGTGGATTGGATAAATGGATGGTAAGATGGATAGAAAGTTGGCTAGAAGGCCGGGCCCAGCGGGTAGTGATTAACGGCTCGATATCAGGATGGCGGTCGGTTTCTAGCGGAGTGCCCCAAGGTTCAGTTCTGGGACCAGTTTTGTTCAATATCTTTATTAATGACCTGGATGAGGGGATGGATTGCACCCTCAGCAAGTTTGCAGATGACACTCAGCTAGAGGGAGAGGTAGATACGCTGGAGAGCAGGGATAGAGTCCAGAGTGACTTAGACAAATTGGAGGATTGGGCCACAAGAAATCTGATGAGGTTCAACAAGGACAAGTGCAGAGTCCTGAACTTGGGACGGAAGAATCCCAAGCATTGTTACAGGCTGGGGACCAACCAGCTAAGTAGTAGTTTTGCAGAAAAGGACCTGGGGGTTACAGTGGATGAGAAGCTGGATATGAGTCAACAGTGTGCCCTTGTAGCCAAGAAGGCTAATGGCATATTAGGATGCATTAAGAGGAGCATTGCCAGCAGATCCAGAGATGTCATTATTCCCCTTTATTTGGCTCTGGTGAAGCCACATCTGGAGTATTGTGTCCAGTTCTGGGCCCCCCACTACAAAAAGGATGTGGATGCATTGGAGAGGGTCCAGAGGAGGGCAACCAAAATGATTAGGGGGCTGGAGCATACGACCTATGAGGAGAGGCTGAGGGAGTTGGGTCTGTTTAGTCTGCAGAAGCGAAGAGTGAGGGGGGATTTGATAGCAGCCTGCAACTTCCTGAAGGGAGGTTCCAAAGAGGATGGAGATAGGCTGTTCTCAGTAGTGACGGATGGCAGAACAAGGAGCAATGGTCTTAAGTTGTGGTGGGAGAGGTCCAGGTTGGATATTAGGAAAAACTATTTCACTAGGAGAGTGGTGAAACACTGGAATGGGTTACCTAGGGAAGTAGTGGAGTCTCCATCCCTAGAGGTATTTAAGTCTCGGCTTGACAAAGCCCTGACTGGGTTGATCTAATTGGGATTGGTCCTGCCTAGAGCAGGGGGCTGGACTTGATGACCTCCTGGGGTCTCTTTCAGCTCTATGATTCTATGATTCTATGAACATAGTTATCTTTATGCGATACTGAAGTTTCACAAGGCGATATTCAATCTTTCAATTTCCTCCAACCTCTACTGATGCTCAGACCAGATGGATCAGACAGTACTGGTGCATTTGAAATATTACCGTTAAAAATGAAACAGGGTACACACTACAGAGCCTGCTTTTACATGATCCAGCAAAGCCAGTCTCTTGTTTAGATCTCTCCATTTGGAAGAGTTTTTGTTTGCAGATGACTGGGGAAAGCACGATTGAGAAACAACTGCATTTGAGCAACTTTGTTCTTATCAACAAGTCCAATATCATGTTCCCATGCCACTGTTGTCATACTGTGTCCTGTGCTAGTCATAATTTCTTGCTCTTACTGCCTAGCATCCGAAGTCCTCATTTTCTGCCTGCACAGTTTCTAAATAAAGCATAAATTCTGCATCAGCCACTACAGTTGGCATTTCTGTGTCTTGATTAATGACCTCCTCATTTTGAGACAGTGGCATTGAAATGTCATTTGTGGGTACAAAGTTTTCATCATCCAAACTGGAAGTGTCACTATCAGTATGGTCACCGTCTAATGGTTGATGCATCTTTTGTGTGAGAAATGATGTTATTGGCTTTAAAATCTTAACTGCTGCTTCACTCTGTTGCTTTTAGCATCTCTTACTTGCACCCCTTTCAACTTTTTGCTTCATTTTTATAAATGTGTTCTTTTAAAACACAGTAACACATAATACATTAATTTGCTAAAGGCTATTGGTTATAAAAAAATTTAATTGTATATATTTCGCAATGATAATGATATAATAACGGTTTGGGGGTTTTATTTACTACAGCCATTATAGCCTTATTTCAAAGTCTTGAAATTCCATCTGCTAACATGCTCCCGTTATTAAATTCCTCCAATAACTGCTGCATTATTATGAATATGAACATGGGACAATTGCCAGATTATCTATAAAGTTTATTAAATAAGTAGAATTAAAATTTTATTATCACAAAAAAGCCTTTAAAGGTGAAATTAAAACTGGACAAAGAGGTAGCTTACAGCTGAGCCTCATATGGTTATTGTATATGAAGGCACATAAGAAGAAAAGGAATACAAAAATCTCTTATGCAGAGATAAACATCTAATTTTAACTCACCCTCTGACCAAGCAAAATCACTTTCCAGTAACAGAATTAATTATAACTTTCAAAATTTGAGGGCCCTTTGTCTCCTGAGGTCCGGGCCAAATGGCCTTCCTGGCCTTCCCTCTGATAGGTTAGTTAAACACCCTTCCTGGCCTTCCCTCTGGTGGTTAGTTAAACACCCGTTAGGTATGATCTAGATAATATTTAACTCATTGCAGGGACTGGACTGGATCATCTTTAAGATCTCTTCCACTCCTACATTTCTATGAAACAAACTGTTCAAAAAGTCTCATTTGTATCCCATGAAATATGCATGTTTATTTGTATGACTTTAACTGTAAATAGCCACTTGACAGAGCACCTACTATTTTTCACTGTCACCCATATAGGGACATATTGGAGGTGTGCATGTGCCTAAAATGCAAATTAAAAATGACAAGCAGAGAAAAATGTCAAACTGATATATGCTAGAGGTCTCATGCTGGCAGTACTAAAACATCATTTGAATTACTAAATATTATAAACCAGTTTCCTAACCCAAAAATGGTTGCATCCAAAATGGGGGAATTCTATATTATACCTCATTTTGACAGATGAGTTGAATGGCTCACAAAACTAAAAATAGATGGTAGTTTAGATATAAGTGATCGTGCTGATTATATTTATAATATAAAAATGTAGTAAATGTATACTTGGTTCTTCAAAATAATCCCCCTTCACCATTTCACATAGTTAAATCAATTTCAGACACAAATATATGATTGGTAACTGGAAACTGTTTAAGAAAACAGTAAAGACAACCATAAATAATTATTTATATGTAAATGCATAAATAAATAGTAGGAGAAATTTATAGTAATTAACATAAATCAGAACTGCAGAAAACTTATAAGGGAAGCAAAAGGACATGAAAAGAAACCTATCACAAACACAATTAAGAAAAATAAAAATAAAATGTTAATACTCTTATGAATAAAAAGAATCATAACACTGGTATTGGTCCTCTGTTAGATGAAATTTGTGGAATTATAATAATTCAGGAAAGACAGAAGTGTTCAATAAATACTTGTGAAAAATGTAGATGTAGCAATATAGTATAATGATACTTCCATTCAACTATTATTTCAGAAGGCTGTTAAATAGCTGTTACTAAAATTGGACATTTTAAAATCAGCAGGTCTGGATACTTGCATGCAAGAGTTTAAAAGAGTAGGCAGTTTAGCTTGATAGCCCATTAATATTGATTTTCAATACATCTGAAATTCTAGTCAAATTCCAGAAGGACCAAATCCTTCTCCCTTATTTATTTTGGTCCTGGACATACAACACTGGTCATCTGAAGAAGTGGGCTGTGCCCACAAACGCTCATGATACCATCTACATGTTTTGTTAGTTTTTAAAGTGCTACGAGACTATTTGGGGTTCTTTTAAGTTTCTCCCAGTGTTGATAATTCAAACCTTGAATGCATAAATAGGGCAATCTCAAGTTTGTGTTTGGCAACGGTGTGACTACTTCTGGAATATTGTGTCCAGTTCTTGTGTTCACAATTCATCAAGAATGTTGAAAATTTGGAGAGGGAGAAAAACCATGAGAATAACTGAAGGGCTGGAAAATATGCCTCAGAGTGTTAGACTGAAGGTGTTCAAACTATTCGATTTAAAAAAAGGAGGTTAAGGGTGACTTGATTACAGTCCGTAAGTTCCTATGTGGGAAATAAGTATTTGATAATGGGCTTTTCAATCTAGCAGAGAAAAGTACCACATGATTCAGTGGCTGGGAGATGAAGCTGCACATTTTCTACTAACTGTTAATAGACAGTTGATCCAAATTACCAAGGAAATTTTTAAATAAAGTTTGTATGGTGGGTTTTTTTCCCCAAAAGATATGCTCATGGAATTATTTTGAAGAACTTCTGGCCTTAGAATCTATTAATCAAATTTTCCTTTTACCAGAATCCTTGAATGGTCATTTATGTCAATGCAAATTGGGTATAAATCATTATTCTTCTGACTTAGCATCATTTTATAACTCCTTTGCAAAGTGTGTTTATGACTACACCAAGTGCAGGGCAGAAGAGGCACAGACCCAAAGCTCCTGCCTTTTGGAACTTACAATCTAAGGACCTGTTCTCAGTGGGACTAATAACAAAACTTCCATTGACTTAATCTGAAGTAGGTACAGATTCAAAATTAGAGCAGGAACACAACAGCAATGAGAGCATTGGATATGTTATGGGGCCTCCTGGGATAAATGTATTTAAATGAAAGATTTTAAAGAGAAGAGAATGTTTGAGTAACATAAACAATCACTTTAGCTGTCTCCAATATAAGCGGAGGATACAAAGTGATATGGAAATCTAAGCATAGGGGTTGGAGGCTGTGATGGATAGGAGAAGTGCTGGAGAGCACCAGGTGACCAAGGGGTTAAACTCAGGTAACTAGCAAGGGTGTTGGCAGGGAGCCAGAAGAACCAATGGGGATACAATGCTGATATCTGATTTGGCTATAGATACCTGGTCTGCTCTTCGTTTTGGGGGATTTCTAAGAAAAGGGCTGGAGAGAGCAGATGCTGGGTTCAGAATTACTATGCCTATAAGAAATATTGTATATGGGAGTGAACTGGATCTTGAAGCACAGCTCAGCATGTATTGTGAGTAGAGGGAAAAGTGTATCTAGTTGTGATCAGATTATTTTTCTTTATTTTGGTTGTTTGGTTTAAACGTTCTGTGTGAATCCAGGCCTTTCCTCCCCCATTTGCTAAGAGTTGTTCCCAGAGATTTTCTCTGTGTTTTTAATTTGTTTTGTAGAAGAAGAAGCACTATTTACTCCTTTTGATAACACAGGAACTAGGGGGAACCAGATTAAATTAGTATGCAGCTGGTTTAAAACAAATAAAAGAAAGTATTTCTTCATACCACACACAACCAATCTGTGAAATTCTTTGCCAGATTAAGCTGTGAATGCCAAGAATACAACAGGTTTTGAAAAAAACACGTAGTCCCCTTACTAAAGGTGCCTCTGACTTTTTCTGGGAGGATCCTGTGTGCTGCAATCTAGCCCTAGGGATTACAACTCCCATGAGCCCTTGAGGAAACTAGGAAGAGAAGGCTTGTCTGGGCATGTGGAGAGAGGATCTCAGAGTCTGGGATTCTCCATTTTGGGTCAGAGGAGCCAGGCTGCTGTGGAGGAGCCAGTATGTTGCAGCTACAGCCTGGGACTGAGAGCCTTTGGGACTTGGATCTAGCAGGCTGCTTCCGGGGCAGCTGATTGCCCTAGAGGGGTGAGACTCTGGCCATGCATATGGCTCACAAGGACTACACAACAACCAGCACACAGGAGGAGGCTGTAAGTAAATGGGCTCTTTGGGAAAGTACTGCCTGGGACAGACCTCAGAGATATAGACTAACTCTGGGTCCAAAGAGAGGCAGAGTGTCTGTCAGGACTGATTTCCCCACTCTGGCACAATGAACGCAGAAGTGGGGGCCCACAAAAGCACCCCCAAACCTTATCTTTCCAGGTTTTGGTATAAAACTTCCCCCCAAAATCTTAAAAACCTAGATTTTGGGGATAAAATCCTCCGTCACCATCAAGTGCTTTTGAACCCACAAACAGGGGTGGACAACACCAGGGCTCCCCATGCTCTTTTCCCCAAAGAGCTTGAAAAAGAAAAGAGAACATACAAATTGCAGTCTGTTGTGGCTGCCTCTCTGTCAGGCAGGTAGATATACACACAGACCTTCCAGGACACAAAAATGAACCAATACCAGTTAAACCAATACTTAGAAAAAGAAAATAACCTTTTATTACCAAAACGAGATTACAGTTGCAAACATGATTAAGGTGACTGGATGGTAAGAGTCAGAAATTAATAAACTCATGGGGGATTCCCATGGGCTCAGGACTTAGTTACAGAAGGGAGAAAAAAAATTTCTAACACACAGACCTTAGATCCAAATTCCCAGACCAGAAAACAATAAAACCTGATAGATTTGCCCTACTTACAGATGGTGAAGAGTCTTTTCTTGGAGAGAGACATGTCCACTGTCCCTCTCAGCATCTGGAGAGCAAACTGGCTCAGAGACAAAGGAGGGAAAACCCCAAAATTCCTTTGTCTCAGTTTGAAATCCTTATCTGCATTTCTATTGTCTGACCGCTACCGGGCTAGGTACAAGGACACAGTTAACCTGTTAATCCCCAGGCTGCTGGCCATCCCTCATGACCATGACAGTGTCCAACCTACGGAACCAGAACTGCTAGCATTTGGTGGCGCCTGCTCCAGTGGCAGAGGGAGTTTGCAGCTGGCTGAATAGCTTGGACTAACACACACATAACCTAAAGAGAAGCTCCTGCAGATCTTCAAGCATGCCCGCACAAGCAAGTGTCTGGGACTCTGAGTTCAGAGGAGTGCACGCTCTGGTGTGGGATAAATGGTGCAGTGCAAATGCCAGCTAGATAAGTTCATATTACTTCTGTGTACTTTGTTAATTGATTTTATTCACTGTTAGTCTGTTAACCCTGTTTCTTTAAGTTGTTAAGTAAAGGTGTGTTCGTTCTAATGTAATCAGTTAGATGTATATTATTTATAATTGTTGTCCTGGGGTTAGATTCAGATTATTTCTGGAATAATTTGATTCCTGGAGGCTCCCAAGGCACACCATTAAGTGTGTACAGGGCCAGCCAGGTGGAGGCATTGCCATTGTATATTCTTTATGAGCAAGGGACTGCAGAAAGGTGGTGGATAGGGAATCCCCAAATAAACAATATCACCACTGGGGTACTCAGGATCTCCTTTTATGTTAAAACCATCAGGCGCCCAGGCACACCTGTAAGTGTGACCTGCTCCCGAATAACCCAGGGAGGAAAAAGGGGGTTACAAACAGATACATTCATGGAGGCTGGATGGGATGGTGTCCCTAGCATCTGTTTATCAGCAGCTAGGAATGGGTGACAGGGGATGGGTCACATGATGATTACTTGTTCTGTTCATTCTCTGTTCATTGACCACTGTCAGATAACAGGACCCTGGGTTAAATGGATCTTTGGTCTGATCCAGTATGCTACCCTTATGTTTTTATGATAATAATATATATTAACCTGTATCAGTGGTGTCTTGAGGATTTGTGAGTGAATGTGTCTTTGAATAAATAAAGCACAATATAAAAATAAATCTTGTGGTGGCAGAACCTATGAAGACGAGACTGGAAGAAATATATAAGGGTATGTCTACACTACCACCCTAGTTCGAACTAGGGTGGCTAATGTAGGCATTCGAAGTTGCAAATGAAGCCCGGGATTTAAATATCCCGGGCTTCATTTGCATCTTCCCGGGTGCCACCATTTTTAAAAGTCCCCTAGTCCAAACTCCGTGCCCGCGGCTACACACGTCACCGAGTAGGTGGTTCGAATTAGGTTCTCTGATTTGAACTACCAGTACACCTCGTTCCACAAGGAGTAACGGTAGTTCAAATTAGAGAACCTAATTCAAACTACCTACTCCGTGCCGCGTGTAGCCACGGGCACGGAGTTTGGACTAGGGGACTTTTAAAAATGGCAGCGCCCGGGAAGATGCAAATGAAGCCCGGGATATTTAAATCCTGGGCTTCATTTACAACTTCGAATGCCTACATTAGCCACCCTAGTTCAAACTAGGGTGGTAGTGTAGACATACCCTAGAGTAGGGAACTAGGTGGGAGGCTTTTTCAAAGTGAAGAGGAAAAAGGTTGCAAGTAGAATAGTAATGTAAACAACAAAGAGATGCAGAATCTTAAATATGTGAATGAATACTACAGCTCAAACTTGCTGTGAAAAATAAACAGAAGCCAGGTTTCTAATAAATAGTGATATGGTATGAATGGTAAGAATGGTAGACAGTTACAACTGGATTGAAATACAATGCTGCCTTATTTTGGACATTCATCTTTTATTACTTTTACATCACTTATTCAACATTCAGTTGTCCAGGTTTGTCATCACAAAAGGGAAAATGTCTGAAATAGGCATGGTTATGAAGCAGAAATGTATGTCCTGAAATATCATTTATAGAAATATGATTTCTATGAGAAAGCTCTCCAGGAATGATATTGCAGAATGGAGATTAGATAAAGATTTATTTTTGGATTTGCCTGCTATTATTAAATTCTCTATAGTGCCAATCACAGAATAGAATACTAGAACTGGAAGAGACCTTGAGAGGTCATCAAGTCCAGTCCCCTGCCCTCATAGCAGGACCAAGCACCATCTAGATTATCCCTGACAGATGTCTATCTAACCTGCTCTTAAATATCTCCAGTTATGGACATTTCACAACCTCCCTAGGCAATTTATTATAGTGTTAACCTCCCTGACAGTTAGGAAGTTTTTCCTAATATCGATACTAAATCTTCCTTGCTGCAATTTAAGGCCATTGCCAATTTAAAGCCTATCATCAGAGGTCAAGGTGAACAATTTTTTCTGTCCTCTTTGTAATGCTCTTTTAGATGAATGAAAACTGCTATCATGTCCCCTCTCAGTCTTCTCTTTTCTAAACTAAACAAACCATATATTTCCAGTCTTCCCTCATAAGTCATGTTTTCTAGGCCTTTCATAATTTTTGTTGCTCTTCTCTGGACCTTCTCTAATTTCTCTCATAGACTCATAGACTTTAAGGTCAGAAGGGACCATTATGATCATCTAGTCTGACCCCCTGCACAATGCAGGCCATAGAATCTCACCCACCCTCTCCTAGAATAATCTTCTCACCTATATCTCAGATATTGAAGTCCTCAAATGGTTTAAGGATCCCAAGATGCAGAGAATCCTCCAGCAAGTGATCCGTGCCCCATGCTACAGAGGAAGGCGAAAAACCTCCAGGGCCTCTGCCAATCTACCCTGGAGGAAAATTCCTTCCCGACCCCAAATATGGCGATCAGCTGAACCCTGAGCATGTGGGCAAGACTCACCAGCTAGACAACCAGGACCAATACCAACTAGATCAACCCAGTCAGGGCTTTGTCAAGCCGAGACTTAAATACCTCTAGGGATGGAGACTCCACTACTTCCCTAGGTAACCCATTCCAGTGTTTCACCACTCTCCTAGTGAAATAGTTTTTCCTTATATCCAACCTGGACCTCTCCCACCACAACTTAAGACCATTGCTCCTTGTTCTGCCATCCGCAGAAGAATGACTTCTCATGTCTTGCTCACAGAACTCCTGTTAGTGCATCCCAGAATCATGTTTGCTTTTTTTGCAATGGTATCACACTGTTGACTCATATTTAGCTTGTGGTCCACTATGACCCCTAGATCCCTTTCTGCAGTACTCCATCCTAGACAGTCACTTCCCATTCTGTATGTGTGAATCTGATAGTTCCTTCTGAAGTAGAGTACTTTGCATTTGTGCTTATTGAACTTCATCCTCTTTACCTCAAACCGTTTCTCCAGTTTGTTTGGATCATGTAACAAAATGGGCAAATATAGTGCCCATTTATAAAAAGGGAAATAAGAACAACCCAGGAAACTACAGACCAGTTAGTTTAACTTCTGTGCCAGGGAAGATAATGGAGCAGGTAATTAAGGAAATCATCTGTAAACACCTGGAAGGTGGCAAGGTGATAGGGAACAGCCAGCATGGATTTGTAAAGAACAAATCATGTCAAACCAATCTGATAGCTTTCTTTGATAGGATAATGAGTCTTGTGGATAAGGGAGAAGCGGTGGATGTGGTATACCTATACTTTAGTAAGGTGTTTGATACGGTCTTGCATGATATTCTTATCGATAAACTAGGCAAATACAACTTAGATGGGGCTACTATAAGGTGGGTGCATAACTGGCTGGATAACGGTACTCAGAGAGTAGTTATTAATGGTTCACAATCCTGCTGGAAAGGTATAACAAGTGCAGTTCCACAGGGGTCTGTTTTGGGACCGGCTCTCTTCAATATCTTCATCAACGATTTAGATATTGGCATAGAAAGTATGCTTATTAAGTTTGCAGACGATACCAAGCTGGGAGGGGTTGTGACTAATCTGGAGGATAGGGTCATAATTCAAAATGATCTGGACAAATTGGAGAAATGGTCTGAGGTAAACAGGATGAAGTTTAATAAAGACAAATGCAAAGTGCTCCACTTAGGAGGGAGCAATCAGTTTCACATATACAGAATGGGAGGCGACTGTCTAGGAAGGAGTACGGCAGAAAGGGATCTAGGGGTTATAGTGGACCACAAGCTGAATATGAGTCAGCAGTGTGATGCTGTTGCAAAAAAAGCAAACATGATTCTGGGATGCATTAACAGGTGTGTTGTGAGCAAGACATGAGAAGTCATTCTTCCGCTCTACTCTGTGCTAGTTAGGCCTCAGTTGGAGTATTATGTCCAGGTCTGGGCACCGCATTTCAAGAAGGATGTGGAGAAATTGGAGAGTGTCCAGAGAAGAGCAACAAGAATGATTAAAGGTCTGGAGAACATGACCTATGAAGGAAGGCTGAAAGAATTGGGTTTGTTTAGTTTAGAAAAGAGAAGATTGAGGGGGGACATGCTAGCAGTTTTCAGGTATCTAAAAGGGTGTCATAAGGAGGAGGGAGAAAACTTGTTCATCTTGGCCTCTGAGGATAGAACGAGAAGCAATGGGCTTAAACTGAAACAAGGGAGGTTTAGATTGGACATTAGGAAAAAGTTCCTAACTGTCAGGGTAGTCAAACACTGGAATAAATTGCCCAGGGAGGTTGTGGAATCCCCATCTCTGGAGATATTTCAGAGTAGGTTAGATAAATGTCTATCAGGGATGGTCTAGACAGTATTTGGTCTTGCCATGAGGGTAGGGGACTGGACTCGATGACCTCTCGAGGTCCCTTCCAGTCCTAGTATTCTATGATTCTATGATTCTATGTTGAATTATGACCCTATCCTCCAAAGCACTGTCACTACACTGCCTTATTCAATAAATATTTGATTCATTACACATTTTTTCTGGGATTTTTTACTATATATTAAAATGTTTGTGCTCAGTGTGGCCCACTTTTATTTAGCTCACTTGATATAGTTTTTGTTTTCTATTTTCATACCCTCAATACTCAGCAATATAAAATCCAGGTTTGAGCGGAAACTTCATAGACACCTTTGCAACTCTCCCTGACAAATTTTACATTTCTAATCTAAGCCTTTTTATTTGGTTGGGAATGTTTCCATGAAGCTTCTTTTGTTGGAAAATGCCTCTTTCTCACAGGAAAGGGTGAATTTCAAGAATTTCTTGTTTCAAACAATTTTTTGGGAAAAAGTTGCAAAATTGTAAAAAAGTTGCAAAAATAAATAGTCATTTAAAAAAATTTTAAAATCCCTTTTCATTTTGAAATGACTTTTCTTTTAGAGATGTAAATGAACTCTTAAAATACTGAAATGTTCTGACCTGACCCATTTTTGTCAGATTATTGATTCACAAAAAAAAAAAAAAAAAAAAAAACCCACAATTTCAGCTTTTTGTCTTGATTTAGAACAGGATTTTTTTTCCAAATCTCAAACATTTTCCTCTGATGGGATAATAATTTCTCACTCAGCCCTGCATTTTGATGCTAAAACTATTTAGAACTAGCTGCAGTGATTGTATTGTTGAACTCTCCTCATTCTCAAAAGTGGCTAAACTGTATTTTACTCAAGCTTTCCAAAGTTACCCTAAATTAGAGACTAAATATTTCCCAATAGATGAAAGCCGGAGAAATAAGTAATACTGAACATGAACAACTAAAGAGGACACTTTGAATAGAAATAGTTTGTCAAACCTTACATAAAGCTTTTACTAATCACTCCGGGCTGATGTATATTTCTCACCCTAGGAATACAAGGTGCATTATAAACATTTATGAAGATAAGCTCTCTTTCAGAAAGAGCTTACATTTTAATTTGCACAGATACAGAGCATGAAAAATAGCATGGAACTGAGAATGAGACAAAAGGAGCATTAAGAAAGCACATATGACAGAGGTGAGGGAAAGGAATAGGAGGTGGAAATAAACAAGAATATAGATGTATGCATAGTATATTTGTGCACTTGGTCCTAAGATTTAGTTGCTTGAGAGAATTAAGTTATACACAAATGGGTAATCTATTTCAAAAGAGAGACAGACTTGTATACATAACTAGAAGAATGTTCATATTGAAAAACAGAAACACAGTATCCTCTAACATGGTTGCTGCCTTACATAAGTCAAGCGGCATGTGTTCCTTTCAACCTCCAGATGAGAGCTGTTCAGACACTAAACACTTTTGTGACCCTAATATTTTACAAGTAGAGGTGACTGTTTATTCTGATGCAGTGGGGGAGCTGGCAAACCACAAAGATGCATGCACACACATATTTTTAAAAAGAAATAAGAAAAACCTATAAATAAGAGTGAAATGTACAATCAAAATTGCAGTATGGACAGGAAGCAGTAGTCCCCGAAGAAAATCCTCTCAAAACCTATGTTGACAATTGTGCTTACTTTATTCCATATTACTGAAAGAGAGCAAATCCATGGCCCAGATGAACTTCTCTGTGAGATGAACGTGTCATGGCAGGACACAAAAGGATAATAAACCACCCAAATCCTTTCAAAAAGAAGAAATATAGTAGAAATACTTAAAAACAGCTTGCTTCCTCTACATTCCAGTAACTAAACAAACACATATTCACACAGAATCTTTGAAAATGAACAAAATGGATGAGCAAATGACCTGAATCACTGATGAAAAGACAACTGACAATTTTTAACCCTCCTTCTGCAGAAGGATGGAACCTCCTGCTGATGTTGCTGAAAATATAATGAACCCTATTTCCCCCCTGCTTTGATCATTCTCTATAGCATACAGTTTGTTACCTTTTTGTATAACAATGAGGTTCTCTTTTTGCAATGCTGAAGGTAAAGAAAGTTCCTTTCAAGTGACAGCCTCAGATTCACTTGAAAGATTCATTACATTTACTTTCCACTTTGTCATCTTGAAATGGAGCGTGTTTTATATTCATGTTATTTAGGTGATTGAATGAAAAGGTGAAAAAAGAAAAAAAGAAGCTTGTATATTTTCAGTTAAGGTTATGTATTCTTTTTGGGAGATATTTTGAATGACAGTAACAATGACAATGAAATGCCACTTTCTGAATACATAATTATTAAACAGTGTCAAATTTCAGGCTTGGAACCAGATGAGGATTTGTAATGATAGGTGGGACCACAGTATCACTGTTCTGAATTCTACTCCTTTGTAGTTGATACTATCCAGGGGATTAGTTGATCTTAGTCTAACTTCTTATGGAGATGTCCACCTTACAAAGCTGCATTGGCCATTTGAACTGAGGGGATGAGGACCTAGAGAGTGAATTACCCTCTCGTCTCTCACCTATCCACTAGCTCACATCTGAGAAGATCTGAGCCCAGCAGAGAGGAAATCTGCATGACCACTGTTCCTAAGATGAACAGGACTTCATTCTAACTGAATACTGTAGTGTCATGAGAAGTGTACATTTTCTTTAGTTTAAATATGTAGCAAGGTAGGTGGAGATGGACAAAATTCATTCCTGGTAAAACTCAGCTGAAGACTATGAGAATTACACTAGTGACAAATTTGGCTCTCTATGCTTACAACTGAGAAAGTAATACCTCAATCCAGCTTGTGTGGACATTCCCCATTCCACCTCGTTATATGCCTTGGTTCAGGAACATGGAGACTAAAATTGCAGCATTGTAATAGGATTGTTTGGTAACAGCACTGTTACTGGACATTAGCATTTTATCAGGTGCAATCTTAACCGCTGCACTAAGGAACATGTGATGGAGTCTCCCTGGAATAGGTTTGCTCTTGCAAAGTGTTGTACATTCAGGACCTGATGCAGCATATCCCACTGCATCTTACAAATGTGCTCTGAAAGAAAACAAAAAGGAGGTACAGTTACAACTAGAGAACAAACAATTTTTTCAAAAATGATTAGCAAATAGTAGCAGAGAACTCTTTTTTTTTACATTAGTACTCCAGATGTCATGTGTGAGTGCCACAAGAGGCTCTTATTGCTTTATTTTTTACTTCAACAGGCATGTATGTAACACTAGATATCTCACAAGAAAGACTGATCTTGTGAGATCTTCAATCCAGAGTGGCCAGATCCAAGTGGCTCCAAGAGTTTAGGTAAGTTTTCTATTAGCATCCAAAGTTGTTGTGTTCCATTCAGCACCATGCTAGCTAGTTAATAATTCTGAAACTTAAAATATCATCATAAAGCGAAAGGAATATGAAGTGTCACGAGGATCATCATTAAATGTTGCTTTCAAAGTAAAATAAATTCTACCAGATCATTTCCAGCAACACAGCACCTTTACATTTTTGAAGACTCATTTATCTTTAGTCTTTGCTGGAGTTGATTTGGGATCATTTCCAAAAGCTAAGTAAACTGGTATGATACAATATGAATTATCAAAGCCTTTCTAGTGACACATCTGTGGATTTATTAAAGGTACTATATGTTTCCCAGTATGTGAGCAAAGCAGAAAAAATACCTTGAAGATTTCTCATGTCACTAGTGAATAACATGATCTCATTTATGGAATACCTGTTCATAGCCTGAGGTGCCATGAATCTCCCATAAAGATTTGTATCTGTCTGTTCTTATCAGCAGTTGCTGCCATTGTGGCCTTGGGAGGGTGCCCTCTTGTGACCCACAGAATGCCTGGCCATGAGGAGGAGGAGAAAGAAGAGAGCTGAGAGCACATGTTCCATATGATGTTTCAACACAGTTTTGTATAGGACCATAAATGAAGGGTCTAGAGGGCCAACATGGCAAACAGCATAGAGAGTGAATGAGTGTATAGGAAAAAGGATGGAAAAGGAGAGGGAGATACACAAGAACATAATAGGTCTTCTGAGGCAGCAAACACAAATGTTGCAGATTCTGGTTGGCTTTCAGTTCCAAAAATCTCAAGACACTTCACCTTTACTTAGAGAAGTCCACAGTAGCAGCTCCTTATACCTTCCCAATATTCCATAGGCCACATCTACACCTCTAGCACTCCATGGCAGAGGATAGCAAGCAAAACCCCAGCTTCACATACACTGATCTGTGAAAACCATGGTTAGTTTATGTGTAGACACAATGGACTATGTTCGTGAACTGAAATGCACAGAAATATTTGCTTCCTTTCCACATGAAAAGTACCATTATCATTGCCTGGTCAGTTGAAGTTTTTTGTTTTGTTTTGCTTTTTGCACATTGTTCTTTCTCACTGTTTCTGTGATTCAACAAATTTCTATACTTCAAAATTTAAATGATCTTTATTTGTTCAACAACATATATTGTGATGTGCAGAATGATATTCAAAACACACCACTATTTGTAAATGTAGACCACAATAGAACTTGTATGTTCATGAAAACATGAATCTATTTACAAATATACAGGAAGCACGACTTAAACCATGACTTCTGTAAAACAAATGTAATAATTATTATTATAATACAAGTCCCTAGTAGAACCAAAAGCTTCAGCCCTACAGAAACCCACTCTGTCTGACTATTAACATTCTCTTTCAAAGCTACTCTCAAACACATAGCTCCCTCTTGAGCTATTCTGGTCGTCCTAGTGTCTGGCTGTTCAAGCTCTACATACAGCTGCTCTACCAACACCCTGCTGGAAATAACCCCTTACAGATATTCTGTAGGACACAGCAAGCAGTTACAGACATTGGGATATTTTTCTTTCTGACATCCTATCTTGTAAGTATGCACTGCCAGCATCCCTTCATTCTGTCAACAGTCATTCTGCATATGCTGAGCTTATAGGTGAATATTTCCGTGGAGCTCTTGAGGTAGCTTGTGCATGATTTCATGAGCCAAGTACCCCAGAATCATTATTGGAATGTTGATATTGTCAGTGTTAATCCTCTGCTCAGGGAAAGAAAATCCCTGCATGTAGCTTTCTGAACAGCCCTGTGTTCTTACAGATGCAAGTCACCTTCTCTGACCAGCTCACAATGATACTTATGATAAACTAATGGTTGCATAACCATAGAAAAGAACAGAACCCTCATACATCCACCATAAACACATCACAAAACTCACCTATTTTGCCCTCACCCATAACAATTTTACATTCAGCCACAAACACTTTGTCTAAACCACGGGAACAGCTAGGGATACTAGGTAACTTCAACAACCACTCTGCCTGGAATACTCCTGCACTACCATCATCTTCTGGATACCACAATCAACTTTGACAATGAAACCCTACAGACAACTCTATAGAAGAAACCCATGAATCACCACACCACACTTTGCAGATACAATAATTACCTCAAGCACACCAAGAAATCTGTTATCTGCAGCGAGCCTCTTGGATACAATAGAACATCCTCTGAGGAGGAAGTCTGGGATATACACCTTAAGACACTCATATTTGCCTTCACCAAAGAAGGACGCTCCACCATAGAAGTAAATCATATAATTGAATAGGCCACCCAAATATCCAGTGAGAGCATACTTCAATATAGATATAAAAACCCCTCTGAGCACACATCCCTACTTGTCACCTGTAACCTTGCAATGGACCCCATATCATCAAACAACTATAATTGATACTCAGTGGGGACTCCACCATGAAATAAATCTTTCCTGAACCCTCTTTTGGCCTTCAAACACACCCAAACCTCGGCAAGTTCATCATCAGAAGCAAGCTCACCACAGCTCAGGACTCACCAACTCAAATCAGCACTAGACCTTCCAGAACAACAGATGCAAAATATGCAGATGTATCTCCACTGCCACACTTATCAGCAATCCCCACCTCACACCTTTCAAGATTCATAGGTGTGTATGACAGTGTGTGGTGTACTTCATCCAGTGTGTTACATGCCCCAATAACAACTATGCGGGTGAAACCAAACTATCACTAACAACATTCTCTAATGAACTCACATGGGAAAATGATTAATGATAAAGACACCATGTCACCTGTGGGGTGAACACTTTTCATAGATTGACCACTCTGCATCTGATCATCAGTCACCATACTCAAAGGAAACCTGCAAACCACTTTCAAAAGATGAGTCTGGGAGCTTAAACTCAAAACTTTGCTAGACACAAAATATCATAGTATAGAATAGAAACCTTGGATTTATGACTTATTATAGCAATGTGTAACCCACTAACAGCACTCCCACACACAGCAACTGCCTTCCCTTCTTTCCCCTCCTAGGACTGGAGGGGTGTTAAAAGGACTCTTTTTCTTGAAGATGTCTTGGAATATGTTAATTACTTATGCTACACAAACTCTTCCATCTTGTATTTGACAATGACAATCTGAGTAGTTTCCCCAGACTTGAAAGAGGACTCAGTGTAAACTTGAAATCTTCCCTCTCTTACCAACAGAAGTTGGTCCTCACCCACCTTGTCTTTCTAATAGAAAGAACTTTTTTCTCTTTAGTTACTATATGGCAAGGTGGTCTGGGGCCAAAATAGGGGTATGTGTGCTGTAACCCCTCTATAGTTTGGGAACTCAGTTGCTGCAGATCCATACACTATGTCCTACACATTGCTGAGCATCACAGTTCTGTATAGCAGATATGAATAACAGCCCTATATACTAGCATGATAATGGCACCCACTGCGTATTTTTCACCTCCAAAATGATTTCCCACTGACAAGAAGCAATCTGGCAACGCAAGCTTCCAGAGTGTGAGCACAAGTCATTCTAAACTGTCAGGAGAACTCTCATTCTGCTATCCCTGCACTGGAGGGCTGGGTGCAAACTCAGCATGAAGATCCAGGAACATAGGCCACAGATCATAATCCCAAAACTGCTTTCTCTTATAATCTCACCAATCAGTGTTCATTTAATTGCTCCATGTCTACAGCTGTGCTGTGAATGTTACCTACAACTTTGAATTACTTTTGTTTTTTATTTTTGTTTTGTCCCTTAGCAATGATATGTCCTTGAGTGACATGACAGTTTCCTCATTGTCACAGGTCTTCCAGCAGGTCTGCAAATACAGGAGGATTGTGTGTCCTACTTTGGCAATGTTCCTAAGAACAGAGCAGAGCTCTTTGATATCTATGCTTCTGTCAGAGCTGTCAGATGCAAAAAAGTACTATGTAGGGTTGCAGGATTTTCTAAAAGGCATAGAAATGATGAGATATGGTGTCAGTATGTGATGGGGAAAATTGCATACTGGAAATTTGAACCCTAGCTCCTAGAAATCACTTCATAACTCATGTTTTCCCCAAAACACATTCTGAACAAATCTCCCAAAAGGCATTGCAGTAGGTGGCAATGAGTGACACCGCTGGATTACATTCTGGTGAGTATATGCACCACCAACACAAGCAGCTAGATATGCATGTGCATAAACAATATATAATGGTCAGCAACTATACAATGATGTAATTTGCATCAATCAAAGTTTGTAGTGTACTCATGGTCTAAGATAACAGGGGACATATTTACACAGCAGGGCTAAACTCAAAATAAGCTACACAACTTGAGCTATACTAATTGTATAGCTTAAGTTGACTTTTGGCACTGTCTATGCAGCAGTTATTTCGATACAGAGCACTCTTCCCCCAACTTCCCTTACTCCTTGTACAATGAGGGTTACAGGAGTTGGAGTATGAAGTCCTCCAGCTCAACATTATTTTGACATTGTGTTGAAATAACTGCTTGTTTGTAGACACAGACTATGTTATTTTGGAATAATGTCAGTTATTCTGAAATAACACTGCTGTGTAGATGTAGCCCAGGAGTCCAACCATAGAGGGTGCTATAAGTCAGACTAATACTTAACATTTACCTGGACACAAATTCAAAGACTGAACTCTTTGGAGTATTCTCCCACTGTGTAGTAGAACTATGTAAACAGACCACCACATAGTACACTGATGTTTCTGATCAATCTACCCAAAGATTCCCTCAACTATAGTATATTGCAACAGTCAAAAGAAGGGGGAACTATGTCAAGGTCCAGATATGAAAAAAAGGGTTCCATGGCACTTGACTCAATATAATAGATATTTTCACAGGTATCAGTCTGCAAAACCCACACATGCCCGTGTGGCAGTCATTATTATTTACTAATATAGCGCCATAACAGTACCTACTGCTCTGCACAGTACAATAAGGTATATGTGTTGCTCTGAAGAGCTTACAGTCTGATAATCTAATATGAAATCAATGACTTCTCCATGCTCCTGTTTTCAAAGGTGTAAGCTAAGCACTGAAGTAGGTAAGCAATAGAGCTGGCTAAATTGGCAATTCTGGGGTTTTTTTATGTGTATGAAAAAAGACAAACATATAAACGTGGGACAGAGAGACACTAGAATAGCCAGTAGCACAGTGCACTTAAATATCTCCAATGATGGTGATTCCACCACCTTCCTAGGCAATTTATTCCAGTGTTTAACCACCCTGACAGTTAGGAAGTTTTTCCTAATGTCCAACCTAAACCTCCCTTGCTTAAATTTAAGCCCATTGCCTCTTGTCTTATCAGAAGTTAAGGAAAATAATTTTTCTCCTTCCTCCTTGTAATATACTTTTAGATATTTGCAAGCTGCTATGTCCCCTCTTAGTCTTCTCTTTTTTCCAAACTAAACAAGCCCAATTCTTTCAGTCTTTCCTCATAGGCCATGATTTCTAGACCTTGAATCATTTTTGTTGCTTTTCTCTGGACCTTCTCCAGTTTCTCCACAGCTGTCCTGAAATGTAGTACCCAGATCTGGACACAATACACCAGTTGAGACCTAATCAGCACAGAGTAGAGCAGAAGAATTACTTCTTGTGTCTTGCTCATAACACTCCTGATGTTTGCTATTTTTTTCAAGTGTCACACCTTTAACTCATATTTATCTTGTGGTCCATTATGATCCCTAGATTCCTTTTTGCTGTACTGCTTTCTAGACAGTCAGTTCACATTTTGTATGTGTGACTCTAATTGCTTCTTCCTAACCAGAGTACTTTGCAATTGTCCTTATTGAACTTCATCCTATTTAAAAAATATTTCTCCAATTTGTCCAGATCATTTTTCATGATAACCCAATCCTCTAAGGAACTTTCTACCTCTCCCAGCATGGTACTATCTATGCCGTTATCTAAATTGTTGATGAAGATATTGAACAGAAGTGATCCCTAGATTCACTAGAGTTCATAGATGTCTACCTGCCTGTTGCACCTACGCTACAAAGGAAAAATATGTTTCCAGATTCTTTCTTCTTGACCCACAGTCCATGTTTGTGAGGCACTTTATTGTGAATTTTTCTTAAAATGGGCAGTGGAGTCTTGTGGTTGATAGATCACACACTTGGAAGTGAGGTGCTTCAGTTCCAGTGTAATAATGTTCTGTGGGCAAATGACACAATAAGGAATTGCTGTGGACTATAAATCACCTATTGGAGAAATAACATTGCCTCCTCTTTAGCATTCACACCTGTCTTCTCTCCCTGCTCTGGCCAATTCATCAGCTAAAGTTATCTTCCTTTCCTGTATCTCTAAGCATGCTACCCTTGCCCCAGGCCAGAAACCCTTGCATTGGCTTCATTTCTCAATTTCCAGCAATTTCAAACTCCTTGGCCTTGCTTCAAAGCTTACTCCTACCAGCATCTTGGCTCTCAAGCCACCTCTGTGTATCTACTTATTATTTAATTAAAATATAAATATCCAGAGTTTAGGAACCATTACACTCTGCTCACCTATAAGGAACCACAGTCTCTACCCCTTTCTTTCCCCTGGCATGACAATTGGTAGAACCCTTTTCCTTTGTTACCCCTACAGCCTCACTGCCCTCCTTCTTCATTTGGCAAACATCCACCAGTTACTCTGCAGCCCTTCTCTTACTTTGTATCCTCAATCTCAAATGTAATTCATGTTAATCCTCTTGGGTTTAAGACAAAAATTCAACTCAGCCACCTGGTCAGATGGCTCTCATATAACTTAATGCTGATGTCAGTATTGTCATTATTTAGACCTTGTCTCCACGAGGACTTACTGTACAGCAGGCTAATGTGAATCTCCTAGGGAATGCTTACTAACTGGCTGCTTGGACCCTGTTGTGAACACTGAGGTTCCCCAGTGCTCTTTGACCTACTGCTATTTCAAACTGCAATATCTCAATGGGAACTTTGAGCAAAATCAGCAGGTCCACAAGGAGATCTCATGCACAGCATTCTGGAGGACTGTTGATTTGCAGAAACTAACTGTAGTACATGCAGTAAGTGCTCATGTAGATATGTCCTTCTGTGGGAAATGGTCTTCCATCAGTAAACTAGATACACTGAGACCACTCAGAGGTAGATTAGTGAAGTCTGCTCTACAGACTTATTTAAAAGGTCCCTGGTTCAATCTCACTTGCCAACAATCTGGGTTTGTTGGCTTTACATGACTGTAAAGCCCCTTCCTTACCAAAGGCTCTATTTAAATTCAGGAGGAGCCCAGATAAACAAAATTAGTAAGTCCTGCAGTTGGGTGTCTTGGTTTGCTTACTAGTTGAATGTTTTCTCTCACCCTACTCCTTTCTCTTTCTGTCTCTCCTTTCTCATAGCCAGGTCTCTCAGGTCTTCTCCCACATCCCGAGGCTACTCTGCATGCCACCTTTTAAGATCCATTTCCTCCCCTTTTCTTTGTGCCATATTTTATTTCCAATTCACCTTTCTAGTGTCCTTCCTTTCTCTTCACATTCTCCTCTCTTCCACAGCCATACAATCTCTCTCTCCATCCTCTATCATTTCCTTCTTGTGTCCCAACCACCAATTTTCCAATCTCGTCCCCCGCCATCTCTACTCAATCCTCATCTATATTTTTCTTCAGTTCTTCACTCTAGGCCCCCAATTTCCTCCCCCCTTGAAGCTTCCATCTGTTATTCCTACCAATAAAACTGAGGTGAGGTGCTGGTGATCTCCCCCAGTTCTCTTGCTAGGTTTCTTTAGTATTTGCCTCTGTCCCATATCCTCAGTTCTCTGCCCCATTTAACCTCCATCAGCTCTCTGCCTCCCTCTCTGCAGTTTTATTTCCCCTCTCGTAGGGCTTCACAAAGTCCCCTGAGGTTCTGCTTCTAGTGCACCACTGGTGTTAATGATTTATATAATACATAATGATGGTGGTCAATCTAGTTCCCACTTGCCCTTCATCCACCTCATCCTTCACAGTTAGGCTGTGCAATGAAGAGGCTTAGCTTGTTAAACTTCTCTTCTTACTTTGGCAATATCTTTCCCTAACTGTTGTAATCCTTTATTCACTCTCTACCTCCCTACCCAATTCCTTCGTAGCCTTCTTGCCAATAGATCAGCTCCATGATGACGTTACTGCTAATTCTGACATCAGACGTATCCTTCTCTTCCAAGTGATTCTGCTACCTCTCAGAATATGTCTTCAATGCAAGGTGAAGGTGTAGGTGTAGCATAGGCAGCATTAATCTAGCTAACCTGGGTAACAAGAATAGTGAACACCTGCTGGCTTAGGTTTGTACATGCCAGGAATCCTATTATGTACTTTGGTTGCTAGTCTGAGCTGCCACACTACCTATGCTACATTTCCCTCCTTCACTTGCAGTGGAATCATACCTTCTGCTTAGCCTGAGAGAAAAGAATCAAGACCTGTCCACAAGAAAAAAGCCATCGTGAGTGAACATATCCAATAAACTAGTCAAATGGGATTTGCTTGGTGGAGCTGAGTAATGCAGCCAGTAGAATCAGGTTAAGCATTACAAACAATTCTCATCTGAAGCTTGTAACTCTTTGAATTGGACCTATTGTTAGAAAATATTTTCAGCTTTTCAGATAATTTCAGACTTGCTGAATGCTTCTCTTCAGGATCATCTGTGCTCCATGCTAAATGGTTAAAGATCATGATAGATTTAAGGGATAGAGTGGTGAATTTAAAGGCACCACAGATTTTTCCAAGTACATAATATAGTGCAACATCTCCCCAGTATATTTTATTTAGATGATGATTGGGGTTTGTAACAAGGTCACGTTATCTCCCCACCCTTGGAGGGCCCCCGGCCCCACCTTTCGTGCCTACCACCCGGGAGCAAGCACCCCCTAGTCCCCGAGTCCCTCTGCTTTTGCCTTTGGCCTTGGCCGACGATTTCCCAGACACACTTCGCTGCACCCTGATGGGCGGAGCAGCGGGGTCCGGGCCCTCCCTCACTCCGGACCCCGACCCAGGGCCCTAAAGCAGGGACTCCCGGTCCCTGCTTAGCGGATGGGGAGCCGTGCCCCTAAACTCACCCGCTCACGGGTTGGGTCTTCTCCTTGGTGGGTCAGAAAATCTCCTTCCTCCAGGTTAAGGCGAACTGGCATGGTGGGTTCCCTTGGTGGACCCCACCCTCCCATTGGCCGGTGGGGCTGCGGCTTCCCCCTGGGCCACCAGGGTGGGTCCTTTCCTCCCTCCCCCCCCCGTCACCTCTTTCCCCTCCCCCCATTCCCGCAACAGAGTGGCCAGCCCTGGCCAATTCCTCCCCAACAACGCGGGATGGGGGAGCTTGGGGGATATGGCTACCTTACAGTTAGTGATCATTCGTCCATCGTTAATCCATACCCAAGTGGTGCGGTAAGGATGGACGTCTCCATGCACGCACCTCATCCAAATTCGCAGCCCTCGGGGTAGGGAGGGAGGAATCACGTCTTCCCGCACCATTGTTTGCCCACACCCCGAATCCACGACCGCCCTCACCGGTCTCCCATTCAGGTTTATGGGCGTTATTACCTGTGCCTGGTGCGGGGTCCCTCCTGGGGTTCCCTCACGCCTCCTCTGCCCAAAGGTACAATCCATCATCGGGCAGTCCTTTTTGAAGTGCCCCTCCTGGCCGCATTGATAGCAGGCTCCCCTTGAGGCCGTGCTGCCTTTGAGATGGGGATCTCCGGATTCTCCACCCCCGCCGAGTCGGCTTCCCCCACTGCCTGGCTGGTTCCATACTGGTGCCAGTTTCCGCTCGGTCATCGGACCCCAGGGTGGTCGGTGGCTTGGCCCCCTGCGGGGTGAGGTATCCGTCCCCCCACCGGGGGGGTTGCCTCTCCGTGGCCCTGCTGGGGTAAATGTGGGGTGTTTTCCCCCCGTCTCTTCGGCCGCTATGAATCGTTCCATCAATCTGGTTGCCTCCTCTAGCAACTCGGGCAGGTGGTGGCATACCCATTTTTGCCCTTCCACGGGCAAGATCCTTACATATTGCTCTAGTACCACCTGCTCCGCTACCTGCAATCCCGTCTTATTTGCGGGTTCCAGCCATCTCATGCTGGCCTCCCTGACCCGCTGCCCGAGAGCCCAGGGCCATTCTTTTGGGTCGTACCGGGTTTCCCGGAACCTCTGCCGATAGGTCTCCGGGGATATACCCAGTTGGTCTAAGATTGCCTCTTTGACCTTGTAGTAACACAGAGCGTCTTTATCCGCCATGCCTCGATAGGCCATTTGGGCTGGGCCCGTCAAGTAAGGAGCGAGTAAGGTGGCCCAGTGCTCTTGTGGCCACTTTGCCGCCGCCGCTACTCGCTCGAGCGTCACCAGGAATGCTTCCGGGTCGTCCTGGGGCCCTAATTTGGCCAGGCGGAGCGGCAATTGGGCGCCCGCAATTGGGCCTCCTTCCCCCGTTCCCAGGGTGCCGGTTCCTCCACCCTGAGCCGCAGCCTCCGATGGCTCCCCTTCCCGGATCTCCTTTAATAATTGGTGTTGTTGCTCCTGGAATTGCGTCATCATTTGCTGTAACACCTGGTTCTGCTGCTGCTGGTGCTGCTTCTGGTTATCCACCAGCCACTCCAACACCTTATGGACTTCCATCCTCACCCCTTGTGGATAAACCAACAGTTAATATTTTTTTTAAAGCCCCTCCTCGCAGGGGGTCAGGGACGTACCCACATTCTCCACCATGTGTAGCAAGGTCACGTTATCCCCCCCCCTTGGAGGGCCCCCGGCCCCGCCTTTCGTGCCTACCACCCGGGAGCAAGCACCCCCTAGTCCCCGAGTCCCTCTGCTTTTGCCTTTGGCCTCGGCCGACG
Organism: Pelochelys cantorii; assembly: GCA_032595735.1. NCBI lineage: Eukaryota > Metazoa > Chordata > Testudines > Trionychidae > Pelochelys > Pelochelys cantorii. The sequence continues at coordinate 33,715,361 of CM064326.1, forward strand.
ATTTCCCAGACACACTTCGCTGCACCCTGATGGGCGGAGCAGGGGAGTCCGGGCCCTCCCTCACTCTGGACCCCGACCCAGGGCCCTAAAGCAGGGACTCCCGGTCCCTGCTTAGCGGATGGGGAGCCGTGCCCCTAAACTCACCCGCTCACGGGTTCCGCAGCCCCGCCCTGGGCTGCTTCCTACTCCGTCTCTCCTCGGGTCCAGTCCCTTCCCGGGACCCTTGGCTCACCCCCTCGTCCTTCGTCCCGTGCTACGCTCTCCTCCTCCCCCGCCCTGGCTGTCCGGTTCGCCTTTTGAATCCCGCGCCACTGGGCCTCCTCGGTGTCCCCCCGCTGGCGGCCCACGTCCCCCTCCCCCCCCGTGATGTCATCCACCCGCGCCGCGCTAACCCCACCGCTCGGGGCGTTCCCCGTCGGCATGCCGTGCTCCCCGCACTCCGGGGAGCCGGCACCCGGGTCCGTAGCCCGTTCCGGGGCCCCCGCCACGGGCCGGCCACTCGGACCCCCCCCAGGGCTTCTCCGCCCTTGCGGCTGTCCCCCCGAGTGCGGGGCCGGAGCGCCCCGTCACAGGGTTACAGTAGCTATCGCAGGCAGCCATGCATTGTTTTATGCACCACTCTACAGAGCAGTTGAGCATGTGCTGCAGTGTGAGGATGTGCATATGCTGTGGTTCTAATGAACAACAAGACTGAGGACTTCAGGGACTTCAATAGCTGCAACATGGCGGGGAAAGTGGACATGTTATATAGGCAGAACCCAGAGGCGAGACACAATAGGAAAATACCATTGCCAGCCTTATAAGAATTTTTCTTGAACCATCTCAGGGGGTAGCCATCTTAGTCTGTATCTGCAAAAATAACGAGGAGTCCTGTAGTACCTTTCAGAGTCTTTATTGAACCATGAGTCACAGGACTTTGAGCAGCCCTACAAGGACTGATGAAAGCCTCATGTTGAATAGCAGGGCCTCTCTATTTTTGGGTGGAGTAGCAAAGTTGTGTGGTCTTCCTCGAAGACTGAATGTGAGAGAGAACCAGACACTGCCTGGTGTGCATAATCCAGAAGATCTAGTCCATCACACTGGAAATGAAAGATGGCATAAGAAGCAGAAGTATAAGAGGTAGGACCTACCATTTAGTTAGGCAGGAGCTGCTGAGCGAGGTAGATGCTTCCCGCTCACTGCTGGAACTAGAACCTGCAGAAGACTTCTTCCCTGAGGATACCTCCAAGGGACCATGATTACCAGACACACCCGGTGCTGAAGTGCTGCTGGGATTACCGCTGGCAGTATGCCCTCAGGAGAAGGAAGATGACCCCAGGGTTCAGGTACATTTGAAGGGGAGCGTCGGAAGAAGCTCTGGTATAGCCGACTACAATCTAGCTGCTGGGGTGTCTGAACCATGATCAGTGTGTTTTATTGGGATTTCCCACTCACTTAGTGGCAGGCCACTCTGCCACTGCTAGGGCCCTGGACTGGGATGCAGCAGACTCCTTAGGTGGCAGTACTCCCCCTTGAGGAGTATTCCTCCAAGAGGTCTGCATTTGTCTGTCATCCAGTAGAGCTAGGACACAGACTGTGGTAGTGTTCATTCCTGCCTAGACTGCCTGCTGAGTACTCAACCTTTGCCAGTCCTAGGTTTGCTGGGTGCCTACTCCCTGTCATTCCCCTAGACTGCTGAGTCCTAAACCCCTGCCAGCTTCCTAGACTGTTTGCAAGGTGCTAACCCTTTGCTTGCACCTTAGATTCTTTGTTCCATGCCTTGACCTGCCCTGCCAGGGCTGTAGACTGCTATTGCTCTGCCCACTCAGAGGCTTAAGCCTGACTGGATCTGATGTCTTCTCTAGCTTGGGAGGTGGGCTAAAGACTGCTGATTGTTTCTTCCTACCCAGGGGCCAGAGCCCTAGACTCTTTATTGACACACACTGTGCTAATTGCCTGATAATTGCCTGTCAGCCACTAGGTGGTGTAATGCCACAGACTGGCCTCACTCTGAGGCTGACAGAGAAGAAATGTCTTCAGTCACTACAAAAACCTATAATTTAATTCAGCTTCTTTACCAATAAATAGAGGATAGCTAATGTGACACCATTTTAAAAAAAAGGGTCCAGAGGTGATTTTGACAGTTATAAGCCAGTAAGCCTAAATTCAGTACCAGGCAGACTGATTGTAAAATAACTGAATTATAGATATGTAAATGAAAATAATTTGTAGCAGGAAGAACCAATGGGGATTTTGTAATGGAAACTCATGCCTTAGCAATTTATTTGAATTCTTCAAAGTGGGTTAAAATATGAGGACAAGGGTGATCTAGTAGATATGGTATACTTGGACTTTCAGAAAGCTTTGATCAGGTCCCTCAGCAAAGGCTCTTATACAAAGTAAGCTCTCATAGGATAAGAAAGAAAGTCCTCTCATGGATCAGTAACTACTTAAAAAACAGAAAACAAAGGTGTAGGAAAAAATGGTCAGTTTTCAGAATGGAGAGGGGAAAACTATGGTGTTACACAGGGATCTATACCTTGGACAAGCGCTGTTCAACACATTCATAAATTATGAGGAAAAGGGTAAACAATAAGGTGGCAAAATTTGCAGGAGATACAAAATTACTCAATATCATTAAGTCCAAATTTACTATGAAAAGTTACAAAGGGTTTTCATTAAACTGATGAAATTCAGTGTTGATAATTGCCAAGTAATACATAGAATCATAGAACCATAGAGCTGGAAAAGACCTCAGAAGGTCATCAAGTCCAGCCCCCTGCACTAGGCAGGACCAATCCCAACTAAATCAACCCAGCCAGGGCTTTGTCAAGCCGAGACTTAAACTCCGCTAGGGGTAGAGACTCCACTACTTCCCTCGGTAACTCATTTCAGTGCTTCACCACTCTCCTAGTGAAAGAGTTTTTCCTAATATCAAACCTGGACCTCTCCCACCACAACTTGAGACCATTGTTCCTTGTTCTGCCATCTGTCACAACTGAGAACAGCCTTTCTCCATCCTCTTTGGAACCTCCCTTCAGGAAGTTGAAGGCTGCTATCAAATCCCCCCTCACTCTTCGTTTCTGCAGACTAAACAGACCCAACTTCCTCAGCCTCTCCTCATAGGTCATATGCTCCAGCCCCCATACTTGAAAACATAATCCCAACTCTACAAATAAAATGATGGGATCTAAATTAGCTGTTACCATTCAAGAAAGAGTTTGTGGAGTCAATGTTGATAGCCCTCTGAAAACATCCACTCAATATACAGCAGCAGTCAAAAAAGCTAACAAAATATTAGGAACCATTAGGAAAAGGATAGATAATAAGACAGAAAAATAGCATAATGCCACTATATAAATCCATGAAATGCCCAGGCCTCGAATACTGTGTGTAGGTCTAGTAACCCCACCTCAAAAATTAGAATTGGAAAACATACAGAGAAAGGCAACAAAATGATTAAAGATATGGAATAGCTACTGTTAGAGGAGAGAGTTAAAAGACTGGAACTTTTTAGCTTGGAAAAGATATGACTAAGAAGGGATTTCATAGAGGCCTATAAAATTGTAAATGGTGTGGAGAAACTAAACACAATGTGTTTACTTGTTCACATAAGTAAAAAAACAGGGGTTACTCAAATTAATAGGCAGCAGATTTCAAACAAAAAATAAAAAGTTGTGCACAATGCACAGTCCGTGTCTGAGGGATTGGAGCATATATGGTTGAATCGTAGGGCTTGGCTATAAACAACGGATTGTGTGATGTGCTGGATGGAAGCTAGAGGCATGTAGGTAAGAATAGTGGTCAGTAGATTTCTGGTGTAGGGTGGTGTTTATTTGTACTTAGGGCCCAGAAGTGGATCTGTTGTGTGGATTGTTCCAGGCTGAGATTGACAGTGGGGTGAAAAGTTGTTGACATACCAGTGGAATTCTTCAAGGGCGTCTTTCTCATAGGTCTATATGATAAAGATGTCATCAATGTAGCATATGTAGTGGATGAATGCTGGGGGATGGGAGCTGAGAAAACGTTGTTGTAGGTCAGCCGTAAGAATGTTGGCATATTGTAGGTCCATAAATGGCTATTAGCCAGGGATAAAGTATGGTGCCCTAGCCTTCATAACAAGGTAGGAGATGGATGGCAGGAGATAAATCACTTGATCATTGTCTTCTGTTCTCCTTCTCTGGGGCACCTGGCATTGGCCACCGTCGGCAGATGGGATGCTGGGCTCGATGGACCTTTGGTCTGACCCAGTATGGCCATTCTTATGTTCTTATGTTCTTCTTATGTTCATGCAGGTACCCATTGCACTGACACTGACTTGAAAGTATAAATTACCCCCAAACGGATGATGGGACACTAGATAGTTCGAAATTATTCCTGAGCATGTTACATATGAAATTACATATGAACATGTTTCCAAGAGCCATCAGCCAGACACCTTGAAAAGAATTCTCTGTAGTATCTCAGAGCTCTCCCTAAGTCAGATTGTCAGAGATGCTAAGAGCGGGAGAAGTGGTTTAGTTTTTCTTTGCAGAAGGAGGCAATGGTCAAGCTCTGTTTTAATTAAAGTAAATGGTTGATTTTCTATTTTCAGGATCTTAGTAACTCAGTAACTAAATACTTATTTATTTAATAATGTGATGGCAATTAGAAAGGTTAAATGCAGCTTTATGGGATGAGAACCCATTCAGAAGTTTTATGCATCCCAGATGGAGTGGTTGGAGCTGGCAAAGATGAGCCTGGTGACCTCTTTATGTTCCTTATTAGGACATCTGTATGTAAATTCCTGTTCAAATCCACTCTCCCCCTTAGATGAAGAGGAGACTTGAACTAGGGCTCTCTCACATTCCAGGTGAGTACCTTCACTACAGGGCTAAAAGTTAGTCCAGAGGTACAGCATCCAATGCCTAGAGAGGGCTTGCAACTGAGAATCCAAACAGAGAGTAGCCCATCCCTGTAGGCTGGATTTAGGCACCTATCTCCAAGAGAGGGACATGGATTAACACACACCTTTTGGTTTGTCAGCTCGTGTTAGCTAGCTTAGGGGAGGAGCTGCATGCCACACTGGATTTTTTGAATTCCTTTTTGAGGTCTCTCTTCTTCTTCACAATGACTAAGTTCCTTTTGTGAATCTAGCCCCCGAAAATATATTTGTCTGACAGACTGCAAGCTCTCTAGGGAAGGTCTTAGTTGTATCTTCAGTGCCTGTGCAGATAGTCTTATAATGTCTTATAGAAACCTTTTATTATAATGGCTTATGGAAACTGTATGTTAGCCTTATAATGCTTTATAGAAAGTTTGTATTTGGTCTTTTTATAATGTTATAGTACTTAGGAATAATCAAGGTAAAGAAACTGTCTTTGTACTAGAAACAGAATAGATCTTACCCCTTTGAATTGAAAGTGGTTCTGTTCTTGATGAATGAGATGTGAATGAATGAGGCGCGGAAGGCAAGCACCTTCATGGTCATTCAAAGGAAGGTAACAGCTTGGAAGGATTAACAGTTGCAACAGTTAAAAAGGGGAAGAATAGATGCCAAACTCAAGGACACCAAGACACTGTCAAAGGGACTTATTGTGAAAGGATCAGACATATGGATGGCCTTGGAGTTAGAAGCAAGCACCCACTTTTGAAGCAAACTAGGACTAAAAACCAAATACCTGCTTTGAAAATGCAAGTGGTAGCACTGGGATTAACTCTCAGAAGAAGGCACCACAGATCTAATTAAGAACTAACTGACACAACTAAAGTACATAGATTTACATGAGAGGGAAGCTCCTATAAATGTGGGTGTCTTGCATGGGGCCCCGGATATCATCTTGTCAACATTGGAGCATCTGTCCAGACTGACAGAAGCCCAGCTCCTCACTTCCTCTCCCTCATCTAACTCACCTGGCCAGTGGAGTTAAGGGGAGAAACAAGTTGATAACTAAACAATGACAAGACAGAGTGTCTGTGTGTGTGTGTGTGTGTGTATGATTGTGTGCATGATTATAGTATGTTATGTGCATATAATACAATAATGTTATATTACCATAAATGTGGCATTTTGCCTTTTCCCCCTGAAGAAGGTCCCATGTAATTCTTTAAGTACAACATTTTGGCTATGTCTACACTGCAGAGAAAATTTGGAAAAAGATGTGCAAATTGCAAACCGCAATTTTTGTATCGTTTTCCGCTTTTTTTCTGAAAGAGGCTTTTTTTCCCCGAAAGAAGCCCCTCTACATGGGGCCAAATTTCGGGAAAACTCTTCTTTCAGAACATCTCTTATTCCTCTCACTGAGAGGAATACAGGGATGCCAAAAGAACACATCCGCTTTTTTGGAAACAGGTCTGAAAAAGCAGACACGTTCCTTGGACACAGCAGAGGTTTTCTAGGATATCTCCAATATCCCGGAAAAGCTCTGCAGTCTAGACATAGTCTTTGGTGGAGAATTGCAAAAGGGGGAAAGGTCTCACGAGTATACCTGCAACTATGGAGTCTGATCTTGAATGTGGCTTCTAGGCACTACAGCAATGATGATATTACACCTGAAATGCAACAGAGAAGCAAACTGAGATCTTGGCAATAGAAGAAACAAGTTGAGGGATTTATGATTAGGAGGTTCAGTTTGTTTTGTCCCAACACATCTGTGTTGCGTGTTGAACCCTAGGTGAAGGGAACCCAGCTGGAGAGAGCTCATCAGAGAAGACAACGGAAAGGATGGAGGAGCCAGAGGGCTCTGAAGGCATTGAGCTTTGTTTATTCTGGACAGAGCCCTGGTCTACATTAGGATTTAGTCTGGAATAACTCCCCCCCCTCCAAGTTTGAATTAGTAAGTGGTGCATCCACACTACCAAGCCTGTTATTTCAGAACTAGCCAATTAGCCTGCCATAAGATGGGATTTTCAGGTCTCTCCTCCACGTCGGTCTTCTCTCCTGAGCCTCCGGTCTCTCACTCTCGCTCCGTCCGTCTCTCGCTCTCTCTCTCTCTCTTCTCTTCCTACTGCCTCCCCCTCTTTCTCTCAGCTCTCCTCTGCCTTCTGCCTCTCTCTCCGTCTCTCTCTTTCTCTTCTCCTCTTACTCCTGCCTCTCACTCTCTCTCCGCTCTCCTCTGTCTCCATTGGGGATGCACGCTCGTCCAGGCCCCACCCCCTGGGAGTGTATGTCACCGCCCTGCCCCCCTTCGCCTCCCGCTGTGGCGCTCGGCTAACTTCTGCGCTGCTCAACTGGGCTGCCGCACGGGAGCAAGCGGCACAAACGGCCTTTCTCTCTCTTCTCCTCCTACTACCTCACCCTCTCTCTCTCTCAGCTCTCGTCCGCCTCCTGCCTCTCTGTCCATCTCTCTCTCTCTTTCTCTTCTTCCCCTCCCACCTCTCACTCTGTGTTTCTCTTCTCCTCCTCCTGCTGCGTCTCTCTCGCTCTCTCTCTCGCCGTCCTCCGCCTTCTCTGTTCTCCTCTCTGTCTCCTCCGCGTCCTCTGTGTCTGCTCCGCTTTCCTCCTTTTGAATCTGGCAACCTTTCCTGACATCAGAGATGCACGCTCGTCCGGGCCCCGCCCCCTGGCTGTTCCTTCTGGGTGGCGCTGTTGCCTCCCTGAGCTTGCTCCTGTGTGGTGGCCCGGCTGAGAGGTGCAGAAGTCATCCGAGCACCACGGTGGGATGCAACAGCGCCGCCCAGAGGGAACAGCCAGCGTTTCAGCGTTACAGAGTCACAGACATTGGGCTACTATATATATTATAAGGAACCACAGAATTCCAACTCTATACTTTTCTGCTTTTCATCAGGAATAATACTAATTCCAAACATATAAGTCCAAAATAATGTTAGTGTGGATGCTCTGGTGCTGCTAATTCAAACTAATTGGCCCCTGGGAGTACATCTACACAGCAGGGCTGAAGTTGAATCAAGCTACGCAACTTGAACTACAACAATTGCGTAGCTTGAGTTGAAATAGCATAATTTCTCTTTTGGCGCTGTCTACACACCAGGAAGTCGAAGGAAGAACACTTTTCCTCTGACTTCCCTTACTCCTCATAAAATGAGGGTTACAGGAGTCAGAGTAAGAAGTCCTCCAGATTGACATTATTTTGAAATAACGGCTTACAACGTAGACATGCTCTTGGTTATTTCAGAATAACGTCAGTTATTCCGAATCAATGCTGCTGTGTAGACGTACCCTGAGAAGCCTCCTGCAGCTCCCCAGAGTGCTTCCTGGGCTCTAAGTCTGAGGTAGCACATCCATGTAAATAGAGCTTGTCTCAGACTAATTTCAATGCTTTCCCATGGTGAGAACACACAAGTTTAAATCTGTTAAATCAGGAGTTCTTAAGTTGCATTTAGTAATTTTGAAATAGTTTCCTAGTGTAGACATGGCATAGAGACCCTGAAAAGTCTGAACTCTCATTAATGACTTAGCTGGAGGGCCAAGTTACTACAGAGATACACCCTAACACAGTCATACTTTCTTCCACCCCGCTTTGCTTGGGGAAAAGAAGGAATAACTTCATCTCTTTTCAGGGAGCAGCTTCTTACTAAAGCCTGTATGACTAGCCACCTAATATTAGTAGAGAGGAAGAAACAAGACTGTTCCCACTTCTTGCCTCTCCTCACATTCTCCTGCTCAGAGGGTGTTCTGTTGTGAACTTGAGTGGTCTATCTGCTTTACATGGTCTCACTACATGCTGGTGAATTTCTAGCAGGAAGTGCCAAATGCATTATTCTCCCCTAACCAGTGAAGGATAACATGGATTATAAAGGATGCTATGTGCTAGACTAGGAGCTGGTGATTAGGGGTCCTTAAATTGAATAGCAGATCTGATTCCTAGGGCCAGAGTAGTAAAAAATAAGAAGGAACCTCATAATTTGCTACCTCATCTTGCCCATTAAATAATACATTAATTTCCTCTTATCTTGGACAGATAAATAGTTTCATAGGGTTCATGAGTCTCATTGAATAAAGTGACAGCATTCTTTTGTTTTTTTTAATTAAAATAAATAAACATATGGTATGGGATATTACCATCTTTTGTTTTTATTTATTTTGAGAAACGTCTGCATTGCAGTGTATTACTAATGATTAAAAGGTGAAGAAATAAATTCAAGAGTTCTTTTTTGTATGGGCACAGTGTATGTTTCTTAATGATATGTGAGGGCCTCAACTGCACAGTACATTTAAAAAAAAATCCTACCTCACATTCAACATGCCTTTCATTAGGAGTACATGTGCAACAAGCCGTGAAAATTATAAAACCATGCTAATAGCATTTCCTGTCCTGAGTGAGGTAAAGCTCCTTTGGGAGAGAAGTTGATGTAATTAAATAAATATGCAAAGGATGACAAAATTAAAGCTGCATGGATTCCTAATTCTGGTAACTGTTGAGAGCCTGGAAACTTCACTCTGCAGCCTTGTTATCCTAATGTAACTTTTCATCTGGAAAGTATGTTAAGTGTATATGATATGCTGTAACACAAAGTGAAATTTCTTATATAAACATAAATACTTAAAATTACAACACATGCCTCCTTAAGTTTTGCATTGATTAAGTCCTAGCTTGCTTTTATTTTGTCTCTCCACAAGCTTGATCTTAGCTGTTCTTTGGCCTCCAAAATATGTTGTTCATCAACTCTAGACAGTGTCTTACTCTGAGAAGCTGCCCTAAAATTTTCAGTACATTTGTCAGCACAATATAAATACAAGATATTGTACCAGCTCCAAATAGACAAAGCTCTAAATCAACTTAGCTGGTGTTCCTCAGGCTTTAGGCTTAATTTGTAATCTCATTAAAATTTTGCCACTTTGATACTTAGTTTTATAGCTCCCTTAATGATTGTCCAACAGAAACTAGAAATGCTCAGTCTGTTTCGCTTCTGGTCTGGAAGATCATGAGGTAACTTGATAAAGGTGTTTACAAGTACATTCATGGGCTATGCTTTACTATAGCAGGCAACAGAACTGATGACTGGAAGCTGAAGTCAGTCAAACTAAAGGTAGAAATAAGGCTCAAAATTCCATTCTTCTTAAACCCTTGTACTCCAAGTGGCGCATAGGTCATCTACAAGTCTCCTCCACTTCACTCTGTCTTGAGACAAAACTTCTAGCTGAATCCAGGAGTACCCCAGTTGTTGTCCTTCAATCTCAGTAGATCTTCTTCATGTTGTCTGGGGTCTTCCTCTTTTGCATTTTCCTTGCGGATTCCATGTGAGAGCTTGATGGGAATGGAACAGAGCAGGATGATGGTTTTCTGAGAGTGTGGCCTAGCCATTCCCACTTTCTTCTCTTGATTTGAACATCAAGTGGTTCTTGTCCTGCTCTGTTCCAAAGCTCCTCATTTGTGACAAAGTCTTCCCATTTGATGTGAAGGATGTACCTCAGGCATCTGGAACAAGCTATCGAGGAAGATGGTGGATTCTGCATCTCCTGATATCTTCAAATCAGGACTATGTGCCACTTCTTTTAGTCAAAGGAGTTTCTGGGCCCAATATAGGTAACAGATGAATCCTATGCCCTGTGTTTTACAGGAGTCAAAGTTGATTATCTAATGGTCCCTTTTTCCTTGAACCTTATGAACGTGGAACAGAGAATAGGTATTTCTTTTGAAAAGGTCTGTGAATAATTCAAAATGTCATGGAGCTGGCATCCCATATCACCATTTGGGGAAGGGGGAAGTGTGTTATAGCCTCATGACTGAGTCCAAATGACCACCCTTAGCCTCAGGGCTGCATGGTCTAATGGCGAGGGACAATATGGCTGCCCTCCTCCACAGGACTGTAGAGCTTAGTGGCCAAAAGAAGTGGGTCACCACCAAAGGGTGGTTGGCAGCAGAGGTAGAAGGACCCAAGCCCTCCCTGCCCCCTGGGATCCAAACCAAGACCCTGACAGTGATAAATGGATTACTCATCAGGTGAGCAGGGATCCATCCAAAACATGATGCTTTCATCCTGGTTCCACAACTGAGTCAATGTTTAGTTCCCTGGGTTACTTCCTATCCTGTTTCTGAGCAGTGCTGTCTCCTAGGCCTCTGGGGTCATTAGCTTGTGAAGCTCACAGTGACTCCATCCCTTCTTGCACTTCCTCAGGCAGCTAGGTATCCCTATGAGCTGGTCTGCTCCCTTTCATAGAATCCTAGAATACTAGAACTGGAAGAGACCTCGAATGGTCATCAAGTCTAGTCCCTGCACTCATGACAGGATCAAGCACCATTTAGATCATCCCTGACCAGGGCCAGATTATCCCATAGGCACTGTGCCTAGGGCCTATGAAAAAATTTAGGGCCTACAAAAGATTTAGAGCCTAAAAATAAATTCACAATTGACTTAAAAATAAGAAAAGAAAATTGCTAAATCAAACGTAATAATTTTCTATCTTTAGTAAACAAACAACATACAAGTGCAATGTTATGCCTAATGATTCTAAAGACCCTCACTGTATATGCAGTACTTTGAGCTACCTACTGTGATTCTTCAGGATTCAACCTAGCCCAAAAAGGCTTAATGACACTACCCTGAAACTCTAGGTTTCTTAAATGCTATGCTGCCATAGCAAACAGCCCTGACACTAACAGCCGACAGACAAGCATGCAGGCCATACCCTGTCTTCCACTTTGACCCCCTATATCCTTTCACTCCTAAATTTCTTCAAAACTGACTTCCCTGTAGTGTCCAGCCCTCTTGTTGAACGCTTGCTGGAGTTAAATTTGCTTTAAAGAGACAGTACAATGCAGCTTATTAACATAACTAAGATTGACAACTGCTCCACATTAGTCAAAAAACTGAGTTGGCTTATGGTAAAAGTAAAACAAGTATTTTTACAAAAGGACATAGGTTTAAATACTATCAAGTAGAAAGAATGGAGATTAAAAATAGTTACAAATCAACAAAAATAAAATATGTTTCTAAGATTAAAATTTAACTTAAGTCAGCTAATGTTCTTGTTCAAGATGACTTCCCTACATACAGCAACTTCTCCAACATGGCTGGCTATTCCAGCCAGGATCCACTCTTACAGCCTTAAAGTGCTGGTTTCTTTGGTCCCTCAAGAGACATACGTTTTGAGTTCTCTCCTTTTTCCTTTTATACTCAAGGAAACCTTCAAAATATGAGACATGAACCCAACAAAGCATCTATCTTGCTGGGGTGGAGATGCCCTTCTGTCTTCCCAAAGTTCAGCTACCCTGTCTCAAGAGGCTTCTCGGTGCAGTCTCCATCCTTGTTAAGATTGTCCCTACTTGCTCTTCTGATGGCTTTATTCATCTTGTATGTAAATGTGCCTTTCTTTGTCTTTGGTCATGTCTTCTTATTTTAGAATGAAGTACCATGAATTGCTCACCCAGTGCACCACTTTCAAAATTGAAAATTAAAGTGGATGATATTAGGCATATAGGTGATAGGGCATTTCTCCCTTATGCATTTATATATAATCTTATTTAAAAGCCTGTGTTTTAGAGAGTTCATAGGGACTATGTCCCTAATAGATGTTTGTCTAATCTGTTCTTAAAAATCTCCAGTGATGAAGATGTTTTATACTGAGGCCCCATTTGGAACATGCCCAGAGATGGTAAGGGGATATGGTTTCCTCTGCCCACAATATGGGGTTAATTCCTTGTTGTTTATCATGGTGCTGGCAATGACAACACAAAATACAATAATTACTTCGGCCAGTGACAAAATAAATCTCTTGTTGCTCTTTTTGTTGTCAGCACTGGAAAGCCCATGCAACTGAGAATGAGCACGCTAGTTCTACTTCTTCAACAGAAGTCCTCTGGAAATTTTATCTCATGGCTCCCATACAAATGGGTTGAGAAATTAAGCTGCACATACATCACTGGGGTCAGATTTTGCTTGTAGAAGCCAATTATAGGATTCACACAAGATGTTAAGAAACCAGTTTGACTCTCATCTTTAGGCTAAGGTGGCATAGCTGGGAGGGAGGAAGAAAAAAAAACTTACTTATAAACTGAGCACATTTCACCAAGACTCAATGGCTTTTGTATGAAATGGAACCCTAATGAGGGCGTTTGTAAAGAGTGGACCCACATTATAAAAGTCATGTCTATATCATTCATCCTTTGGTATAGTTAATTGTATGTTCTTTATTATGTATTTTGCATCCTGATTTTTATTTGCACCAAACATCACAAAGTTTAAGAGTAGGTAACAAATTCTGATGATGCAATTATCTGATTAGGCTTTCAATTATCAATTACTATTAATTGAGATAGATGCTTCTCCACTTATTCCTAAGATTTAAAGTATTGTTTGTACTATATTGCCATGAGCTAGAAAGGACTCCTGCAGTGCATCTTGAAGAATTTCACAGGCTTTCTCCAAATATAGTTCAGCAGCACTGAAAGTATGTTTAACTAGCAAATACTTGTGATTGACCTTTCTCACACTCTGTACCAGGATGGTCACCCCACTCCAGGCATAAAAAGGGTTAAAACAGCCCTTGGAGACATCTGTAGCTAGGGGACAACCATGAGGAGCTTTGCGGCAGCCAATCAGCCCAAGAGGTCTGTATAAAAGAGATGTCTGGTCAGGCTGGAGACACTCTCACTCCAGTCCTGGAGGGAGAAGGACCTAACTGCCTGCTAGGTAGGGCACAATGGACAGAGCAATGCTGCAGAAAGGCAGGGTGGGCCAAGGGAGCTCCAGCCTAAGGAGTCTCAGGCTTAGGACTATGATAGGGCCTGAGGAATACTAGGGCTACAGGAAGGCAACCAGGGCAGGCAAAACTCACAGGTCCCCCACTCCCTTGCCTATGATGAGTGGCCATGTTAGACTGCAGAGGTAAGGGGCTAGATGATGACTGGTAGTATGGTCACTGAGGCAAGGTAGGTATAGGTGGTTGGCAGGGTTCTCTGAAGGGGAGTACACTAGAGTGTGGGGGTACTGCCATGGGGCAGTACTCGGAGGGAAGGATGCCATGGTGTAGGAGGGATAAGGGTCCTAATGTAAGGCAGCGGAGCCATTAACACAAAACAGGTAACAACAGGTGAGACACCAGCTGGAAAAGGATGCTCCAGCTCTGAGCAGAGCTAATTCTTAGAATGACCAGCAGGAGGCACTGGGGTGATGAGTCACATCATTTTACACCCCTATAATGTGATTTCTGATAAAATGGCATAGGAATAAAAGCAAATAAACTGGACAATTGGGCTACGTCTACACTATGAGTTTTCTTGTCAAAAAATATGCTAATGAGGGACCATTTGCATGACTCACAATCTCATTTGCATATTTTCTGCCAATCCGGTTTTGTGCTAGGGTTTTTGCGTAAAAACAAGCAATGTGGACGTTTTCTTTTTGCACAAAAAACCCTTTTTCTGCAAGATTGGTATACCTCTTTTTTTGGGGCATAAGGATCTTGTGGGAAAAGGGGGTTTTGTGCAAAAAGAAAATGTCCACACTGCTTGCTTTTGTGCAAAAACCCTAGCAAAAAACCAATTGGCAGAAAATATGCAAATGAGATTGAGACTCATGCAAATGATCCCTCATTAACATACTTTTTGCTGACAAAACTCGTAGTGTAGATGTAGCCTTGGTGAGCTATTGCTTTGCTTCTGCAGCCAATGGGATATACCTGGGAGATGTGAAAGGTGGGAGAGTCCCCAACACATAGCTCCCAGTAACCCTAATCATCCTGTTAGCCGTCCGTAAGGTGAAGTCTTTACATGTTAGGGAGTGGTCTGGTTGGATGGTGATATAGTTAAAGTTAACATCAGTTTCATTAAGACACTGCGCACTCCTAACACATGGGTATCGTTGTTTAAGACTGTGCTGATCCTTTCTCCATTACACGATATGTTGTACCTACTGTACCAGAATACACACACGCACACGCACACACACACTGCCTCTGAGGAATTTGGGGAGCAGCTTCTATCAGAGGAACTGCAGACAAGCAGCTATGGTGCTATTGGGGCTAAGCAACTTTGCCTAGTTATTACTGGTAGTAAATTTACATTACAGTAAAGGTCAAAACCCCATGTTAGATTTGGAACCACATTGTGCTCTGCTTTGTGTACACAGAAAAAGGGTAAGCCATGCCCCGAGGGTCTTGTAAGCTAAGGAAAATAAAATGTAAAACTCCAGTGAGGCTTTATGCAGATTTCAGGTACCAGGCCACACATATCTACAATACTGTAATTCGGAAGTGGTTTAGTGATGAGGGAGTTTGTAGTGCAGCCCAAAAAATACCATTCTACGCTACATCTACAATCATCATATATGTACCTTGTTCTATATAAAACCTCATTGATCCTGTTGCTTGCCTCCAAGCTCTTTCTCAGAATACTTTTTCACCATGTAAATGGAAATAGAATGTGTTTGTATCTATCTGAACAGTAACAAAGCATAATGATAGGCTGAGTGACTAGGTTCCCCAATGATTCAGTTCCTATAGGAAAGATTGGATAATGCCTGCCAGACTGGTTAAATCTTGTTTTTGTTTTATGATAAATTGGTTTAATTGATTGTAGAACTATTAAAAGCTTGCACTGTTTTTTGAAAGAATTTTCTGTGTGGATTGAAATTGCCATTATATATCTGGGAAACACGTGGAATAGAAACTTTCCAAACAGTAGAATTTAAGTGCACCTACTATAGCTTAGAAGTAGTCGGGGTGAGAGAAGAAGCTGGACGACTTGTGCATAAGAATAAATGACACTCCTGTTCCCCGATGGTCTTAAGAACCAACACTCTTGTGAAGAGTTGCTTACGCTATAAATAAAATCCTGACCCCACTGAATTAATGGCAAAACTCCGATTGAGTTCACCGGCCTGGATTTCACCTATGAGTGTCGGTTTGCCCTCTCACTTACTCCAGTTTCACACTAGCATAACTCCATTGATTTCAGCACAGTTGCTCCTGATTTTCAGCTATAAGTGAGATCAAAGTAAGACCTAATCTGTCTCCAGTATTGCTGACACTCGACATGCAGGATTAGCTACGCTTCCCTGATTTTTCTTAGTGAAGAATAGCATAAACAAGCTAAAGGACCAACTAATTCTCATTGCTGATCTGCAACCCGATAGCTATTAGGTAAAGATTTGTTTTTCTCCATTTCTCAGCAAAGACCTTCTAACACAGAGCTTTAGGTAGCTTTCATATTACACGTTCATTAATTCTATTAAGTAGAGAATATTATCAGTATGGCAGGAGTAATAATATCTAGTTCTTATATAGGTCTTTTCATAAGGAGATCTCAAGAGGCTTTACAAAGGAGGTCTACATTATTATCCCCATTTTGTAGATGGAGAAACTGAGGCACAGAGCATGACATGACCTGGCCATTGTCACCCAGGAGGCAGCAGCAAAGCCAGGAATAGAAATCATGTCTTCTCAGTCTCAGGTCAGTGCTTGGAAGTAGAATCCCAAATAGTTAAAACTAAACTACACTTGTCAAAATAAATATTAATATGATAACTGTATCAAACTCATCTGCTTTTTTCCTGTGCTATATGGTGATCCAAATTATTTACAAGTTATTGCTACAAAGGTAAAGCAAGGCAGTCCCTGTTAATACTTGATTCTTCAAAAGGCACAAAGGAAGCCTTCTACTATGGACAGTAAGGCCAGATCTACACTAAAGGGGAAAGTCGAGAAGATACGCAACTCCAGCTACGTTAATTATGTAATTAACATAGCTGGAGTCGATGTATCTTAAATTGCATTTTCGCATCATCCACACAGCAGAAGGTCAATGGGAGCAAATGCTCCAATCAGCTTCCCTTACTCCTCATGAGGAGTAGGACTACTAGCGCTTACAGGGGCACCTTTCAGTTTGAATTAGCTGTCTTCATTAGATCCACTAAATCGAATCCTGGAAGATCGACTGTGGCAGATTCAATCTTCCACATAGTGCAGAAAGGGCTATAGTGTTTAGTTTTATGAAACCAATAAATAATGCTACATATTCAGAATGGCCATACTGGGTCAGACCAAGGGCTCATCTAGCCCGCTATCCTGTATTCCAACAGCAGCTAATACCAGATGCCCCAGAGGGAATGAACAGAACAAGGAATCATCAAGCAATCCCTCTCACGTCACTCATTCCCAGGCTCAGCCACAGGCTAGGGACACCATTCCTACCCATCCTGGCTAATAGCCATTGATGGACCTAACCTCTATGAATTTATCTAGTTCTGTCTTGAACTCTGTTAAAGTCATGGTCTTCACAACCTCCTCTGGCAAGGAATTTCACAGGCTGACTGTGCGCTGTGTGAAGAAAAACTTCCTATTGTTTATTTTAAACCTCCTACCTATTAATTTAATTTGGTGATAGCTAGTTCTTATGTTATGGGAACATGTAAATAACTTTTCCTTATTCACTTTTTGCACACCGGTCATGATTTTATAGACCTCTGTCATATTCCCCTTAGTCTCCTCTTTTCTAGTGTCTGTAATAATCTCTCTTCATATGGGACCCATTCCAAACTCCTAATCATTTTGTTGCCCTTTTCTGCACCTTTTCAAATACCAATATTTTTTTCCCATGTCAATATTTTTTTGCGCTGAATCAACCACATCTGTATGCAGTATTTAAGATGTGGGTGTACCATGGTTTTATATAGAGGCAATAAGATATTCTTTGTTTTATTCCCTATCCCTTTTTAAATTATCCCTAACATTCTATTTGCTTTTTTGACTGCCGCTGCACACCGAGTGGATGTTTTCAGAGAACTATCCACAATGACTCCAAGATCTCTCTCTTGAGTAGTTGTAGCTAAATTAGTCCCCATGATATTGTATGTATAGGTGGGATTATTTTTTCCAATGTGCATTACTTTATATTTATCAACATTAAATTTCATTTGCCATTTTGTTGCCCAATCACTTAGTTTGGTGAGATCTTTTTTAAGCTCTTCACAGTCTGCTTTGGTCTTAACTATCTTGAGCAGTTTGGTATCATCTGCAAATTTTGTCACCTTGCTGTTTACCCCTTTCTCCAGATCATTCATAAGTAGGTTGAATAGTATGGGTCTCAGTACGGACCCTTGGGGGATCCCGCTAGTTACCTCTCTCCATTCTGAAAACTTACCATTTATTCCTACCCTTTATTTCCTGCTTTTTAACCAGTTATCAGTTCATGAGAGGACCTTCCCTCTTAGCCCATGACAACTTTACTTAAAAGCCTTTGGTGAGGGACCTTGTCAAAGGCTTTCTAGAAGTCTAAGTACACTATAGCCACTAGATTCCCCTTGTCCATATGCGTGCTGACTCCTCTCAAAGAACTCTAGTAGATTAGTAAGGCATGATTTCCCTTTACAGAAGCCATTTTGACTTTTCCCCAACAAATTAGCTGTCTTCCAGTCATTAGGTACAGAAGCTTATTTAAAGGATAGCATGCAAACCACAGTTAATAGTTCCGCAATTTCACATATAAGTTCTTTCAGAACTCTTGGGTGAATGCCATCTGGTTCCGGTGACTTGTTATTGTTAAGTTCATCAATTTTTTCCAAAAACTCCTCTAATGACACCTCAGACTGTGACAATTTCTCAGATTTGTCACCTAAAAATAATTCCGTATCATATACTAAGTACATTTGCTGTTACGTACCTGTATACATGTGTAAAGCTTTCCTGTAACGGTCTCCATCCCTTATGTGTTTGGAACTTAGAATACTTATCTTCTTCCTATCGCTCATAATTCAGGAACAGTAATTCTCTGCACATGGGGGTGACTCCATGTACCTAGAGACACATATCACCTCAAAAGAACAGAAGAGGCAGGGCTAGTGTGCTTTGGTCCATGGGGTTGGTTAGGTTTTAAGGGCCAACCAGTATTCTCTCTCTAAGGTGTAGCTTGCAAGCTGTCATTGCACTGGGGAACTCAAGGAGGATTTCATCCTTCTGAGACACTCTGAGCTACTTATGTAAAAATAAAACTCAGTGAATGTTTGCATCACAACTGATTTCAAACTCTGCTCTCATTCATAACATTTAAACTCATCCAAGCAGGGACAGAGCAATACAATGTGCCTTAGGGACCAACCACAATGTGAACAGTGAATGATGACTAGCATTTGCTCAGCACAGCCAACTCAGTGATTAATTCAGGGACAACCTACAGGCTGAAGTTTGTTCATTTGATTAGTTTTTCTTTAGTATATCAACATATGTGGAAATTGCAAAGTTTGCCTGCAGATAAACCCACAAACTGGAGAATGAATTTATTAAATTCATTGTGGAAAACAAATAGTTTGTCCAGCTCTGCTACTTTTTTTAGCAGAAAAAGTGAGCGCCCTCTTCAGCCTGCCAGTCAAGTCAAGTTCTTTTGTGCATCCATTGAGGCCTCAATTTAGTGTTAAGCGCATGTATGAGTGCTTTGTTGAATTGGGATATAAACTTCTACTTGGTTACAATATTGGTACTCTATTGCTGTATATGCTGTTTAAGATACCCAGATGTTTTCCTAATTTGTTTCATTCTGTTTAAAACCACTAAAGAAAATCCAGACATACACGCACACACACTTTCATAACAGTTGATTGCGCATAGGTAGAGTGTCTACCTCATGGAGGACACAATTAATATCTTCGAGCTTTATAGATACTGGTTCCCAACATAAACAGGCCACCAAGGTTTATATAATTTACCCAGCTCAAAGAGTGGGGTCAAATGTTTTTGCAGGGTGTGGATGGAACTGTGGCATAGATGAAATCAAGTTGACTGTGATTCAATCCTGATAAGACAGGAGATGATTCTGGTGGGTTGAGAGAAGCAATCACAGGAGTAAGCAGAAGCTGTTGTGGGCAGAGGAACCCCCTGTACTGCAGGGAGAAACTACTCAATCATTGGGAATGGATGACTCTCAGTCTACAGAGTTTAAACCCTATTTTACATGTGGTGGTTGTTTGTCCGGATAGATGGGCATACCCAAATGTCACTTCATTGAGAAGTTGGAACAACAGCCTCAGAGTTATGCTAGGAGCACTGCTACAGGATTGGCAGTGGATGCACCACTCACAATCTGGCTAACACAAATAAAATCTACCATCAGTGCTTTCTTGGGGCTAGTTCTTCCCTTAGTTTTAGGGTGATGCTTCATCACTTCTACTCACAAAGGGAAAGAAATCCTGAGTAGTTATTGGCTTATCAATCTAACATTATTCCCATACAAGATAATTGAGTAGTTCATGTGAGACTTAACCAATTATAAATTAAAAAAGGAGAATATAATTAATGACAAACATGGGTTTATGGAAAAATAGATCTGTTAGACTAACTTGATATCTTTTTTTCTGATAAGATTGCAAATTTATAAAAGTATTTGTATTAATATTATGTACTTAGATTTTTGTAAGACATTTGGTACCACAAAATTATTTGATAAAAAGCTAGAATATAAAATGGCCACATATTAAAAGTTGGCTTAGTGATAAGTCTCAAAATATGGCTGCATTAGGAATCCTTTTCTGACATGAATATTCAAAAGTAGTGCATAAAATGTGGAAGCATGAGCAATTTGCTAAGGCGGTGTACAAAAAATAGTTCAAGCATGCAAGGACAAAAATCAGAAAAGCTAAGGCAGAACATGAGTGACCCTTACCTAGGGAAATGAAATGCACTAAGAACCCAACTCCCAATCAAGGGATTGCATCAAAGGGACAAAACAGTAGAAGGACAGAACACTGTTGGGGGGCAGGGGCTATATGTGAAATTAAGCATGGAATGAAATGAATAAAAATTAGGATTGTCAAGAAATTTTAAAAATTAATTGTGAATAATCACATGAATAATGGTGCTGTTAAATAACAGAATATCATTTATTTAACATTTTAGAGGTTTTTACATGTTCAAATACAGTGATTTCAATTATAACACAGAAGATAAAGTGTACAGTGCTTATTTTATTTTTATTCCAAATGTTTGAACTATAAAAACAAAAGAAATAGTATTTTTCAATTCACCTCATGCAAGTATTTCAGTAAGATATTTTCACCATGAAAGTAGAACTTACAACTGCAGAATTATGTACAAAATTAGCTGCATTCAAAAATAAAACAATTTAAAATTTTAGAGCCTACAAGTCCACTCAGTTCTACTTCTTGTTCAGCCAATTGCTCAGACAAACAAATTTGGTTGCAATTTGTAGGAGATAGTGCTGCCTGCTTCTTGCTTACAAAGTTACCTGAAAATGCATTCACATGGCACTGTTGCAGCTTGTGTCACAAGATATGTGCATGCTAGAGAGACTAAAGATTAGTATGTCTCGTCGTGCTTCAACCGCCAATACATGTTGATGATGGATTTTGTTTGATAACAATCCAAAGCAGAGTGGACCAATGCACATTCATTTTCATCCTTTGAGTCAGATGCCACCAGGAAAAGGTTGATTTCAGCTGTCCCCATGCCTACTGGCAATAGCTGGATGCTTTAAAGGCCAGGCTATTTCATCCCAAATTCAGATTAACTGCATAACTTAGTGTATCACACTGCAATTTCAGCTGGCAGATATACCACCCACACTGACCATGAAGGCTCATTCTATCAGCGGTCAGGCATCATCCTTGGCCCGTTTCCATAATGTGCTTATAACTGAAATCTGCAAGGCTGCTTGGTACATGGATCAATCTGCTCATGTTTGTAAAGCACTATGAAATGGACCTGGCCATTAGAACTGAGGCCAGATGCAGCAGAACTGCCCCAATTTCTGTTTGATTCAGCTGGCACTCCTCAGTCTCACCATCCTGGCAAGGACACTGCTTGCCTGTCACTCATATGGGATCCATAGTGACACCAGAACCAGAGTGAAGAAAAAGCGGTCACTTGCCCAACAATAACTGATTCTTTGAGACCCTGCAGTCAGTGTGAGGCCCATGTCCTGCCCTCATTCTCTGCTTTTGAAGTCCCCAGACAACATGAACTTTGAATTAAGAGAGAGCTGAGGGAGGATTGTAGTCTTTCTGCCTGTTATGCTCTCATATGGGAGCATAAGAAGACACCGGCCATAGCCTGATTTCACTGTCTAGACAGTAGGCTTCTTCCAAAAAAAAACTTCTTCTGAAAGAGAGTGTCCATATACAAAAGTGCCTCGAAAAAGCAATCTGCTTTTTCAAAAGATAGCGTCCATACTGAATGGATGCTATCTCACATTTAAACTGTGATTACTATGGACAGAATGGCCACCAGGGCACCAGTGCTTTTTCCTCTTTCCTCTTCTTTCGAAAGAGCTCCCTCTCCCCCATCCACACATGCCTTTTTCCAAAAGAGCTCTTTCAGAAAAAAATGCTTCTTCCTCATAGAATGAGGATTACCAAAGCTGGAAAAACCCCTCTGTTCTTTCGATTAACTTTCAGAGGACCGTGATTGAAGTGTGGACATAACTCAGGTTGTGTTGGAAAAAGTGCCATTTTTTTTGACAAAACTCTGCTGTGTAGGCACACCCACAGGGAATAAGCCCGTCCACAGTTGACATAGCTATTCAGGAGATTACATATTTACATACATGAGGCTCATGGACACTATAGTGGGATCCATTCTGAAATGACAGGTTAGATAAAGGGAATGGGGAAGGCTGAAAAGCAGCAACTGACTAAATTATATATATGACTGAGTGATAATAAAATCCTATGACAGAACATGGATAGAACTCTCTCCCAAATTTCATGTAGGACTTTGTCCAACGTTAAAGGCAAATGACTCATACCCTTGGTGAATGACATGGCAAAGTCCAGAAGATGGATCTGGAAGTTTTAGTGGATAGAAATCCAAAACAATCCATGTAGTAGAAGGAATAAGAAAGCAAACAAAACCAGTACTTTATAGAGTGTTCACTCTTTTCCATTATATCGAAAGAGAAAAAATACATAATAGTACTTCATTTACTGATATTTTTACACAGAATTTCTTTTAAAATGGCTCAAAGATAGCAAATCTGAAACCCCTTATATGGCATATACATATAAGTAGGGATACTGATCACAAAAAATTAAATTATTGTAGCATTATCAGAGGGATTAAATTGGGCTGCCCAGCTGAAATCAGAGTGGCTTTTCTGATGGCTCCTCAAGTAGGTATGAAAATGAAGTGGTTCCATAGAAGTGACTCATTGATTTCACTGTTAGCAAAATTTAGCTTTGACTTGTGAAGATGAGACTTGGCTAAGAGAAAACCAGATGTGTGGGAGCTGAAAGTCAAAGGGTAAACAAAACTTATTGCAGAATGTATTCCTGAGTTGAATTATACCCATATTATCCTTAGTGATTATACTTCCATTAGGGAGAAGATTGGGAAAAGAGCTAGCCTGCGTGGTGTTATGGCAAAATCAATGGAATTATCGGGGGAGAAGTTACAGAAATAAGTGTATAAATTTCTTGATTATAAACAATCGAAAAGTTGCTTTGATTGGAGGCTGGCAGAGTCAGGGACCGGCAGTAGAATATGAAGGGTCAGGCCTTTATCAGAGGGAGAGCCAGGAGCACCTTTGGCGCGGGCCTCGGGAGACAAACGGGCCTCAAATTTTGACATTTTTCTACCAAGTTATTTCCATTTATTATACACTTCGCAGTTATAACAGAGATAACAAAAGAAGTTATATATACTTGCAAAAATTGATTTAAATCATTGTGGGACCTCGAGCCTTCGCCAATTTTTTGGTCACATCTGAGATTTCATCTGAGTGACTGGAGACTGGAGTAGCTTCTGTGATTAATGACTCTACATTATGAAATGCTTATTACAGTCTTTGCTTAGTTTAGAGATTGTGAAAGTCATAATTAATTCTGATACTGTAAAGTTATTTTGCTTGGTCTGAAGGTGAGTTTAACCTTTAAATTAGCTGTTCATCTTTACATAGAAAATTTTTGTATTCCTGTTTTTTCTTGTGTGTCTTTGCCAGATCAGGCTCAGCTGTAAGCTACCTCTTTGTCCAGTTTTAGATTTACATTTAAAGGCTTTTTTGTGATGATAAACTTTTCATTATTGTTGTTTAATAAACATCTTTATCTAATCTGGCAATTGCCCTATCTTCATATTCATAATGATGCTCCAGTTATTAGAGGAATTTAATAATGGGAACACATTAGCAGACAAAATTTCAGGATTTTGAAATAAGGCTATAAGGGATATAGTAAATAACACCCCCAAACTATTATTTATAATATTCATTGCAAAGTATATACAATTACAATTTTGTATAACCAATAGCCTTTAACAAATTAATGTACTATATGTTACTGTGTTTTAAAAGAACCCCTTTATAAAAATGAAGTGAAGATTTGAAAGTGGTGTAAGTAAGAGACAGTAAAAGCAACAGAACCTATACTCGATTTAGAGACTGTGCAGGCAGAAAAATGATAACCTTGGAGATGCTGTGAAGCAAGAGCAAGAACTTATGATGAGCACAGGACACAGCATAACAACAGTGGCATCAGAACCTGATATTGGACTTGTTGATAAGAACAATGTTGCTCAAACACAGTCATTTCTCAAAGTTAGTTGTTTTCAGATTCCAAGTAATATACCGAAAGATGCTGAAAAGCGTACTTTTCCCACTCGTCTGCTGCCAAAACCTCTTCCAAATGGAGAGATCTACAGATCTACACAATAGACTGGCTCTGCATGGAAAAGCAGGCTCTGTACTGTGTACCCTGCACTGTGTATTCTGTATTGTTTCATTTTTAACAGTAATACTTCATATACATCGATACTGTCTGATCCATCCTGTTAGAGCATCAGTAGAGGTTGGAGGAAGTTGAAAGACCGAATACCTGCACATGAAACTTCAATATCACATAAAGGTAACTGTTACATGGAAATCAGCTAGCAGAGCAGCACTAGCTGACAGTTCAATTGAAACTTACTCCTGAGTGAAATAAAAATAGAAACTGATAACTGGAAAAAACTCCTTGAGTGCATATTTAATGACATTCTTTTTCTTTATGTTTGGTTCCAATCAACGTATTGGTGACCTTACAAACGGAAACTTTCTTGGTATACTTGAGCTTCTTAGCAAGTATGACCTACTTTTATCAGGCCATGTTAAGTGTATTTATGCATCACAAGACAGCAAAAAATGCATGCAAGTTGTTTACACCACCAGAGCCTTATGACTTATCTTAATCAGGTTGATAATGACTAAATATGGTTTCCCTGTTTGTCTCCAGTTAGTTTGTGTCCAGTTCTTAGTTGACAAGTGTCCATACCACAAGAGCACCATCATGGTTTGCATGTTGAGCAGAGATAAAAAGCCAGGGCTGAATTGGAAGATGGACTGATTTACTACCTCACCCAATTGTGGTCCCTTAAGGTCAAAGTTATGCATGTGGCAGAAAAAAATGTGAACAAAGTCACCACTGGGCACCATTTTTGTTTATATTTTCATATCAGGCTATATATTGGACTTCAGCTTTTAGAGATGGCCATCTTTCACCAAAACTATTATTTTCATTTTTCTATGTCTTGCTATACTCCTAAATTGTATGGTCTAGGCTGCCCATGTTTAGATTCTTTCCCTAGTCCTCTGAGTGCACCATATCCTATAGCAGCTGAATGCCTCATCCAATTTCATTTAGAATGGGGCAGGACAACCCAGGTATTCCCTGACTGGATCTCTAAATTGTACCCTTTTGGTAGCCAACTGTGATAACTTGCAGATCCAATGAGATTGGCACCTAGAGTTTCCTTCCATCTGCTTGTGGACAGTAACAATGTCCACAGACATAGAAGCAGCTTCTGTAAAGTAAAGTCTTATTTATTTTGCCCAAAACAATGCTTACAGGTAAACTTAAAGTAACAAGGAGACCTTTATGCATATTATCTTACCAATGAGCCCCTCAGCAAGCATGATTTAGTCTTGGTGTCCTCCATTCTCTTTAGGACTAAGTTGTAGGGTATGTCTATACTGCAGTGTTTTCCCGGAATAACGGCCAATATTCCGGAAAAACAATACTAGCGTCCACACTGCAATAACATTATTTCAACAAAAAGTCAAAATAACGGAGGGCTTTTTCTGATGGTGGTAAACCTCATTCTATGAGGAATAAGACGTTTTTCCGAAAAAGCTAAGTGCACAAGTCGACACAGCCCACATCATTGAGCACATATGCAAGCAGCACACACGCAAGCAACCTTCTGGTTATCATCATCAAAGGAGCCAGAGGTTTGTGAGGATATGTTAGGACACCTCTGCAGTAAATCCTGACACCGTCTGAATAAAAGTCTCTCAAAACTATATATAAAAAATTCCTGGTGCCAGCTAAGGAGCAACTCAGAATGGCATGGATTTACTGTTGCAACAAAAAATATGTTTTGTGTTGTTTGTCCTGTTAACATTGATGTTTATTGAAGATCTTTTTCAAAAGAAATAAAAAATGTCATTTAGCAAAAAGCAAACAAAGAAACAAATAAATAAGCATTTAAACAAATACAGAAGGGTAAAAATCTAGAAACACCAGTCTGTTAGCAAAAACAAAAAACCAACCCCCCCCAGAAAAAAACCAAAACAAAAGCCAACCAAACAAACAAAACCAGTAAGAAGTGGCAAATCTTAACTAAATTCCAGCCACTAAACCCAGCTAAGTGCACAAGGGTGTGGTATACAATTAAATATATGGAAAACAATAAATAAATTTTCTGCCTTTAACTTGGAAAAAGGTTATTCAAGAGTGTCTAAATCATGGGTCAGCACAGCATGAAAAGTTTAATGCCATATAACTAGTTTTAAAGCAATATAAAAGCTCCCCCAAACCTATATATATCTATCCTAATAGTGATTTTTGTGTGAAGTAAATAAAGTATTGCATATTTAATTGGCAAAGAAACAGGTTAAAAGAAACTAATAAAAAGTACATTGCATATTTAAAAAAAAATGAAATAAATCTGCACATTAATTGTAAATAATTATAATCAATTAAAAATCTAACATGTAAAAGCACATTTAAAAAAGCAACACTAATAAGCACTAATAAGGAACTTTAGAACTACAAATGAGTAATCTTTTTAGTTTTTTTCCACATGTAAACTTATTTGTGTTCATTTATCAACTGACATCACAAAGTGGAAAGTGCCAGGAGAAGATTCATTCCTTTTTATACCTAAACATTGGACAAAATGTTGCAGTAGGCAAAATGGCAAATAAGAACACCAGGAAGGGCATGGAAGGATCTTATGCCTGGCACTTGAAAGATGCTGGGTCCTAAAAAAAATTGTAACAAAAATAAAAACTATTTTAATAATAAAATAATTATATGGTGTTTTCATTAATGGTCAAAAGGTATCAGAGTATAAATTTTAAAACCACTTGTAATTAATTTAATTAAAGCATATGTGTTTGAAACCAATATAAATAAGCATGCAAAATAAAAAGTAAGTTAAGTCTTGATCAGTGTGTTAATGTATAGTAAAGGCCCAGTAAAAAATATAACTGCTCTAACACGATTTCAATGTAAACTACTAAAAGTCTAAATTTGTTTGGAGCCAAATGTGGTTAGCCTAAATGAAAGGTTCCCCAGAAGTGTATTAAACTTCTTTAAATAAAACTAAATTACAAATTAAAAGTACCGAATGCTACTAATGCAAAGGTAATAGTAGACAAACAAATATTTCCAAAGGTTAGTCTCCCTGATGGACATCAGTCCTCCTAACTATGATTCATTCCATAATCAGCTTTATTGTATTAATTAAAATAATGTTTAAAATAATGTGTTTTATGTACTGTTAAATAAAAAAGTGCATTTAATGTAAAAACCACAAATCCAAATTGCTTCTCAATACATTGGCTTAAAACAATTATATAAAGTGTGAACCATCTGATGTTGTCATTGTAGGGTCAAAAGGGGGACAATGTATGGTAACATTAATCTGAGGATGAAATTCTTTTGTCCTTTATGATAAGTTTACTTGATGAAATGTGCAAGGTTAAACTTTAATGTTTCATACTAATTTAGAAATCTTTGAATTATTTAGGTTTGTTGTGGTCTGTTCTGTAAGAAGGTTTCTTCTTGAAATTGAGTTGTTCTGTGTGTAGAAGGTGTGTGGCATGCAAGGAAATAAGAGATAAGGTACCAGCCCAGAGCAGCCTGTTTGCACAAGGAGGGAAGCAACAACAACAGAAAATCGCTAACATCATTATCCATTATCCTGATGGCCGAAGATTGCAGACTGACTTCCCTAAAATGCAAAAGCATCTGCCCTAAGTCCAAGAACAAAGTATGAAATAAGAAAATTAAAAATAACTGCAAAAATTACTTAGTAAAAAAAACCCAGTTTGTAATTAACAAGCAAACATAACACAGGGAAATCTATAGACTTGCATTGATACCATTATGAAAGCTGGATGAGGGCTTAAGGGCTTTCAGTTCGTCCTACAACAGCACTGGAGCATAGGATCACTACCAACACAGCCTGACTCCCCCCACTCATGTTCAGTCTAGCTGACTACTAGATTGACCCAAGTAATGATAGGAACTGGCAATTATAACTCTAGCTGTAGGACATGTGTGTGTATGTAAATGTAGGTGTATGCTGATATCTTCCCTGTATTTTCCAAAAAACATGGCATATTGCCTTTTCCCCTGAAAAAATTTGGTGTGCTTTTTAGAAGCATAACAGATTTGGGCTGACGAGTTCCTCTTCCAAGCTATGGACCTGGCTATTATATTTGAGGGGAGGCTCCATATCTGGGACATTATATTATCTTTCCTTCCTGATTTCTCTTTAACAACACCTTTTGATCTAACTGCAGTCAGGCAGGGCAATGCCACATAGGTACAGTGAGGGGCATATACAGGTTGCACCTCCCAAAACCGGAATTCTCTGGTCCAGCAACAACAGTCCAGCAACATCAGTCTTTGATCAGAAAACTCCAGTACCCTAATGGCAGAAGGGCAATCCAAGAGGGGCCAGGTTTAAGCAGTGGAACGGGGCAGGAGCTGGAGGCAGCCCACAACTACCTGCAGCACTGGGACTGGGTCCGGGCAGCCCCTGGTAGTGCAGGAGCAGGCTGCTGACAGCTCATGGAAGTGAGGCCAAAGCCTGTGGGCTTCTGCGAAGCAGGAACCCAAGCTCTCAGAAGCCAGCAGCAGAGGGATCGGGGGCTGGAGAAAGTAGCAGACCCATGGCAGCACAGCCCACAAACATGGGGCCAGAGGCCGCAAGCTGCTGTGGGGCTAGGACCGGAGCCCGAGCCCCTGGTAGCCCGACCAGGTCCCAAACTAGTCGTCGGCAGCCCATGGTAGTGCGGGGCTGGAGCTTATGGCAGTGCAGGGTGCTGGAGCCCGGCAGGTTGTCTGGCTGGGGCAGCAACAGCAGGGTCAGTGATCCAGGAGGCAGCCTGGCAGGAGTTAGAGGGAATCCGTCCACCTCCCCACCACAACTGGCAGAGGCAGTGGCTGGGGGCTGGGTCAGGGAACCATCTCTAGTCTGGCAAATTCTCTGGTTCGGGACAGATCTGAGACGTCCAACCTGTAGTAGTTATGAAAACTAATACAAATATGTCTCATTTCTACACATTAATCATCTTCATTTTTTTGACACTTCCCATCTCAGGAGGCAATGTCTTATGGATTAAAATCTATTTTAAAGTATAGGAAACAGAGCTTCAGTGAATGGTTATATTGAATAGGCCAAATTCTCTGCTGCTATAAATTAGTAGTTCTCACTAGTCCCAGTATAAATTGAAATTGACACCAGCAGAGAATCTGGTCTGCCATTTCAAATGAGTTCCCGCTGATATGTCACTGTAACATATTTTTCAGTATATAAAGAATTCATTGCCTTATTCCATGGTCTCATAATTCCCCACACTAACCATTACAACACCTTGGGTTTTTTAGGCTACTGAAAAGTTTAGAGACCATTGGTATATGAGAAGTTTAGGACTCTTGGGTCAAAGTGAAAATCTTTATTTTTTCCAGATTAAATTTCCTGTTGCCATTTAGCTACTTAATCCCCCAATGCATTTAAGTCTGTCTAGAGTTTCTCTCAGTCCTCAGTGGAATTTACTAATAGAAACAATATAACCTCATCAGCAGATTTCATTAACTTGCTGTCCGTTTTCTCCTCCAGGTCTTAAATACATGTTTTAAATGACACTAGTCTAATGTAACCCCCAGGAGGATCTACTACTAACATCTCTGCAATCTAAAGGGCTGTTTCCTCTACATTTTTTTTTAAGATTGTAATCCATGATAACTTTAGCTCTGGTTGTTATTATTCACTTGTTTATTTTTTATGGCATACATTATCAAATTCATTTTTGATTAATTTAAACAAATCATATTCAATGCTCTCCTATTTTATTAAACGTTTACAATAAATGTAGTAAGCGAGATATGCACAATGTTCCCATACAGAAGTTTTGTCGCTCTAACCTATAAAGTTAAAATTAAGGGGTTTGCTACTATGTCTGGTTTTTGACTATCAATTTCTTTAGCACAGAGATGAGGAGAAGTTATCTATAATTCCAAGGATATTCACTGACTAACTAAATAAATAATAGAACCATTATAGGCACTTTCCAATCTTCAGGAAATGCTGATGTTCTGAAGATATAACATATATTTGACAATGTATCTGACAAAGTGGGTCTTTGCCCACAAAGGTTATGCCCAAATAAATCATTTAGGGTATGTCTACACTACAGCTTTATTTCAAAATATCTTATTTTGAAATACTTAATTCGAAATAAGATATTTCGAAATAACACGTCTACACAGAAAATGCATTTTGAAATAGCATTCTGCTATTTCGAAATAACGCGTCCACACTGATTGGACGCTGAATCGCATTTAAGGGCAGCTGAAACTGGTTCCAGCAGGGCATCAGGTCAGGAGTTACCTTGTGTGGCTGCTGCCTGAGGCTATCTGAGGCCTGTGCTTAAAGGAACCCCCCGAACAGCCAGTTCTCAGGTTTCCCTGCTTGCTTGCCTACCTCGATGAGGGACGGCAAAGCATTTTTTTCTCTGCATGCTCTGGTTGCCCTCACTCGGGACACCACAGCACTCTGCAACATGGAGCAGGAGCTGCCCCTGGACACTCTGGTGCTTCTTTTGGACATGTTGCTGCAAGCCTGGCTGTGCTTTCTGCAGGCTGCCTCGCAGCATCTGCTGCAGCCCAACCCCCACGCAATCCTCTGGACTCTCCTGGGGGCTGGGGAGGAGCAGCTGCAGGTCCTGGACGCCAGCATGCTCTGCTGCATCTGGCGTCTGGACACCAGCAGTGGTTGATGGGACCACATCATCCTGGAGTGCTGGGGAGACCAGCAATGGACCCAGAACTTCAGGATGAAGAAGGACAACTTCCTCGAGCTCTGTGAGTGGCTCGCCCCTGCTCTGCGGCGACGGGACATGCATATGAGGCCCGCCATTCTCCTTCACAAGCGTGTGGCCATCAACCTCTGGAAGCTCTCCACGCCGGATAGCTACCGATCTGTGGGGAACCAGTTCGGTGTGGGTAGTTCCACCACTGAAGCAATGCTCATGCAGGTATGGCAATCTCTGGCCATTGTGCCAGGAGGGGGGGGTGCGAGGAGAGGATGCCCTAGGTAAAAGGGGGTAGGGGATGCAAGTCCCCTCCATGGGAGGGTTTGTTCTGTCCCACCCACACTATGGACTGCCTGTGATGGTCAGGATTGCAGGGGGCGTTGCTCCTGGGGAGGGGGCACAGGGCAGTGGCAGGAAGGAGCACTCTCAGCCACCCTGGCACCCCAGTGACTCTCGGTGGTTTTGTGTGTCCCTCTGCAGGTGGTCAAGGCCATCAACAGAGTGCTGCTCCACAGAGTCATCCACCTCACTGATGTGGATGCAGTGATTGAGGGGTTTGGCGCCCTGGGCTTCCCCGACTTCGGGGGGGGGGCAATCGACGGGACACACATCCCCTTCTGTGCCCTGGACCACCAGGCCTCCCTGTACATCAACTGGAAGGGATACTTCTCGGTCATCCTGCAGGCTGTGTCTGACCACCGGGGCCATTTTGTGGACATTAACATGGGCTGGTCCAGCAAAGCACATGACGCGCGGGTTTACCGCAACTCCTCCACGTGCCAAAGGCTGCACGCCGGGACTTTCTTCCCCGACCACTACATCAGGGTCGGGTATATGGACATGCCTGTGTGCCTGGTGGGGGATGAGGCCTATCCCCTACAACCCTGGCTGATGAAGCCCTACATGGGGCACCTCAACCCCTCCCGACAGGCCTTTAATGCCAAGCTCAGCAGGGCCTGCATCATGGTGGAAGGGGTGTTTGGCTGGTTGAAGGCCTGTTTTAGATGCCTCCTCACCCGCCTGGACCTATCTGAGTGGAATATTCCGCACGGGTGGCAGCGTGTTGTGTGCTGCATAATTTGTGTGGGAGGAAGAGGGAGGCTTTGCTCCCAGGCTGGATGGCAGAGGCTGACCACTTGGCTGGCCTGTACGCA
Organism: Pelochelys cantorii; assembly: GCA_032595735.1. NCBI lineage: Eukaryota > Metazoa > Chordata > Testudines > Trionychidae > Pelochelys > Pelochelys cantorii. The sequence continues at coordinate 33,747,678 of CM064326.1, forward strand.
CAGCCCCACACGGCTGCCAGCCGGGAGGCCCATCGGGGGGCTGTCTGTATCTGGGAGGCCCTGCACGAGAGCTTCCACCTGGAGGAGGACTAAAGTCTCCCTGGTGTGCCCCACTGGGGGCTTGTGCCTCATTTCAGTTCACATCCTTTCACGACCCCTCCCTAGCCCCTCTTCCCATTAAATAAAGAAACATGTGTTGACAAAAACAAACTCTGTTTATTGAACAAAACTGGGGTGGGGAGGAATGAGGGCTGGAGAGGGGAGGCGAGACAGTGGGAGAGAGGAGGGAGAAACCTGGGAGGAGGGAGCTGGAAGGGGGAGGCGAGGGGAGGAAGGGGGAGGAGAAGCTCAGTGTTGGGGGTCTTGGTGGCCCACCTGTCTCCCAGTACTGTGGGTGTGGGGGCCTCGGTGACCCCGGGGGGGGCGGGTATGGAGGGTGGAGTGGGTAGAGGGGGGAGAGAAATAAGCAGGAAGGGGAGCAGAAGTGGGAGGAGGAGCGGCAGCTGGGGCGGCAGCAGGGGCTGGAGTGGCAGGAGTCAGCAATCTCTGCACCAGGGTCTGCAGGTGGTCAGAGATGGCATGGCCCTGGGCAAGCAGCTCCCGCACTGCAGCTGCAGGTCTTCATGAACCCAGTTCTCCAGGGTGCGGTGCTGGCCTTGCAGGATCCTCAGGTGCTGCCACTGGTACTTCTCCTGGTTCTGAGTGAGCCTGCTGACCCGGGTGCGGGAGGCTGTCCTGGGTGGGGTGGTGCGCCTTGCACTCGCAGCTGCTGCAGTTGTGGAAAAACAAGAGAAGTGATCAGTTTATCCCTGGGGACACAGTGGGTGAAGTCTAGCCCCCCTCTGCACGATGAGGATGGCAGGTCTCCGTACCATTGGAGCCGATGTGCTTGCACACGGGCCATGTTCGGCATGTCCTGCTATCCCCGTGAGTGGGAGCTGGCCTGGGACTGCACCCATGCCCCTGTGCTGTATATAGTGCGGGGAGGAGGGGGAGGAAATGTCCCCTGCCTCTGTGTAGAGGGGCCTTGTGGAGGGAGGGCATCGTGCAGTGTCCCACCCCGGGGTCAGGAGCACGTCATGTGCCTTCATACATACACACCTGTGGGTAACAGGCCAAGGCCCCTGTGTGGCAGCCAGCTGGGGCCACATGCCCAAGGGTGGCGCGGCAGATGCACAGGTTGCTGCATGAGCCATGGTCTCCCTCTCCTCTCCCCGCCCCCGCCGCATAAGGGGTCAGTCATGGTACTCACATGTCATTGCCTCCCCGGCCTCGGATGACGCCGGCAATAGGCTTGCCGGGATGGCTCAGGGGTCCTGGGTGCACAGGATGCTCCCTCTAGGCTCCTGTGGCTCCTGGCCATCCTCCTCCTCCTCCGTGTTATGGGCAGGGCCCTCTGTCCTAGGGTCGATGACCACCTAGGGGGCACAGACCGTTCAGCCCCCCAGGATGCGGTCGAGGGCGTCATAATAGGGGAAGGGGTCTGGGTCTGTACCTGGTTGGGAGCTGCCCCCTGTGGCCCTGGCATAGGCCTGCTGCAGCTCCTTAATTTTCATGTGCACCTGCTCCTGGGTGTGCATGTGGCCTTTGGTGGCCAGGCTATCAGCCATCCATCTGTAGATGGCTGCATTCCTGTGTCTAGTGCAGAAATCATGGATGTTGGAGGACTCCCCCCAAACCTCATTGAGGTCCATGATCTCCGCACTGGACCAGGAAGGCGCCCGCCTTTTCTGGCCCCTGGCAGGATCCTGGGAGCTTGCAGACTGCTCCTGGGGAGCAGTGGAAGGCTGGCTGGCACTGGCTGACTGGCTCATGCTGGCAACTGGGTCAGGGCAGCACCTGCTGGCTCTGGGCTGGCAGGCCTGGAGCTGGCACAGGCCCTGTGGCCAAACAGACTCTACCCCTTTAAGGGCTCTGGGGAGGGTGAGGAGGAGAGGAGTTTTCCTAGTTGTGGCCAGAGTGGCCACCAGGGCACCCTGGGAAGGGCTGGAGGCCCCCTATATTGAAATAAGTGTCTACACAACACTTATTTCAAATTAGCAATTTCGAAATTGGCATTATTCCTCATAGAATGAGGTTTACCAATTTCGAAATAAGCACACTGCTATTTCGATTTAATTTCAAAATAGTGGTTTGGCTGTGTGGATTCTAGTAAAGTTATTTTGAAATAACGGCTGCTATTTCGAAATATCCTCAGTCTTTAAGCTACCACAGGACTGCTTGTTGTTTTTGTAGATACAAACTAACATGGCAACCTCTCTGATACATTTGACAATTTCTTTGTTTTTTTACAATTGTATTTCTTAAAAGAATCATGAATACTATTACATGAATTTCTGTGTATGCATGCAGTGTGAACACCTAACATACAAGAGTGCATTAGAGAGTGTCCAAAGCCACGAAGAGCAGATTGCACTTATTACATCTTATATCAACCAAAAATAAAATGTAAAGCCCCATCCTACACTGACCTTGTTATAAAACAGAAGTAAAGGAATGCAGGAGGGGTTTTAATGACTGAATTGTATCTGACTCAGTGACTCCATTATTTAACTTAACTGCAGAGAACTATTAAGATTACTGGGGCTTTGGGCAAAAAGAGCATTTGGGCCACACGACCCCACCTCAGCGATAAAACATTTTCATTTTTTGTTTTGGAACGACACATTTCAAAATTTAGGGTTTTTTTTTTTAATGGGTGAAAAACTTTAAAAATGACTGAAAGTGAAACTAATAAAAATGTTATGAGTTGAACTAAATGTTTCATTGAATGAAACTAAATGTTTCATTGAACCAAATTGAATTTTTCTGGTTTGGCCCCAGAACTGAAAAGTCCATTATTCATACAGCACTAGTTACAACATAAATTATAATTACTAATAATTTCCTCTTACTTTAGATCTTTCATCAGATAATCTTAAACCATTTTTCAAAGTTAGGTAGCACAAGATGCTCAGAAATCATGATGACTGCCTGTTTTTGTGAAAATTACGCTCTGTTCCTAGAACAGAGTTTCAAATGAGTCTGAATAAGCAATTGAACCTTTGAAGACACAGTATAGCCAGGCAGTTGGAGCAGCAGATTGTGTCTTGCAATTTATAATCTCTGGTCCCTACTGCCACTGACATGTGGAATGAAGTTGAACAAATCACAGCCTCCTTGTACTTAAATCTTTATACCGCACAGACTTAAGTACAAGGAGGCTGTGACTTGTCCAACTTCATTCCACATGTCAGTGGCAGTAGGGACTAGAGATTATAAATTGCAAGACACAATCTGCTGCTCCAACTGCCTGGCTATACTGTGTCTTCAAAGGTTCAATTGCTTATTCAGACTCATTTGAAACTCTATTCTAGGAACAGAACAGTAATTTTCACAAAAACAGGCAGTCATCATGATTTCTGAGCATCTTGTGGTTTTTTCAGAACTTCCTGAAGCCAGGAAATGGAGAGAAAATTAACTAAACTTTGGACTCAGTTCAAATTCAGAATGAAAATCAGGGGTTTCTTGATTTATCCAGACTGGTTCTTCTGTCTCTTCCAGATTGGTTTATATCTTGGTTTACATATGGGTGATGAGATGGAAAATTAATGGCCTATTAGGCTGCATTTGTAGAAGCGTTGCCAGCAGATTGAGGGAAGTGATTATTTCTCCCTCTTGAGCACTGGTGAGGCCACATCTGGAATATGGTATCCAGTTTTGGGCCTTCTACTAACAGAAAGGATGTGGATAAATCGGAGAGAATCCAGTGGAGGACAATGAAAATGATTAAGGGTGTGAGACTCATGATTTATGAGGTGAGGCTGAGGGAACTGGGCTTATTTAGTCTGCAGAAGAGAAGGCAGGGAGGATGGTTGATAGCATCCTTAACTACCTGAAGGGGGTTCCAAAGAGGAAGGAATCAGACTATTTTCAGTGGTGAGCAGTGTTTCCTCTAATATTTTCCATGTTTGGGCAGGTTGAATTTTCTTTTGGGTGGGTTGAACTTTCTCATGTATAACACCAGTATTGAGATAGTGTGTGGGTGTATACCACCAGTACAACCAAAAAGCTAGATATAATTATATATTTTAAACAGTCCATAGGTGAGGAAGAAAATATTTTAAAACAAGGGATAATTAACAAGGAGCAATGCTTACAATGTTTATTTAATATGAAATTAAATTAAATAAAAAGAAAATTAACACTACCATTGTAGAACATTTATTATCGTGCTTTCTAACAACTCAAGCTAGTAAACACACCAAAATGCATATTATCCACACATACCTCAACTTTAAGATGCTAAACAGATCTATGAGTTTACTGGAAACAGTCATGTCTGCTTTGGTCCTGCTTTGGTCAGAGAGTTGGCTTACATGACCTCCTGAGGTCTCTTCCAACTCTAATCTTCTATGATTCAATGGTTCCATGAATTATTATTACATTTTTTATCGTGTCTGGAGATGGATACAGTAGCTATCCTCTATTTGTTTTGTACATAGGAATTATATTCTCCATTTTCTGTTCCAATTAATTTTTCTCTTTTGTGCCACATGTGTCTTTTTCTTTCCATGTGTTTTAAAATATTGTATAACAAAGAAGTAACCAAACCCTTGATCCTAATCAGCTAATTTTCCTATTTGCTTTGATATGACTGGCAAAAAAGTTAGTTTTAAGTGATGCTATTGTGTCACACTTACCCCTTCTTCGAGCCCTCCCCAATTTCTGTTTCCTGTCCTACTAATATACTCACTCTTTCTCAATTTCCATATTCCTATATCTGATATCTGTTGTTCCTCCATCCCAAATAATGCCCTCCAAAAAAAATCCTCATTTGCTTTTTAAATTTCATGCTGTTTTCACATCACTATGAATTTTGCAGACAGCTGCCAACTCTATAAAAATCCATGAAGCTGGTTGAAATTTGTGATGCAAGTTTTTGTTTCCTAACAAGACTTTAGTTCCACCACATGAAAATGTAAGGGTATGTCTACACTACAGCACTAATTCGAACTAACTTAGTTTGAATTAGTTAATTCGAACTAAGCTAATTCAAATTAGCGCATCTAGACCTAAAAACTAGTTTGAATTAGCATTTTGCTAATTCGAACTAGCATGTCCACATTGAGTGGACCCTGAACCGAAGTTAAGGCTGGCCGGAACCAGCGCCGGCAGGGCATCAGCTTAGGACTTAGAGCGTGGAGCTGCTGCCTCAGGCTAGCCGAGGGCTATGCTTAAAGGGACCCGACCCCCACCCTGGACAGACAGTTCTCAGGGTTCCCCGCTTGCTTGTCTACCTCGATGAGGGACAGCAAAGCAGTCCTGTCTTGGAGTGCCCTGAGTGCCCACACTCGGCACATCACAGCACTCGGCCATCAGCCCGGCTGCACTTGCCGCAGGCTGCCATCCGGGGGGGTCATTCGGGGGGCTGTCAGGATCCAGGAGGCCCTGCAGGAGAGCTTCCACCCCGAGGAGCCCGCAGAGCCACCCCAGTCCTCTCCATCGGGGGCTCGTGCCCCATTCTTCCCTCACCTCCTTCCACTTACCCTTCCCTAGCCCCCCTTCCTGATGTAAAAAATAAAGGACACGTGTATTCAAAAATAGAAACTCTCTTTATTTAACAAAACTGAGGGGGGGGGGATGAACCTCTGGGGAGACTGGGAAAAGGAGGTGGGAGAGGGGAAGAGAGAGGGTGGGAGAGGGGAGGGGGAAACCTGGGAGGAGGGAGCTGGAAGGGGGAAGCCAGGGGAAGAAGGAGGAGGGGAAGTCTAAAACTATGGTACGCCATATCTTCAGTATTGTGTAGAGATGGGGTCTCCTCACCTCAAAAAAAGATATTTTGGCCTTGGAAAGGGTTCAGAAAAGGGCAACTAAAATGATTAGGGGTTTGGAACTGGTCCCATATGAAGAGAGGCTAAAGAGACTGGGACTTTTCAGCTTAGAAAAAAGGAGACTGAGGGGGGATATGATAGAGGTCTATAAAATCATGAGTGGTGTGGAGAGGGTGCATAAAGAAAAGTTCTTCATTAGTTCCCATAATAGAAGGACTAGAGGACACCAAATGAAATGAATGGGTAGCAGGCTTCAAACTAATAAAAGAAAGTTCTTCTTCACAAAGCAAATAGTCAGCCTGTGGAACTCCTTGCCATAGGAGGCTGTGAAGGTGAGAACTAGAACAGAGTTTAAAGAGAAGTTAGATAAAGTCATGGAGGTTGTGTCCATGGAGTGCTATTAGCCAGGGGGTAGGAATGGTGTCCCTGGCCTCTGTTTGTGGAAGGCTGGAGATGGATGGCACGAGACAAATGGCTTGGCCATTGTCTTTGGTCCATCCCCTCCGGGGTACCTGGTGTTGGCCGCTGTTGGCAGACAGGCTACTGGGCGAGATGGACCTTTGGTCTGACCCAGTACGGCCGTTCTTATGTTCTTATGTTCTAAGCTCAGGGTCGGGGGTCTCACTGGACCAACTTGATTTTCATGCAACCCTGCTCCTGGGTTCGCATGTGGCCTTTGGTGGCCAGGCTGGCAGCTATCCTGCCCTAGACGGCCACTTTCCTGTGCCTAGTGCGGAGATTGTGGACGTTGGAGGCCTCCCCCCAAACCTGGATGAGGTCCACGATCTCCGCACTAGACCAGGCGGGCGTCCGCCTCTTGCGGCCCCGGGCAGGCTCCTGGGAGCCGCCAGCCTGGTCCTGAGAAGAGGAGGAGGGCTGGGTGGCAGCGGGTGGCTGGCTCGTGCTGTGCCAGGTGCAGGGTCTGCTGTCTGGGTGCTGGCAGGCTTGCACCTGGCACGGGCACCGTAGCCAGACCGTGGCCCTTTAAGGGCTCTGGGGCCAGGAGGGGGGCAGACGAGTTTCCCTGGCTTGGCCCAGAGTGGCCACCAGGGCAACCTGGGAAGGGCTAGCCTCCCACTAGTTCGAATTAAGTGGCTACACGGCCCTTAATTCGAACTACTTAATTCAAACTAGGCGTTAGTCCTCGTAGAATGAGGCTTAACTAGTTCGAATTAAGTGCTCCGCTAGTTCGAATTAAGTTCGAACTAGCGGTTTGCGTGTGTAGCGCCTATGAAAGTTAATTCGAACTAACAGCTGTTAGTTCGAATTAACTTTGTAGTGTAGACATACCCTAACTGAGCAAAAAGCTGCAAGTTATGATAAACCCTAGTGATTAGTGGTGATGATGGATTTGAAATATCTAGCTTATCTTACTGTTCATCAACTTAAAATCAGCAGAAGCACAAACAAATAAAAAGCATCTTTGTTAAATTGGTTCTAAGTGTCAAAAATAGTTACTTGTAAATTTAAATACTCTTTAAGAAGACAGCAGAGAGATTGATAGACAGAATTACCACCAAAAATGCTAAAAATGCAAGATATTAAAAAAACAAGATTACTCTTAAACATTTGATATTATACAAAATTTCTGCATGGCAGTAGCAAGATACTGCCCGGTAACTGTGAGAAAGCTTCATATTTAAATAGTGGCATCTTGAACCATCTTTGCATACTATATTGATTTTAATTTTCACATCCCTAATACAACTATTAATCCTCAGGGTATCTATCCACCAGGGAGGAAATTAGGAGTATACGGACAGAGTTGGAGTCTTTTTTTTCGATGAGCAGTAAGTTTGTTGAAAATTGTGTTGGCCGAGTGAGAGAGTGAGACTGATTTTAAAGCCTGGCAGTTAAGGCACTCATATGAATGGTGGGAGGCCTACTTTCATTTCACTGCTCCCATTACTCTATAATAATCTCCAACCAGAAAGCACCATATCAGAGTATTCTGTATCCCAATGGTCAGGTACTTTCTTGCAGTTTGGAAACAATATTCCATCCCTGTTCTTTACAACATGCAAAGGGAACAAGTGAACTCCAATCCCTCTCCTCCTGGATGAGTGCCCTACCCAATGGGCTAAAAGTTACAGGAGGATGTCCTTCTCCAGCTGTTTTGTGAAGCTAGCTCTTAAATGCCCAGAAGTAAATCATAGAATCACAACACTCCTGTTAATGGATCCCAGAATTATGTTTGCTTTTTTTGCAACAGTGTCACACTATTGACTTCGATCCATTATGACCCCTAGATCCCTTACTGCAGTACTCCTTCCTAGACAATCACTTCCCATTCTGTATGTGTGAAACTGATTGTTCCTTTCTAAGTGGAGTAGTTTGCATTTGTTCTTATTAAACCTTATTCATCCTGTTTACTTCACACCATTTCTCCAGTTTGTCCAGATCATTTTGAATTTTGACCCTATCCTCCAAAGCACTTGCAACCCCTCCCAGCTTGGTGTCATCTGCAGAATTAATAATAGTACTCTGTCTGCCATCATCTAAATAGTTGATGAAGATATTGAACATAAGAACATAAGAATGGCCATAGTGAATCAGACCAAATGTCCAACTAGTCCAGTAGCCTGTCTGCCTACAGTGGCCAGCACCAAGTGCCCTGGAGGGGGTGGACCAAAGACAATGATCAAGCGATTGTCTCATGCCATCCATTTCCAGCCTCTGACAAACAGAGGCCAGGGACACCATTCCTACCTCCTGGCTAATAGCCTTTTATGGACCTAACTTCCATGGATTTATCTAGCTTCTTTTTAACAGAACCGGTCCAAAACAGACCTCTGCGGAACCCCATTTGTTATGCCCTTCCAGCATGATTGTGAACTGCTAATAACTACTCTCTGAGAATGATTATTCAGCCAATTGTGCACCCACCTTATAGTGTCCCCATCTAAGTTGTATTTGCCTAGTTTATTGATAAGATGGTCATGCGAGACCATGTCAAATGCCTTATTAAAGTCTAGGTATACCATGTCCACGGCTTCTCCCTTATCCACAAGACTTGTTATCCTATCAAAGAAAGCTATCAGATTGGTTTGACATGATTTGTTCTTTACAAATCCATGCTGGCTGTTAGCTTTGACCGTATTATCTTCCTGATATTTGCAGATGAATTCCTTAATTACTTGCTCCATTATCTTCCCTGGCACAGAACTTAAACTGACTAGTCTGTAGTTTCATGGGTTGTTCTTATTTCTCTTTTTATAGATGGGCACTATGTTTGCCCTTTTCCAGTCCTCTGGAATCTCTCCCAACTTCCATGTTTTTTCAAAGACGGTAGCTAAAGGCTCAGATTCCTCCTTTGTGTGGAGCAAAACATTTTATTTGACCCCAAAACAAGCTTTTGAGATTTACCAAAAGTTATTGGAATTTTCAAATTTGGTTTGCCCCAAACCAGTTTTCTCTGTTTCTTTTCATGTTTTTCAGCTTCCAGTGAACCAGAAAATCAATTATTTGTCCAGCTCCATATATAAGCCTTACCAATGTGGCTAATAGAGAGCACTTTGCTTTTCCCCATATCTAGTTGTTGTCAATATCAAAGTAATCTACAGAGGTGATGTTTAGCAATTGAAGCTCTATCAGGCTTGAAATTTACTCAGGCCTGTTTTCCCATTTTTTCACTGAACCTTTTAAATCTTGTTTCATGTCTGAACAGTGAATTTCTACCTGCTCAGGAGCTTGGCTTGAATGGAGAATTTATAAATCACCAGAGGAGTTCATCAGTTTGATAAAACAGTCCTATCTGGGTTTTTTTCACAATCCAATTTACAGATATACAATTCTTGTGTTTCATTTTCCTGCCCCACCAATACGTGAACTAATTTCCTATGTAACAGAAAGATTTGTGCCTGTTTAAATGTGGCACAGGGCTAAAAAATTGAATGGTGCTCATTTCAAATCTCATTCCCACAAGGAAGTTGGTTGTGACCTAGGAACTGTTTTAATAGCTGCAGCCATTTTCAAAGAGTATTTGGCTTAGTTCAAAAGTAGACACAATTGTTGTAGTGTTTAAAGTACCAACATTATTTTTGATATATGGATTACTTTATAATCCCTTCTTTTAACACTCTGAAAATATTACATTCTGCAGCATTCCAGCTGGCTGGAATTCAGAAGCTCACAATGCTCACATTTGGAATCTGTACTGATGGGTTTTTGGTGAATGACAGGATGGAGATTTTTTTCCCCATGTGGTTATGCAACTGATGACACACTTCACAAGATAACTCAGATTTGCCATTGCATATTGCCACTTCTTTAAAGTATCAGTCCTAGTGTTATGCATGAATGTAAGCAAAGATGAGCAGTGTAAGCAGGTTTCATATTGTAAATATGTGTATTGCAGAATTATAAGCATGGAAAGCAATATTTTCTAGAAGGAAAATTATGTTCGCTTTTATCAAGATGAAGGTTACTCTGCTGAATCTATCACTGACACAAAGGCTGGCTGTACAATGATTAAACTAGGAAAAATACAAAACACAACTAGATTTAATTAATCCTTTCCAGGTGCTAAAACATAACTGTATATCTCTTCCTTGCATTGCTATCTAGTGGTGGCATAGCCTTAAAAATTAAAGTTGCTGCCTGTTATAGATAGCTGAAGCACAAGGTGAAGAAGGTGGAAGTCCTGACAACTTCAGAACTCTGTTTAATAATTGGTGTATCCCTTCCTAAAGTTAGTGGATTTTTAAAAAAAATTCAGGAAAAGTTTGCAGCTAGGTTCTGAAAAGTTTTGCTACATTTCCAGTTCTACCATGGATATTTTCTACAACATAATCAGAAGGGAAAAAATAGCCCGGCTCTATTTTATGTCCATCCTGTGATTTTAGCAAATCATCCCTTCAATTACATGTGACTCAGGCAAATATGATTCTGTAACACCTCTTTCCCACATTATAGGTTCAATTCTGCTCTTGCTTAGGGTATAATACAGGAAAGTACTTACTGCATGCTTCATCCTTTGAAGGTGAAATGCTGGTCCCACTGAAGTCTATAGCACAATTTACATGGATGTCAGTGGTATGAGGTATTATTTTCTAACTCAAATCGAAGGAAATGCTTAAGGGGGGTTTGGCAGGGTGTTCTCTGTGTTTTGTTTTGTTGCTGGATTGGGACCTTACCATTGATCTAACTGGCTGCTACATGTCTTGACTTTGACTAATTCAGACCAATGCAAGTTAATATAGATTGTGCCTCTGTTTCTTGAAATACATTTTTGTTGTCATTCTAACTGCCTTTCTGTTGTTGTGAATCCCTTAGGTCTATATCACCATGACGACTGATTCTCATAAAGCACACTCACCAAGTCTCATCCAGAGCACATTAAAGTCAATGGGAGTCTTTCAAAGTGATACACAGGAATTTGGAAGCATCCTTAGCAATATGATAGTGCTATTCAGTGCATTTCCGACCTCTAAGAAGAACAATTAGATGCATACAACAGGAGGATCACAATGTCTAAAAGACCATTCTAAAAGGTCTAACACAGACCACAGTTGACTTTTAATGGAAAAAATGTTCATTATCTGTGAATAAGCACTGAATATAATATTAATTTAAAGATGCTGTGCAAAGGAGGATTGTCAGTGCTGGACAAATTCTTCCCATTCTTTGCCTGGAGAGATCTCAAAACATGTTCAAAATGAGAATCTACCATTATTTATTCCTGGTGAAATTCTGCACTACTGCACAATGAAGAATTTGCACAGAATTAATGTTCTGCACAGAATTATTTTTCCCTGAAGAATTTGTGTAGCAGCTGACCACCCCAAGAGGCCATTGGACCCAGAAGAGTCCCGCTCTCCACCTCGCAAATAGAGGACACTACTGTGGGGAGAAAAGAGGAGATGCTAGAGGGTTCCAGGTAGCTATGGTTCCCCATGCATCCTGAAAGAAGGAGATGGTATGCAGGAAACTCAGACTGGGACCCAGCATCAGGCTGTTTCTTTCTGTAGGTCCTGGGGTGTAGGGAGTGCAGGTGTCTGAGCCGGGGGCATCCCAGTTTTCTCGGCCAGATGATGCCCTTTGTCTGTGCTTTGGGACAGAGGGGTGTGAGTGCCTGATAATGGAGTGCTGAGCTTTTCACCCAGATTTGCCTAGTGGTCATGTTTGAAACATCCAGAGTGAGGTACCAACAAAACCATAATATAGAAAGAGTAACTGGGTTGTAATAGGGGTTTAACTCTCTACTCTCAGAGGAAACTTTTTTTTTCTTGTCTCTGTTGTTGAAGACATACTTGTTGACATGTATTTTGAAAAAAAAACAGAATAATTGAAACTGGTATGATTATGTTGTCTTAGTTTGACAAATATGCAGAATTGTACAGAATTTTAAAATATTGTCAGCAGAATTTTAAATTTTTGAGCAGAATTCTCCCAGGAGTAATTATTGTGCCAAGCTATGAAAAACTGATGTGGATGATGAGATCTGTACTTAAGACTTTCTCAGTGGAGCCCACTATTCTATGTGATTTCATCCAGTGAAGGTGGATTCTTTAAATAAACCTCCCGTGAAGTTTTTACTGTCTCCTCAATGCAGTTCTTGTTCAAAATACAAGCTGAATACTTGATTTTGTGGATATTACATTTTTTGTCCTAAGACTTTGTAAAGCATTTTTATTGATCCTTTATTCAATCCTGCTATTGTAAAGGGTTAGGCTACATGGGAATTGTACTTTATAAATAAATAATAATATTGAAAAAGGCAGCTTCTCTGCGAAGGAGTTCCCAGAAGAGAGCAGACTGACATTATAACCATCATGGCCTTTATCAAAGATGTAAGAACTATCTAAAGAAAACCAACTTATTGTGTGTATCACAGGGTCCGTGATCCTCATGGAAGCCAGGAAACTGAGTTCTAGTATAGATCAGTATTACTTTTGTGCAGTCCTGCATTGTTAAATTGTATTGTGGTCTTTTTCAGGTCTAATATGTCATGGTACCCTATTGTAGCACTGTGAAGTTGTTCGCCTGCATGCTCCCTTCTTTTAGGAATAGCAGAGGTGAGCATAACCATTCCAATCCTAAAGAAATGGAAGCTGGGTGGCCACATAGCCACAGAAAAGGGTAACGTTATACAGGTTATTTCACTGCCCACACAGAGCTACCACTGTCCCTGCTACACAAATTTAGTGTGGCCACAGGCTTCATGGAAAAGGAAGGAGTGATGATAGGGATGGAAGCAGTCAGGAAGCACCCACTCTAAGCAACAAGTTCTCTTCCTTCTATAGAAAAATATTAACCAACACCAAGAATAGTATTAGTTAATGTGGCTTCCATCAGCAGTAACTTTTCATCTTTATACTGTAGCCCCATGAAAGGGATAATAGACATTTTATCCATCTTAGCTGTGGCATCTAGGGGAAGCTACGTACCACAGTATCCATATGGGGAAAGGGCCCAAACAGGGCAGTGAAAGACTCCTCCAGGAGGTAGGCAAGTCTCTTGTAGCAGGGATTTGTAGGAGCTTTTTCACTGATTTTTACTATAGCATAAAAATGTTCTGGCAGCTCTCCATTGCTGGAACTTATTCCTGGCGGAGAGAGGCAGGAAGACAGCATGATCCCATGGGTGGGTCTATACTGCAGTTAGATACCTGTGACTGAGACCCTGTAAATATGTGAGGATCTCAGAGTTTAGTCTGAGGTCTTAGGGGTGCCATTTCAGATTGTGGGGGGAGGGAATTTAACCATGATTCCAGGGGCTATTTATGCACCTACAAAATCTAGTTTCTTGTTTGGTTGGTTGGTTGGATGGTTGTCTTTTTTTTTTTTTTTTTTTTGAAGATGTTAACTTATAAGTTAGCTCATAGGAGAGCATTGTATTTAATTCATATATATATATATATAAGGAATTAAATAAATATTAGACCCTCTCATCACTAATACTAACATCTTCTCACATCCAGTCACTTAGAGGACATTAGTTAGGTTTAAAAGTGTTGTTTTTATCTTCTGCTTTTGGGGTTTTTAAGGTGCACTGGGATCACATTTTGAAGCTTTCCCTATAGCCACAAGGGAAACATTAAACAAGGGCTAGTAACTTCATGTTTCTATAGGAATGAAGGCTGAAATCATCACATATCACTTGACTCCAAGAACTGGAGCTTTAAGGAAAACAATATTTATCGTGACACTCATGACAAAATCATTAGAGTTGGCAACACTGCTGTGTGTAATTCCAGCTCTGGATACAATGCCAGCACAGCAAGTCTGATCCTTCTCCAGCTGGACTCAATTTAGAAACATCCCTTTGAACTCAATGGGACTTGCACTGGGCCCCAAACAGGTGAGATATGCTGATATGGGAAGCTATGAGATGAACATGGGAAAGCTCTTCAGCTCAGCTGAATCTCATTTTATTGAATTTCATCTTGTTGAACTCCAAACCAATTAGCCAATTTTTCAAGATCATTTTGAATTCTGATCCTGTCCTCTAATGGGTTTGCAGCCCCTCCCAGTTTGGGGTCACCCACATATTTTATAAGCATTTTCCCCACTCCAGTATACAAGACATTATTGAAAATATTGGATAGTGCAGGACCTGAAACTGATCCCTGCTGGAGCCCACCAGATACATCCTCCCACTCTGACAGCAAGTCCTCAATAATTACTCTCTGGCTATATGTACACTGCTGGCTTTTGCTGGCAAAGAGTATGCAAATGAAGCGCTGATTAGCATTTTTCACACTTCATTTGCATAATCTATTTGAGCTGTTTTTGCGCAAGGGGTTTTTGCACAAAAACAAGCAGTGTGGACATTTCCTTTTTGCGCAAAACCCCTTTTTTGCACAAGATCCTTATCCCTCTATCCATTATATCAATAATCTGTTCAAGATAGGAAATTAGATTCATTTAGAATGATTTGGTTTGGATAAAACCATGCTGGCTATTCCATATAATCCCTTTATCCTGTATACGCTTACAAAAAGTTGATAAGTATTCCAATATATTTTCTGATATTGAAGGTAGACTGGTGGAGCTATATGATTCCCCAGTTTCCCTTTGCTTTGTTTTTAAAGACAGTACTATATTTACTTTTTCTGCTCCTCTGGGACTTCACCTATCCTCTAAGAATTCTCAAAGATAATTGTTAATGGTTCCCAGTTTGTGTTAATTAGTCCCTGAAGTACCCTAAGATGAATTTCATCAAGCCCTGCCAACTTGAATACATCTAATTTATCAAAATATTATTTAACTTATTCTTTCTCTATTTTGGTTTGTATTCCTTGCCCTTGATGTTAATATTAATTGGTTTAATATTAATTGTGTTAATTCCTATTCCCCCATTACTCTGTGCCTTAAAACTCCTTCCCTCCCAGGAAGCATTCATATTTGTCGCCCAGTGACTTTGATTTCATTTCCCATAAAATAAAATTGCCAACCATGTCACACAAATTGAAGCAATTTCCAGTCACTCAATAAAAAATTCTTGTTGTCTTACAGGAGGATGGTCATTCATTTATTCTTAGTTAAGATAATTGAAGATTGAGTTTACATTCATCAGTATCAACAAGGTCTGTGGTCCATCCAGTCTAACAGTACAAGGCAGCAGAAGGAACCCTTTTCTTTTTTTGGCATTGGGGCTATAATTCAGGAACCAATTGATCGAATGATCCTAAATAATACAATCCTGCACCTTTATGAGGCACAACCACATTCAAAGAAATTCAGATTTTAGAACACTTATGAATATGAAATTGTGGGGATAGAAACCCTCTAGCCATTTGTCTATATTGGTGCATTCATACCTTTAAAATGAACATTTTCTTAAATACATTTCAGTTTGGTTCCCCGAAACATTTACCTGCAGTAAAACTCTAAAGATTGAGCCTATTTTGACCCACATCACATAAATAGATTTATCTCTAACTCAATGCAAAAAAACCCAACACTTTCAAACTTTTTGGAAAAAGATTATATCTAGAACTTCTGGCTCAAATGATCTCAGATTTGGGTCACAGCATGAACTCTTTTGAAGCACACAAATTTCAAAGGAATCCAACAAACTTGTTGATTTTAAAGGTCTTAGAAAGATGATCTTAAATGGAACTGCAGATATTCCACTATAATAAAATACAATCTGACTCTTCATTAATTACACAGAATAAGGAGTATTTTTTCTTCTTCTTGAATTAAGCTTATGCTTTCTGAAATAGCTGAACTGCCATACCAGTCAAGAAGTTAGTCTAGACCAGAGGTGAGTAAACTTTTTTGGGTCGGGGGCTACAACCCACAGAAAAATCAGTCGGAGGCTGCACATAAATGAGAAGCAAAGTGAGAAGCCCCTGACTGAGAAGGAAAAAGACATTCCTCACATTTCGCTCACACAGCAGTGCCTAGAGGGACCCAGGCTAGTAGACTTTGTGTGCACCAGTCCTGTGGATGGGTAGGTGGAAGGGGGCTGGAATGCTTCACTCAGCGCATAGTCAACCTGTGGAGCTCCTTGCCAGAGGATGTTGTGAAGGCTAGAACTTTAACAGGGTTCAAAAAAGAGCTAGATAGATTCATGGAGGTTAGGTCCATCAATGGCTATTACTTGGGATGTGTAGGAATGGTGTTCCTGGCCTCTCTTTGTCTGGAAATGGACAACAGGAGAGGGATTATGTGGTGATTACCTGTTGTGTTCCCTCCCTCTGGGGCATCTGGTATTGGTCACTGTCAGCAGACAGGATTCTGGACTAGATGGACCTTTGGTCTGCCCTAATATGGCCATTCTTATGTTCTTATATTCACAGGCTCCCCAATGTGGGGGGAGGGTATCCCTGAGACTCGGGGGCCAGATCCAGGCAAGCCGGGGGGTCACATCTGGTCCCTAGGTTCCCCACCCATATTCTAGACAATCATGCCAGTCCCTTCTGGTCTTAAAATCTTTAGAGTTGTTGCCTCACAGATATTAGAAAAAAAACAATCAAAATTCTATGGGATCATTTTCCATATGCAAACTGCCTAACTGCCATCTGCCAAACGTGTTTTAAAAATCAAAACAAAATTTCATATATTTTTATTCTATGCACTTGAATAGCTAAGGATAGCCAAAAATAACTTTATTTTAAACAGATTGGTAAGCTGCATAGCTATATATATAGATATATTCAATTTTCATGACTAAATAGGCCAGTGGTTCCATATAGTATAGTGGCAGACTATACTAAACCAACTCACTTATTTCTCAGTCCCAAAGAGTTTTCTATCTGTGGGTGGTCCAAATATAAATGCTGTGGGCAGGCTGCTAGGGATGAGGTACTGCTTTGGGCCACATACAGAAATATAATTCCATATTCTAGACTCATATGTAAAGCTGACAGGCCCTGGTTGTCAGCAGGAGAGAGGAAAGATTGAATCTGTGACCTTAGGGGCTAAAGCCATGTGCCTCTACTGCATGAGCTAAAAGCCAAGAGCAGACTTAACTCTTCCTTATCAGTGGTTCAGTGCCTCTGGATTAGATAGATAGATAGATAGATTTAGTCATAAAGGTACTAATGGGATTTGGAAGTAATGTGATTAAATAAAATAAGAAAATAGTTCATCTCTTATTTGATGATCAATTGAATATGTAGGCAGGGGCAGCTCCAGAAATATTTCAAATTACAATAAAACCTGTGTTATCCAGCACGCTCAGGGATTAGGGCATTCCAGTTATCTAAAAATTCTGGTTATCTGAGGGTCAAGAGAGGTCAAGCACATTGGTGCGCAACCTTTTTGGAGCTACGACCCCCGCGCCATAGAGGCCACCAGCTGTCTGGCCCAGCCTCTCGCCGGCCAGATCAAAGTGGTGCTAGCTGGTGCTGTTTTGCAGTGACCTTAGAGGCCATGTGAGCAACACAGTTCTGTCTGAGATGGCGCAGGACACGATGGGAATCGCGCAGGCCAGGCTGACAGCACAGAAATCACAAGGACCCTCCCCATGCTAGGGTTAGCCACCAGGGACTGATCACACAGCGTGAAGTTAGTAATTAATTTGTACCCCGGCTGGATTAAAGCATTGTGCAGCCGCGCCAAGCCTCTAGGAAATTTGCCGGTTTCTAAAGTTTTCTGGATAGCACAGGTTTTACTGTATATGCATACCTTCCTCTTCACGGCTGAGAGAGGAGATTAACAGCTGATTTACTGCTTTCAGTGCTCATGCTCAGACCCTTTGGTCTATGCTGTGGTAAAAAGTCTCTCTCCCTTTCCAGGGGCAATGGGTGCCAACTGCACTGACCACCATAAGGAAGGCAGGGACAGGGGGCTACCTCAGCTAGCTCACAGGATTCAGAGCAGCCGTTGCCTCCCTGCCTGGTGAGGTGGAGACAGGAATGGAACCCTGCAGCTAGAGGCTTGCCACCCCCCCAGGAGGTAACGGGCAAGAGTGCCTGCATCTTAACCCAATGGGAGAGCCCCACTGCTTCAACCCCCTATCCTAGGTTGGGCAGCTGAGGGAAGAGGGCTGCAGCCCATATGCAAGAGTTTTCCACGGCTAGTGGGGTACCTGGAGACCAACAGGGCTGCAGAGTACCAGCTCTCCTGTCACTCTTCAGGATGCCACCTTCTCCAAAACCAGGGAATGTACCAGCACAGCTAAAATCTATTTGTGGGCCAATTATAATTGTCCTGCAGCTTAAATCCATTCCCCAGGCTGTTAACTGTATTCTGGACAGAATCATCCCATAGGTCAAATCTGGCCATCAGATCATCAGTTGAATCACCTTTAAAGATAGCATTTCCTGGAGATGATTTAAATATGGAAGCAAACCAAAACCTGTGAATGAATAAATGATGCCATCAGTGCAGGGGACTGGACTAGATGACCTCTCAATATCCCTTCCAGTACTATGAGTCTATAATTTCTATGATAGTAAGCACCGAGGCCATCCAGAGGTAGGTATGAATACAAAGAAATAGTTACACAATCGAAGGGCCTTGTCTGCTCTTTTATCTATTTTTTTCTCTCAAGAAGGAATTAATACCAGCCAGAAATCCAAATGTTTTTCTGTCTAGGTAAGTTATTTCAAAATGACAGCCACAATTAAACAAACCATTAGTAGATGACCCTAATTCAATTTATCCCGGGGAAGAAGGCTAGATTCTTAAAAGATGGGTCTGATGTAGCAAATAATTTATTGTCTACATATTCTATAAACTTCCATTTCCTCTGATGTTCTATCAAGAGAGACACAGGCTATTTATTAGTTAATTTTTTATGACATAATGAAACGTTAAGATCTGGATTTTGTAAACTCCAATTAATTTAGCAGATGGGATGTCATTTTCTTGTTTGTTCCCAGTGTGGTTTATTTTTCATTTTGTGGCAGGATATTCAGTTGTGCTGTATTAACTACACTATTACTCCCCCAGCTAGCAGTAGAGACAGCATTTGGCCTGACTTCATTTGCTCAAGATGTTACCCAAGATGCTTTTATATCCTTCCCTTCAGAGCACTTGTGACAGAAGTAACAGTGGCTAGTGCTAGCATTTTCTTCTCTTGTAGACAAGAATTATTATTTACATGCTGATATTAGAATTTATAGAGTATGTAAGTGCAAACATGGGGGATTGGGGCCATAAGCATAATTTTCTCTCTGTGCATCCTGTGCAAGGGGATGGAATAATATATAGTCTTTGTGCTCCCTTGGAGGCCCATATCACCCTAAAGGGGGCAGGTAATGATGGGAAGAAAGGCAATGACTTCGGTGAGCAGGTTGCAGCTATCTTAGCCTTGGTCTACACTAGGGTGTTATTTTGAAACAACCCCCCCTTTAGGTTGAGTTGATAAGTGGAATGTCCAAACTACCAAGCCTGTTATTTTGAAATAACAGGTCACCAATTTTGAAATCTGTACTGCTGCTTTCCTTGGGAATAATGCTAATTTCAAAATAGTTATTTCAAAATAGCGTTAGTGTGGAAGCTCCGGTGCTGCTATTTTGAAATAACTACTCCCCAGAGTAATTTGAATGAATTATTCCTCAGTGTTTCCTGGTGCTCTAAGTAGAGCTAGCATGTCCACATTAATGGAGTTTGAGACTTCCCCATAGTGTAGACAAGTTATTTCAATTCTGTAAAATCAGGCGTTATTAAGTCGAATGTAGTTATTTCAAAGTTATTCCTAGTGTATACATGGACTAAGGGAATGTGAAATATGCATATTCTTCTGCATAGGGAAATAGGGGGAGGGATTTTGCCTCTGAATTGTGCTGGGAAGTAATTAAAGGGTTAATCTTGAAGGTTTTATTCCACCAAAAGGACATTCTGATCATCTAAGCTCTTCTGTATCAAAGCTCTTATGTAGGTGAAACTATAGGTGTTTGTGTTCTCCTGACTCCTATCTGCATCACAGCTTACCACCAAACTCCTGGGGTATGTCTAGACTACATGGCTCCATCGACTTATTCCCTTCTTAGGGCTTGGGAAAAATGTCATGATTACAGACTTTTTGGTGAAGAACCAGGTATCTTGACCCCTATACTTTTTCAGTGTCCTTTAGGTATGGATTTTGGACGGAACTAACTGATAACATTAATATGAAGGAGAAGCAGGGAATTAGGCTTCAGATACTTACAATGAAAGCTATAGAAATTGAGTACATGTGACAGGGTAGAAGTTATTCTTCCGTTTGGTAAAAGTAAATCTAAAAGGGGCCTATTCAATGAATTGCATGTAGCATTCTTGTCTCCTTTCATAACCCACTCCAGTATGCTACCTCAGTTAAGATCGTATCAGTGGGCCATTTACAGGGTTGTTACCATCTTGTAGGTCTCAAAGCTGTGTCTTGAGATTTACCCTGTTACATTTAGATCCTTTTAAAATGGAAGGTTTTTTGGGGGGGGGGGCAAAGAGCACCTATTTGGGGGTCTTTTAAGTCAATATACCTTGCATTTTTATATTATTTTTGTTGGCTATTTCCCTTGTGTCAATATACCAGTGTTAATGGGTTGATGAAGATACAAATGCTTAAATACCAGCAAAATAAACACAACAGCCCCCTATTATAATTTTCTTATCCTTAGGATTTCCTTGTCATTATGGCTTCTGATATCTCATATCAGGGATGCCAGGCATTCACTAATTTATTTCTTTTTTAACTTTCTGTACCATTGGCTGAACAAAGCATAACAATTATATAGACACAGAAGAAACATAATAGGAGCATGAGAAACAAATAAACATTTGTAAGCCCTGTACATGGAAGTTAAATTATTTGTATAGGCTATAGGAAAGTGTCACTCCTGCCATATGTACCTTGGAACTGAACCATGTTCTATTGCAAAAATAGCTACAACTTATGAATAGCTTCCATAATTAAACAGAACAAACAGACAGTTTAGCTCTGCTGTAGCTAAACTAATGGCTGTTTAGACACCATTTTCCCTTCCCTTCCAGGGAAATTAAATATATAGAAGCAAAGGAAAAGTCCCACATCATAGAAGTGGATATGGAGGTAGAGAATTCTTCCAGAAACCAAGTTAGGTCTATTTGTCAAATAATATCAAAAGTATCAATAATGTTATGTGACAGTTGTCCTGATGGTTCCATGCTTCAATATCCTTCTACAAGGTTTCTTATGCTCCATGGCTATAGAGATTATTTTAGCAGCTTGTATGAATGACAATGGACATTATTGTGCTGTCAGTTAGAAATAGATAAGAAAATGTTTTTTAATCATAGGCTAGTCATTCAATGTTTTCTGCCCAGAATGGGAAGCTGCATACAAACATTCTTAGAAAACATCATTTGCTTGACCAGATTTGCAGCTCCCACTTAATATGTTTTTAAGGGATGAATCGTAAGTACAATATTGTGTGATCTGATATTACACGTATGCAAGACTTATCAAGGGCTAGATTATCCTTCTAGGCACTTTCCTAAGCAAAGGGTGGTGTGTGAGTGACACCACTTTAGAGACATTGGCCCAGATCCTCATAAGTATTTAAATTATATTGATTTAAATGGAAGTTAGGAGCCTAAATATCTTTTGAGATGTAAGCCACTCAGACAGTTGTTCCTTCCCTGCTTTCCGTTCGCTCTATGAGTATGCTGGATGGGGTGGGGGTGATTAGGAATATTGTGCTTTGCTAGCCTGTATCAGCAGCAATTTAAGAGCCACTATCCACCATTTACTCTCACTCATTTGTTCTGATGGAGCAGTGGAGGGTGAAGTGAGTCATGGCTCCACCCATTCTTGCTATTTACATATTGCTTGTGGGGAGGCAGTCTGTAGAACTTTGTGCCCACACTGGAGTGTTCATACTCCTCTGCCTGGGTATGGAGCCCAATGACGTAGTCCAACAAGCTAGCCCTAATATGAGTTTGAAGTACACAACCGGGGCCCTATTTAGAATCTTTCATTCTCAATGGACTCCTATTTTTCAGCATTGTCACCATCAAATAGTATTAAATCATGACAAGTTTAAGATTTTTTTTAGAAAGTCTTCTACAGCCTCTGATTTTAAGCTCATTTGCTATTCAGTGTACTAGTGCTAATTATCATGAATTCCGTTGGTACTCATTGTAATAGCACTAATTATAATGAAATTGTTTGGTATTCATTATAACAGCACCAATCATAAAGGATTCATTTGACATTTATGAGGACATCACATGTATTTCCTTAGCACACAATTGTAATTTAGCATCTGTAAACCGTTACTTAATAAAAACATAAAGTCAGTCACTATTCATATTTTTAAAAGAAAAAGTATCTACTTAGTGTGACTACAGGTATAAAGAATTTAAGCAAATTGAGAAGAAGTTAGTTGGTCAGAGTGTCTGAGTAAGGGCATGTCTACACTGCAGCGTTATTTCGGAATAATGCATTGCGCGTCTACCCAGCAAGCCCGTTATTTTGAAATAAATTTGAAATTACGGGCTTCTTAATCTGACTTCTGTAAGTCTCATTGTATGAGGAGTAAGGGAAGTCAGAGAAAGAGTGCTCTATTTAAAAATAAGCCCTGTGTAGACATGCCCAAATTCAAAATAAGCTATTTCAGCTTAAGCTATGCAGTTGACGTAGCTCAAGTTGTGTAGTTTATTTTGAATTTAACCCTGCTATGTAGACATGCCCTAAGAAAACAAGGATTCTTTTGGCTTGTGCTTCTTTTACTATGTCTAGAGCTTAAATAGATATATATTTACTGTAATCACTAGTATTTGAGTGACATATACATCCATTTATACATATTTAACAGTAATTTAGGAGTCTGCTTTATCCGGTGCTCAGAGAGAAATTTGTTGGATTTTCCTATTTAAAAGCTAATTTCACAGGGAATTCGTTCCTTCACTCTCTTTAACTAAATGAAAGATATGAAATGGAGGTTGATCATCAGTTGAGGTACATCTGTGTAGCTAAGTTGACTTCTCTTAGATAAGGATCTGCCCAGTATGAGAATTGACTAGTTGCTGTTTTAAATAATTGTCAGTCAGCAGCACAGAACATGACAGCACATCACCATGTTTATCCTATCGAGGTTCTTTCTGGTACTCAGTGAACACACTTCCCTTTCAGCCCATAATGTTAGATTTCATCTGAGGTCACTAAATAGCAAGTGACACTTTTTTTACTTCATGCAAGGGTTATTTTTGCTCCTAGTATCAAGAGGGGCTCAATAATATTGGTATCACCGTAGTTCCATTGTCCATTTGTTCAATCCTCAGCCAAGGATCTTTGTGTTTTCTCCCATGCTGCCCCTCACACTTAGGAGAATTTCCCCAAACATCTGCAAAACTAACTAATTATCTTCCCTCAAAACTTTTTGTAAAATACTGCTTCGCCCTGAGGTCTACATAGAACTGGACAGTGGCTGGGCTGCAGGCAGGCTGGCTGGCAAGCTGAGACTACATGCTGATCCATATAGTCTCATTGTCTCATGCACTCCCTCATCTGTCAGCATACATCTGATCTCTCTTAACTTAAATTGTAAGCTCTTTGAAGTACAGGTTGTCTATTTGTTCTATGTATGAACAATGCTTAACACAATGGGGTCATGGTCCATGACTGGGGCTTTTCCCTGATACGATAACACCCCCAAAAAATCTAAAAAGGCAATAACTGCAATAATTCTCTAGCTAATTAAAGCTCCTTCCCAACCTTAACCTCTCTGCATGCTTCCCCCCCCCGCCCCCACAAAAGGAAATAGTAAATAAAAAATCCGATTCCATGTTCTTCTTTCATGCATCCACCAACTAACACTGGAAACTGCAGGGAAACATAGTTTGCATTTTCTCTTCCAAAAATATCCATGTGTTAGTTAAACTATTCTCTAGGAGCTATCTCAAAGTTAACTGACTCGTATATAGAATGTGTGAATGGTTTGATTTGGGGGAGGGTACTTTAGATTTCACAGATATTCTTACTACAAAAATGGAGCATACTTGCTTATTCCTGTTAATTGTTTTATGTTAAGCAATGTTTCCAAGGTTATTTTGGCAAGAGAAACAGCTACAGACTTAGGAAATATTGTAGCTGGAGGGTTCAGGACAGTTATTGTAGGGTAATCCTTAAACATGTATTCGGTGAGGGCAGTTTTGTCTGGTATCCTGTGACCACATGGGGTGAGGTAATAAAGAAGACATTTTTGAGATCAGAACTGGTGTGCTGCATTCCCTACAAACTCTGAATGGCTGTAATAGGAAGTGAGATTCTCTATTATGGGGTTTAAGGACTGATGTCTTAGCAAAGAGCTTATATGAGCATCCTCCACATTGGTACATAGCAAATAACTGAAAACTATAATGGCTGATTCTCAGTGGGGTTTGTCATAGTGTCTTGAGTACAAGTAAGCAAGGTAATGATTTAGTATTGATGATATTTATTACACTAGTAGTACTGGAGGTTCACATTTCTGACTTGCTTTCTTCACAAAGCTTTATGGTACAATTAACCTGAGTGACAAGAATTGGACATGACTCCAAATTTCTGTATAAGCTAAGGCTGGGCTTTGGCAAGTCTAACTGGGTCTCATTAAAAACAGGTTCAAATTGCAAAGCTCACTTCCCAAACTAGATTCTCTTCTGAACTTCTCCAAAGTGATCCTAGTGATAAGAAACTGAATCTGGTGTTCTTCTTTGAGCCTGCGGTGGATGGTGCAGACCATTTGGGGTTCCAAAATAGGCTTTTACAACCCTTATGCACCCTTAGCTCTATTTCCTTAAGAAGGAAAGACTTTGGGTGGTGATTTTGTTAGCAGAGTTATTGGGGGGAAAAAAGGGGGTTGCAAGGGAGCTCAGCTGAAAGAAGCCGAGAGCGCACCTGTATTGAACCTGATTTACTAAAGGCAGCTGTGTTGAAAGACTAATAGAGAAGTTTATGGGCGGCCCTTTGGAGATGAGGAAAGACTGTCAAGAGAAAACTTGTTTTGTTTTGCAAGGAAACTTGGGATGCTTTGCAAACCAAGCCCTACACCTTTACTGGTAAGCTATGATGTTTATCAGTTGTCTGTACTCTCAGTTGAGACTTCAGGGGTATGGGAGCTTTGTTCTGGTCATATCTAAGTGCAAAGAGGCCTTTCTGAACAGAGGGTTATTTCTTTTGTGTGGGAAAGGGGAGCCTCTAGTAGTTTCTGGTGAGGACTTGGAACTGGGGCTAGGTTATAGGCCCCTTCTCTGAACATATTGGCTACGTCTAGACTGGCATGATTTTCCGCAAATGCTTTTAACAGAAAAGTTTTTCCATTAAAAGCATTTGCGGAAAAGTGCGTCTAGATTGGCACGGACGCTTTTCCGCAAAAGCACTTTTTGCGGAAAAACGTCCATGCCAATCTAGACGCGCTTTTGTGCAAGAAAGCCCCGATCGCCATTTTAGCCATTGGGGCTTTTTTGCGCAAAACAATTCTGGGTTGTCTACACTGGCCCTCTTGCGCAAAAGCAAATGCTTTTGCGTAAGAGGGCTTTTGCCTGAACGGGAGCGTCATAGTATTTGTGCAAGAACACTGACGATCATACATTAGATCGTCAGTGTTCTTGCGGAAATTCAAGCTGCCAGTCTAGACAGCTGGCAAGTTTTTCCGGAAAAGCGGCTGATTTTCCAGAAAAACTGGCTAGTCTAGACACAGCCATTGTGTAAAGCAGTTTTGTGTCTTGCAACAGTTCTTTAAAGGTGACTGATATTGGTTTGTTATGTATGAAATAGAGCTCATCTCTGACTGTGTCTCAATGCACCCACGGTTAAATTCTTCAAAATGTGTCTGTTGCCAGCATGAGCTCACACATATGAATTGGGTTGCCAATCCTCAGGACTGGCCTAGAGTCTCCCAGAATCAGCATTGCTCTCTTGGTGACTACTGAAAGCAATCTGAGAGATTTTAATAGACTATTTTAAGAAAATAACATTACATCATATTGGGAAAAAATCTTCAAGAAGATCTTTTATCAGAGTTAGCAACACTACATGTGCTCCTCATTCTGTGGGGGCCCAACTTGAGACAGTGTACCTCATTTCTCACAGTGCAATGGAAGTCCCTAGGACTTCGAACATATAAAGTGATGTATACTGCAAGTACTCTGAAAAATTGGGCCCTATGGCATATCTGATTTGGTCCCCAAATAAGATGATGCTTTTGTCCTTCATCTCTGTGCCTCCACTCTCCATCTGTAAGATGGGGATAATATGCAATCATCCTTCAAAGTTGAGTGAAAATCAATGTATTAATGTTTGTGAAAGGCTAATGTGATGACTGCCATAGAAAATCTCATGAGGAAACTAATAATTCTGTTTTGAGAGCAAGGTTAGAATAATGTGGAGTAAATGAGGCCGGAAGCCACATTTCAAATTAAGAAGATAAAAAGAACTATTTAACAAATCTCAGAGGGGTAGCTAAGTTAGTCTGTAACTTTAAAAAATGAGCAGTTCTGTGGAACCTTAGGCAAGGTCTAGACTGCCCCCTCTTCTGTAAAAAAATATTCAAATGAGGCGAAGCGTGGAATATCGCTGCACCTCACTTGCAAAATTAATGAGGCTCCATTTTTGCGCAAGAGGCTTTTGTGCAAGAGCCGTTGTTCCTCTTTTTTTCAGGAAGAACAGCTCTTGTGCAAGTGGGGGGGTTTATGCAAAAAGGAGCCATGTAGACAGCTCCTTTTTGTGCAAAAGCCTCTTGTGCAAAAACAGAGCCTCATTAATTATGCAAATGAGGTGCGGCAATATTCTGTGCCTTGCCTCATTTGCATATTTTTTGCGCAAGAGGGGGCAGTCTAGACATAGCCCTAGAGACTAACAAATATATTAGATCAAGAGCTTTCGTGAGTAAAACTCATCTGATGAAGTGGGTTTTACCCACAAAAGCTCATGATGTGATATATTGGTTAGTCTCTAGGGTGTCATAGGACAGCTCATTGTATTTAACAAATTACTTCTTCTCTAAACAGTTTCCCATCTTGAACACTGGATAAGGCTGAGATACAGTAGAAAATATTGTATGTGAAAGTATAATTAAAGACAATATCATAATACATATGCAGCAGGGGCTAAATTAAGGTTTCACAATCATCCTTAATTCTGGCACTTCCTAACTTTTGAGTGGTTGACTTTGCAACTTTCATGTTCTGGGTGATTTTCTTACAGAGGGCCTAGGAAAATGGGGCCTTCTCCCTGACTAGGATCTCAAGGCATTAGGGACTTCAGAACACTACTTATTATTTCTAACAGATCTACCACTATTTTTTATCTACAATACATACAGTGGACATAAACAAGTTCTCTTAGGTTGGCAAACCTACCTTGGTACACTGACAAACTTTGATTCTCTTACAGGCTCTTCTTTGTTGTTGTTAAAGTTCCTGCTCTTGCATCCTCCAGTGTTGGCATTTATCTGTGTTAAGAGAGTGGGAGAGAAGAACTAAACACAGTCCTATACACAAGCAATACGGTTGGCTATACAACAATAAAGGGCCATAGGGGAAAACTGGGCATTATTAAAAATCAGGACATTTACATAAATGTCACAAATAGAGATGTAGATATCCATTAAAAGATAAGGGGAGGATTATTTTAAAAATCTCAAAGTATCTCAGTTTTTTCAGCGACCCCTTTATTATTCTTGTTGTCTTTGATTGTCATGGATTTTATCATAACTAGGTCATCTAGTCTGGCCTCCTGCATAACAGTGGCTTTAGAAAATATCCAGTAATTTTTATATGAATTGTATAACTTCTCTTTGAGTGATAATATTTTTAGAAACATATCCACTCTTGATTTAAAGACTTAAAATGATGGAAAATCCACCCTGTCTCTATGTAAATTATTCCAATAATTAATTGCTGAATTTTTTATTTCTAGTCTGAATTTATCTAGCTTCAGCTCTCAGCCTTTGGATCTTGTTATGCCTTTTTGTGCTAGATTAAAAAATCCTCTGTCAGAAATCTCATTAGGCTATAAGTATCAATATGAGGATCAAGTTGTCTCTCAGCCTTCTTTTGGCTAAATGAAATACACTGAGAGTCTTAAGAACCAGTGTGAGGCATGTCTTCCAGAATTCTAATCATTCCTATAGTGCTTTTCTTAAATCCTTTCCAGTTTTTCAACATCCTTTTTAATGTGTGGATACCAGAACTGAACTTAGTATTCCAGCAGTGGTGTCACTAATACTGGATGTAGGGGTAATGCCACCTAATTTCTCCTACTAGGTATTTCCTTGCGTACATATTAATAGATCATGTTTGCCCCTTTAACTAGAGCTTGTTCTGGGAGCTCATACTGAGTTTATCTATGATTAACCCTAAGCCATATGTGGGGTGTGAAGCTGTCTAACAGGTTGCCAGCTAATAAACAGTTAGTTAGTTTAATGGGGAAATTGGCTGTCAACATTGTCATTTTTATGAGATCCAGAGTATCTATTGACTCGGGGTAAATGACTGACTCCTTGGGGTTGGGCGTAACCTAACATGAGAGGATTTCTGGTTTTAATAACCGTTCATCATAAAGTCTGATTATGTTGATCGTAAAGAATGTCTGGAAAGCATAGGGGGGCTGTCTGTGCTCTTTGATATAATGGTAATCCATCAGTGCACAGTTGTTATTGGTGTGATGAAATCTAGTTATAGCATATAGCACTGGTTTCGGGTGTCTGTCTGATTTTCCGACTGTCTGACACTGTCTGATTGGCACTTAGCTGCAAGTCACACCAAACAGCATGACACAGGGTCAATATATTCCATAACAAAGTCCCACATTTGAATGTATGACCTACATTTTCTGTTGCTATGTATAATGATCTTGTCGTTGTCTGTATGATATGGCTTTGAATGGCTGGGGCCTAGAGCAGTTACCCCCTTTTATACCCTTGCTGGTGAACGTGCCTCGTGCCTCGACAGTTTCTATATTTCACTTCAAATCTCAGATGAAAACCTTTCTTGTATGTTTATGCTTTTAATTTTGCTCTTCCTCTGCATTTTTCTCTGAGATGTTGTCCTTCAACTTAGTGAGATTCTTTAGCATATAGTTGTGTTGTATACTGCTTCTAGAAGCCATATTATACAGTACACTTATCTCCATTCCAGGGATCAGATTAGTTTCAGTGATCGTTCATGAAGACTGCCTTTTGGAAGCTGGACAGAATGCAGGTCAACTGAATTCCTATTATGTATGCATTAGATATTTTTGGCCTGGTAGGCCAAGTAGTCGACTGTCCTTTTTCTTTAAAAAAAAACCTTTAAAAAACAATGAATGATCCTAGAGCACCTTAGAAACTAACAAATATGTAGATGATATCATTAACTTTTGTGGGCACAACTCACTTCTTCAGATGAATGGTAGTGGGTTGTGCCCACGAAAGCTCATGATATCATCTACATTTTTGTTAGTTTCTAAGGTGCTATAGCACCATTCATTGGTTTTTAATTTTGTTCAGTTACAAACTAACATAGCTATCCCTCTAAAACTTTTCCTCTAAGTTTCAATCTTCCACTTCCTGAACTTTATTTCCACCTGGTGAGTCTCTTCTAGAGAAGCAAATAGATGGACTGATATTTAACTGTGGGTTGCAGCACTCAGGACACTCTTGTAAAGTAACTCCAAAATACAAGGAAGACAATGTTTTGCCTTTCCACTGCATGTTGACCTCTTCCTCTGGTTAGGTTCTGCCAATTGTAGAAGCACACTCTGGGATATTTTAGATTTTCCAGGAGTTGGAATGTCATGGTTACTTTTTTATTAGAATAAACTTTCAAAGCTGAAATCACTGTGTGCAGGCAAAATCTGGCTTTTCCACATTAGTATCTTGCTATACTTAAGAGCTTCAGAGGGTAGCTGAGTTAGTCTGTTACAGAAAAAAACAACAAACGGACTGGTAGCACTTTATAGACTAACAAAACATGTAGATGGTATCATCAGCTTTTGTGGGCACAGCCCACTTCTTCAGATGACCAGAGTTCTGGTCATCTGAAGAAATCGGCTGTGCCCACGAAAGCTCATGATACCATCTACATGTTTTGTTAGTCTATAAAGTGCTACCAGACCATTTGTTGTTTTTTGCTATACTTAGCTATTGAAAAAAAAAACACTCACAAAAAAACACTAAGTTGACTAACTGTAACTCTGTGTCTAGAAAGAACAAAATTCTGACTGGGGATTTTTTTTTTCACTTCAGATATAGTAGGTCACTTACTTAATCTGGGATCATGAGAACCTTACTGGGAAATATGTATGTGTCTTTATTTTTAATATTAAAATAACTCCAGCTCATTGCCTACCTTATATTTCCCCACCTCCAGCAATCTCCATTAGCTAGTACAGTATTAGAAGTATACCTTCCAGTCTCTCTTCTGCTTAAAAAGACTTGCATACAAGCAGATCTGCCACATGATTTAGTTCAGACAAAGCAAGACAATTTGTTGAGGAACATCAATAGTGACATTAAAATGAGCTGATATCACTAACATTTTTACACTTTAATAGACATGGCATGAGGAAGAACACCTTCATAAATCAGTTAGAAATATGTGATATGAGAATGTGAGGGTTTTTCTTGTGGCAAAAAGGAGAAGAGAATTCCAATGCATATTGAAATGCCAGTGGTGTTAGTTAAACACAGAATATTTGGGAGCTCAGTGGGGATTGTTCTTGCATATAGTCTTTTAGCCAGATCCTGATTTTTCTAACAATGGTGCAAATCCAAAGTAGTTCTGTTGAGCTTGAATTGACAATTCAAAGATAGTGGATTAATACTGGAAAAGCTAGTGATTCCTGTATTTTAAAAAAAAGGTCTTCTCTGATTCCTCTTGCCTGTAGATAGTAAGAGAAGTAAGTGCTGTAGGCTGGGAACCAACCTTCAATTTCATTTTTTTATGCATTGCTCTTACAGAAACCATACAGTATATGTTGTAGGAGTTATTAATATTGCAGCTGGCTGACTTTAGGACAATTATTTGTAAATATTTCTCAGATGTGACCACTTCACTGTGCCATTTTTCACAGTGTGTACATTTCAAACTGTCATCCAGTAAGCTCCCACAGTAATCAGTTCTTGGCCCTATGTTATTTAACATTTTATCAATGACACAAAGAAAACGTCACCACTGATGAGGTTTGCAGATGAGTTCGCAATTGTGGGAGTGGTTAATAATGAAGAGGAAAAAATCCGCTGATTCAGAGCTATTTGGATTACTTGGTAAACTGGGTACAAACAAACCATATGCATTTCAATACAGCTAAAGGCTAATGCAAAGGGATACATTTAAGAACAAATAATGTAGGTGATTCTTACAGGAGAGGACACTCCATCCTGTGAAGTAGTGACCATAAAATGATTAGGGGTTCACGGTAGTTAATCAGTTGAACATGAGCTCATAATATGATATGTGGCAAAAAGACTAATGTGATCCTGGGCTCCATATAGAGGGGAAACTCAAGCTGTGGTAGGAGGGTTTATTTTACCTCTGTTTGGCACTGGTATAACCATTGCTGGAGTACTATGTTCAATTCTGGTGCCCACAATTCAAAAAGGATATTGATAAACTGGAGAGGTTTCAGAGAAGAGCCATGAAAATGATTAAAACATTAGAAAACTTGGCTTATAGTGAGGGATTTCACTCAACTCAGCTTAAAAAAAGAGAAGGTCAAGGGGTGACTTGATTACAGTGTCTATTATCTGTATGGGGAGCAAATTCTTAATAACTGGTGTCCAACAGAGAAAAGTACAACTCTATCTAGTGGCTGGAAGATGAAGCTAGACAAATGAAGATTAGAAATAAGGTATAAAGTTTTGACAGTGAAGCTAATTAACCATTAAATCAGAGGTTGTAGATTCTCCATCACTGAAAATGTCTTATCAAGATTGGTTATCTTTCTAAAAATATGCTCTATGGAATTATGTGAAGAAGATATATAGCGTTTGTTATACAGAAGGTCAGACTAAATGGCCACAATGGTCCTTTCTGGGCTTGAAATCTATGAATCTATGTAAAATGAGCAAGTAAGTTTCTCAACCATGCATGACTGCTAGTCCCAGCCATTGGAATTGTGACATAGAATAACAATCTCAGTCTTCTTTTTTAAAGTTAATTTCAAGTACTTATGATACAGAAACTCAAATGTGAAGCAACTGCAACCTAAAGTTTCAAACCAGAAGGGAGCTAAATCTTGCTATTTCTCAGTGTTGAGTTCTTTTTAATTTTTTTTTAACCAGCCAGATTTTGAGGGGACAATTCATGTTATCTGGACATTTGCAGTTGGCAATACTGACCACAGATCCTAAAAAGCTTAATCACAAATTATTCATCCATAAACTCATTTCAGCCTCTGTACAGTGGGTGATTGGTGACTGTATTGTCCTACAACTACTTTAGTCACTTGGACATTACTCTATCACACCATAATATGTGGAAAACCTTAATCATTTATCCAGCCAGGGAGTAAAAATCAAGACTATTCATGTTCCTCCAGAGATCTGAGTTTGACTCTCAATTTTCACTTTATTGAATGGAAGATTCAGGTAGCCAACTTATACTGCCAACCTTGAAAAAGAGATGCCAACACTTCTAATGAAGGATATCACAGCTGTTTCCTCCCTTTCATTTTGCAAGGACAGGATACACAGGTTCCAATTATAAACAAACCTGCACCATAAGTCTCGTCAACTAAAGGAATACAATTGGATGTACATTTTAATATTGTGAACACAATTAAATTCCTCCAACGATCATTAAAAAGCAACCATAATAGTCCTTCAATGTCTTATCAACATCAGAGCAATTATCAAAAAATTATGTTTCTAATAGCATAACATTGGTGATAGAAGTATCGGAAAAAAGACTGTAATATGAGCTTTATCTTATTTTATCTTATGGATGAGCTTTATCTTATATTTTCTTTTGTAAATTGAATAAGATTCTGATTCATGGCTTTGTTTTTTACATTTTAAATTTTTGGTCCCTGCTTTTAACATGGAAATCTCATTTGCCATCCCCATTCTCCAAATTGTGTCTTGGACTGTTCCAGAAAGCTATCCTGTGGTCTTCTGCAATTGCAAATAGCAATAAAGACCCCTTTGAAGAATCCTGAGTATCTGTTCTCTGGATATAATTTCTAGCAACATCAATAGGAGATTACTTCCTTCACGCAAGTACAGATTATAGATGGAACAGATCCATACAGTTTAGATTCAGATCTGAACTCTTCCAGAGTTCCAGGATGTTAACACCTGTATTTCTGGTTCTAGATCATAGGCAGCTGCAAACAATGAAACCCAACTGGAGGGCAGATGTAGGATATGTGGTAGGTGTGAGTGGAACTGTCAGTTTCTTCTCTAAGAAGGAAGAAGAATAATCTTGCATCCTTTTCAGTGGGATTATTAGTAGGAAACTGAGTTTGAAATTAGATTTCTCATTCTTGATTTGCGCAAGGGCAGGATGCATTTGGTGGATTAAGTTATCAATGTACATAATCTCTCCTTTCTTCTTCTAGTGTCTGGAATAAAAAATCATAGTTGAGCACTGTCAAGGCTGTTCCCTACTCTAGCTCTCCAAGTGCAGAAAGCCTGCAAGAAACCTTAAAATACCTTGTCTCCATAGGCTTCTGCTTAAAAACTCCCCAATGTCACAGATTCCCTGGCCTTGAGAGGTAGCTGCCAATGTCAAGTGAAAAAAAAACCACTTTCTTCTTGCACCCAGGAAGGAAGCACTTGGATTTCTTCCAGAGGTATACCCTCAAGCTCTTTTACCACAAGAGAGCTTGGAATAAAAAATACACAGACCTCCTATTACCTTCTAGGACACAAGAATCAAATCATCGCCTTAAAAAAAGTGATTTTTATTAACAAAACAAAAAGATATAATTGGTAAAGCATACTTGGTTGCCAGATGTTACAGAGTAACTGAGAAAAGAACAGATTAAAATACCAAGAAATTATATCTCTGGAATACACCTTAAAATGGGGGGCGGGGAGGGGAGACACATGGATTTAGCAAAGAGAAGTTTAGCCAAACAACAAAACAATGAAAATAACCTGATCATGATGAAATAGACATTTCCCTATCTACTTACGATCTGTGTTTCAAGACTCAGTCCATTTCCATGACCAGTATTCTTTGTAGGCATAATAGTTCTGCCTGCTTCAATTAGGTTGCCAGATGGTTTCACCAAAAATATTGGAC
Organism: Pelochelys cantorii; assembly: GCA_032595735.1. NCBI lineage: Eukaryota > Metazoa > Chordata > Testudines > Trionychidae > Pelochelys > Pelochelys cantorii. The sequence continues at coordinate 33,782,059 of CM064326.1, forward strand.
ACCCCCCCCCCAAAAAAAAAGTGCAGGGAAAATTTTGTTGAGCAACAACAAAAACAACAAAAGTGTTGTGAAATGCAATCACGGCCCCTTTAATTGCCGGGCTGCTCCCCTTCCACTCTTGTTTGTGGTCTCCTGTTTGCTAGCTCCAGTGATCCATTTCAATATTTCTGAATTCCTTGACTGAAACAATTAGCTCAAATGAATAGGAATTCAGGAAACGTTGACAACTGGAGTCTGCTTTTTGGGGGGAGGGGGACAGAAAAAAGCAGTCAAAGAGCTCTGATGCCCATCTGCCAGTGTAGCACTATTAGGAACATTTAAGTCCGTGCTTTGCATCCAGTATTTTAAATACTCAGTTAATGTATCTATAGACATGCATAAGAGCTCTTACATTTTAGATCATCAAATTTTACATCTGATAATGTCAGGTCCACCCTCTGTGGGACAGACTGAGTAACCTTGCAACATAACCCACTTGTAGGGGAAGCGTAGAACTGAACTGCTTCAGTTTTGGAGGGATGGTGCTTTCTAAGGCGCTTGGTGTGCTTGCTTCGCTGTCCTTTTGATACAGCCATTGCCTGATTCCATGAGTGCAACAGCTGTCTGTAGGTGCATGCAGGCAGCTAGAGCCATAGGGGAGCACTGACCATTCAAGACACTCACATGGCCCTTGTGAAGATGGCAGTGATTTGATGGGAGGATACTTATCCTTGTGTGGGAGGACAGAAGACAAAATCTAGCCCTTTGCCAGCTTAGGTCTGTGTTCACTTTGACGGTTACTGTAGTTAGCAAGTCTTTATATTAAAAAGGCTGGATTATGACAGGGAAATGAAGCAAATGCTCTCAAAAGCAAAAAAATACTTACAGTGGTTATTATTGGCCAGGGCAGGCTTGGGGCAGGGCATTTAACAACCGGAGCAATAAGATGTATGAGATTGTCTCCTTTGGTCCCAGTCTAGTAAATTAACTGTGTGACTGAGTAAAAGGTCACAGCTAAGGTCAGTTGCTCGTCTTGTAATAGGATCCAATGGAAGATTTTTATTAATATTCATCCTACTTCCCTGTTATTGCTAAAACATCTCAACTACAGCAGGCCTAATAGCTTTAGTATAATGCTGCAGATGCTGTTGATTCATCTTTCAAGTGCAGCTACTTGTTCAACTCATTTGCACAGAAGTGGCAAATTAGTAATGCTCCACTACAGTAGCTTACTATTGATATTTAATGTACTAGTTCCCCTACAGTGGTTTAGTGAAACTATTTCAGACAATACTAAGCAGTATTGTTGCTTATGCAAATATCAATCACTTTGCATCTGTTACACACTTCTGCATACAATTTCAATAGAAGTGATTTATAGAAGTCTCATAATGGTCTGTTTAAAATCTACTGAAGTGACCTTATTTTTCTCCTCTTTTTAATGACAAAACTCATTGTACTAGGGACAAACACAGTAGTGCTCATGAATATTCACATGAGCTGATAAAATATCTGTATGTTTATGTGACCAACTTTATTATCATCAAATTAGTGTTGGGCAACGACTGGAAACTAAATAAATTTCACGGATGTTCCTGAGTGGCAAAGGGTTGTCTATGGATTGGAACTTCTCCAAAATTCCTGGCTGTTCCCAAACAGGGTTGCTTGACCCTATCTCTAATAAAGACTAGTTCAACCTTGATAAGGTTATTAAGCAGCTCCCTGGCTTATGTTCAGACTTCAACTGAGATGCAGTACTAGTTTGATCATGATCGCATTCACAACCTGTCCACGAAAGCCATTTGAATTGCAGGGTTTCTTTATATTATTTTACCTGGAAACCTGTAAGCTGCTAATATTGTCAAACTAGAACTCCTTTTCTTTTGCATTTTATTAAGTTAGAAAAGTATTTTTTTTCCTCTTATACATTCCTCTTTGAAGGTCTAAATGGATGTCCAACAAATCTTGCATGCTCCTTGGTACTGTGTTTTGGTAGAAGAAAGTCACAAATGGCTCAAATTTACTTGATATTTTAATGTATCAAAGTCAGCAATTTAATGTGTATCTACAGCATACATATAGATGCAACTCCTCCATGGCTTGAAAGCAGGTTAATTGGTTTGATGTTTCTCACTTGATAGCCTGACTTTGCAATTATGTTCAGCAGGGACATTCTTGCTGCCAGCTTCTTCCTAAGATTTGAGGTGTGTATGATCTGTAACATCTCTCTCAGAAGAAACTTCTGGAACTTTCTTTCTCTGATTTGTAGAAGCCTTGGGGTATGTCTACACAGCAGCCTTATTTTGGGATAACTGACATGTCTACACTACAAGCCTTTATTTCAAAATAATGTCGAGCTGGAGGACTTCTTACTCTGATTCATGTTAACCCTTATTTCACGAAAAGTAAGGCAAGTCGAAGGAAGTGTTCTTCGGCACCAAAAGCCAAATTAAGCTATTTCAACTTCAGCGACACAATTGACATAGTTGAAGTTGTGTAGCTTAATTCAACTTTAGCCCTGCTGTGTAGCGGTACTCCCAGTGTGTTTCTCTTCAGAACACTAGGTAAGACATGCTTATTATTTCCCTGGCATTCTTAATATTTGCTCTGATCCAGCAAAGCACTGCAGCATGTATATAGTCCCATTGGAGTTAATGAGACTACATTTTGTGCTTAGAGTTATGCATATGCCGAATTGATTTACTGAATTGTGGCTATATAAGGGCAACTTTATTATGGAAATTCTCATAGCTAGCGCAGTTGTCTTTAGAACTGGTTATGGTTAGCTTATGTATAACTTTGTGCCTTTAGCTTTTATAAATACAGCTGAGATTTTTTTAATACTATACTTAAGACAAGTAATTAGTGATGCCTGGCCACTAGTTTACTGATCTTTCAAACTGTGTTACCTCTTTTCTTCTGTGGAAGAGAATTAAGGACTCAAATTCCAGGTTAGAAAGATCTTCTTGCTACACTAGTAAACCACAGCCATTCCTGACTCAGCTCACAAACCAGTCTGCTTGGAATTTTCTGTGTGGTTAGACTGCTGAGCAGTAACTCGAGAAACAGAGCAGTTGGGGGAGGAAATTACTTTTTCAATAATTTTCCAATTCAAGAAGATTTTTTGTTCAGAAGTTTGATTGACAATTTCCCTGTTCAGTTTGCATGCTCTGTATTTTAGAAACCCTGGCTACCTCATTTAAATCTCACTTTCCATTTTTAGAAAGCACTTAACACTACTCTGCAAAGGTGTTTACTTTTTTAAAATGTGGCCCTTTGACCCCATATTACTTTTTTTCCCCTTCTACATGTGTATGTCAAAATTATTTAACTGTAGGGGTTTTGTTGTGTTTTATTTCTTTAAGTACAGTGCATGTTTAAATATTTGTGCATTCAGGAACGTTGTGCTGTTGATTCTTGACCTCAGCTTCTTGATCAGGAGGTGAGAAGAGATTTGAAAGCAGAAATGTATTTCTCACTTCTTGGTGTTGCCATATGCCTATTTGTCCTTAACAAGCCATAACAGCACCATTCAAAATAGGATAGAACTAAACTCAGCTATTAAATCTTGTCTTTTCTATTCAGTGATACAATGTTTTCTATAAAAGGAGCTATAGGGAGTGTAATAATGGGCTAAGGAAAGAGTTCGCCCACTATGTTCTGGACAATATACTGGAACTTGTCTTTACCACCAGGGAGAAAATTTTCATCGACACCATGCTATTTTTGAAAATTGTCACTGGATCTTTAACTTTCATAAAGGCCAGATGGAAGATGAGTTTAAAATATTGCCTAGCGATCTGTCTAGTATAGTTCTGCATTGTATTCCTCAAACTAAAAGAAAATAGGATGGGTACATGCAGTAATTAAATTAGTTTCAGATCCCAAACCATGCTCTATTGTAGGGATGGGCAATAATTTGGTAAGTCTTCTTGGGCTAATGCCGGGCCCCTAGAAGGAAGGGGCATGAGGTGGAAGGGACACGGGGCTAGAGAAAGTGTGTGTATGTGAGAGACAGACTGGGAGAGTGTGTATGCCACAGCATGGGTAAGTTTGTAAAACACCATGCATTTCTTTCTCTTTAAAATGGAGGAAAGCTCTCCTGCTCTGTTGTCTCCCCTCAACTGCTTTGCAGAGATAGGATCTCTGGGGGCGAGGAGGAGGTGAGATGGTTGCTGGAGAAATCCTAGAAACAGTGGACTCATCTCAGACCTTTTCTGTACTTCAGAGTGGAGCAGCTTCATTGTGTGTGTTCCTCTCCCCAGTTCACCTCTGACAGCTGACTCCAGCATTGGTGATGGGGCTGTTTCTTTGCTGCACAGCCCAGGTTCCGGGATCCTCTGACCTCACAGGGTTCTAGAGCTTAGGCCTCTTGGGACCCTATGCTCAACAGAAGAATTTGTTTGTGCACTTTGATAATGGCAGTAGAACTAGAAAGAAGGTGTTGGGATCAGAGCTATAAATAAATAGAAGGCAGGTGGAAGGGAAAAAATATAAATTCCTGATGCATTCTGAGGTCAGGATGTGCTACCAGGAAAGAAAAGGTTCTCACTGTCTGTCTCAATTACACTCTTTAGTGATGGAATCAACTTACTGAATGAGAAATGATGTGGCATTGACCTAGGCATTGCTGATTTTGGACCCCATCAGTGAACAAACCTTAGGGGTAGAGTATAATGAGGTCAACACTGTAGGCCAGATTGTATCCCCAAGGCTCTGAAAAATCTGCCACAGTAGTTCCACTGTCTAACTGTTGTAGTTAGCATGAGGACTGTATACGTCTGTCAGAGTAGGTATCATGCAGTGGTGTTTGAGTCTTGTTGGCACCAGGATATTAGAGAGACAAAATGAGTGAGGTAATATCATTTATTGAACCAGCTTTCATTTCTGAGAGAGACAAGCGGTTGAGCTACACAGAGCTTTTCTTCAGAATGTGTATTACTTAAGGAGCATATGAGTCACCATATCCCTTCTCCATTTGGGCATTACTATTTTAAATCCTGTTCAGCAGGCTCAGTATAAACCATGTTTCTTGAATGGTCTTCCCTTAATATTATATTAAAGCCAGTGTATACAGAGCTGAGGAAAGATTTGATATGCTTGTGCTAACCTTGGTTAGAACATAAGAACATAAGAACATAAGAATGGCCGTACTGGGTCAGACCAAAGGTCCATCTAGCCCAGTATCCTGTCTGCCGACAGTGGCCAGCACCAGGTGCCCCAGAGAGGATGGACCGAAGACAATGATCAAGCGATTTGTCTCCTGCCATCCCTCTCCAGCCTCTAACAAACAGAGGCCAAGGACACCATTTTATCCCCTGGCTAATAGCCTTTTATGGACCTAACCTCCATGAAATTATCAAGCTTCTCTTTAAACTCTATTATAGTCCTAGCCTTCACAGCCTCCTCTGGCAAGGAGTTCCACAGGCTGACTACACGCTGTGTGAAGAAGAACTTTCTTTTATTAGTTTTAAACCTGCTACCCATTAATTTCATTTGGTGAACATAAGAACATAAGAACATAAGAATGGCCATACTGGGTCAGACCAAAGGTCCATCGAGCCCAGCATCCCATCTGCCGACGGTGGCCAATGCCAGGTGCCCCAGAGAAGGAGAACAGAAGACAATGATCAAGTGATTTATCTCCTGCCATCCATCTCCTGCCCTTGTTATGAAGGCTAGGGCACCATACTTTATCCCTGGCTAATAGCCATTTATGGACCTAACCTGCAAAAATTTATCAAGCTCTTTTTTAAACCCTAATAGAGTCCTGGCCTTCACAGCCTCCTCGGGCAAGGAGTTCCACAGGTTGACTGTGCGCTGTGTGAAGAAAAATTTCCTTTTATTAGTTTTGAACCTACTACCCATCAATTTCATTTGGTGTCCCCTAGTTCTTGTATTATGGGAAAAGGTAAATAATTTTTCTATAATCACTTTCTCCACACCATTCATGATTTTATATACCTCTATCATATCGCCCCTCAATCGCCTTTTTTCCAAACTGAAAAGTCCCAGTCTCTCTAGCCTCTCCCCATATGGGACCCTTTCCAAGCCCCTAATCATCTTAGTCGCCCTTTTCTGAACCTTTTCTAATGCCAATATATCTTTTTTGAGGTGAGGAGACCACATCTGCACATAGTACTCGAGATGTGGGCGTACCATAGTTTTATATAGGGGAAGTATGATATCTTTTGTCTTATTATCTATCCCTTTTTTAATAATTCCTAACATCCTATTTGCCTTACTAACTGCCACTGCACACTGCGTGGATGTCTTCATAGAACTATCCACTATAACTCCAAGATCCCTTTCCTGATCTGTCGTAGCTAAATTTGACCCCATCATGTAGTACGTGTAATTTGGGTTATTTTTTCCAACATGCATTACCTTACACTTACCCACATTAAATTTCATTTGCCGTTTTGCTGCCCACTCACTCAGTTTGCTGAGATCTTTTTGTAGTTCTTCACAATCCCTTTTGCTTTTGACTGTCCTGAACAACTTTGTGTCATCTGCAAACTTGGCCACCTCACTGCTTACCTCATTTTCTAGATCATTGATGAACAAGTTGAACAGGATTGGTCCCAGTACTGACCCCTGGGGAACACCACTAGTTACCCTCCTCCATTGTGAAAATTTACCATTTATTCCCACCCTTTGGTTTCTGTCTTTTAACCAATTCTTGATCCATGAAAGGACCTTTCCTCCTATCCCATGACCACCTAATTTATGTAAAAGCCTTTGGTGTGGGACCGTGTCAAAGGCTTTCTGGAAATCTAGGTATATTATATCCACTGGGTGCCCCTTGTCCGCATGATTAATAACCCCTTCAAAGAATTCTAACAGATTAGTTAGACACGACTTCCCTCTGCAGAAACCATGCTGACTTTTGCCCAACAATTCGTGCTCTTCTATGTGCCTTGCAATTTTACTCTTTACTAGTGTTTCTACTAATTTGCCTGGTACTGATGTTAAACTTATCGGTCTATAATTGCCAGGATCTCCTCTAGAGCCTTTTTTAAATATTGGTGTTATATTGGCCATCTTCCAGTCATTTGGTACCAAAGTGGATTTAAAGGATAGGTTACAAACCACTGTTAATAACTCCGCAATTTCACATTTGAGTTCTTTCAGAACCCTTGGGTGAATGCCGTCTGGTCCCGGAGACTTGTTACTATTCAGCTTATCAATTAATTCCATAACCTCCTCTAATGTCACTTCAATCTGAGTGAGTTCTTCAGATTTGTCACCTAAAAAGGCTGGCTCAGATTTAGGAACCTCTGTAACATCCTCAGCCGTGAAGACTGAAGCAAAGAAATCATTTAATCGCTCCGCAATGGCACTGTCTTCCTTGATCGCTCCTTTTATATCTTTATCATCCAAGGGCCCCACTGCTTTTTTAGCGGGCTTCCTGCTTCTAATGTATTTAAAAAACATTTTACTATCATTTTTTGAATTTTTGGCTAGCTGTTCCTCAAACTCTTTTTTGGCTTTTCTTACTACATTATGACACTTAATTTGGGAGTGTTTATGTTCCTTTCTATTTTCCTCACTAGGATTTGACTTCCACTTTTTAAAAGCTGCCCTTTTCTCTCTCACTGCCTTTTTAACATGGCTGTTTAGCCATGGTGGTTCTTTGTTAGGTCTCTTACTGTGTTTTTTGTTTGGGGTATACATTTAAGTTGGGCCTCTAGTATGGTGTCTTTAAACAGTTCCCATGCAGCTTCCAGGGATTTTAGTTTAATTACTCTCCCTTTTAGTTTCTGTTTAACTAGCTTCCTCATTTTAGTGTAATTCCCCTTTTTGAAATTAAATGCCAGAGTGTTTGACCGCTGCGGTGTTCTTCCCAACACAGGAATATTAAAAGTTATTATATTGTGGTCACTATTTCCAAGCGGTCCAGTAACAGTTACCTCTTGGACCAGATCCTGCATTCCAGTCAAGACTAGGTCGAGAATCGACTCTCCCCTTGTGGGTTCCTGTACTAGCTGCTCCAAGAAGCAGTCATTTAAGGCATCAAGAAATTTAATCTCTGAATCCCGTCCTGAGGTGACATGCACCCAATCAATATGGGGATAATTGAAATCTCCTATTATTACTGTGTTTTTTATTTTGGTAGCCTCTCTAATCTCCCTTATCATTTCAGCATCACTATCACTGTCCTGGTTAGGTGGTCGGTAATATATTCCTAATGCCATATTCATATTAGAGGAATGAATTGTTATCCATAATGATTCTATGGAACATTTTGTTTCCTTTAGGATTTTTACTTCATTTGATTCTATATTATCCTTCACATATAGTACCACTCCGCCACCCGCACGACCTGTTCTGTCTTTCCGATATAATTTATATCCCGGTATGATAGTGTCCCACTGATTGTCCTCATTCCACCATGTTTCTGAGATGCCTATTATGTCAACTTCCTCCTTTGATATGAGGTACTCCAGTTCACCCATCTTATTAGACAGACTCCTAGCATTAGTGTAAAAGCATGTTAGAAAACTACCACTATTTATATGTCCGCCTTTCACAGACACATTGGATTTTTTTATGCACGATTGTTTCACATCTGATCTTGCCCATATATTATTTCCCACGTTCCCTATCTGACTAACTTCTAGGGAATCCCTACCTATGGAGCCTCGTGTAAGAGAAGTCTCCGTCCGATCCAGGTGCTCCCCCGCACCAATCGGCTTTCCCCCACCTCTTAGTTTAAAAACTGCTCTACGACCTTTTTAATGTTTAATGGTGTCCTCTAGTTCTTCTATTTAGGGAACTAATAAATAACTTCTCTTTATCAGCCCTCTCCACACCACTCATGATTTTATATACCTTTATCATATCCCCCCTCAGTCTCCTCTTTTCTAAACTGAAAAGTCCCAGTCGCTTTAACCTCTCCTCATATGGGACCCGTTCCAAACCCCTAATCATTTTATTGCTCTTTTCTGAACTCTTTCCAAGGCCAAAATATCTTTTTTGAGGTGAGGAGACCACATCTGTACACAGTATTCAAGATGTGGGCGTACCATAGTTTTATACAGAGGCAGGAAGATATTCTGGGTCTTATTTTCTATCCCTTTCTTAATAATTCCTTGCATCCTATTTGCCTTTTTGACCGCCGCTGCACACTGCGTGGAAGTTTTCAGAGAACTGTCCACGATAACTCCAAGATCTCTTTCCTGATCTGTCATAGCCAAATTAGCCCCCATCATACTGTACGTATAGTTGGGGTTATTTTTCCCGATGTGCATTACTTTACACTTATCCACATTAAATTTCATTTGCCATTTTGTTGCCCAATCACTCAGTTTGGTGAGATCTTTTTGGAGTCCCTCACAGTCTGCTTCTGTCTTGACTATCCTAAACAGTTTGGTATCATCTGCAAACTTTACCACCTCACTGCTTACCCCTTTCTCCAGATCATTTATGAATAAGTTGAACAGGATTGGTCCTAGGACCGACCCTTGGGGGACACCACTAGTTACCCCTCTCCATTCTGAAAATTTACCATTTATTCCTACCCTTTGTTTCCTGTCTTTTAACCAGTTCTCAATCCAAGAAAGGACCTTCCCTCTTATCCCATGGCCATGTAATTTACACAAGAGCCTTTGGTGAGGGACCTTGTCAAAGGCTTTCTGAAAATCTAAGTATACTATATCTACTGGATCTCCCTTGTCCGCATGTTTGTTAACCCCTTCAAAGAATTCTAACAGATTAGTGAGACAGGATTTCCCTTTACAGAAACCATGTTGACTTTTGTCCAACAAATTATGTTCTTCTACATGCTTCACAATTTTATCCTTTACTATTGTTTCGACTAATTTGCCCGGTACTGAAGTTAGACTTACCGGTCTGTAATTGCCAGGATCACCTCTAGAGCCCTTTTTAAATATTGGTGTCACGTTGGCTACCTTCCAGTCATTAGGTACGGAAGCCGATTTAAGGGATAGGTTACAAACCACAGATAATAGTTCAGCAATTTCCCATTTGAGTTTTTTTAGAACCCTTGGATGAATGCCATCCGGTCCCGGAGATTTGTTAACATTAAGTTTTTCTATTTGTTCCAAAACCTCCTCTAATGACACTTCAATCCGGGACAGTTCCTCAGATTCATCACCCACAAAGGACGGTGCAGATTTGGGAATCTCCCCAACGTCCTCAGCCGTGAAGACTGAAGCAAAGAAATCATTTAGTTTCTCCGCAATGGCTTTATCGTCCTTGATTGCGCCTTTTATAGTTCGATCGTCTAGGGGACCCACAGGTTTTTTAGCAGGCTTCCTGCTTCTAATGTACTTAAAAAACATTTTGTTATTTCTTTTTGAGTTTTTGGCTAGCTGTTCCTCAAAATCTTTTTTTGCTTTTCTTATTACATTTTTACACTTGATTTGACAGTGTTTGTGTTCCTTTCTATTTATCTCACTAGGATTGGACTTCCACTTCTTAAAAGATGCCTTTTTGTCCCTCACTGCTTCTTTTACATGGTGGTTAAGCCACGGTGACTCTTTTTTAGGTCTCTTGCTATGTTTTTTAATTTGGGGTATACATTTAAGTTGGGCCTCTATTATGGTTGCTGAATAACATTCTACACCAGTTTCCTAAGTGCTGAGGGCTGCACACCTACATATATAGTGTGTTGTTATCCAGCTGAGAGGTGATGAAGGTGTGAATAACTCAGGCCAGGAACTATCCATGAAGTAGAATGATAGACCTTAGTGCTTGGTCCTAAAGTAAAGTGGGATAGTTCCATGGTGTGGAATTTGGTAGCTTTAGAGAAATCTAACGGAAGATTCTGTTGATCTACAATACAATCTCAGCATAGACTTTGCAATTGTTCCATCCTGTGTGTATCAGATGTTTTCTTTTTGCTCGTCTTTCTTAATCTAGAGCAGAATGTCAGAACTCCTGAGGGAAAGAAGCCTCAAGATATTGTATCAACACAAGGAATTTTACTGGCATAATATTCAGTAAAGGGGAAAAGAGAGAAGACACCATTGACCAGCATAGTGACACCAATATAAAAATTGTGTAGAGTAGGACTCAGTTGATCCCTTGGCCTGACTTTCCACTTCCTTGATCCTCATGTGGTCATTTTATGCCAGTACTACCCAAACTGTTCACTGCAGCTCCATGAGGAAGTCACAAGAATTTTTTTTTGGGGTGGGGGGAGGATGCAATCGAAATGCTATTTTGGTTTTTGGTGGGTTTTTTTGTTTCTAATTTACTATTAGACTAAGTTTCAAAATCACCTTTGTTTTATCTATTCATGCTGCTGCTGTCACTGGGAGCCTCTTTTGTGCCCTCTGCTCCTGCAGGTGGTAGTGGGAGGGGGAAACTTCAGCAGAGAGATTTCTAGTTGGGGGAAAGCATTCAACAAGATGTCTCTTGGCTGAAAACACCCTGCTGGAGTGAAGAAAAATGAAAGGCTACAAGTGACAGCAGCACTAGCAGATGGGAAGGGGGTTGAGGGATACATGGGGGTGCATCTTCTCTTTTTAATGAAACAATTTTTACCAAGTGCTAAGCCTACATGTAGCAAAGGTTCTGCTGAAGAGGATGATTTTAATGAAGTCAAAATTAAAGGGAAGTAAAGGGTACAATGATACTTTCAATTGTTGTATCTCAATACTACAGCAGAAAGACCCCAGCCAAAATATGCCATGTATGCTCAAGTTTTAAGAAATGAAAGTATGTTGTTTCCCTGGCCTCAAAGACATTTAAAAACCCAACATGCAGAAATCATAACTGAGCTGTAACATGCGTCTGTATCCTACTTTGGAAATAAGAATTAAAGTAGCAAAACAGGTATATTTCATGAGTTGACTGTTTCTCAAAAATCCTTAGAAGCATTTTATTTTTAGCCATGTAAATTACAAAGTAGCACACACCTTTCTATTTTCAGCAGCCATCGACATGGGTAGAATTTTGACAGGGGAGCAAGCAGCTATGATACAAAAACCATTCCTATATCAACTGTGCATTCATTGGTATATTCATGACCTTCCTGAAAACATCCAGGACCAGTTAATAGAAAAAGTTAAGTCATTATTTAGCAACACAGCTTAATAAATCCACTGACACAGCCAATATGATGCAGCTTCTATATTATGTGAGTTTTGTCAAAATAGATGCAATAGATGTAGAACTTTTACTTTGTAAAGAACAATAACAACAACAAAATCCAGATGACTGGTGGGAAAATATTAAAGATCCTTTATAAATTCACAGTGGGTGTGTTAACTGCATGACATGGGAGGGGGTGTTCTACACCGATGGGGCAGCAACCAGAACCAGAAAGAAGAATGAATTTGCAGCATAAGAAAGTGAAGTGGCATTGATAACGTTTGGCACTGACGGTATCACAAACTCAATTATAGGAGTTCCTTCACGTGGCTAAACTTGTTAATGTTATGTAATCCGGGGCAGTGATTGTGTAGTTTAGTATGCTATTCAAAGAGATGGGCTGTGACACACTCAGCTTCTGTTTCACAATCAAGTGATATGGAAGCGTTTTAAAACCTATCTTTGAATAGCATAGATTTTCATAGATTCTAAGGATGGAAGACTCCATTGTGATCATCTAGTCTGACCTCCACTATAACATCAGCCATAGAACTTTGCAAAATAATTCTGAGAGCACACATGTTAGATAAACATGGAATCTTGATTTTTAAAATTGTCAGTGGTGGTAAATCCAGCACAGCGCTAAGCAAATTGTTTCAATGATAATTAAACTCACTGTTTAAAATTTTAAACTTTATCTGCAGTTTGAATGTGTCTAGCTTCAACTTCCAGCTGTTTGTTCATGTTATACCTGTCTCTGCTAGATTGAAAAAGCCCATTATCAAATATTTGTTCTCCATGTAGGTACATATAGACTATGATCAGTTCTGCCCTTACTCTCCTCTGAGTTAAGCCAAATAGATTTAGCTCTTTGAGTCCATCACTATAAGGCAGGTTTTTAACCCTTTAATCATTCTCATGGCTCTTCTCTGAACTCTTTCCTGAAATTGTGGACACTAGAACTGGATACAGTATTGATGCAACAATTGCACCAGAGCCAAATACGTAGATAAAATATCCTCTCTACACCTCCCTAAGACTCCTTGTTTATATATCCATAAATTGCATGAGCCCTTTTGGGTTTAGTATCATCCTAGAGCTCAGTTTCTGCTGATTATTGACCACAACCCACATACGTTTTTTCAGAGTCTTTGCTTGCCAGGATAGAATCCCCTGCGCCATAAATAAGGTCTATATTCTTTTAACCTAGATGTATACATTTACATTTAGCTATATTAAAAATCACATTCTTTGCTTGCATCTAGTTTACCAAGTGATCTACAATGCTCCACCTTAGTGACCTATCTTTTTCATTATTAACACCACGCCAATGTTGATATCATCTGCAAAATATATAAATGATTATTTAGGTTTCCTTCCAGGTCAATGGCAAAAACGTTTAAATCCCTCTGGGACCCCACTACGTGCACATCCATTTAGTTAGCCAGTTTTTAATCCATATAATAATTTTCTATCATACTAAGCTTTTTAAATCAAAATGTTATATGGTATCAATTCATATGTCTTATAGGAGTCTAATTTTATTATATCAACACTCTTATCTTTATCAAGCAAATTTGTAAATTCAACAAATATATTATTTATTTGGCATAAACTCATGTTGATAGGCATCAAAAGTAATACCTTCCTTTAATTCTTTGATTGAGTCCCTTATTGTCAGCACCATTATCTTTTCCAGGATCAATGGCAGGTTGACAGACATATGATTACCAAGGCCATCCCATTTATCTTTCTAAATACTAGCACAAAAATAGCTTTTTTCCAATCTTATGGATTTTCCTCAGTGTCCCAAGACACTTCAGAGATCCTATTCAAACAGAAAAAGCCTTATCATCAAATTAGGAGACTATATCATCTGTGTTCACCCCAAATTCAGAACAGAATATTTATTGAAGAATTCTGCTTTTTCTGTATTGTTATTGATAATTCTACCATTTCCATCTAATGGCATTGTTAATTTTTTTTGTTCCTGATATAATTAAGACAGAAGAGTTTTTTTCTTAACTTATTCCCCTTATTCCCTTTATGAATTTTCTAAGATTCCTAGCTTCTGATTTATATACATTACTATCAAATTCCCCTTCCATTTGTTTATATTTTTATAAAACAATATCTTCTGTTACTTCACCGCGAACCCAGATTGGCTTTTTAACCCATATGTCCACTTTCTTCCATGTTGAGATTGTTTCCAGTTAATATTCACACTCTTAAGACTTTCTTAAGACTTCTTCCAGATGATTTGGCTTATAACTGTTTTCAGCTTTTTTTGGGTGGGGGCTTCAAAATGCTGCATATGTATGTGTGTGCATATGTGCATGTATTTCAGATCTGGACTTTTTGCTATTTGAACATTATAAATGTGATCAAGTTGCGATCACTTGTACCTGTTACCATTAATTTTTAATTCTGCCATGAGTTGTTCTTTATCTGTCAAGACAAGATCTGAGAGAGAATGTCCCCATGTCGGATGCATCACATTTGGGTTTAGGGAATTGAATTTCATTTCCTGAAATCTGAAATATAGTGTCTGGGCTCTGCAGGGTTTTTTTTTTTTTTCATGGTATTTGGTTGTGGGAAGTCACCAAGTTTTAAAATACAGAGAGCTGCAGGACTAAATTTTGGGAACTATAGATTTAGGTCAATGTAAAATGGGTGTTCAATGCTAATTTCTGATTTGGTAATGGTTTTTAGTTTCACTTTGCACAAGTGTGAATGAACAAGGTGCAAGGCATTGGAGAATGAGAAGCTGCTTTTTCATAAAACTGGTTAGTTTTGTTTTTGTTTTTAAAGGCATATATTTTCACTGTGAACAGTAATCTCTGGCTGAAAGAAGGGAAGGTGTAAGATTTCTTCTTACTATGTTGTCTATCTCTAAAAAACATTAAATAAATCAGGAGTACTTCAGGATTTAAAACCACGTGAGAGCTTGAAGCCTTTGGTAGCATTCATAATGTTGTCAGTTTAAATGCAAACCATTCTGACTCTGCAGGCAGTCCTTTTGAAGTTGCTGAATCTTGAGGAGAACCAGGCACTCTTCTAAAAGCTGTATTTTTAATTAAACATTTTTTTATCTGACAAGTCAAGTTTAAAGGCTTATAAACTTGGCTCTAGTTAGATTTTTTGCTTTCCCTTTGGGTAGCTGTTTAAAATATAGGATCAAATTCTACACTGGAGTAAAATGCTAGCATTCTGTCAAAGTAAATGGCTGCCACTCTACTGGCATCATCAGAGAATTTTTCTCTAGTTTTTTCTAAGCTGTGTTCTTCTTTCTGGTTTACATTGGTAGTCTAAAGGCAAGTCACGCTAACACCTGTGTCTACATTGGTGCGATCTTGCGCAAAAGCAGCCACTTTTGCGCCAAAACTTGCTGCCTGTCTACACTGGCCGCGAGTTCTTGCACAAGAACACTGATGTTCTAATGTATGAAATCAGTGCTTCTTGTGCAAGAACTATGATGCTCCCACTTGGGAATAAGCCCTTTTGTGCAACTGTTCTTGCGCAAGAGGCCAGTGTAGACAGGCAACATGAATTCCTTGCGCAAGAAAGCCCTGTGGTTAAAATGGCCATCAGAGCTTTCTTGCGCAAGAGAGTGTCTACACTGGCATGGATGTTCTTGCGCAAAAGCACATCTCTTGCGCAAAGGCACATGCCAGTATAGATGCTCTCTTCTGGAAGAGTTTTTGCACAAGAACGCTTCCGCAAAAGAGTTCTTGTGCAAAATCATGCCAGTGTAGACGTAGCCACAGTGTTTATGTCAACGGAACAACTGCAGGATACCTGTTGTGTATATTCTCAAACTTTACTTGTAACTGAGAATTCATCGGTTTTTGTTTACGTTTTTTCTGTAATAACAGCTCACGCTAACAATGCCTGCATCAGGGAAACTCCTGCAGGATACACTATGTATTCTCAAAAAAAACACCACTTTATTTGTACCTGATATTCATCTATTTATTTTATATTTGTAGGAACACTCTGACACTTTTTATTTTCATACAGAAATAAATATTCATTAACCCTGACAATATCTTTATTAATTAGATACCTAATATGTGAGAAAACTGAGGCATAGAGAGGTTAAGGGTGCCTTCCCAAGATCACATATATATGGAAAGCTGGGGCTATAACCAAGGAAATTTAAATATTTGTGCTGGCATGGAGCTATTCTATATCAGGCATTTTAAAGGGATACTTTATAGAATGTGTGTTAAGAATTGATCACTTTGGTAGAAAGAACAAGTGAAACAAGGGAGTGAAACAAGATCCTTGGGCCAAAGGTGTCACAGTGGGTTACAAACTTCTACATACAAGTCAATAGTGAGAAGATAACATGTGCTTGGTGTCAAAGGATTATTGCGATTCTTAATCCAGGCAAAGTGAGTGACACTGACTTATTTTGACAGTGGACTACTGACTCTCCACCTAGCTGATGATGACGCCATCAAAAGACTGAGCAGATTGTATATACACTGATAGTTTAGTAATAAGGAACAGAGATTTAAAGATTCAAATGAGTCTTGAGTAAGAATGAAAGTTACAAATAAAAATTAAAAAATTCTTCTAAGAAACTAATCATAACTTTGACAGTCTAACCTGTGGTATCTCAAGGAGCTATTCACTCTGAGACTCCTACAGAACTTGCTGATATTTTCAGAGATACCAGGATCCACATTTTCATGATCTCCTTATGGCCTTCAATGGGATCCCTCAGGAAATGCACATCAAAATACGCTCCTCCTCCTTATATATTCTAAAGTTTATTGCCTTTGTTTCCAGAGTCAAGATGAGCCCTGGGGTTCAGGCTCCAGTGTGCTTTCTCTTTTTGGTTTCATCTCCCCCAGTCAATATATTTTTCCGGTTGAATTAATATGGAAAGGGGATTTCCTTTGTGTTTGGTTGTACAATGTTTTATTTATAATTCAAAAATTAGTGAATAGATATGCTTCTGTCTGTTGGATGACCTGTTTGTGCACTCTGCCTTCTTACAGACTTGAAAACATGATTTCGGTTGTATACATAATTCCTTATATGGTATCAGTATATACATACTGAGGGTAGGGGACTGGACTCAATGACCTCTCAAGGTCCCTTCGAGTCCTAGTATTCTATGATTTCACCACAACATCAATAACCAGGATGTCATCAGCTTTCATTGGATACCTCACACAACATTCTATGCAGATAAATACTATGATACCAGTGTGTGAGATGTAATGAGTTTGTCAAGTCTGGCAGGACGTGTCTGACAGAATAGTGAGTTCTATGCCAGTTGACAGCGAGGGCTTCTTAAGGTCACAACAAGGAGGTACAATGACTTCGTAATAATGCAGTTCCTGAAATATTGTGGCCTGCATTATACAGGTCAGACTAGATGATCTGTAAAATGGCATTAATAGCACCTCCCAGAGATATTGTGAAAATAAAGACCTTCAGGATTGTGAGATGCTCAGATACAATGGTAATGAGGCCCTGTGTGTCCCTAAAATAGATCTATGATGCTTTTCTAGTCTTACATTGATATTTCAACAGTGCAACATTGAAAACACTAAGGAGGTTTGATCTTCAGTAGTTCAATATATATTGTCATAGCTAATAGAAGCAGAAGAGAATAAATAAACAACACTAAGGAGCTAGATATATATGAAAGGAATGCTAAAAAATAGGTGTTAAGGAAGCAGACTACCTTCATACTGCTGGTTCCAAGATACAAGTGTTATTCTGACATAAGTAATGACTGCTGTAAAAAGCAACTAGGGCAGCATGTGAGATGGTTCAATGTGGAACACATGCAATGTTCTGGTATATGAATGCAGGCTGCAAATGCTACTCATCCATGAAGTGCAAATGAGTGTCCTCTGTGGTAGGAAAAAAAGTAGACCTCAACACCAGGCAAAGTAAGCCAAACTGACAGTCACAAAAACGAAGAAGCATCAAGTGAACAAAACCAGGGTGACACATTGGGGTGGAAAAACACAAAATAGTAATATATGGCATAAGGAAAGGTTAGAAGCTGTAGAAAGAACAGAAGGAAAAGTTTATGGATTTATTTAACACTAATTATCACAATAGGAGTCCTATTTTTTTTAAATAAATTAGATTAAGATTACATGGTGGAAAAGGGAAGAAACTAGAATAATTTAAAAGCACCAGGGCAGGGAACTTGTCAGAATAGCAAATAAGATAGATTATCTTAACTTTATATTCAGGATTCATAAACATTTTCATAAAAACTCAGTCTTGTCTATGAATATTCTGAGAAAATTTTTAGATAATGAGATCCTATAGTGATGCTTATGCTTACTTACCTAGCTGTGAGGTGGGCATAGAATTGGACGTAAGTGATTTGCTCAAGGGAGACTATTAACAAGTAACAAAACTGGGAATTGATTCCTGCTACTGTCTATTGGGCCATACTGCACAATTTCAGCTGAAATGGAAGTGTTACAGTGGAAACATGTAATTTTTTTTAAAAATCCTGTGCTATGTTATAGATTAAACACGGAAAGATAAATACTTCATCCAGACGGTACTTATGCTGGCATACTCGGCTATAACTAAGTTTTCATCGTCCTGTCAAATGTGAAGATAAATGTTGTACTAGAACTGTGACATTATATAGGCTATGCAATCTGATCATGTAAAAAAGAAAGTCAAGTTAGAAAAACAAAATAATCAGTCAAAAATAATAAAACAAAGCTGCATTTCAGTTAAACAAGAACCATAGGTCAAACTCATCTTTCGTGTAAAATCTATTAATGTTTAAATTAGGCATAAGTTCATTCTATAGAACTAATTGGACACCAAAATAAGTTTCCACTAGTTGGTCCTGTCAAAATAATTCCCTGAATTCCCCTCCATTATGATTCATCATGGTAAGATGATCTTCACACAGAGTTTAAACGTTTCAGAGGAGTAGCCATGTTAGGGGAAAAAAATGGAGAGGGGTAGGGGAAAAAATCTGTCAGTTGGCACTATAATTGACAGGGGACTTTCCCCCTCCCCCGTCCCTTCTTTTTCTGCTTTAAATTGTGGGATTTTTCCTTTTTTTCTCCACTCATCTGAAGAAGTGGGTTGTGCCCATGAAAGCTCATTATACTAACATATAATATGGATTTACTGTTTGGCCTTGGATTCAAGAAGATTTTTATTTTCTTTAACCACCATATGTTTACCAACCTAATGGGATATTGTCAGGATTGATTAACTATGGTTTATAAATTGCTTTGAAGATTAAATGTATTATACAGAGCAAGAACTGTTATCTTTTCTAATGTGTCTTGAGTTGCTATTACTCATAATGGTCCCAGTTTTGCAAAGCTCTTAGTCATACGCCTACTGTTAATCGTATGAGAAGTTGCATATACTTTTGTGGGGTTTGTCACATGTTTGAGTGCTTTGTTGTTTTGGGGGCAATATTAACATTGATTTTTTTTGAAAAAATTCAACTATTGGACTAAAAACTCCAGATTTGAGGAAAATTTTTCTGCAAACCTAGGCCATATGTTCTATTATATAATTTCTCACCTACTCATTTATGACAAAGTGATAAAAATTCACTAATAATATATTTTGAAAGAAAAATATCTTTTTAATGGAGTATTTGCCACAGACATATTTTCATCTGTTTGGCTGTGCTTTATTAGACTGTGGTAGAGTTTTAGAAGAGAATCTGGAATTGAAGACAATGGCAACTTGACAATAACTATTGTGCTTTAGCTGTTAAGTAATTATCCATTAGGTAGAATTAATTGGATTGAAAAACAAAACTATAGAAATGAAAAATCAGTTGGTAATAGGACAGCAACCACACTAGCCTTAATGAACCAACACATTTAATGCAGCTTTTCTCTAAATATATGGAAATTGGTTTCAAAATCTCTGTGTACAATGGTATAATGTATTTATACCTACCTATTACACAGAAGTGGGGCATGGCTTAATCTCCTGAGAACAATTCCTGAGAGGAAAATATAGTGAAGAACAAAAGGAGGGAAATATTAAAGGGAAGAGTCATAGGTAATTGTAAGTCCAATAGTGTAAAAGACTAAACCTAAAAAAGTAAGGGAATGGGGAACAATATAAATAGAAACAAAAACACAGTTTAGTATATCATCTTTACTGTAAATCTATTGAATTTTGATTTTTTTATCTCCTCTCTATATATCAAAGGCACAGGGAATTTTGCAGAGAAATAACCTACTTTGAGAGCTGCTGCTGCTGTTTTGTAACTTTATTATTCATTATTAGGAGATTTACCTGGCATTGCTCAGGTCCTTACACAAAAAAGAATAAAAAGGAAGAGGGAGGACAAACAATTATCTGTCAATTGTAGTCCCAGTGCTAATGAGGCTAATTGAGTGGGCTGGAAGTGTCCCATACTTAGCTTTTGATGTCAATAGGGTGTTGAATGTAAGGAAAATTGGTGTTATAATATGTTAACCAGTTCAAGTCTTTGTTCAGGCCAAGGGAGACAGTGTCAAATTTACATATGAAGGTCAGTTCTGCACTCTCCGTAGTTGGCTTGTAAAAATCCTTGGCAGAAGAAGGGCTTCTTATATGTCCATTAATGAGTGCCCAGGCAGGTTAAAATATTCCCCTACAGGTCTGTGTGTGTTACCATTTCTAATATCTGTTTTGTGTCCATTAATCCTTTGTCATAGAGACTGTCCAGTTTGGCCAATATACATGGCAGAGGGTCATTGCTGGCATAGATCACATTAGAGGATGCACAGTTGTAATAGCTTTTGATGTGTTGGCTGATGTGGTTAGGTCCTATGATGGTGACACTGGTATAGATATGTGGTTAGTGTTGGCAATGCGGTTTTTTGAAGGGGAAAGTTTCTGGGTGAGTGTGCCTGAGGTGTGATGTGTGGCTGCTGGAAAGAATTTGCTTCAGGTTAGGGGATTATCTGTAGGCAAGGATTGTCCTGTCTCCCAAAGCCTGTGAGAGTGAGGGATCATTTTCTGGGCTAGGCTGTAGATTGTCAATGATGCGCTGAAAGGGTTTGTGCTGGGGGCTGTAGGTGATTATTAGTGGTGTTCAGTTATTTTCCTTGTTGGGCCTGTCTTGAAGAAGCAGATTCCTGGCTTCTCGTCTGGCTCTGTCAATCTTTTTCTTTACTTTCCCAGGTGGGCATTTAAGTTTTAAGAATGACTGATAAAAATCTTGTAAGTGTTTGTCTGTGGGATTGGAGCAATCCATTTGTATCTTAGGTCCGTAAACAAAGGATTGTGTGATGTGTCCTGGATGGAAGCTAGCAACAGGTAGGTAAGAATAATGGTCAGTAGGTTCCTGGTATAGGGTGGTAGAAATGTGATCATTATTTAATTTTATTGTAGTGTCAAGGAAGTGGATCTCTTATGTGGACTGGTCCACACTAAGGTTGATGATGTGGTGGAAGTTGTTGAAATTCCTGTGGAATTCTTAAAGGGCCTCCTTCCCATGAGTCCATATAATGAAGATGTCATCAGTATAGCATAAGTAGAGAAAAAGTGCTAGAGGATGAGAGCTGAGGAAATGCTTGTTTTTCTTCATTTAAATAATTGCTGGGGATGAAGGGTTCAGTATGCAGGCTGCTCCAATGAAAGAGAACAACTGCAGTAGTTTAGGGCTAGGTAAGAAGCACCTATCCATGGCCACTGCAGCTGTAATGGGCACAGCTGGGGGAAGGGTGTAAGTCCCCTGGCTGGGAGATAGAAAGATACACAGACAAACAGACACACAAACAGACAAACTGTCTGAAATATATAGTAGATAGCTGTCCCTTTCTCTATCCCTGCCCCCTGCTGGGCCAGTGGAGTTAAAGCTCCCCTGGTCCCCATCTCTGGCCCCTTTCTGCTCCTCTGTAGTCCTTCTATAGTGTAATTTTCCTTATACCAGACCCCCTTCTTTGATTTATCAAAAAACAGAATCTAATTCCAGGCACATCCCATTGTCCTGGCACAACCAAACCCTGGCGTTGCTTTAAGTTATGATAAGAGGAAGCTGCATACCAAATTTGGTGGTCCTAGCTTTTACCATTTAAGAAGAGTTCTTGAATAAGTGGACTCACAGATGGTTGGACAGACACACAGACAGACAGATGCACAAACTCTCTCAGATATATAGTAGATTTGTCCCAGCAAAGCTTTTTGTACCTTGGGACCTTCCCATAAACCTCAAAGGCTATTAAATTAATTTACTCTTGTCCCAGCCCCACCTCGTGACATCACCAATGAGACATGGCTGGCTGAGTTTGGAGAAGACACCGAAAATTTGTCTTCATAATCTTCCTTAATCCCACATACAGATTTTAGGGAAACAAACTTCTGACTTGAATCCATATAAGCTCTCTAAAAGCTTTTTTTTAGTAAGGAATCTGAATGTGGGCTGAGCAGAAATTGAGTACAGCAGTGAGTATGTAGGGGTATGACGGTGCCTATGAAGCCCCACGCTGGGCCTGAAGAGATTAAAGGACAATACTTGGCCCTGGTAGTTCTCCTCCAGACCTGCAGAACAGTCTCCAACTGGAGAGGAAGCTTAAAAGGGAGCAAACCCAATTCAGTCATAGTGAGGCTAGTGAAGAAAATAGGCCTATCCTGAGAGCTGCTGGATAAGGATACTGAAGAAGCCTATGTGTGTGGAGTAAGACTGCATGGTGAGTGCAGTTAGGGCTCAAGTTTTAGGTATCATTTCTTTTAATTTTCTTACCTTAACTTGGATTTGTACCTATGAGGGAGAGACAGATTATAGTAAGCGATCCAGGAAGGGTAACTTCAAAGATACTGCAGATACTGGACACTGCTGAATCTAATAGGGCCTTGGGTTGGATCCTGGTGGAAAGAGAGGGCAAGGGCTCCCCCCACCAACTGCTCCACTGCAGGAGAGGCAACGGCCATATTTCAATCTCAGCTCCCCTCTGAGAAGAAGAGGACAAAGACGTTGTATCTGATGGGGAAGTTAAGCCCATCCACAGGTGAGGAACTGGACAGAAAGGCTTTCCTGCCGAGAGGAGATGCTCCTGTAATCCCCACTGAGCCACTTAACCCTCTGGGAGCTGTATTACAATGGGACTGTAAGTCAGCTACTTAACACTCCCTAGTGTTTTGCCCAGCCCAGATTAGAGCAGTATAAAGGCAGGCTGCTGTAACTCTCACACATTGGCCTTGATCTTCATTGGACCAGCTGCCAGCAAGCAATAGCTCTGGAGCCCATTGCATTATGGCTATTTTTCCTCTTCACCCTTACCATGTCTCTTTGCATGCCTCTTCTGCCGGCATCTGTGGAAATAAAATGTAGGAGCTGTCTATTCTGGCTCTCTCCTCTGGAGATTCCTTCCACACCTAGGCAGTCCTTCCATATGGGGTTATTATAGGAAGGCCTCAGTCCCTCCTGAGACATCTGAATGCATAAAGGGAACACAGTGAGCAAGAGAATCTGGCCTTCTGAGTTTGTGAAAGAGAATCTAGCCTCTGCCATACCCTCTGTCATGGGTAAAGAGCAAACTTTGCCTTTGGACATTTTTCAGTCCCTCTCAGGTTTACCAGTGGAGTGACAGGCCTGGCTCCCTGCACTTCCCTTTGAGTGGGAGTCATACAATCCAACTAACCCCACACTGGATCTCTGAGCTATATCCCTTTTCATTTCAAGCTATGTTAACCACACAGTCCCAAATGGGTTTTGTCACCTCTGAGAGTGTCTTTTCAGGATCCTGCTGCTACATACATTTGTAGGGGCACACAAACAGCATCCTCAAAATAAAGTTAAGAGCCAGGCCATATGCCTGGGCATTACTTTTGCAAGACCCCATCAGCTAAGGTAATACCTTCTCTGGCAGGTAGAAAGAGCCTGTCCTGCTTACGGTTTCTGTCTGTTTGTGTCAGTCTAACAGTTTTTTGCTGTCACCATCGGCTATCTCTATTAACTCACCCAAACCCATCCTCTCCTTTTTCTAGAATCTTTGAGGCCATAGATCCCCTTTGATTCCAGGATCTAGCCTTGGGAAAGAGAAAACAGTCCCATCCTGGATGGTGTCCAACAGACAATTTCTTCGGCAGTGGCAGTCCACACTTTGTTTTCTCAATGAACCTCATCTTTAATGCTTTGTTTCTTGTGGGTTCCCCTTTGGTTTAAATCTAGCTCTCCAGCAGGTAAGTAGTAAACTGATAACTTCAGGGCAATGTGGCCTTGAGCATCGTGATCACACCCTACACACTATTGTAATCAGTTTGGAAAATATCTGCTTTGTGAGACATCATTTAAAGCTAATACACTGATCAATAGTGTCCTTGTGTGATGTAGGTATGTGGTGTGTACTGAGAGTTATGGGTATATGGTGGGATTATGCCTAAAGTTTGTTTAAGCCATGTATGTCAGGGATGGTTGGTAAACAGGTCATAAATCCTTTTGGTCAGCTTGTGAGACTCACAATGTTTTTATGACCTGCCTTAGGTAGGATCATGACTCTCTGTCAGGTTTGTTTCTGGTGTCTTATGAGAGAATCAGGAGCACACAAATACTTTCTGATAAATGGGCTGCAGACTGTGGGACTTTAGAATGATTATCAACTGACTGAGGTAGCAGCCTACCAGCTTTTATGCAATCAGTGGGGAGTGCTCTGAAGTCACAGGCTGAATGTAGGACCTCTGATAAGTAGATGGGCCAGTCATGCATGATGGACTTGGATATGCTTTGCACTTGATGAGACTGACAGGCTATTCAAAATGATGCTTTTATCATCCCAGACCTCTGTAAAATTTGAATGACCAATTGGGGCATCCAATCTATGTTTACTGTTTTTTTTTCTTGTTAATGATTCAGGTTGTTTATGGTCTCTGTCAGAAGCTTGAAATTATAGAAGATCCCACAAATATGCGGTGATCTCTAGAGACAGATTTATTGAGAGAATATTGTAAGTATTTAACCATTTCAGCTGGTCCCTTTTATTCCAATGTTACTTAAATCTTAGTCCAGCAGTTCCCAACCACCAGGCTGCAGACTGGCACCAGGCCACGAACCGCTGGCTGCCTGGCCGTGGTGGCTCTAGGGGCCAGGACTCGGGTACACCGCTCAGCACCTTCCCTTCCACTGTGGCTGGTGGGAGAGGCAAGTCCTGCCACACCTCTCAGCCACCCAGTGTTGGGCAGGGGCAGGGTCTCCTCCCAGCCAGGGAAGAGTGGTTCAATGCACGATGGGAAGACCACACGGAGCCCATCATGGCAGCCATAGAGTTTCTTGCGACTTGGGCAGCAGCACTCAGCTGGCAGTTGGGAAGCGGTGCAGGGCCAGGCAGGCACTGGATGTCCTGGGGGTGGGGCTAGTGCTGGGAGGCTTTGGGGATGAGGAGCTGTAAGAGTCGGGGGGCTGTCACTCAGGGGATCTGGAGGCAAAGCTAACACTGGGGGGCTCTGGGGATGGGGCTAGCTCTAAGGGGTGTGGGTCTCTAAGGGGCACAGGGCTGACACTGGGCGGGGTTGGGTGCAAGGGACTCTGGGGTCAGTGGCTAGCACTGGGGGGTAGTAGAGGGGTGGAGAGTCTAGGGGTTAGGGCTGGCAGTTGGGGGCTCTGGGGGCCTGGGCTTTTTATACCATGGACCTGCAAACCCATTCACAAACTTTTGGCGGACAGGTAATGTTCTATTTTCATATTTGACTGTTCATTATTTGCATAATGAATATGCAAATATGAAAATAAAATATCAATAGTTTACCGAAAGTTTGTGAATGGGTTTGCCGGTCTGCAGTATAAACAAGGTTGGGAACCACAGTCTTAGTCAATGCAAAACCACTTTGGCTTCTCAGCATCTAAAGGTTGAAGTGCCAAGGTTTAAGCACTTCAACTTCTAGATGCAAAAAAGACCTTTTGATAAGTTGAAATGGACAGCGTTGACTACACTGGGAATAGACCCAAAATTGGTGGAATGGGTGAAAGCTTTTTTACTGCTATGCACAGAAGGCAGTGTGAATGAATGAGTAGGTCTAAAACCCTTGCACTCGTTTACCTTTCTGGAATATTAGTTTAGAATGATCTTACTTTATTTTTAAAAATTGCAAAAAATCTTAATACAACAATTCTTCAATAAACATTTTGAAATAAAAATGTTTGAAGTTTTACAGGAAAACAGTTATTTTTTTTCTTTTTTACCAGCTCTAACTCTTCTAAAATTAATTAATCCTAAACAATTACATAGAAATAAGGACAGTAGCACTCAGGAAAATATATTTTAAAACCCAATGAAACAAACAAATAAAATATATAAGATCGCCACAAAAATACAATAAAGCTGATGAAATCCATAGCCTTATCTGATTTCAACAACCATGTGGTTGGTGAACTACAGAGCATAAATAATATGAAGTTAAGAACCAAATATACATTAAAATATTACTTTCTTAAAGATGACTCAGTCTGTTCTCCAATAACCTCTTGAAGAATTGCTGCGAACTGTTTGGATCTTATCCACTGTAGCCATGTGACATGATTCTATCCTCAGTTAAATTTGTTACCCTGACAGAAAAAATGTAAAATGGCATATGAGTTTGTAATACTGGAATAATGGTAGCCTTCAAGTACAATGATACGTTACTGTACTATGTGCTATAAATTGGGAGAAGCAGGAAATTAGCCATCCTAATTCTGCTACATATTACAATGACAGTGATGAACAGTATTTATTCTGAGAGCTAAAACTGATGCACAGACACTTAATCAGGAGATGGCCATTCACAGAGCCCTTTTTCTTTATAACTTTCAGCCTCAATCACTTTGACCTTGCATATCAATGTACTACTTTGCTCTAGAGTATATGTGCAATGTATAACCTAAGACAACATTATTGTGCACCTCTACAGGAGAATTCTGCAAGGCTGTACTAGAATCAAAAAAGACAGAAAGCCTCTCTTCTCCAGAATGCTAGATATGCTCTGGCTGAGGACGTTAGGTTGGAAGTTCCAAGTACTTTCTGCAGTGCATATTTTTAAGGGAAATTATCAGGGCAGAGAGTGGTCATTTCCTTAGTCCAGACTTCCAGAAGCAGCCTTGCAGCACTGGCGGAGAGGAAGGCTGGCTGCATTAGCAATAGCAAGAACCATCATGCTTCCTCTATTACAAAAGAGTTTGTGATATAATGCACATGCCTTATACTACCTTCTGTGGTGCTCAGGCAATCCAGAGCTGTAATTGTAGAGTTTAATTTGTCTTGGTTAAACTGCAGAAAAAGAAAATGGCACCTTTTTAAATCTACTTCTGCTACATGGGAAGAGTTAAAAATATTAGCAGATATATTTTTCCCCACCAGGTGAATAGAACATTTTAATGACACTCCATTAAAATGACATTTTAATGTCTGAAAGGATAATAGAAGCCAAAACTGTTTGGTTTTCTGATTTCTCATCTGAATTAGTTTCTTTGACCACTGGGTTATTATAGTGATTTGTTATTCTTGAATTCTCATTGTATTCAGGTGCTAGCAATGCTGAGAAAATTTCTGCTGTATATAGCTAATGAGCAGGCTCAAATTGCCCTGCAATGTGACACTTTTTCCCTTTTGCCAGAAGAAAGTGCGAAATTTTACACATCTAAGGGAGGCTAAGAGGAACTTTGCTATGATACTAACTAAACATCACTAAGCTTTAACACTTGTTACATCAACCATTATTGCTACAACAGGGCAAAAACACGGAATTCTTATTTATTGTTGATTATTGCAGAAGTGCTTATATGCCTCAACTATTTCACTAGGAGCATGGTGAAACACTGGAATGACTTACCTAGGGAGGGGATGGAATCTCCATCCCTGGAAGTTTTTAGGTCCCAGTTTGACAAAGCTCTGGCTGGCATAATTTAGTTGGGATTGATCTTACTTTCAGGTGGTCTCTTCCAGTCCTATGATTCTATGATTCTGTAGCCTGTACTTGTCCTTGTTGAACCTCATCAGATTTGTTTTGGCCCAATCCCCAATAAGACAAGGTACTTTCCAACTGTAGGGAGAATAATCACTATAGTTTTTCATAGATTACATATGTACCCCCCCAAACAGAATAGCATTGAAGGTACCTCTTAAGTGACCCACTGATATCTCTTTACATACCTTGTAAAACTTTTCAGCTGCAAAGCCCTCAGGTCCTGGAGTTTTAGCGCTCCTCATACTCTCTGTTCCCTGTAGAAGTCCTTCTGTTATTGCCTTTAAAAGTTTCTTTATCCCATCGCTTTTTTTTTTTTGGCAAGCCTGTTACTTTCAGATATTTTTATGTAACTTCAGAGCTTGGAATATTTCAAGTGTAGAGCTTTTTATAATATGTAGCAAAAGTAGCGCACATTTCACTAGGTATATAACTATTTTTTCTGATTGTTTTTATTTGGTGAAATAATATGTTGCTCTTGAATCCCTATAAGCTTTTGAACCCATAACTTATCACTAATTTATTTTTGATAAAACATCTACTGATATACCTTAGGTGCTTTGGAGGGTGTGTCTGTCATTCACATATTCAGTTTTCATCTACTGTTAGTTAATTGTTTATATAATTGTTTTGGTTTATATTCTTGTTTTGAAATGTTTTATGAAAGTCTATGTCATTTTTCTTTTTCCTGTTATAGCTCTGGGTTTTTTTTCCTGTGCTTTTCCATTTTTCAGTTAAGAGGCTATGCTTATCAACTGGCCCCTAAATACTGCTTTCCCTACCTCCCAAAGAAGATTTTCAATATTGTTTATCTGAAGATATTGAACAAGGTCCTCTTCAGTTACTGCAACAGATCTTTATCTTTGAGGAGCAAGCAGTTCATTTCCCAGAAAAGTGACCTTTTGGACCTATCCCAGCTATTAAATATTGCTTCCAATAGTGCATGATCTGGCTATGTAATGGTGCCAGTTTCTGCAGATCCTGTCTGCCTCATTAAGACTTTAGAAATTAATGTTAAATCTATTCTAGTATATAACTGATGAGAGTGTGACTAAAATGTGCATCTCTTTTCCCTGGCTTCAGTTCTTTCCAGCAATCTAAGAGACTGAATTATTGGCACAGAGAATTCAGTGCTGCACCTGCTTCCCTATCTTCCTTGTCTTTTTTTTTTTTATCAGAGCTGTCCCAAGATCAGCATGCAATTGACATCTCCTCCAAGTATAATTTTCCTTTTCTCCAAAGTTGTTTTACAGAAATCTTTACATTTCTTTTGTTTGAGGTTTTTTTTTTGTTTGCTCTTGATTGGGAGCATACAGTGAACCTGCTGCTCTTAAGCCTTGATATTTATTGCCATTGTTATTGCCTGGCTTCAAGCAGGAAGTTAGAAGAATGTTTCTGACCACCCTAATAGGCATTGTGGGGGCAACAACTTAATTAGTTGTAAAGAAGAGATACATATGTTTATGACTGGAATTTTATGATGGAGTTATTTGTGATGGGAAGGGGCAAGGTTCACCAGCCACAGGGCTCACTGCTAAATTGTTTTATGTTCCTAAAGACTGATGTTTCCAGGCCTCACGCAGCCATCTGCCCAGGGCAGGAACAGATTCCCAAGCACCATGATGCTGGTTGGTGATTGGTTTGTTTATGTGTTTTTAATTTTCTTCCTCTGAAGCATCGGCAATGGCTACAGCTGGAGACAGGACATGGACACGGGACATGGACAAAGAGGACCAGAGCTCAAGGGTAATATCAAGTGCTTGGCTGACTGGTTTATAATCACATGTTCAAGGACTAAATGATCACTACATGTGGGATCAGGAAGGAATTTTCCCCCAGATTGGCAGTGTCCATGGGAATTGTGTATATATATATATATATTTGGGGGGGGGTCACTTGCTAGGATTATCTGCATATATCTCACAAAGTCATTTCCACGTGGCCTTGGTCCTTGGTGCACCTTGGTCACTCCTAATCTCTGACTGAGGCACATAATTCATTAGTCTGCTGTGCTGTAATACTTTGGTCTGATTTGTTTTGTTGGGTTTACTGGGTGGTGTTGGGGGCCTATGATATACAGGTCAGATTAAATGGTCTGATGGACCCTTTTCTGGATTTAAACTCGGTGATTCTATTTCCCCTTGGCAACAGAAGCTCATTCATTTACTCCCGAAATAATATCATGGCCTTCTAGCACCACATGCAAAATCATTTTTACAAGGATAAGTCTCCCAACATTTGTCCTGGAAAAGCAGCTTTAACACTCATGTATAATCATCCCTGCTGTGTTGAAGACATATTTAGAGTATATGCTAAGGGTGCAACTTAGAAATTCAGCAGCCACATGCATGACTGCTGGCTTCCATCCCAATAGTCCTTGCCAAGGCACATACTAGAATCAGCATTTGCAGACATACCACAGCTGTCCAGCAGATAAGATGGCACAGTCTGCATACCCACCATCACCATGAGCAACAGCACAAGCAGGAGCAAGTGCTTATTGCACAGGAAATGAGAGTGAAGTCTTACAAACTCTTCCACTCATTGTGAAAAACATAGGCTGAGAAAAGGAGCAGAGAAGCCAGAGCAGTTGCATTGTTCTTGCTCCCTGCTGTTGCTGCTTCTCTGAACCACTAACTGCCAAACCACTCTCCCTGAGGGCACAAAGCTGATCCACATTGACCATAATTGGCTTAGAAGATCTGGCAGGCTCCCAGAATAATGTGCTATAGCTATTTTTGTCATCCTCTATTACCTTTAGATTTTGGTAGTGCCAAAAATCCCTCAGGTTTTGGATCCCTTTTTTTTAAGGTCCAATACAAACACGTAGGAAGATACCAGAAGAGCTTAATCTAATTTAGGAGAGGATACTAAGCATATGTGGTGCATAGGACAGAAGCAAGAGTGGAGGGCAAGAGTAAGGGGAGTAAGATTATGTGATTAAAATTGTGTGCCTAGCTCAATGATGCTGAATAGCTGGAGAATTTTATTTTATGTATTCAATTAAAGCATTTCTATTGCCCCAACAATAAGCTGCCACTGAATTCCTTATGGCGACAGTTGGCTATGTTGGTGATTTATTTTAGCCATTGCAGCACAAGTGGGTCACAGTGAAGCAGCATTAATAGGGAAGATTGAGGGAGACCCACATCAGAATAACCCACAGCTTTCTAGGAGGAAAGAGATCCCGCATCAAATACTTTCACTCCTCACGCAGAGGGGAATGAAATCTTAGTCTCCTGCATGCCAGATGAGTCTTCTAAACATTGGGCTAAAATTTATAAGGTGGGTGGCAACACCTCCTCCTCTGGCCAGATTTTGAACAGGACCCAATCTGTCAAGTGGCACCTGAGCACACTTATTAGGCTGGGTCCTATGGACAAGAAAAGTGGGCAAGCGCCTGTCTTCCCTCTGTGCCTGGATCACTCTAAAGCTATGTCTATACTGCAGGGAAAAGTCAGAAAAAGATATGCAAATTGCAAACTGAAATTTGCATATTTTTGTTTTTTTTTTTTCCAAAAGAGGATTTTCTGAAATTTGGCCTGTCTATACGGGGTCAAATTTCGGAAAAACCTCCTCTTTCAGAACATCCCTTATTCTTCTCACCGAGAGGAATATCAGGATGCCAAAAGAACATGTCCGCTTTTTTGGAAACTGTTCTGAAAAAGCGGACACATTCCTTGGACGCAACAGAGCTTTCCTGGGATACCGGAAAAACTCCTCAGTCTAGACATAGCCTAAGATTAGAAGGGAAATAGGTGTCTGGATGCCTAGAATGAGGCAGCAGCAGACCACCATGCCAGCAGACAGTTGGGAGCAGACTGAGAGCAGCCGGCTTTAGTAGTGTTACGAAGCATGCTCAGTCTGTGTGACCATGCTCAGTACAAGCCAAGCAGCAAACTTGGGGTTGAGATGTCATGTGACCTCACATGCACCCCCCCACCCCCACACCCCACTCCCCAGACCTCTAGGAAGCAGTACACATGCCCAGAGGCCTCAGGAAATTTTATTCTGAAAACTTACCAGGGACATGTTTCTACTAGGAAATTATTTAGAAATAATTTATTTCAAAATAATAACTACTGAAATAACTATTTCAAAATAGTGTGTCCACAGTACAGGAAAGCCACAAAATTAGTCTGAGGCAGGCTCCCTTAATGTGGACGCGCTACCTCAACTTAGAACCCCAGGAAGCACCGGGGAGCAGTTATTTCAAAATAATAGCATTAATGGAGCGTCCACACTACTGCTATTTTGAAATGAACATTATTCCTTGTGGAAAGCAGGAGTTATTTCAAATAACCAGCCCCTTATTTTGAAATAATGGGCTTGGTAGTGTGGACACTCTCTTTTGTTATTGTGAAATAACTCCCTAGTGTAGACCAGGGCCAAGTGAGCTCATGTATCTGCAAGTTAGGGGCATCAGAGGGAGTTTTGTGGATCTTTATGGTGCCTAAATGGAGATTTGGGAACCTAAGTCTGGGGTTTACGTACATAAGTACTATTTTGGATCAGGGCTCTAGAAAGTAAGGTAATCTACGATTAGTAGAACTTGGGGTTTTTTAGAGCAGTTAGCATTACTCAGCACTTTCTATGTTCACAGCATAGCTCCCATTTATTTTATTTGCAGCTGTGAGTGCTCAGTGCTTCTGCAAATCAGACCCCAGGGTCTGAAGTCAGGCATGCAGAAAACGAGGAACACACAATTAGAAACCACCTGTGGAAAGTTTGTCTTAAGTGACTTGTGCAGCATCACAGAGAAATTCCCTTTGGAAGGGACAGGATAGAGCCCAGTTCTGTAGGGCATCATTCAGCTGCTTTAATTAGACCATTTTTTTTCTTTCTGTAATAGTCTGCCTCATTCACTATCCAATTTTGGCATCAAATGAGGCAGAGGCTTCACGGACAACAGCCTCCTTTACTACACAGCTTTGATTCAGAATAGGTCTGTCCTGAGCAATGAATAAGATGGGGTTATGTAAAAAGATGTGTATGATCATATATTTAAAGACTAAATTTTTATTTTGTCTATCTTTAAATTTCAGTTATTGATGGAAATATTTTTCACCAGTGTATACAGTGAACTCAACATTTGTTGGCATTTACTGCTTAATCTAACCCTTCAGCACTAGTAATAATGACTATGTAGTTGGGGGGCAAATTAAGGTTGCACAGGCAGTCTTAATTCTGGCACATCCTAACTTCTGAGTGCTACCTTTTATAGTATTCTTCTAATATAGTTTGTGTGTGTGTGTGTGTGTGTGTGTGTAACAATATATAAAGTAGTGAGTAAAATGTAGGTTATGCATTCATAATTTGCCTCTTATATTACACTAATGTAGATTATTTTACAAAAATAGAAAGGATGGAAAAAAATTATTACAAGTAAAGCCAATTTGCTTAGCATAGTAAGGCTACATGATATCAATTACCAAGTTAATTTTCTATTTAGTGCCTGTTATCTAAATAAATCTCCGGTCTACTTAGGCAACTTGTATAGGCAATGCAAAGGGGCCTTAAAGCCTAAGAAGGTTGGTGGAGACTTCCTCCCTCAGCCCCAAACAAGCATAAAGTTACTAGAGGTAGTAGTAACCTCTAGTATTTTGTATTGCCTGCTCCCCAACAGCTGGTGTAAGGGGAAGGAAGGAGCATCGCAGGATCAGGGTGAAGCTAGAACAAGGAAGGTTAGGGTTATGGTAACAGAGTTCTGCTAATGTCCTTCACTGCTATATCCTCAAGTCTGTGCAGCTTTAAATTGTTCCAGGGCCAAGTGTTGCAAGTTACAACCACCATACTCTACGGGTGCGTCTAGACTGGCAAGATTTTGCGCACAAGCAGCCGCTTTTGCACAAAAACTTGCCGCCTGTCTACACTGGCCGTGAGAATTTGCGCAAGAGCACTGACGTTCTACTGTCCAAAATCAGTGCTTCTTGCGCAAATACTCTGACGCTCCCATTCAGGAATAAGCCCTCTTGCGCAAATGTTTTTGCGCAAGAGGGCCAGTGTAGACAGGCAGCTAAGACATTTTGCGCAAAAGCAGGCTGAACGGAGAAAAGCCCTAGTGGCCGTTGGCAGGATCCGTAGCTGCAAGCTGCTCCCGGACTTCCTGGTAACCCGAAACCCCTTAAAGGCAGACGCAGCCTGCAGAGGCCATGAGGCAGAAGCAGTTTTGCCACGCTCTGCAGACAGCTCTGCCACGTGGCCCCTGCCGTCCCCAATGCCACCCAGAGCAGGATGGCAGCTCCAGGGGGGGATCAACCACCCGCACCCCCAGCACAGGAGGCCCCAAGGGGCAGAAAAAGAAGGGCCCCATCCTGGTCCCTGGGGAAGCTGGAGGCCCTCCTGGACCTCTGGCAGGAGGAGGAGGCCCTGCACAGCACCCACTCCCGGCACCACAACGCGGACATTTTTCACCACATGGCCCAGGCGCTAACCCAACAGGGACATCCAGCCCGGACCCTGGAGCAAGTCCGGGCTAAAGTCAAAGAACTGTGCCTGGGCTATGTCTGGGCCAGCGAGGGCCAGGGGACAGGAGCCGTCACTACCAACGGCTCCACCGCATCCTGGGCCAGCCAGCACCACAGGAACCGGCCGTCCCTGTGGACACCAGTGTGTGCCCCCCCCACCGACAACAGGACCACCGAGGCGGGGGAAGGAGACACCACCAGTGGGCGGAGGACAAGGCCAGCACCGTCACCCTTCAGACCCCCTCCGGCAGCTCCGACGTCTCCCGTGCGTCCTCGGAGGCCGGGGAAGGATCCACTGGTGAGTCTTGCACTTTGCACTCACAGGGGCGGGGGGGAGGGGGAGCCAGGCGCCCGGCGGGGGGAGGGGGAGAGCATGTCACTCAGGCCACATGAGCTGCACGCTGTGTAGCATTAGCAGTTTGCAGCACGTGCACCCACGTGCAGCCTGGTGACCAAGCAGCACGTGGCCGCGGCAGGCAGCTCCAGGGCATGCCTGGGACTGTGCTGCTCACACACATCCAGCAGGACCAGGGGGGAAGAGTGGATGCCGGCTGGAACCAGCCAGGGCCCCAGGGACTCAGGCCAGAGCCCGCACCTCCACAAGGGTGCAGCACACAGAACGGCACACTGTCCCATGCCTGGCTGTGAGGCACAGCCAGCTGCTCCTGGTAAAACCGCAGCATCACAGCCTGTGAGCGTGGCCCCCACTGAGCCCCTTGCCTGTTCCCGGTGCCTTGGCTGGCCCCCCGAGGGAAGTCCCCACTGCGGCCACACATGTCCCTAGGCTACCGTGTAGGGCCGCCTGAGTTTTTCTGCAAGGATGGTACACTCCCCAGTCACTCTCCTGGTTCCATCCAGGAGACATCCCATGTGATGGGGATCTGAGAGCCCAGACCATGTCTGCCAGATGTGCTCCCAGGCACTGTGTGGGGATTCATCTCGCTCCCTGTCAAACATCATTGATTAGCCCAAAGCCACACAGCTTCCACTGGCAGGGAGTTCCACAGGTTAACACAACACCAGCGCCCTCCCACCCTCCAAGGGGCCAGGACACAGACCGGTGGTTACAACACATGGAGGAGGACCCTACTCCAGGGGCAGTCCTGTATGCAAACATACAACACGGGGGGTAGGGGGGTAACCGAGTGGGCCCAAGCCACACTACTGTGGTGTCACCTGGGCTCAGGGGTGGAGGGCATGAGGTGTAAGGACAGTGGCCGGGCTGCCTGACTGACCCATCCTTTCTTCTGTTCCCTGCAATGGGTCCAAGCACAAGCCGGGGACCCTCCAGCCCTGCGGCAGCGGCAGCAGCAGCACCCCCAGATGCCCAACCACCAAGGTGGCAGGTCCGGCACTGGGACCACCTGCTTCGGCAGCATGTTGAGGCCGTCGAAAGAATCGAGGCATCCATCGCCCAGCGGTGGAGGCAGACCTGGAGTGTTGCCAGCAGGCCTGGCGTCACTTCCAGGCCCACTTTGATAGGGTGGGCGAGGCTATTACTGCCCTCGCAGCACACATAGGCCATGCCGTGCACTATGGCATGGCCGTGCCCCATCCACCCACAATCCCTCCCCTAGCACTGCCCCTGCCCCCTCCTGCAATGGCCCCTCCTACTCCTGCCCCCTCCTGCAATGGCCCCTCCTGCTTACCTCCCCGTGCTGCCTGCCCCGATGCGGCCTGACCCCCATGTGCAGGTCCTGCAGAAGCAGTCGCAGGGGCCACCCCTCCCAGCAGTAGCTCCTCCCCCTCCCAGTTCAGAGCCCCCTTCCCCTCCCAGTTCAGAGCCCCCTCACCCTTGTAAATAAAAAGTTGACTTTTGTTTTCCAAAAAAACTGTGTTGGTTGTTTATTGGGAGGTACGGGGAGGAGAGGAGGGAAGGGTTGGAGATGGGAGGGAGATGTCGAGGGAGACTGAGGCGACCCTACTCTGGGGCCTGGGAGAACAACTCCGTGAGGGCCACCCGGATGCGCGCCCCATCGTGGTGCGCCTGGCGGATGGCAGCTGTGCGGGGCTGTTCATAGGCCTGGCCCTTGCCTGCCAACCATGCTGGGAGGAAGGCCTCCCCCCTCTGATCCACGAGGTTGTGGAGCACGCAGCACGCAGCCACTACCTCCGGGACATTCCGCTCACCCATCTCGAGACAGGTGAGCAAACAACGGAACCGGGCTTTCAACCGCCCGAAGGTGCACTTGACTTGGTTGCGGGCCTGGTTGAGGCAGTCGTTGAACCGGGCCCGGTTGTGGTCCAGCCGCCCCACGTAGGGCCGCATTAGCCAGGGCAGCAGGGGGTAGGCTGCGTCCCCCACGACACAGATGGGCATGGGCACATCCCCGACAGTAAATTCCCGCCAGGGGAAGTAAGTGCCTGCCTCCAGCCTGCAAAACAAGCTGGAGTTGCGGAGGATGTGGGAGTCGTGTGCCCTGCCGGACCAGCCCACATAAACATCCAGGAAGCGGCCACGGTGGTCCACGAGGGCCTGGAGTATGACAGAGAAGTACCCCTTTCTGTTCATAAAATGGGCCGCTTGATGCTCTGGGGCACGGACGGGGATGAGGGTTGCATCCAGGGCTCCCCCGCAGTTGGGAAACTTGAGGGCAGCGAAGCCGGCCACCGTAGCGTCCACGTCGTGCAGGCGGATGACTCTCAGGAGCAGGACATCATTGATGGCATGGACGACCTGCAGAAGGGTGCAGAGAAACACAGGGGAACACATCACATAAGGCAGGGTTAGTGTGTGCTCCCTTGGGCCCCCCCCCATGATGCCCTCTGTGCTCACGCACACACACACACCAGGGCCCCCCCTCGCCCCATGCCTCCCCCCCCCCCCACCAGTAGGCCTGTGTAAGGGAGGGACGGCCCAAACCCCTGGGTGACCCAGCCTGGAGTCTTGGCTACCCCTGGGCATGGAGTGCAGCACCCTCCCCCCACTCCACTCCCCACTCCCCCTGGGACTTACCTCCATCATGACGGCACTGATGGTCGATCTGCCCACCCCGAACTGGTGTGCCACCGATCGGTAGCTGTCCGGGGTGGCCAGCTTCCATACTGCGATGGCGACCCTCTTGTTGACGGGGATGGGTGCCCGCAGCCGGGTGGTGGTTCTCTGGAGCGCAGGGGCGAGCCAGGCACATAGGTCCAGGAACGTCTGCTTTTGCATGCGGAAGTTCCGGAGCCATTGCTGGTCGTCCCATTGCCCCAGGACCAGCCGGTCCCACCAGTCGGTACTGGTGTCCAGTCTCCACAGTGGCCTCTCCATGCTGGGGTGGGGATGCCACAGGGACTCCATGGCCTCCCTGGTGAGGGAGTCCAGAGCAATCTGCACTTCCAGGTCCTGGAGGAGGAATGCAGCAGCCTGGAGCACCAGGTGCAGGCACTCCAAAATGGCCGGAAGGGGCCAGAGCAGGTACATGGCCACCCCTGGCTCCATGGCACAAAAAACAAAGTAGATAAAAAAAAACATGCAAAGGCACTAAAAGGCACAAGGCAGTGGTGTCCAAAAAGGCAGAGGGCAACCACAAAAACTGCTACGGCTGTCAGTCCCTGCAAGAGGTCCTAAAGCACGCAGCAGGAGAGAAACGGCTGTCCAGGGAGATCCCTTTAAGCACGTGTCTCAAAGGAGATCCAGCCCCCGCCCCTGGAAAGGGCTGGTGCCCTATTGCCCTCTTCAAAATGGTTCCGGGCTTCTGCTTTTGCGCAAAAGTGTTCCGCCAATATAGACGTGCTTTTGTGCAAAAGCGCATTGTTATAACGATACCTCTAGGACCAATCTAGATGCTCTTTTGCGCAAATACTTTTAACGGAAAAACTCTTCCATTAAAAGTATTTGCGCAAAATCATGCCAGTCTAGACGCAGCCTAAGATACCTGATTTGGGCCAAAAGTGTGTAACGTGTTAGCACTGCCTGCTGGGGT
Organism: Pelochelys cantorii; assembly: GCA_032595735.1. NCBI lineage: Eukaryota > Metazoa > Chordata > Testudines > Trionychidae > Pelochelys > Pelochelys cantorii. The sequence continues at coordinate 33,820,379 of CM064326.1, forward strand.
ATGCCCCCCCCCACCTACCTCAGTGATGGTAGTGTTCACCAGTCATCCATATGTCTTTGTAATACAAGTGAGAGTGAAGACCATTCCTTCACCTGACATGGGCACAAATATGATCATTTGTTTCTCAGTGAAAAAGATGTATTTGTAAAAGGAAAGGTGATACAATACTACCTCCTGTTGTTGAATACACATACTCGCTAGCACCACCACCAATCCTCCAGTCACAAATAACTCTCTTACCTAACTAAACAATTCTTCAATAGGTGGGGGTCATACAGAAAGATTTTTATTATCCCTTTCTGTAAATCCAGACAGGCACTGAGATGCCTCATTGATGGGGATCTTATAAATTCCTAGATAAAAAGACAAAAAGTTGCCTAGTAAATGTATCGTGACAGTGTTTTCTTAAGTAACTATCAGTATAGGATATCCATGCAGCAATTCATTCTGAAAATGAACATGCAATATTTATACTTACAAAGGATGAATTGGTCACACTTGTGTGTCTGATAAGCTCTGCCCTGATACAGATTCAGGGTGAAAATGCTGTGGACCAGGTCAGCGCATTGTGTCTCTTAGTTCATGCAGTAGATTTCCATTTATTTAACTTCCAGCATTCCAAATTGGATTCCTGCTGCTAATGCCCTTGTGCGGGGTGGTATCACAAAGGGTAGACCTTATGGGGATTTCTGGCTATTCAGCTGGGAAGTCTCTGAAGCTTGCAGGTGTACTTTGCTGCCCAGGGACATGCAACCCCCAGCTTGCTCAGATTGATGCTTTGTACTCATCTAGTGGTGGCTAGACATTGATGAACTTGCTTACAGCCTTTGCTAAGCGAGATGTGTCTTTTAGGTGAAGCAATAGAAGCCTGTGCATTTAGCTCTAGAGATCCCAGGTTTGATCCTGCTGGCAATAACCTTATGAGGGTAAGCATTACAGAACTTATTATTGACCACTCAACGTTTCTGACTTTTGTACTTTTGTGAAAAGTGAGCGTATTCACATGTCTTTTCATGATATTATGGAGGTTTATCATTTTTCAAAACAAAGATTTACACAGTTTAGTGTCATTCACTTTTCAGCATTTGCTTTGGTAGTTTTTTGCTATTGAGGCCTGAGAATAATGTCCTCAGTCTTCCATCCGTACCTTTTTATGTGTTGTTTATATTAGGCCTCTTTCACTCTGATTTATACTGTTTCTAATCCTGTGTAACACCATTTACTTCAATGGAGCAACTGTAAAGCTACATCTGCACTGGCAACTAGATATGTGTCCATGCTCATGGTTGTGCCAGAACCATCCCCAACCATCTAAATCTAACCCCTAGATGTGAAGGTTTCACAGTGTATATTGGGTAAGACCACTAATACACTTGAGTGGTATGGATACTGTGCCAGTGTGGAGTGTCAGTGAGGGTAAGGAGCATGTTCTAAGGAGCGTGTTCTCAGTTCACTTGTTCTCCAGCTCTTTTCCTACAATGAACAAACCCTTTCCTGACTGGTCCTTAACCAAATCTAGAAAAGACCTTGTTCTCCCATCATCACTGGTGGTAGCAAGTTGTGGTGACCACTTCAGAACATTTTTCCAGTGCACTCTTTTCACTGGTGAACGTGAACATAAAACGTGCTCTGAGAGCCACTGCCTGGTCATCATCTTGTGGTCAAGAGTTCACTGTCCTTCATGACTTCTCCCAAAACACTAGGCATGTATATGTGTATTGGGAATTTTGTAGAGGCTGACACAGGCACCATTCTCTATACACTGGCCTAGTGCTAGGCCAGTACCCAAGACTCCAATACCAGAGCAGATTTTCAGTGAATTATCCCAATGCCCCTGGATCTGTGCATGTGGCTAAAAGGCTGACAGTGATGGGAAAGGGTGGAAAAGTCCCATTTGGGGGCAGGACATTTGTACAAGATTAATGACTCTTGAAAGTCCCTACTGTTTTCTGTTCCACTGGAGTTCACAGACTTTTAATACATGAATCCCCTTCCTCCACTCCTTACAAATGGGAGATCTGTGCAAGGGGTGATTTTAGTCTTAGGTCCAGTTAGGTATGGGACAGAGAATGGGAGCATTGGGTTTGCCAAGGAATGCCACAGCAGTCCTCTGGCACAATATAAATGTTTTCAAGCATTCTTATGCTGTGGTGTCCATCTTCTCCCCACTTGGAGCCATGCCTCACAAGCCAAGAGAATGTGGGTGGGTGGGTGAGGCATCTGCTCTGGTTGCCACACATATATAGTGTAATATCCCTCTGCAGTGGGAAAGCAAGTGTGAACATGATCCAGGTAAGGAAAGTCCAGGTTTTCACTTAGAAAATAAATGAAACTGACATATATGAGCTACGTTATTGGAAGATGCACACCACAAAAGCCGCATGGTAATGGACAAATGAGTTCTGTTTAAATGGGACCTCAGATAAGTTTAAATGTATTTTGGCTTAACTTTTTAGAAACCTTTGAATGCCTAGTGGATAGAAACCAAAATATGTCTCTCCTTTCCTCTTCCTGCTCCCTTCCCTTCCCACCTCTCTTTTTTTTTCTTTTGTCTCCTTTTTTTTTAGTGGTTTCCCCTTATTTCTAGGGAAAGAAATCAATAGAAAATGAATAAAAAGTCACATCTCTTCCTTTAGTTAAAGGAGTAAGCACCTGAAACTGTGCAGCCTGAACTATTTGTTTTGAACAGTGAGCAATTAAACCAATCAGATAGACGAGGGTTTTTAACTAGGATCTGAGAACAGATCATTTAAATCATATTAGAACAATCCACCTATCTTATTGTGACTCTTGTAAGTAATTATATGAACAAGGTCTTGAGTGCTTTTTCCTTGTTTTTAAGTCGATCTATGATTTCATTTCCAGTGAATGGACTGATACTAACATATAGGTCACTTGTCCTGTCTTGTAAGATGATCTTAGCTGGGTTCCAGGACCTCTGATATGGAGGAGGGGAGCAAAGTGAGCAGCTGCCCTGGGGCCCAGTGATTCAAAAAGGTTTGGGGCTCCCAGCACTTTAATCTGAAATCAGAGTCCTACATATCATGGTCCAGGCTGTGTGGGGGAGTCTAGCCCCATTCTGCCTAAGGCCCTGCCCCTTCTAGGAGCACAGAGCTGGGCACAACCCATCTTGCCCAAGGGACCAGCAAGTCTGTCTTCCCCTTGCTGGGTTCTCAAAGAAGGATAAATGTAATAGAGTTTCTAAGGCATGGGTCTCAAAGTGCTCCACATGCTCTGTGGCTCCTGCCTCCACAAGCAGTGCAGAGGGAAGGGGGGTGCAAATGCTGCCACCACACAGTGCCAGGCCATCCTGGTGATCCCCATAGCCATGTGCTTGAGGCTGGAATGCCATGGGGGTAAGGTGGGGCTTGGAGGCTGGTAATGGACAGGCTTCCTCTTCCCCCCAGCCCACCAGTCCTGAGCCAGATTGCACAATCACAACTGGCCTGCAGGCCAGGAATTTGAGATCCCTGTTCTAAAAGGGACACAGCTCATCTACACACCAAAACATGCAGGAGGCACAGAAATACATTTGCCTTTAACTAGAGCAAACTGCTAAGATTATTTCGGTTGGTATATTATGGCAGATGTAAACTGTGACTCTCTAATCTAGGCAGATAGGGAAGATAATCGAACCTTTATGTTTCATTAAAAAAAAAATGTAATTTGGGGCATTACAAATAATTAGTTACAATGATTCCAAGAAGCCAGAGGGTGGGAAGAGACAGAGTGGGATCACGGATAAGACTTGATTTAAAAGAGGGTTAGCAAAATTATACAGCATTTCCACTGGATTTTTGTTATAAAGGAGAAGACGCTGGCTTAGTCAACAATTGTGGTGTCATGGTTATTGATTTGAATGGATGGTTTTGTCTTAAAGCCAACCTCTGTCAAAAACAAATGCGTGGGCCGCTTAAAGAGTTGGGCCTAGGCAATGGCAGGAATAAATATGCTAGGGGGCAGACTTTGCTAGAGTAACAATGAATAGAAATGGCAAGGAACTTGCAAGAAAATAGCTTTTAGTTTTACAAATACAAGAATTGTGCAACGAATGAAACAAGTGCCTGCATTGAAATCTTCATTGTGTGCATTACTCTCAGGGATGCTGACAGCCTCCGTAGGTCCCTGCGGAAGGAGGGGGCCTGGCTCTGCACTTTGGGAAGGGGTGAGGCCTTAGGCAGAAGGGGCAGAGCCAGAGCAGCCAGCCCTTTGTACCACTTGAAGCATGATGTGCCCCTCCTCAGGGCTGCATGGAGCAGCACAGTCCTCTGTTGATGACTTAGCAGTGCGGTGGCCAGAACCCCAAGTCCCTTTGTATCACCAGGCCCCAGGGCAACTGCTCTTCTCCCCCTTCTCTCTCTCCCCTCCCTCCCCCCCCCCCCCCCCGTCAGCAGGTCTGACTATTTTCTTTAGAACAAAAAGCATGCCTGTGGCCTGGGGATTAGAATAAAATCTCCCAGAGGAAAGATTTGTGAAGCTAGGAAAGGGATAATATGGATCCTTCTGTAAAATGGGGAACTGAAAATTTCATACTAAGCACCATCAATTTTCTTATAGAGAGAGGACATGTTAGTTAAACATATTCAGAGACCTATCCTCACCTTGCTGTAGCTTTAACTGAGCTGCAGGAATATCTCCTGGAAGCACTATGGGATGTCTGCATCTGTTGTAAATCCTCATGTCAGAGAAGATATTCTTTTTTTTTTTTAACCACATTTTTAGTGTCACTTGCCAGATGCTTTGGGATGTATATTTAGATGCTGGACATGAAAGTCAGCTTATTTACATTGCCTTTGAAAGTGTTCCATAGTAAGGATGTGTCCTGTTAAATGTGTACTGTGCAGGCAATTCCCTGAATAGCCAAAGTAAATACTGGTTCATGTCATCTGTATTTTATTAAAGTTGTTCAATAAATGCTCTCCCATAACTTTGATACATATGCATACCTAACCTCTAACAATATTTATATTTCAGAGCTTGAGAATACTGCATTTACAAATATGATTTTGCTTTTTAACTACAAGGGACCAAAAGAATCAAATTAAAGATCATTTGCAAGACAGAACCAACATATAATGTCATATTGGCTTAGGCACATATTGCTTGCAGCAAAGCTAAATTGAGAACATGAATTTGAAATGGAATCATGCTATTGAAACCCACATCTAACATGCCATGGGCATACAGAACAAGCCAAAGGGTTACCAAAAATAATCCTTATTGGATCTATGAATAATACAGCACATCTTGCATAGGCTTAATGATCTATCAGCAGTCTCTTATGAGAGATAACCATCAAATGATTACTTATCAGATGCTGGAATATAAGTAAATACTTTTGGTGGATCTCACACACACACACAACTTGCCAGAATTTGTTTTTAACTAAGTTCCCAGCAAGTCATATTTTTTTTCTAATCAAAAGTTTTACTTAAAAGTATTTGCTCTTTTAAAAATTATGGAGAATGACAAATTCTTGTCTTCTCAGTCATCATGGTAGTATATTTTCAGTAATTGGTTCTTGGGAATCTGTTTTTCTGTACTTGCCTCTAATGTAGCAAGACCTCAAAATGTCAATGAATTTTATCTATTGGATATGCAAGATGATTTTGTCACTTTTTAAACTGACTATGTCAGATGAATGTCACTCACTGCCTACTAAGGGCACTTTGTACAGTTCAAATATTTGCTAATTTAGGCTGTCTTTAATATATAGATCAACATTCACTGATTCTAATTGACAATCCATTAAGTGGTCTTTGAATTATTTCTTCTTTCTGAGCTTCTGCTGGCTGACTTTTGTGGCTCTAGTTATAAGGTGAGAAGTACTGTTTCTGAACCGTAGCTGGAAGCCAAGCAAGAGCAAGCTTGGGAAAGGTTCTAGGCAAAACCACCACAATGAAACAGAATGAGATGTAGAAGAGTATTAGGATTAATAGTGGTTTTCATATTCTAATAAAGTTTCTTCTTTAGGGTTAGAAGATACAATTGACTGTTTCTGTGATTCTTTATCACTTTTCATATGATATTGGCTAAGTCTGCGATGACTTAATTTCCTCATTTTAAGGAATTCCAGGATTGAATTTGGTGGCTGGAGGGAGTTATACAATTATAGGCATTTGGATGCTAGGATCTGCCTGCTGAAGTTAAATGCCAGGCTGTGCTCTGTTTGGGTACATGTACACTTGCTCCCTACTTCGAGCTAGGGATGCAAATGTAGGTGACCAAAATTGCAAATGAAGCGGGGATTTAAATTTCCCGTGCTTCATTAGCATGATCTTGCTGGCGCATTACTCCACTCAACAGCTGATTCTAACCAAGAAGTGCGTGCCGGGACACGTTAGTTCAAACCAAACCCCTTGGTTCAAACTAACCTTACTCCTGGTTCGAATCAGCTGTTGAGCAGAGTAACGCGCCGGCGAGATCATGCTAATGAAGCCAGGGATATTTAAATCCCCACTTTATTAACAATTTCGATCGCCTACATTTGCATACCTAGCTCGAACTAGGGAGCAAGTGTAGACATACCCTTTGTTATTTTTTAATCCATTCCCTTACAACAAAAGCTGCCAACATCAGAATTTCTAGTTCACAAGAAATTAAGATATTTGAAATTTGGTTTCAGTTTGATTTGGATCATTTTTGGAAATGTCTTGCAAACTAGAATTTTCCTAAAGTTTTTTATTCTACAAATCTTAACACATGGTATTTCCTACACAAAATATGCTCCATGGGACCATGGCATCTGCTGAGTGAATTGAAATGAATCTTGTCAGTTTCATCATTGCTAGCATTGGTGGGTAGCCTTGAAACTGACAAGATGTGTGTCAACTTCATTGAGCAGATGCCAGGGTATCAGGGTCTGTGGCTCTGGGAGCAGACCAGGCCTGCCAGACTCCCAGCACAGCTGGCTCTTCAAGCTTTCTGACTTTCAGGGCAGCTGGCTCACCAGACTGCAGGAGTCAGGTAGCCAGGTAGTCAAGGCATCTGAAAGCCCCAGAGGCCACAGGCTGGAGTTGTCATCATAACTGAGCTTCTGTAGACACTAGGCACCTGGAACTCTGGGATGGACTTCTAGTTTCATAGGAGAGAGCCTGGAGGTCCTGAGCACCCACACTCAAGCCAGGGCTCTTGAGGTTTCTGGGTTCCCTGCTGCAGAGATGGGAGTGGAGACTTAGTTATACTACAAGCTTCTAGGCTCTGGATTGTGCAACAGGGACCCTGGAAGCCATGGTATTCTAGTACTAGGGCTCTTCATGTGACTGGCCAGCCTGCCAGTGCCTGTGGCAGGATAGCAGGCAGGATTCCATCAGAACCTTGCCTGTGGTTTGTCAACTCTTTGTCAAAATCAATAGGTTATAACATGGCAACCCCACTCGTTAGAGGGTTTTTGACTCTGTGATAGAGGCAATCTCTTATGAATTCAGGAAAGCTTCTTAAAGGCTGCTTCACAGAGTGGTCCTCTGCCCTGACATGTGAGCAGCCAACTCCAAAAACAAATACAAATCCATGCTGTCTTCCACTTTCCCACATGGGGGAAAGGGAATAAAAATCCCTAACAAGAAATAACTGGATCTATATGCTGCTTGAAGTCTGGGGGAGGAGGCAAGGCTTCCTAACCATAAGCAAGAGAACCCCAGTGTTTAGCCTGAGTTAGCCCTAAAGAACACACAGAGCTTGCTTATTATATATGCTTTTATTACTCTGGAAATTTAAGATTGTAACTTATTTGTATGTGTGTTTACCTGCTTTAACCTTGTAAATAACTCAGGGTATGTCTACACTCGCTCGTTAGTTCGAGCTAGGTAGGCAAATGAGGGCAACCGGAGTTGCAAATGAAGCCCAGGATTTAAATATCCACGAGGAGTAATGGTAGTTCGAATTAGGATCTCTAATTCGAACTACCTACTCCGTGCCGCGTGTAGCCACGGGCACGGAGTTCGGACTAAGGGGGATTAAAAAATGGCGGCGCCTGGGAACATGCAAATGAAGCCCGGGATATTTAAATCCCTGGCTTCATTTGCAACTCCGGTTGCCCTCATTTGCCTACCTAGCTCGAACTAACGAGCTAGTGTAGACATACCCTCATTTCCTTTGCCTATTAATAAATTTGTAGTTTATTATAGTATTATATACCTTGTCTTTGATGTGACATATATAGTGCAGCTGGCCTAGGCTAAATGACTTGTAGTTTTGGGATGAGGAGTAACCTGAATCTTGCTGTGATTTTTGGTGCAAGGGATTATCTGTCAAATCCCTAGGTGGTGCCCAACGGGACTGTGATTCCCAGTTTTTTAGTTTCCAATGCACATACACTTCTATATATAGAACTTACAACCAATTTGAGGGTTGTGCCTTGATTCTGTAGTCTTCCCTGAGATTGGTACTCACACTCTTGAGCCACCAAGGGACAGCTTGACATTGGGATACCAAGATCCAAGGTCATGGATCTCTGGTGATAACAACTCGTATCTTCAGCTTAGAGTGATCCCAAGTTAGAACCGCTCTGCCCTTTGTTAGCTTGGCAGGTTACTTTACTGGATTAACAGAGTGCTGTCCTCATCTTCAGGCGTGCCCACATCTACATTTACATCTACAATTCTAAAATTACGAGGAATGCACACTCCAGAGGGAGGCAATATTAATGAAGTAAGTTGGATAAGTTTTATTTACAACTGTAAACTGTATTTATTAACTGACTAATAAAGACACTTGACTATCTTAAAGCAGTTGTAACATTTGAATTAATCTCCATCTGTTCTATTATGTTTTTCTACATCGTTACTTAAAAGTGTAATTAACTTGAATCTGAGAGTATATTGTTTATCTAGCATTTATAATTGATACTTTTGAGTTATACCCAGGGCATGGATAAGTTCACAGTTATTCCTGGAGGCTCCCAAGACACACCAGGGAGTGTGTATAGGGCCCAGTCAAATAGCACCACCATGATTAATTTCCTAGTAAGTGAAAGGAGAGCAGCAGAGGGGTGGAGAGATGATTCCCATCTATCCAACATCATCACTGGGATACTTAGGATCTCCTTTACTGTCAATAACCATCAGGTACCCAGGAGGCGATAGTGGGGGAGGGTTATATAACAATGTCCCAACATTAACCACTTCTGTTAGAGAAATATGCAGTTGACATTGAGAAGGCCCAGAGAAGGACCTAATTGTATATATCTATGATGAGAGAGTGAAAAGACTTGGTTTTCTTTACCCTGGAAAAAAAAAGATACATGGAACCCCACTTGATTTGAGCAATTCAAAATCTAGGAAGGTGTAAAAGTGAAAATTGATTAAACCCTCCATTTCACCCATTCCCGAACTACCAGAATGAGGTGATGGTGACTGAAAGCTGAAGTAGTAAGCAAAGACAGAAAAAATAAGGGCATAATGTTATCCTTGTCACATAGGCAATATGTGGAATTCAGTGCTACATGGGTTACTGAAGTGTATATAGAGTAGGAAAGTAGTAAGATGATTTAAGGCTGGGTAGTGAGGCATATGCAAGTTATGGCCTCCCAAATTCATCCTTTATGGAATACATACATTAATCATCTTCAGGGTCAACGTGTTCCTTCTCCCCTCTCGTGGCATTGCATTAGGGCAGCGATTCTCAAACTTCATTGCATTGTCAGGGATTGTACTTGGTCCTGCCATGAGGGCAGGGGACTGGACTCGATGACCTCTCAAGGACCCTTCCAGTTCTATGAGATAGGTATATCTCCATATATTATTGTCACCCCCTTCCGACATCAAAAAATACTACACAACCACAGGAAAGGGGACCAGAGTCTGAGTTCACCCACACTTTGCTGCCCCCGGAGGGGAGCCAAAGCCAGGTGACTTGAGTGATCTCATCTTCATCAGAAGCATCACATGTTGGGCCACTAAAGAGAAGGGACACCAAAGATCATAAGTCAGATGAGGGAAGAGAATGAATGTGTCTTTTATCTTTCATAGGCTTCCACTGGCAGCATTTATAATTATTCAGTGAATCAGTTCAGTTTTCAAACTGTCTAGACTGTGTCTATATTGGCATGATTTTGCGCAAAAGTGGCTGCTTTTGCGCAAAAACATGCTGCCTGTCTACACTGGTGGGGAGTTCTTGCGCAAGAACACTGACGTTCTAATGTGTGAAATCAGTGCTTCTTGCACAAGAACTATGATGCTCCCGCTCAGGAATAAGCCCTCTTGTGCAACTGTTCTTGCGCAAGAGGCCAGTGTAGACAGGCAACGTGAATTTATTGCGCAAGAAAGCCCGATGGTTAAAATGGCCATCGGAGCTTTCTTGCACAAGAGAGCGTCTACACTGGCACGGATGCTCTTGCACAAAAGCACATGCCAGTGTAGACGCTCTCTTGCGCAAATACTTTAATGCAAAAACTCTTGTGTTAAAAGTATTTGCGAAAATCTTGCCAATTAGATGTAGCCTCTAGTGTTTAAAAGTTTTTAATAAGTTTCCATAAATTGTATTAGTCAACCATGGCTCTCATTAGCAGTTGAACTGGCAGTTTTAGCAGAAAAGCCCCAGACTGCAGGCTCAGTCCTGAAAGGCGATTACTCTGATGGGGTGGCAAAGTACTCATGCATGAGCTTCACTTTAAACACTTGGTCAGTTGTAATCAGTGCAACTACTCCCATGATTAAGTGTTGTGATGGATCAGTGACAGAATGTTCAACACTCTGCCTAACTGAACCCTGAATGTTAAAATGTCCCTCTACACTTTTCTTTAGTTTATGTGTTCATCCATTCACAGGACCATTTGGCTTTCCTACCATAGCGCAATAAAGACCAAAAGCCAACACTTTCCCAGATCCACAGATATGGAAATATCCCAGTAATTTTGATTCTAAGTTTCAAAATTGGAAAGGTTGATTGGATAGAGCCAGGGTAGGAGAAAAACTGCTCCCTCCATTTCTTGGCACACACAAGCAAAATATTCACACAGATAGCTAAACTTGAGATATCCAGCATACAAAATAATAAGTGTCTAACAAAATCATACCAGCTGCAGCAATTTGTCATTTTGGGGTACAGGAAAAGTTTGCATAATTTTGGCACCTGTAAGCCCGAACCTAGGCCTAATTTTATTCTTCAATGACAAACCTTTGCCTAAACCTAGTACAAAACTAAATTTTATCTTTCTCTCCTATCTGTTCTTCAACAGCTACTGGGGAGAGATAGGGGTAGGCATAAGAGTAGTTAATACTAAGAGTATATTAGCAGCATTTGATCTCACCTAAAAACAATAACACTTAATTAGAATTAGAATCTGTAATACTTCTCATGTGGGATAAACTTGTCTTCACAGATCCAGTTTTGGCATATTAAATATAAATTTCTTTATATCTGAAATGTAAATAAGTTACATAATTTAAGCTCTATTTTGGCATCGAAGTCTTATTTCAGTGGCTGTAAATAGAGCTTTGTCATAGTCCCACATATGTGGATTTGGCTCTTCCATTACCTCTCCATTGCACTCTGTATTGAAGTGGTTCTTTGGAAACAACATGGCTAATCAAATCCTTTTGCAGGATATCCATCCATCTCATTTGGGTCTTCCAAACCTCCTCTTTCTCCCACTAAGTATAACTTCCTGTTTCCTATATTATCCATTCACATATTCAAAACATCTAAGTCTGGATGCCATCAACTTTCTATAATTGGTATCACCTTCATGCTACCTCTTACTTATTTACTATCAACATAATCTCTCAGGGTACATCTAGACTGCGGCACTATTTCAGGATACCAGAAGTATCCCAAAATAGCAACTCCGTGTCTTTAAACGTGCCCGCTATTTCCCGAAATAGTGGACGCACTCTTCTGGTGTCCCTGTAACATTGTTCCATGAAGGTTAAGGGATTTATTGGACTAGTGCCTTATTTTGAAATTTGGCACTGTCTACACAGCACCAAATTTCAAAATAAGCTCTTTCGACCTAGACTCAGAATAAGCTACGCTATTTGCATAGCACAAATTGTGTAGCTTATTCTAGCAGAAGGGTGTTGTCTAGATGCACCCTCAGAGTAAATCATTTACACTGTATTCATGTAAGTACATTTACACTGTATTCATGATCTGCTCCCGTGTCTTCCTCAGTGACCAATGTTTCGAGTAATACAAGAATGCAGGCTAAGTTATCATCTTGTGTGTCATGTGACTCTTGTGAATCTGGTCGGCATTCACTCAGCTAGAACTTTGGCAAAGCCTTTTTTCTGGTATTGATCATAATGGTTTCTGCTCATTATTTTTAAATGGTTTTGTGTTTGTTTTGCCATTAATTTTTAAAGGAGCCTAAATCCTGCAGTGAAAATCAACCAAAATAAACAAGATTGGGTCAAAACCAACTTGTAACCTTCAAATTTCTCCATGATTCCCATTCAGCATAGTCATTTGGCCTAGGTTTGCTCAGGTTCATGAATCTGCCCTGTAGTTCAAGTTACTAGGCTCTTAAAAAGTGTGATGATGAGTGGTATAATTACATAGCGCGATGGCGAGTTTCGTAACAAAACCCAATAGTTGGCAAACTTTTAGCTGTAGTGACCATACAAAGTGATACGTATTACTCAGAATATGTAACCCTTTTTATTAAAATCAAACCTTTGATACAAAATTACCATGGCAACTTGTGAGTGCTTATTCAGTCATGACAGACTCTTTGTTGTAGCATGGCTGGGTCTGTATAATACAAGCCTGTACAGAATACCAGTATGCAGGCAGCAATGTCTCCAGTGGTAGGTTGCATAGTCATATTAAGTCCTTCTGTTGAAAGACCTTTCAAATAATTTCTGCCTCTACAGCCTCTGGACCTGATTCTCCACTGCCTTCCATCTTGTATAGTTGATATCACCTATGCAAAGTGGGCATAAAACATGGCCATTCTGATCTAGTAGCAGCTTGCACTTACTGTGTGAACAGGGATAAATGACTACACAAAAACTTAGGGCCTGCGTATTGTCGGACCATTAACCGTGTCATATTAAATTGATATGATGCAAAAAATCCATTTTAACTTTTCCCTCAATGTTTAATAGACATGCTGTTTTAGGAGTGTCTCTCCATTTAAAAAAAAAAAGAGTACAATATCTCAATGTACAACTGCACATTTGCTACTGTTGGGGTGAATTTCCTTTGGTAGCTGGTTATTTTGCTAAGTTATTATAAAGATATCAATAAATCTTGAAGAAAATCATTGGTTGTCAAAGGATTAACAAGATGGGAACCCATCGTCATATTACTATCTTTTAAACAAAAAAATCCCCAAATGGCATTAGACATCTTGTTTCTTAATTGTGGCTTTACTTTTGCTTTTTTATGCAAATATTATATGTCATAGTAGGAGGAAGACAAACAGTTAATCGGAGGAGTGTCTAGCACCAAACAATAGATCAGTCGCTAGAATGAAGATATATGGAAAGAGGCCAGAGAACTTGACAAAGAGATGACAACTATACAAACTTTTCCTGTTGGTTTCTCTCTAAAATGAGTCATTAAATGGCCAAAGGGTGGTTCCTGGGGTAAAATGACACAACATCTCAAAGCAAACTATATTAATTATAAAATGTTAAAAAAATCACGTTTTTCTCCATTATTATCCCTGGACTTTGCGGCTGTTTATTAAAGTTCCGTGCATGGATTTAGCCATAGGCCCATGCAAAGAGTTTAGTCATGTAATGGGTATGGTCTACTTATCAGAGAACAGGTGTCCTTTGCAAAAGTCACTTAATAGTTGGCATCTTGACCTCCCTGCTGAGACTGATGACACATTGAATGGGGATAAAGTTCAAAGCAGCCTCCCTTCTCTAGAGGTGGTAGGTCAAGTTTAGAGAATATTGACAGGACAGCTGCTGTTATACGTGCTGTCTAATGCTAACCATAAGATCTGTGTGAAAGAGTTAACCAGAGTCACTTCACAAGTATAGCTGTGAATTGCAGAATAAAACTTGTTCCCCTTTCTCCAAAAATTTCTAAATTAGGTCAAAAGGAAAACATCATTTCTGAGCACAAAGACAGCTTTTAGCAGGGCAGTCATGATCAGTTTCTGTTTGGGGGGAGAGTGAGGGATTTGAAAGCTGAACAGTCACTGAAGTAAGGAGAACGAAGTACTAGTGATTAGGACCCTTGCCTAGGACTCTGGAAATCTGGGTGTAGTTCCCTGCTCCGCTGCAGACTTCCCTGCAGCATTGAGCAGATCACATAGTCCCTCTGTACCTCAGTTCACTATGTGTAAAATATGGTCGATAATACTACAAACCTGTGAGGAGTATGAATACATTATGAGGTGCTCAGATACTACTGTAAGGGGATGGGGCAGACCATATAAGTACCCAGTTGCCTTTAGCTCTTAATTTTCTACTCTAGCTTCTTACTCTGATGCATCTAAAAGCTGAAGTCCACACCTGAGGTAAGTATTTTAGACCCTGCAGCATTAAATCTGAAGAAAATACAATCCTATCACATCAGCTAAGAATGGTCTCTCTGGATTGACATTCCAAATGGTTTCTTCTGAACACTACTCACAGTTCTCTAACAATGTAGAAGTTATGTAACAGACATAATTCACATACCTGGTGGGAGGCTCATCTGCGATGGAATTGTTTTACAATTCCCAGGAGCCAGAATATCAGCCGCCTTCTCATCAGGAATCTGGGCACATCCAGAGGGACTAAATGGGCAGATGGTACAAATCTTGTTATGGGTATGACTCAAAAGAGCTGGATTTTCCATCTCAAAGTGTTTGAAAATCAGTGTGGATCAGATGGAAATGAAAAAGCCAAAACTCTGCATTTTCATGAAAGTCAATGCTGCATAACCATTTCAGGACAATTGAAACATTTCTATTTTGACCATTTTTAATGAAATAACAAAGCAAATTTGAAGCCACAAAGTCGCAATGAAACAAAAAAATTAAACTTTTCATTCCAAAAGTGTCGAAACCAGACAATTTATTTTAAATAAAATTATCAACATGATCAATATTTTTAGGAAATTGTGTTTCATCGAAACAGCATTTTCTAGTGGAAGATTGTTTTGAAGGAAATGTTCCAACAGCTCTCCTATTCAATTTCATCAGCCCTTTGTGTATGATGTCTGCCAACTTTGAGGCTCATATTTTTTTGACTTTCTCTCCCATGAATATACATTTTCCTATTGTCCCAAATTGAAGGTAAATATTCAACCTCCCTGATGGTTTTTCCCATCAGTTTTATTTGTAATGAACATTTTTTGCATAGCTCTCAAAATACCTAGCACATTTGTATATTGCTTTGGGTCCTTCAACTCAGTTATCTTTTTGGTGCATTTTTCCAAACTCACACATTACTGTATATCCCTTAGGCTTCTGGGTGGAATCAATAGTATTACCATGCAACTTACCGATTTGGTGATTTGATGGAATCTTCAAAACTAGCTGCTTAAAGTTACTGTAATAAAGAACATTTCCAACAAGTCCTCACACTCTGCTTCACTGGTAATTGCTCAGGTAGCAATGCCAGCGACCTTACACTGGAAATTAGTACAAGCACTATTTCAAACTTAGCTGCATCTAGTTGTGCATATGCCCTTGTTCATATCTAATTTAGACATCTACAGTATCCTTCCAAATGATGAAATTTGCACATGTACTTGGTCGTGTTAGTGCTTAGAAAGCAGTTTGTCTATATAAATACCTAATTTGCATAATGCAATAGCCTCAAGTCAGACAATATCTGGATGCTGCCCAGACCTTAGCTCTCATGGACATTCATGAGATCAAAAGGTTTAAATAAATGAAGTTTTACCATCTTTCTCTTTCTCTGTTGCCTCCTTCCCTCCCCCAGTTTTGTCTGTGAACCAGAAAATGGGTGGAGGTAACAGAGGCAGATGAGGGAGAACTGAAATTCTCGATTTGTCACCCAAATCGGACCACCTTGAACAATTTCAGTGGACATGTTCAGTTTAGGAAAAATATCATTTTCATTGAAAAGCATTTCAAGGGGGGAAAATTGAGCAGTTTCAAATGCAGTTTGTCTTCATTGGAGTCTTTAGAGACAAAATCTGTAATTTAGATGCTTATATAGCAGCTCTGGAGACTTGGTTTTTATGTGTGGAAAAGCAGACAAGATTCAATGTAGAGATAGCTGACATCACAATTTCAGGAAGGACATTCTAATCGTACGATATTTATGGCTACGCTCTCTGTGATCTTCTGTCTAACTTCTGTCTTACCACAAATAATTTGGGGAGTTGATGGAATGCAAACAAATTTAAAGAGACAGTAACTTTCTTCTAATCTAATGCACCCTCATTTGTGGAAATTCAGCTTGTAAGAGGAATTGTTATCACCTCTTTTGTCTACAGAATGTCAAATCCATTTCTAAGATTAGAATCAATGAATGGTTTCCAGTTTAAAGTAGTGACCCTGAAGGGGAGAAAGCCCTTTAATAGTCACTGCTAGTGCTATTATGCACCACTTGCTAATAGAACAGCTTTGTTTCATTGACATCTTATAACTGTGCAAAATGTATTTCCAAGTTTGATGATCAATACACAAAACAGGTATAAACATTTGCAAAGGCACGGGAAATTTCAAGACGTTATCAGTAGTGAATAAAAGTTATCAGACATATTGAAAGCCATCATGGTATAAAGTAGAAGACAATTTACCCCAGACACAAAATTAAGCCATTATCTTAAGTTTGGCTAACTTTTGTTATTTTAAAACTAAGGAAGACAACATTAGAATCAACAATCATGAGGTCTTTTTAGGGAACAGGATATTTGTGACTCATTCATTATGAGCAGTTTTCTTGAAATGAAATGGTCCACTGAAATGGAGGGTCTTGCAGGCAGATGCCTTTAAAAATACAGCACACAGAGATCAGGAGTTACACAACTACTTATGATATATATACAACTGAAGGTAAGTTCGTGTGTCGAGCTTTCCTGACAGTGACTTGAGGCCTAAGTTCAGTTTTTAAATATTGGGTAATGCCAAAGGTTATGCAAATCACATCCTGCTTGACAAATATACTGAATTACACACTATTGCTATCCCTTCTCATTGTAATATTTAAGTTAATCTGAACTACAAATGATTTGTAGAGAAATATCAAAACATGCTAATGTTGCAGTTGGTTATCATGTGACAATGACCCCCGCAGGCCTTCTAAATATCATGCTATATTTTGCAGATAATCATTCTATCCTGTAATTTATATCATCCTGTATCTTGTACCTCTAAACAGCAGTCAGAAGAGCTATTCAAACATTTCCAAACTGCTTTGTATTCTGGCTGCTCTGCCACCAAGCACAGCTGAGCCAGAAAGAATATTTTCAATAGCGACAAAGAACCTGACTTGACTTCATTGCACAATGTGTAAAGACAGACTTTGAGTCCTCGGTTATTCTTATCCTTCAATGTAAGACTAGATTCAACACACAGATTTATAGCGTCCTGTGGAAATTACAAACTATTCAAGACTCTGCCTAATCATTGTATTTCTAATGCTTATTTAATTTATATTCACTTAGCATTCAGAATCCATGGATTTGATTTCCCTACAAAAAGTTCAGTTTTGGCAAGCTCCTAAAGGTACAGGAAAAAGTGGTTTCTTCTAAAACAAATCTATTGACTAACGTGTTGAGGCAACCAGGCAGCTTTTGTTATGGAATGTTCCAACAAAAATGTCATTATTCTTATAGATCAGTTACTTAAAAACATTTACATATATACTGGACATATTATATTGCCAGATAAAGTTGTTGTGTCTGTCTGGTGTATACACCTGACATATTCCCCATTTCCTCTTACTCTTTTCAGAACTCCAGTAAATTCCAAAAGGAGTCCATTTCAATTTTTTCCACCTATTTCTGATTTCCTTTATACTGGTGTTTCTCAAAGTGGTCCACAAAACCACTTTGAGAAACTTGTTAAGTGGCCGTGCTAGTTCATTTATTTACTGGCATTGCTGCCACAGAGCCTCATGGTTCCTATTGGCTCTGTTTCACTGTTTGCAGCCAGGGGGAACCACGGGAAGTGGTGTGGGCTGGGCCACTGCTTCCTGCTGCTCCCCTGGGCTGCAAACAGTGAAACGGAGCCAATCAAAGCCACAAGGTCCCTGGTCGCGGTACTGGTAAGTAATCAAACTGGCACGGACAGTTAATAGGTTTCTCAAGGTGGGTTCATGGACCACTTTAAGAAACACTTCTTTACACTAATATAAATTGGGAACAAACTCATTGAATTTATGTTGATGTGTTGCTGGGCTGATATATCCCATCATCCTTTAGGGATACAGTAAAAAAGGACTTATGGCCCTGCAGCTGAGTTTGAACAACTTCCCCTAGTCTTAGGGAAGTGTTGCCTAATGTTTAGCAGTTGACAGAGTTGTCCTCCAATGCCAGGGTGTTCAGCTTAACAGCCAGAGACAATTTAGTTCCCTCCTAGCTAGAGCTACATGGCCTGATGGCAAGACTCCATATATCTACCTTCTTTCCGGGCTGTGTAGCCAAATGGCCAGAGCCAATGCAGCTGCCCTCTCTGTCAAGGCCATGTGGACTATTTGTCAGAGTCCATATGGCTCCCTTCCTTGTCAGGACAGTGATTGGAGGGGTGGTGTACCACCACCTCAGTGTGGGTGGTGGCCAGGGGAGGGGATCCTAGGCTCTCCCTACTTCACCAGGTCCCAACCCCGGGACTTGATGTTGGCAGGGTTGCCCATCATCAGATCAGGAGGGATCCTCCCAAAACATGCCAAGCTACGTCTCCATTCTATGGCTGATTCTCCTTTTAAGTTCTCCTGGGTTCTCAGAGTTCCCACAGGTTCTCTGTGGCATCGAGGACTGGGGGTCATGGGTCTTCACTGTCTAGTTAGCCTCTTTGTCCTGAAGTGCCAGCAGTCCTTCTGCTGAAACATGCAGCATACATCTATTCCTCTCTGCATTCAGCCCCACCTGAGCTAAATTGCTCCCTTTTATATCAGAGTTTTAGCTTGAGCATGCCCAGCAATGTTGAAGAGATGTGGCCTCCTTGGCCCACAGAGTGGGATTCACCCAGAGGGGGAAATTATGTCCCGTAGGTCACATCCAGCCCACGGACCCTTCTGACCAGCTACAAGCTCAACCCCAGGGAGACATGGGCCTGTCCCATCCTTTTCTCTCCCCTCCTATCTCCTCCCGCCCGCTATCTCAGCTTACCATACAGCCAATGGAAATGGTCCAGGCAGCACAGCTGTGAGATCCAGCTGGGTGGCATGGTTGTAGTTCTGCCAGCCCCCATGCTCTGGGTGGTGTGGTCAGGGGCCGGGCAGCAGAGGAGGTTGGATAGTGGCTGGGGGAGTTCTGGGGAAGCAGTGAAGGGATGGGGAGCAGGGTGGGTTGGATGGAGCAAGGACCCTGGGTGGGGAGTAAGGAGGCAGGAAGCACAGGGTTGGATAGAGGTGAGAGTCCTGGGGGACAGTCAGGGGACAGGGAATGGGGGTGGGTTGGATGGGGGCAGAGTCCTGAGGCTGGAGGTGGGGAACAGGGGATTTGGATAAGGGGAAGGACGCTGGGGGGCAGTCAGGCGGTGAGGAAAAGTAGTTCAGATAGGGAGCAGGGGTAGGCCATGCAGGCTGTTTGGAGAGGCACAGCATCTCCTAGCCTTCCCCATTCATCCCTCCATACAATTTTGGAACACCAATGTGGCCCTGTGACAGGGTGTACCAACCCCACACTGGACCTCAAATGGTCAGCCAAGGCTATCTGTCTGAGAGCGCCCCACCCCCACAGCCCTGCTGGGCATGCTCCAGCTGGAAGACCAATATAAAGGCCCATGGAGCAGCTCGGTCAGGGCTGACCACCATGGAGGAAGGAGCTGCTGCCAGAGCTCTGGAAGAAGCACGGCAGACAGATGGAGCTGCAGAAGCCAGCCAGAGGAGAATGGCTGGAGAAGCCCTCAGCCTGGACAAGACTGGAGAGGAAGCTGACTCTAAGAAGGCTAGTAGGAAGTAGCCCAGGGTGAGGAGGCAATAACTCTGAGAGCTCCGCAGAGCTAATGGTGAGACGCTCACTGACATGGCCCTGGGCTGGGACCCAGTGGAGAGGGAGGGCCTGGGTCCCTGTACCTCATCCTATTAACTCCCAAGGGGGAGGCACTACTGCTGTGACTATTGACTTTGACTGCCAGGCCTTATTGCCCTGTGAACGGGGTTTGCTATTGACTCGGGCCACTGGGCCCTATTGCTCTTTGAATAGAGGGTTGTACTGACTTGGGCCACCAGACCTTATTGCCTCGTGAACAAGGGGGTTGCTACAGACCTTGGCTACTAGGCCGGACTCTTGTATGGGAGAAGGGATTGTGAGAGGTCTGGGGGCACTTGGGATCATGACACTCATAGAGTGGAACACACGCTGAGGCGCGTGATAGGCTTAAAGCACTGCCTCAGAGAAGGCTGGGCCTATACATGCTGTGACAGGCTCTCAGACCAAAAAATTTGTCCACCCTGGATTAACCTCTGCTGAATCTATGTAGGGCTGGTACACCCTGTCACATTATGTCAAACGGATGTGAGGAAAATTTAGGTCCTAATCAGAGAAAAGATGTGTTAAATTTAACTCTTTTATTTTTTTATTTTAATGTATTATTCATTATTTATATTCGACCTCTAAGTGAAGAGAGCAGTATGTTTTAAGACCAGTGTAGTATTTGGATATAGTTAAATGTTAATATCTTCAAACAATACTGTGAACCTTGAAATTGTATTGCTTTTTCTAAACTCTGTCTTTTCCTGTTATAATGTCATTGATTTAAATCCTTGGATGCCTTAAGGTAGACATATTACACAGGTAATGAAGATGATTATATCTGAATGATGAAATATCTATGACAGATATTTAAAGTCAGATTCTTCTGGTGTATATGCATACTTGCCCAGTTGTTATAGTCATGTTGGTCCAAGGATATTCGACAAGGTGGGTGAGGTAACATATTTTACTGGACAAACTTCTGTTAGTGGGAAAGCCAAGCTCTTGAGCTTACACAGAGCTCCTCTTCAGGTCTGGGAATGTCACGTCTAGACTGCACACCTTTTTTGACAGAGGCTTTGTCGACAGATACTGTCAACAAAGCCTCTGTTGAAAAAGAGCATCTAGACTACGATCAGTATTGTCGAAAAAGCAAGCCGCTTTTTCGAAAGAGAGTCTAGATGCTTTCTTTCGAAAAAGCAGAGTTTCCATGCAATAGCGCCTTTTTCCAAAAGAGTACTTTCGAAAAAAGGCGTTATTCCTCATAAAATGAGGTTTACTTCTGTCGACAAAACTGCTGCATTCTGTCGACTTACTGTTGACAGAACACGGCAGTAGTGTAGGTACAGGTATAGTTTTGTCGACAAAAGCCAACTTTTGTCAACAAAACCCTGTAGTCTAGACACACCCTCATTGTCACATCTGATCCACTCTGTATTTATTTAAAGAGTTAACATATTGCAAGATACCATTGAAAAGTGAAGTGGGCACTCATACAATAAAGGAGGACCATTAATGAGATTGTTGTTATGAGCCATAAATCCAGTGTCTTTATTAAGTCCATGATTTTTGGTGTCTAGCAGAATTGTTCCCAGTTTTACCACACATTGTGATAGGCATGTGTCTCTAGGACCCAGGGAGCTTGAAAGGTATGTTAACAGTAGCTACAATGATCAATATCTGCCAATATCTTTAAAGAGCCATTGGGCCCACACATTCCTATCACAACTTGTGGTAAAATTGGGAACATAAATTCATAACTCTGCTGGACACCAAAAATCATGGGTTTTACACATGCCTATTACAACATGTGACATCCCTCATGCAGTGCACTGAATGCCCCAATAACTATATTAGTGGAACCAGACAACCACTATGCTCTTGAATGAGGTCACACCAAATGGTAAGAGAAAATACCATATCACTCTTTCCACAAAACAATCACTCCACATATGGCCTCAATGGAAACGTGTACAAAGCCTTCAAAAGATAAGCCTGGGAACTTAAATTTAAATCTCTGCTAGATACCAAAAAATTATGGACTTAGAAACACTGGATGTATGGCTCATTAAAACAATCTCTTTACTGACCCTCCTTTATCCTATGCCTGCCCACTTCACCTTTGAATGGTCTCTTGCAACATGTGTTAATTCTGTAGATAAATAAAGACCTGAAGGAGAGCTCTGTGTCAGCTTGAAAGCTTGTGTCTCACCATGGAAGTTGATGCAATAAAAGATGATCTATTACCCACTTTCTCTCTTTGTCTGTACATGCAGTTTAAAATCTCAGTCCTTTGAAGTACTAAGTGCCCTTAACTTGTAATATCCACTGGCATTTGAGTATTTAGACCCTTTTATGACATAATATTGGGTCCATAGCATACAATAGTAAGGAAGAAATATATTTAACAATAGATATATTAAAGTTATGGCTCTACTGTGTCAGTGTAGGCAGGAAAATAGGAGTAACATTACTGGGAATAATTTGCATGGACTAAAAAATAAATCCCAAGAACCAAGCAAATGAGTATACTGCAGACTATTGCACTCCAGCTCCTTTTTAATTAACTGTAATTTCCCTTAAGCTAGTGAAAGGGTGAAGGACATGCTTTGCTCTGGATTCAAGCAGGTAATTCACAATACATCAATGAATTACACCTGTGCATGGTGGGTAGAATATATGCCTCGGTCTGCAAAAGTACTTGTCAGCAGTTTAGGAGCCATTCAAGAATGGAGAAGAGTGACACTCATACAACAATTTCAGAGGGATAGCCAGGTTAGTCTGTAACTGGAAAAACTTGAAAAACAACAGTCAGTCTTGTGGCACCTTAGGCTGTGTCTAAACTACATCCTTTTTTTGATAAAGGGATGTAGATTAGGCATGTTGATATTGTAAATGAAGCCGGGATTTAAATATCCCACGCTTCATTTGCATAATGGTGGCTGTTGCTTTTTTTCAAAACGGGGCTTTCGAAAAAAACCCGGCAGTTAGATGGGGCATTTTTGACAGAAATGCCCCATCTTGAAAGATTCTGTACTCCTCAAAAAATGAGTACAGGACGTTTCAAAAAAAAGCGGCAGCCGCCATTATGCAAATGAAGCATGGGATATTTAAATCCCAGCTTCATTTGCAATATCGACGTGCCTATTCTACATCCCTTTATCGAAAAAGGGATGTAGTTTAGACACAGCCTTAGAGACTAACAAAAATGTAGATGGTATATGAGCTTTCATGGGCACAACCCACTTCTTCCAGTGATAAAATTCTGCAAATGAATCAACTAAAGCCATCACTTTTAATTTTCAAACATGGCTATCTAGAATTCAAAGACACTTAAATTCATATGCAGACACAATGCAAAATGAGAGGCTCTTTGGGAGTACTTAGACCCCACAGCTTTCAAGGACTTCCAGAGAGTTGTGATTGCTCTGCTTTTCTAAATATCATGCTACTTAATTTAGGTGTTAAAATATGGATTTAGATATACAAATGTAGGGTGAAAAGCTTGGATTTTCAAAGGCGTTGAATGATTTGTACACATATATCCCACTGAATTGAAGCAAGATATTGTCAACTGATTGCTTAGGCTCTTTTGGAAAATCATTGTCTATAATTGGTGATCTACAATGGATTTTGCAACAGAACCTCAGAAAGTGGGGTAGATGTGTGGGAAAAGGTAAGCCTTTGCAAAGGATTTTCAAGGATTTTATTATTATTAATTATTATTATTATTATTTTATTATTTTAAGATTTGGAACAAAATCAAAGACTTGCAAATTCTTCATGGAAGGAAATGGATCCCTGACTCCAAGTCAGTATCTATGGGGGGCTGTCATGGAACCACAAACCCTGAAAGCTTTGGAGTCTCCAACTCTGAGCCAGTCCATGTGGCAGGTTGATGGGAGTCCAAGGGAGTCCAAACTGCCAAAGATCCAGGCAGGAAACCCAGCCTATGTTCCTTTGGAAAATCATCAAACTCGAAGCATCACCACAAAACATTTTGAGTTGGACTAATTGTCCATGGACAAATTGTCTTAGAGCACAAGACCCACTATGGGAAGGTCTACACTAAGATTTTTAAAAATGGAGCTCTGATACAGGTCTTTGTGAGTATGAGCATATAGTTTTTATATTTTTATATATAGGAACCAATTCAGCAAAGGTCTTAAGCACACACCTAAGTCCTCTTAACTGAAATGGGATTTATTCATGTTCTTAAAACTAACATGAAGTTAAGTACATGTTTAAGTCAGAAGGATCTTATTTATTTTAAGACATCCTATACCATGACTCATCTGACTCAGACTTGCAAGGCATAGTCTGGGATGGGGTGGGGGAGGGCGAGGATAGGTATAATAATGAGACTTTGGTGTTTGATCTGAAGCCTTCATTCTTAAACACTCCACTCCCACATCTTTTTGTTGTTGTTGTTTTGTTTTTATTATTGCAGTGTCAACATACCTTGAAAGCCATCCTGGAAATATCTTATCCTTAAGTGGCCTGATTTTCAATAGTGCTAAGCACATAGCAATTCCTGTTGAAGCTAATGTGGGAAAACCAGTGCAACTGACATTAATCAGGCCCAATACTAGATGAATTTTATACATACATATAAATAAAATATAGAGTGATTCCCTGTCCTTCCGCTTTACCATCACCAAGTCCCACTGCTTAAATCTGAGTCTTGCCAAAGGTATTTGTCTTGACAAGTTTCAAACTCAAATATGCTTTAATCTTCTAAACAAAGGATGGGAGTGATGCTGCAGGAAATATCCAGACGGATATGCCCATCAAGAACTCAAATGAGTAGAGCCCGTGGGCTTTGGAGTTTGTCCAAGGATTTCCTACCCTGATCTTTATTGCAACTAATTTAATAAAGTGGTTTCTGACCTTCTTCAAAACTGGATTTTACACAACATTATGTAAGAAGTAACAAAGGGAGTATAATGGCAAATGGGTTGACATCATTCACTAGAGAAGAGAGAAATAGATCAGAATTTATACAAAGATTTGGATTACTATCCTTATTAATAAAATCATGAAATGGGGCCTATAGAAAATAGGACAGATTCATTTTTATTTCTACTGCATATGAGCTAAAACACATGTGGATTGTTCATCTTGGGAACATCAGGTGTTCTTTGGAAGACCAGGGAATTGATTTTTACCTACAAAAACACTAATTAATCTCTTCAGGCTCAAAAGTATAGGTTTTAAATCCCCTTTCTTCAGCTGCAAGGAAATGTGTTTGAAGGGAAATGAAATGACTCATTATCATACCTATGAACATTTATTTGTTCTTCATGGAAAGCTGTGTTCTGGGCCTTTTTGACTATTACCACATAGTTTTTATACTTTTATGTATAGGAACCAATTCAGCAAGGGTATGTCTACACTACAGTGTTATTTCGAAATATCTTATTTCAAAATAGTTATTTCGAAATAGCTTATTTCAAAATAACGCATCTACACACAAAATGCATTTCGAAATAGCTTTTTGCTATTTTGAAATAGTGCGTCCACACTGAGTGGACTCTGAATTGCATTTAAGGCTGGCCGGAACGAGTTCCAGCAGGGCACCAGGTCAGGACTTACTGTGTGCGGCTCCTGCCTGAGGCTATCTGAGGTCTGTGCTTAAAGGGACCCCCCCAGACAGCCAGTTCTCAGGTTTCCCTGCTTGCTTGCCTACCTCGATGAGGGACAGCAAAACATGTTGTCTCTGCATGCTCTGGTTGCCCTCACTGGGGACACCACAGCACTCTGCAACATGGAGCCAGAGCCGCCCCTGGGCACTTTGGTGCTTCTCTTGGATGCATTGCTGTCAGCCTGGCTGCACTTTCTGCAGGCTGCCATCTGGGAGGTCCATCGGGGGGCTGTCAGTATCCAGGAGGCCCTGCGGGAGAACTTCCACCCTGAGGAGCACTAAGAGCCTTCCTGGTCTGCCCCACTGGGGGCTTGTGCCTCATTCCTCCCTCACGTCCTTCCACTTACCTCTCCCTAGCCCCCCCTTCCTGATGTCAAATAAAATACATGTATTTTCATGAATACAAACTCTCTTTATTTAACAAAATGCGGGGAGGGGAATGAAACTCTGGTAAGACTGGGGAAAGGAGGAGGGAGGGGAGAGGCGAGAGGGGAGGGGGAAACCTGGGAGGAGGGAGCTGGAAGGGGGAAGCATGGGGAAGAAGGGGGAGGGGAAGCTCAGGGCTCAGGGTTTGGGGTCTTGCTGGACTAACTTGATTTTCATGCAAACTTGCTCCTGGTTCACATGTGGCCTTTGGTGGCCCGGCTGGCAGCTATCCTGCCATAGACGGCCATGTTCCTCCATCTAGTGCAGAGATCATGGATATTGGGGGCATCCCCCCCAAACCTGAATAAGGTCCATGATCTCCACCCTGGACCAGGAAGGCGCCTGCCTTCTCCGAGCCCTGGCAGGCTCCTGGGGAGTGGTGGAGGGCTGGCTGCCAGTGGCTTGCTGGCTCATGTTTTGGGGCCACTTGGTCAGGGGCAATGATTACTGGCTCTGGGCTGGCAGGCTTGGAGCTGGCACAGGCACTATGGCCAGAGTCTACCCCTTTAAGGGCTCCAGGGAGTGGGGGAGGGAGAGGAGTGTTCTTGATTGAGGCCGGAGTGGCCACCAGGGCACCCTGGGAAGGCTGGAGGCCCTCTATTTCGAAATAAGTGTCTACACAGCACTTATTTCAAAATAGCTATTTCGAATTTGGTGTTATTCCTCATAGAATGAGGTTTACCAAATTCAAAATTAGTGCTCCGCTATTTTCAATTTATTTCAAAATAGCGGTTTGACTGTGTAGACGCTAGGGAAGTTATTTCAAAATAAGGGCTGTTATTTCAAAATAACTTTGCTGTGTAGACATACCCACATAGTCTTTATACTTTTATGTATAGGAACCAATTCAGCAAAGGTCTTAAGCACATGCCGAAGTCCCCTTAACGGAAATGGGATTTACATGTATATTTAAATTCAAGGCTGTTTTAAGCACATGAGTAAGTCAGGAGGACCTTATGTATTGTAAGACAGGAGAGCTAAATACAATACAGAGATCTGTTCTGTACTCCATGTTAATCTTCACATGGATTATTTGGGAACACTCTTCCTACATGCTTTTGTTTCCTGTTCAAAATCCATTGTCACTTACTGCCTTCATACATAGGTCCTCTGGGTGACTAAGCTCCTGAGCCATCTTGCACATAAATAATTGTCTTTGCTTAATATTTAGCAGCTGTCAAAAAATGAACAAATTGTTATGATAAAAAAGGAATAGGATAGAAAATATTATAATTATACTAAATGCACATATAATCAGCTGGAATAGTGTGTTCATGTCTCATCACCCTATCAAAGGGGGCAAAGACAAGAAATAAAAATGATTAGATAGATGAAAATATTGTGGTATAAAGAAAGAGAAAGGGTTTGCGACTGTTAACTTTAGAAGGGACATGAATAAGAGAGAACATGATATGGGTATATAAAATAGGGAACAGAGTAGAAAAAGTGGATCAAGTGTTCAAAAATACACCAACACTCAATACAGCTCAAGACAGCAAAATTAGAACCAGTAACAGGAATTTTTTCCCTCCCAAACAATTAATAATTAACCTGTAGAACTCACTTACTAAAGATGCCAAGAGCTTTGTAGATTTGAAAAACAAGGATTAAAAATAATTGATATGTACCCTTCAAGCTTCAGGGCATAAGTCAAACACTAACTGAAAATAAGTCAAAAGTGGGATTCAGATAGGAGTGCAATCAAATTTTAAATATCTAAGTTCATCACAAAATGGAATTACCTTTCATTGCACAGCTCTAGGCAGTATGTAATCCTAAGTATTTGTGCATCCTCTTTGTGTCAATGGAAAAGTACGGTAGTTCAGCCCTGCATAGTGTCCTAATGTTTCTGCTTATGATACTCCAACTACAACCACTTTCATGTAGCTTGTGCCATTTTACATGCTTGTCAGGCAGAACAAGAGGGAGGAAGAACTTGCAGGCCAAAATATGGATCATCAATACTAATTCTTCTCAGTCACTGCCAAACAGAACAGCAGCACTGTTATAACAGAGCAGCTAATATTACCTGAAACATTGTTATTTGTGTTACCCTGCTTGAATGTTTTTCCTATGTCTTGGGTTTAGAAAAGGTGAAGATGCTGATACATTCCATAAGTTTATTATTTTAAAGACTTCCAAAAGCTTGTCATCTGTTCTACTTGATTTTTAATACCATGGTCAATGTGTAATATCAAAGCATTGCTATTGAAGTGTAAGATGGATGAATAAGATGTTACTGGATAATTTAAAACATAGAAGGGATGGATGGTCTTGTGTGTTGATACTGGAGTAGGGCTCAAAGACTTGCTGTCTTTGAGCTAGTCACTTATTCCTTCTGTGTTTCATTTTTCCATCTTTGGCATGAGAAAAATAATACATTCCTTCCACACACTGTCTCTCTTCTCTGTTTACTCTGTAAACTGGACAAGACAGAGACTGTGTCACACAGAATGTTTGCATACCACCCGGCATGATCTGACCCATTCTTGTTTAGGACTTCTACAACTCAGTAGCAACTCTCCTGATCCTCTCAAGGTCTTTGTATAGAGAACGAGACTGAGAAATGGCCCTCCGAAATAGGATATATCACTGACCTTACTATATAAGGCAGCAGTTATTGCATAATTCACATGAACTCATTTTACCTGTAAATGTCATAAGCTTCAATATATTTCCCTGACATACTTTTCAAGTTTGATGATCTCTCTCTCTCTCTCTCTCTCTCTCTCTCTCACACACACACACACACACACACGTATGTGCAGAGACAGTTTAAGAAGAAGCATCTAACTGAATGAAATCAAGAGATGTCTCTCTAGTGCTGAGTTGTCAATTTGCTGGGGTTACAGCAAGCATTCTGGATTGACACTGCCTGCTGCAGCTGAATGCGTGAAACATGCCAGCACATTTGCAGTTGTACTAGATCTTCAGTCTGGAGGATTGTTAAATAATTTAAATGTGACAAGGTTTTAGCTCGAGTTGCTGCTTGAGTCACAGTGCAAGTGAAATAGCAACATCCCAAAAGAAGGATAAGACAAACTCTTGCTCCCCTTATAGCCTATAAAGATATAAAAGACAGAATTATGCTGTGGCTTTTTAAAAGAGAAATTTTCCAAGCTGCCCAAAATCTTGGCACTGGGTTCAAAAGAAATAAATGTAAATACAAATACAAACTCTTTCAAAAGTAGCCAGCTGATACTGGAGCTTTTATTCACTGGTTGGCTCCAAATAGTGAAATCTCCGTGTGTACCTCAGATGTCCTGCAGGTCTTCTATTTTACTGCGGGTTTTCTATTTTCCTTTTAAATATTCAATATTTGTCATAGGAAGTTATGAATTATTGAATACAATTAATTATTTACTTATAATTAATTTGGCTGCATTACTTCAGGATACTCTCTTCTTGGACTGAGAGAGGTGAGTCTCTTCCTAGCTGTAGAAAGAGTAGGTTATGTATCTGGACACTGGACTGGCAGGTGAGAGAGCTTGAGACTTTCTACATTATAATCAGTTCTGGTTAAGGGCTTGAACTCATGTAACCCACACACCTTCTGGGTGTGGTATACTGTCCCATGTAGTGGTGCTTAGACCATTTACAGAAAGAAAGAATGAGTTTGCTCTACAGTCTTACTGAAGAATCATCAGCTCAAGCTGCAAAGGCTCATAGACTAAGCTTCAGATGTCCTGGGTTCAGTTCCACCTCTTGGCATTATAGTTACACCTCTTACTTTGTTAAACTCATACTGACAAATTCTGAATACTACAGAATGATATCCCAATCCTGAAATAATATGCACATCTTTTAATTTTATACCAGAAAAATGCATGGGCCTCTCACATGTGTAAGCATTTCCCAGATCAGAACATAGAAGCATAATTCATGCAGCACTGAAAGTTAATTACATTTCAGATGTGTGTGTTTGGGAAGAAATGCAAAATCCCCACAGCTCAACATTCTGCCAATGCCCCCTTGAGGATTCTATCAGCTACGACAACTTTCTTGTCTTGAAATGGGTATCTTGCATTTTCTGACATAAATTGAACTCTGGGATGCCCTGGAAAAAAATCTCATTACTAATTTAAATATTTAACACATTTATCACTTTTCTTTGAATTTGGAGCACACTGCAATGAATGTGCTGCAGGTTGCACCTCACAAAACTGGAATTCTCTGATCCTGCAATATCCATGGTCCAACAGGACCATGGATATTCCTGGAGCAGAGAACCCCGTGGCCTAGTGGCAGGAGGGAAATTCAGGAGAGGCTGGGCTGAAGCAGGAGTATGAGTCAGGGGCTGGGGCTGGTATCAGCCCGCAGCAGTGGGGTTGGAGCCAGCACCAGCCCCCGGCAGTCCCCAACAGCCTGCAGCACTGGAAATGGGTCAGGGCAGCGCCCGACAGCACAGGATTGGGTCGGTGATGGCCCATGACAGTGCAGGGCTGGGACCAGAGCCCAGGGCAGACCGCAGAAGTGGGGCCAGAGCCTGTGAGCTGCCACGGGGCAGGTGCCTGTACTCTTGGCAGCCTGTGGCAGTGGGATTAGGGCCAGGGCTAGTGTCAGCTTCGAGCAGCCTATGACAGTGTGGGGCCGAAGCCCTGGACAGCCCACAGAAGGAGGGTCAGAGCTCACAGGCTGCTACAGGGTTGGGACCAGAGCCGGAGCCCGTAGCAGCCCAACCAGAGCCCCCCTTGAAGATTCTATCAGGCAAGTCATCCCCGGGAAGCCCGCAGCAGTCCAGCTGGGGCAGCAGCAGCAGGGCCAGTAACGCAGCAAGCAGTCCGGCAGAGGCTGGATGTGGTCCCTTCCCCCCACCCACTCCCCTCGAGCTGGCAGAGTAGGTGGATGGGGGATGTGGCAAGGAACTTCTCTGGTCCGGCAAACTCCCTGGTTCAGGATGGATCAGGTCCTGAGGGTGCCGGCTCAGAGATGTCCATGCTGCACATATTACACCTGTATTTGAAATGGTCTCCACAACAGCTGTAACAGTGAAGTTCCAGAAGCTGGGAATGTGCAACATGGGAGGGATCACCTGATGATTATCTGTTCTTTTCATTCCCTCTGGGTACCTGGAATTGGTCACTGTCAGATACTCGGCTAGATGGACCTTTGGTCCAACCCAGTCTGACCATTTTTATATTCTTATGAAGTATTTAACTGAAAAATTGGAAGCTTTGACTTATCTTCAGCTCCTTATCAGAAATATATATTATTATTTATCTCATGAGGCAGTACCATTAGCTCATTTTACAGTGGGAAACTGTGGCACTGAGGCCCAGATCCTGAAAGCTATTCAGGCTACTAACACAACTGAAATCCCTGAAATATAGAAGCCTAAAATCTCCCAAGTCCCAGGCTAGGGCTACTAAAATCTGAGCCTCTCGTTGTGAGGAAACTTTCCATGAAATTCATCCTATTTTTTTCCTTTTTCTTAATCTCATTACTCTTAATTAAGTCCCCAAGTAATACAGTAAGGGCTATTACTGAAAGCTGTTCTATTCGTGTGAACGCCATATGACCCCATGGAGTACCACCGACTTCACTGAACTTTGATCAGGCACAGGGGTTAGCCTGTTAGGATTAAAAGTTTATTAAACTAAGTCCTTTCAATTAAATGCATATTCCTTCATTTTAAAGTTTAGTGAGTTTAGTAATTGGTCTAAGTAGAAAGATAAAGTTTTAGTATTGTGTCTGTGTTAATGAGACTAGAGGAATGTTGAAGGCTAAGGCCCTAATTGTTTGATTTACAATGCCTTTTTGCTTTGCCCAATGCAGATATTGATGTTATGCTCTTCCTCGAGAGCCTTGTAAAAGATTGTTTATGTGTGAAAGTGGTATATATGTGTCGAGATAAAGGTGCAAAAATTATTGCTCAGAACCAGATGGCCAAAGAAGGAGGGGTGAACGTGGGTGAAAACTAGACTACCCGGCATCAAAGAAAAACCATCTATAAACATCGATGCATACCCCTACTCACAGGATGAGTGGATTATTGGCAGATTGACGGCCTTAAAGTGGAGCCAGCACCCCTGAAAGACAATTTATTACAGGATGAGCTTGGAAATGTTTTGGGAACACTGACATAAAAAAGATAACACTCCAGTCACAGGCTGACACAGCAGAATCCATAGACTTCAACAGAGAAAAGGATTATAAAAGCAGGGTGCTTTGCTATGGAACTCTGGGTTTGTCTTGTCACCAACTCCAGTGGAGCATCGGATCGATCGACCGACAAAGGCCCTGCTCTCCCTCTGTGTTCAATCTAGCTGGCCACTAGATTGATACAGAATCTGGACTGGTAACTATGACATCATCTGGCAGGACTGCGTATGCATGATGTTTGTGTGTGTGAGTGATTGAAAAGCATATGCAACTGTTGTAGTCTCAATAAATGCGGCATACTGCCTTTTCCCCTATAAAAGATCTTGTGTGCTTTGTTTAAGCATAACAAACCTATGCAGGTTATCTTACAGGTTAACTGTGCAAAAATTCCTCTCCATCTCTGGCATTCACAGTCTTCTAATGTTTGCAGACAATAGTTATATTCTTCACTCACTGTCACTTAGCCAAGTTATATGTATTTAGCTATTTTAATATTGGCTTATGCTTGGTGCTCCAGCTCCACAAAGATGGTTTTTTTAACTCTTTCTGATTCCTACCTCTTCCTCCCACAGTCTCTGCACAGAAAGTATTTAAGTTTGGTAACACCAGAACTATGAGCTCACTGAAAAATTACATATTTTGACAATCATATTTCACTGTAAACACATACTTATTTTGCTGTCCTTTACCACTTCCCATGTGTCTTTCCTCATTGCTGCTTCCTCAATTTGTCCTTCCTACTGAGGATATGGCTTTTGATTTTTTGCTTGTTTTTTGTTTCAATTTGAATATAATTTGTTTCTAATCTAATACCCATTTCCCACCTGTTTTTGTACTTGGAAAAAAAATATTTATTCTTACCTGTGAATTTCATCAGTATTTACTTCTGACAAATTCTCCTATGTGTCTCTTCCCCTGGTCCATGTGGTAACACTCTTGATTATCTCAGCTATGGCACTGCCATATCAAAAAGTTTCCTTTTGGCACTTATGCTCCAGCCAGCCCTGTATCCCACACTTTGTGGTTTGCAGCTTTACTGAAGCCATGTTGGTCCCAGGATCCTACCGAGACAGGGTAGTCGAAGTAATATCTTTTATTGGAACAACTGTTGTTGATGAAAAAGACAAGCTTTCAAGCTTACACAGAGCTCTGTGTCTTGTCTGTCTACAAGAGAAGTTGATCCAAGAAAATATATTACCTCGCCCACGTTGTCACACTGGTTTGTGCTTAGTTAGGTGAAAGCACTGATCAACAGTTACGTCAGTCCTCCTGTCCCATCAGCACTTTTTCTTTCCTCTCTCCTAACAAAAAAAGAACCTGAAAGAATAAAAAACAAGGGGGAGAGGAAGGGGGGGCATGGAGAAAGAGAAATAGATAGAATCCAGAGAGCAGTGTCTGACCCCTCCCTGACCTCAGCAGCCTGAATTGTAGAGAGCATTCTTCTCCATGTTCAAGGAGTTGTTGTTATTATCTAGTGAGCAACCCAACTCATTCTCAGGGACTGTGTGCTATTGCTGGTTTGAGACCCACCTATCTCTGTTCTGCTTCTGATTGATTGCAGAGCCCTCCAGAGCAGCATTTTCTCTGCCAGTCCATGCAGCTTATGTTCTCAGCTCACTTTGTGGACTTCTTCTGCAATTTGCCTTCAGTAATCTGGGGCATGTTGGGCTCCATTTCCACTTCAAACTTTTCACTCTTCCTTCTTTTGCTGCCCCCTCAGTGCATTTTTTTACTCTCCTACTACTGCATGTTGGCTAGTGGGTCTCAGCATAAACGTACTACTGAACAGGCCTGTCTTCTTTACCTTCCAGCTCTTACAAAACCTGGTCCTGGCTTTCCTCACCTGGCTCTCTCTTCTGGGTCCTGCTGCCTATCACAGGCTGATTCTACCTCAGAGCTTCATGGGATTTACCAGGCCCAGCCTCAAAAATATCTGTGTCCTCTGCTCTAGTCTTGGGTCCCCACCATCTACCAGTCTCTTCTCTCTCTCTGAGTAGGACAGTCTTCTATTGTAAATATTTTTGAAAAAATATTTTTCATAAACCCCTCAACCTTAGCATTTAATTTCCAGACACAGTTTGGCTGTATGACATTGGTACATAAAACTGTGTATTGCTCAGCAATTAAGTTGAAATCTCCTTCCATCCCATATGAAAGCTGGTAGAAAATATCAATTTCAGGAATGTGTGTCTATAAAATCTGTAAAGAATCATCAGAAAGCCTGTGCCAGTCCTGCCTAATGAATTGTATATTGGTAAATATTTAATTACTTTTGTATATTGTCTGACTTTTTGGTAGTTTGAGCCCTGAAAAGAAGATATAATCACTTTCAATAGAATGGCCCAGGCTTATTGTTTGTATCATATCCGAGAAGCTTCTTTCACTGCTGTTTCCCAGACATGGTCACCATGATTGTACCAATAGGCACAGAGCAAGCCTGAGGTACCTTAGGGAGGGTTAGTAAGTTCAATTGCACCAAGTTTCACTGAATCATTTAATATCAAAAGCATATGATGCTTTCAGGTAGTGTCTCACCCACTTTCACCAAACTCCTGGTACAAAAGGGGAGACTGTGTCTGCTTGGGTTGAGGTCTGTGCATAGTGACAAAGTTTTGAAAAGTTTTGCAAGAGATAATTCTCCATTTAAACTGAAAGTTGGGAAGCTGGCAGGCTCACTGCTGCTAAATATCTGTGTGAGATTGTTGATGGCTTTGTTTTAGAACAAATGAACCATATGAGTCACAGCGCTGCTATGAAGAAGGAATGATCAGCTAATCAAAAATTAGGATGCAATTTCCTTGAAGGCGTCATCCTAGTTTTCTTTAAGGGGTTTCAATCAGCTCTCATACCTGTTATCCTTCTCTTACTGATGAGGGAAACGGAGGCAGAGATAGAATGACTTGAATAATGCATTGCTTGTGTAGTAACAGTTAGGAACCCTACTTAGGAACCAAAATTCCATTGGTCTAGGTGCTCTGCCAACACAGAACAGGAATATAGCCTCTTCCCCAAAGTGTTTGCAATCTAAGGAGTGCCACAAAGGGAATTTGCATCAAATTTTGGATAAACATTCAAGAGCCCTTTGTTCTCAGTTGGTTTTGTTCCTAGTCCACTAGATCATTCTGCCTGTGGTAGTTGCTAGCGTTCATACTAGCAGGTTAGGCCTGGTGCTGACTTAGGAGAAGGCAACTGATTGGAGGGAGGTTGCAGTGAGTTTTGTGGTTGTGTAAATAGTGCTGATGCTTACGTCCATAAACTGATCTGCTGTGGCCCTGAAATGGGAGGAGCCTGTGCTTATGGTTTTGATAGAATTCAAAAAAGTGACTTTGGGCTGTTGGGAAGAGAGGAATGCTACAGAGCAAGAGAAAAAGCTGAACAATGGAAGAGGATGGAGGCAGCTTAGAATGAGCTGTGCCATTTAAAAAGAGACAGATACATACCAACAAAACAAAACCCTACCAATGAATGGTAATCTTTCACACTGGCAAGCAGTTTATATTGTGATTGTAATGTCAGGCAAAGACCTAGAAACTTACTGCTTTTCTTAGAGGAAACAAATAGCTGGTCTAGGTTTCTGAGTCCTCAGAACAAATTCCTTCTCTCTGCTACCAACAGAGATTTTTTATTTGAAGTTGGGCAAGTAAATCATACAAGCAAAGAAACTACCTCACTGAATCAGGCCCAAGGTCCATCTGGTCCAATCCTGAGTCTGACAATGGCACTACCAGTTGTTTCAGGGTAAGGCGTAAGCCACTGCTGACATATCTGTCTTAACGCCTCCTGAGAAATTGGTGGAGATAGAACATGACAAAAGCATGGTCAGCTGCAGGTGATTCTGGCCGGGTTTCAAGAATTTAATGTCAGAGCAGGGGTACCTTGATTTCTGTGAAAGGAAACGACTCTTCATTCTGCAGGGGGGAGGGAGGACAAGTGTCAAACCCACTGAAGCATACTCAGCAAGATTCCTTTTTCTCCCTGCAGGGTTCTCCACCCCAAGGGAATGATGTTCAGGCCCAGGTTGAGGCTCATTAATATTTGCAAAGCTCACAGCTCTCTTTGAGCAGAAGGTGCTATGGAAACACAAAATATTTATCATTAATACATAGCTAATTTTATAGAACCCTTTTCACTCATATATCTAAGGATAATTTACAGAAGAACTCAATATGATTATCATCAGAAGGAACTTCTCAAGGTCACACACCAGGCCAGTGACAGAGCTAGGAATCATCAGGAATCCTGAGTTCCAGGCCATTGTGCTATCCACTAGATCACACTACCTTCTAATCAGTGCATTTGTTTCATTATTTAGCTTCAGTGTCAGTGCTGCTCCTTTTAAAACTCCGGGTTCTTGGTCTAATTATCATCTGGGATATAGTAATCACAGATGTCCTATGGAAGTAAAACATATGTTCAGAACAGCAGTGCCTTTATCGGTAAGCAAACACCCTTAGGATCCTACATTTCACATTCCACTGGCGTTTGCTACAGCACAGTAGTCACTGCAGTAAACGTCATGGCCCTGGAGAGAGTATGTTACAATAGAACGTTTCTGCTAAAGACTGGCCTTTGGCTACAAAATAAATGCTGAGCCAAAGCTGTAACACTCAGTTCCCAAACCTCTCCCCCTAGCCATGTTTTATGCAGTAATGGGAAGAAAGAAACTTGCAAAAGTTATGAAAAGCTTCAGATAAGCCCCGCCTGCCCACTCCCACAAAATATAGGTTTTTATGTTCTTTCTAACTGTGAAACAGCACTATCATGCTGGGAATGGTGCGGAGGTTTTCTGGGATTTTGATTGTTGTCCACAGGCAACTATGACTGCAAATTGTGTTGGGCAAGAAGAAAACGTGATTGTCCCATTTCTCAGACTGTTCTCTCCAATAAATTAAAATGAAATATTGTTGCTGCTGTGATTGTCTAGCGACATTTTTCTGGTCTCTGCATATTCTATTTTTGGCAGTTGTGGCAGGGTTTCTCATTTCTTACTGCCTTGTCCATAATGTGTCTAGCTCCCATTTGGTTTTGTATGTTTCATTTTGTTCTTGATTTAATATAAATTAAACTGCCAAAAACCTACCAGAAATCTAAGACTCTCAGCACTGACACTCTGCAATGCTTAATTTCAGAGTCTTATAAAAAATAATCAAATAATTTTATGAACAATGTCCTTTTGGCTTGGATCCTAAATGGGCTTATATAGAATAGCACTAAATAGTGCCTTTACTGGCTGTTTCCTACTGTTGTCTGCTCTTGTGCTGCTCTCTCTGGCTATGTCTACACTACAGGGTTTTTGCACAAAAATGGCCGTTTTCGCACAAAAACCTGCAGAGCATCCACACCTCAAGCACGTTTTTGCACAAGAAAATTTACAGTAGAATGGCAAAACAGAGGACTTTTTGCAGTATAGGTATACTTCTTTCTATGAGGAATAACTCCTTTTTGCACAAGAGTTCTTATGCAAAAAGGTGTGTGTGGACGCTCAACAGGGGTTTCTTGCACAAAAAGAGCCTATCAGAAAAAGCACAGGTGCTTTGATGGCCCTTTTGTGAATGGCAATCAGAGCTTTCTTGTGCAAGAGCGTCCATTCAGTGTGCACGCTCTCTTGCGCAAAAGCGCATCGCTTTTGCGATGCGCTTTTGTAATGTGGACATGCTTTTGCGCAATAAGTTTTTGCGGAAGATCTCTTCCGCAAAAAGCTTCTTGTGCAACAAGCCTGCAGTGTAGACGTATCCCCTATGATTGTTCTGTCTACTGGCTTGAAGAGAGATCAGAACAATAGCCCATTAGGGCTGGAAGGCATCAGCAAAAGGATTACCCGTTTACCTGAAACTGGGATTTTCTCGGTGTATGCTGATATGACTTATGTTTTGCCAAAACTTTATGAGGTAGGCAGTGTTAAGACCATCTTTTCAGATGAGTTAAAATGAAGCAAAGACAGTAGAAGGGTTTAGCTCTAGGCCATATTTTCATATGCTCTTCCAAGAAGCCCAGCTCCTATTGTAGACACCTATGCTCAGATTTTTAACATAGCTTCACATCCAGCACTCTGATTGCTTTTGAAAATCTGCCCACTTATTTTGATGCCTAACTGGGACCTGAGCTCTTCGACAAATCTAGGCATTTGTGCAGGCTGCCCACAAGCAGGACTCCTGAGGTAAATACCTACCCATCTTCACCACAGACCTATCGGGGGCTAAATAGCAAATCCACGCCAGAACCAGAATTAGAACTAAGGTCTGACTGACTTCTAGCCCAGTGCTCAAGCCTGCACACTGCCTCAGCTGACAGAGGAAGGCCTTCAGCAAATCCTTAAACAGCACAGTTGTGGTGGCCCCCTTCCTCAACAGGCATGCTTACAAGGGCTTCTTGTGATTAATTCCCCAACCCTATGGGGGAGGAGCTCCATTTGTGAGGGGAAGGTGAGATATTGGGCCAAATTATGCTTTGTCGCATCTGTGCAAGCCCAGGCTCGAAGGTATTGCATGGAACAACAGAGTAGAACTGGGGCCACTGTTTCATCGCATGCTTATCTCACTTACGTGGGCTTTTGTATAATTGTTTTTGAGAACATCAATTATTTTTTAATGTGTTTAAGGAAGGGAGGTGGTTGGTTTCAGACTGAAGCCAGAAAAAACATAAAAAATGAAGAACTGAGTCAAAGGGGGTGCTCTGTGCAGCAGCAGAGGGATGAAGGATTTGACTTTTTTAAAATGCTGCAGGCTGAGAGACTTGATGGAACACAAAACAGACATTTAACAGTCTGAGGTTTTCTAATGAAAAAGTGCTGCAAATAGTTGATTTGGAGCATAAATCTTTCAGAAAATGGCTTAGATTGCCGGTAAAACAATCTTCCCATGCCTCAGTTTTTGAGGACATGCTTTAAGTGACCTCTAGATCCTTAGTCAGCATCAAATTGCAAATGCCAGTTTTTATTTTCCTAGGATGTGATCAAGTTAGTTCTTCATGTAATGCCTCCTAACTGGTGTCACTGACCTGTTAGTGATCTCTTGCAATGGCTTTACACATGTCTAGTACAGAGGTCAAGGGCTTCCTATGCACTAATCATCTTGCATATGAATGCAACTCTGGATCCGGTTATAGGCTCAACATGTTGGAGTACTGGACCTTTGATTTGTTAAGGGTGGCTTCCTCCTTTTTTTTAAGGGTTATATTTTTAAAAAATCTTCCTTCATCTACTGAGCAGAATAAAAGATTCTCCAAGCAGATTCACAGTCAACTATGCAATTCATTGACTTCAACAGAAGCTGCAGATAATCAGTATCTTGCAGGATATTGCTCTATCTACTATATATTTGAGAGAATTTGAGAGTCTGTTTGTTCAAGAACTCCTCATAAATGGCAAGAGCTAGGATCACCAAATTTGGCGTGCAGCTTCTTCTTATCATAAATTAAAACAAGGTCAGGGTTTGATTGTGCCAGGAAAATGGTATGGGCCTGGAATAGGATTGCTTCTCATAAAACCACACAGAAAAGAGACAGAATCACCAGGTAAGTGAAAAAAGCTGGCTGGGCCCCCTTCACCTGTCCTGTCCTGGACTGCCCCTGCCCCAAGTCTCCCACCTTCCAGGAGCACTTTAGGAAGGGCAGGGGGGGACTGGAGCTTCCCCCTTCATTTCTAGGGGAGTATGCTACCTGTTTCCCTTTGTCAGGGAGCAAGGGGAAACTGTACAGCTTCATGCATTCCTCACTGTGGCTTGTAGGGTTGCCAGATACCTTCACAAAAAATCCTGAACATGGCAGGGAAAAAAATTGGTGAGCAAAAAAAAAAAAAGAGACCAAACTTGTTAAGCAAAAAAAAAAAAACAACGATTCAAATGAAGCATGCCATTTTATTTTCCCACAAACAAAAAGTAGTTGACTTAAGGACCTGAGCAACACTTGGTAAATCTTCTAGAGTTCTATATTTTGCAGTTCTCTAGAGAGTAAATGTGTGAGACAAGATGCTGTTTCTTTCTCTGTTGTTGTTACTGGGGGTTTTTCCCCTAATAACAGGAAGCAACTTGGTAAAGAAGAAGCCCTTCTGACAAATCTGAAGAGAAAATATGTGCGGGACCCCAAAGGGGCTATCATAAGAAATTCAAATATCAACAAACAAGATGACTAGATAAGTCATGAAATAGTTCTTTAGTGGCCAAGTGGGAGAAACTCAAAATATTTGAGTAGCCTACGGTATGAAAAACTGCTGACAAACACCATGGCCTTCAGTCTTTTAGTCTAAGGTACTTATATGACCTGCATTACCTGCTTTAATCCTGGCAACCATATTGTCAGATAGGAAAATGCATTTATCCCCCTTTTATAGCTATGGACCTGAGGTGCAAAGAGATGAAGTGACTTGCCCAGGGACAGTAAGGAAGTCTGTAGCAAAGTAGAGAATTTAATCCTGGTTCCAGGGTACTGTCCTTACCTGAACATCAGGCTTTAGAAACCAAACACCCTCTTAAAAGACGCTAACATAATTTAAATTAACACATCACTACCCGTCTGTTGTCAAAATTTACACGGCATTTATCAAAAGTTGATAATAAAGATCCTAGTTCCTCAATTACACCTCCCCTCTTTTTTCATGTTTCTTTCAAAAGCAGCTGGTACCTAATGGAAAAATTTGAAGATAAGCCTAATAGGAAATAATTAATTTTCTATGATATTTTCTTTTTCCTTCTTTGCTCTAAAGGTTATTTGTATGGAGGCCAGGGAGGGGAAATCTGTTATCTATTGTATGTCTTCATTATTGTAGCTCCCAGGGGAGTGCTGCTATTCATTAGGAGGGATTGGAGGTCTTAAATTTGAACTTCTTTCCTATAAAAACATAGCCATAGCCAGTTGAGGGTTGAGGGAACTGCTCTTAACTCTTAGCAGCCATCAACCCCTCACCCCTTCCAACTTGTGGCTTTCTTCACATGATCGGAGTGAGCCACTTGCTGTTACTTTTCCAACAAAATCAGATTATCTTTGATTTGAGGAGCAGCTATTTCGATTTATTTCAATGGGATGAAGTCATTGTTTTTCACTTAATCGTTGTGCTCTGCACCATTGCAAAGTCATGGTGGGGGGAGGCAAGAACTCAGTGTTCTCTCTAAAGCATATCTTCTGAGTCCCTTGTCGATATGTCCTGGCCTTTTTCCTAGCCACTGATTTTGACATCTTTCAGTCAGTTACCATGGGAGGACCTCAAATACTCAGAATATAAAAGTATAATAGCCTCTACAGGGAAAACAGTGTAAGCATGACTATAATTAGATAATGTTTATCAGATGATTCCACAGTTTATCGGGTGTCTATGCAATTGTGGAGTTGATATCTGTGCAAATATTATTCACCTCCCCCCATCCCTCCACAAGTTTTCCCCCTATTTCCCAGCTCTACCACATTTTTTCTTAAATTACTCTGATTCCTATTGTAGTTAAGGTGGTTCTCCCTCCATCTTGCCCCTTCCCCACACTCACCAGTTCCCCTCTATTTTACTTCCAAGGGCATCAAAGCTGATATTCCCTCCCAATTTTGCCTTTAGCCTGCCCATTACCAGACCTGAAGGAAGAGTTCTGTGTAAATTTGAAAGCTTGTCTGTTTTACCAGCAGAATTTGGTCCAATAAACACCTCGCCTCGCTTTTACCAGACAATTGGCTTGTTGCTGTATTTGACCCCTCCGAGTTCCCCTGCGGCTGAGAGGGAATAGTAGGTACCCTGCTCATAATATATAGTAGCACTGCACAGGCATTCATATGGCACTAGCACTTTTCATTCCTCTCCACAATCATGGATAAGGACTCCACAGTAACACTGATTCCCTTCCACAGAAAACCCCCTGTAGGACGTCAGGCTTATTGCTGTAGGAAAGACTGGGATAATACAGGTGACAATCAAAAGGCTAGTAGGGTTCAAAAATGAATTAAATAAGTTTATGGAGAATAGCTCCAGAAATGTCTACTGGCAAGATGGCAAAGCCTCTGATCAGCAGATGCTGGGACTGGACAACAGGGGATGGATTATTCAGTAATTGCTGTGGACTCTTTATTCCCTCTGAAGCATCTGGCATTTCCCAGTGTCAGAAGACAGGATACTGGATTAGATGGATTATTGGCCTGATCCAGTATGGCTGTTCTTATAATCTTAGTATCTTGTATAAAATACAAAGCTCTTCTCCAGAAGTGCCTTAGGAATTCTTTGTCATTGGAGTGCAGAGGAGATACTATGGAAAGCTTTGTTCACATATCAGTTTTGCCAGAATATCCCCTTTGTCAACACTGGCCAAACTCACTGCTGACAGATGCAGGTGCAGACCAGTGTGAAATCAATAGAGTTGCACATGCTTATGCCAGCAGCAAATTTGCATAGTGACTTTTAAGTCTTTGAGATGATCATCATTTGGCAGTTCGTCATCAGCGGACTTAGGGGCTTTAGAAATGGAGAAGGGTTATTAACCCCAGCTGTGCTACAAAATTAGAGCTTATCTTGGGACCTCCATTTAAGATGCTTTGCTGCCTCAAATATAGATTGTTCCATCTTGATAGGCAGGACGCTATTCCTCAGTGTGGAGGAGGGGGGCAGAGAGAATGTTCATGGTATTCCTGGAGGGCCACTCCTCAAGATCCCCACAATCTTGGAAACTTTACTCACAGGCTGTCTATACACTGGCGCGATCTCGCGCAAAAGTGGCCACTCTTGCGCAAAAACTTGCTGCCTGTCTACACTGGCCGTGTGTTCTT
This sequence comes from Pelochelys cantorii, assembly GCA_032595735.1. Lineage (NCBI taxonomy): Eukaryota > Metazoa > Chordata > Testudines > Trionychidae > Pelochelys > Pelochelys cantorii. The sequence goes on from CM064326.1 coordinate 33,863,277, forward strand.
GCGCAAGTAAACTGACGTTCTCATGTATAAAATCAGGGCTTCTTGTGCAAGAACTCTGACGCTCCCGCTCAGGAATAAGCCCTCTTGCGCAAGAGCTCTTCCTGAAGAGGCCAGTGTAGACAGGCAACATGAATTTCTTGTGCAAGAAAGCCCTGTGGTTAAAATGGCCATCAGAGCTTTCTTGCGCAAGAGAGCGTCTACACTGGCATGGATGCTCTTGTGTAAAAGCACATCTCTTGTGCAAAAGCACGTGCCAGTGTAGACGCTCTCTTCTGGAAGAGTTTTTGCAGAAGAACTCTTCCGCAAAAGAGTTTTTGCGTGAGAACGCACCAGTGTAGAGGTAGCCCCAATGATGGGGATGTTGGCAAGCAAGAACTGGCGGGTTCCTCTTTGTGCTGGCCTGGGGCCAGTGTTTGATATGGATAGGATTGTCTTCTTTGATTGAATATCTAACCCATTCCAGATGCAATGTGATAGTCTGTATTTAGTTTCAGAGAGCCTGGGAGGTCCTTGGGGCTGCTGGTAATGAACTTTGGTACAGCTCCTAATTCCTGAATGCTATGGGTGAAATAAAACATTGGTAGGGAGAGCTATCAAATTAGCCACTTGGAAGATCTATGGGAGAAGAGGACCATGCACTGTAATGGACAGCCTAGGTGGAAAGGGAAGGGTCAGTCTGGTGTGTCTATTTCTAACCAGAGAAAGTCACATTCCTGAAGTGGGAGCCAATGGACTGAGGTTATTGGAGACAAATTGATGGTGGAATGAAGGCTCTTGCTGTCTCAACAAGACTTCCTTTTGTTCACCTGTTACAGACAACCCAGGCTGATGACAAAGCAGCCCACCAGACTTACAGCAGTCTCCTCTTTCATATGGAAGAATGGGAGGAGCAAGCAGGAGACAAAGCACCATAGGGAATGATGGGGAAATTTTGTCACAAAACAGCTACTACCAATTCCAGTGTGTATGTTGAGGGGGAGGGGGCGACAATGGGGTAAGAAGATTGTGAAAAAGGTAAAGAGGACCCTGGCATTCTGCTAGGTTCAAGCTTTAGCTCTGCCTACATCCAAAATTAGGTAAATAATGGAGAAAGTTAGTCACAAATAATTGAAAAGGATAATTCAATCTCTACCCTTGTTTCCTTCCACAACAGTGAAATTCCCTGGTGTAGCAATGACTGCTGGCATGTGGCACTTTGTGTCTGTGTATTACATTACATTAGGAGTTAACCTGCACAGCCTCCACCGAAAGTCATAATCTTAGCTTTGTGATTTCACAATTGTTTTTAATGGTAACAGTGGATTACGATGCTGAACAAGAATCTGAAGCTGGGGAAACTTAAAAAGCAACACAATGCCTGTGTCTTTAATGATAAGGAACCAGGGACGTGAAATGCAGATAACAGGGCACAAACATTCTAATTACAAATAAGTCTGATTACTTCTTTTCAAACTTTCCATAAGTGTCAGCTACCTTATTTTCTGATAGGAATTCTTAGGATCCACCCCTCTATCATTCTGCAGTGCTCAGCACTTCTCACTTTCTGCTATAAGGTTTCCCTTGCAGTTTTTTTCCATCTCCACTGACCCTGAGAATAAGGGACAAAGCTCTAGAGCAAAATATGACTCCTTGCATTTCAGCTTCTCGGGTGCTCTTAAAGGGGAGTTTTTTTCTTTAAAGAATGTAGTGGTAATAAAAGGATTAAGAAACCAGGGGAGGACAGGGTGTGAGGAAATACCAATGATTGAGATTAATAGCAAAACTCCTATTGATTTCAATAGGTATGATTTTTTTTCCCCTTGAGATGAAAACCTTTATCACAGTGCAAGTTTCCTATGCTATCTCATGCATCTATCTTAACTTGGAACTGGAGGTATGTGAAAAGAGGTAAACTATTTAGGTACCATGCCATTCAATCAGGACTGGTTCTCAAGGCAGATACCCTGGCTGCCAGCTTCTAGGAAGGGCCATACCACTGAACATCTTGGTGTGGAGGGTGGGGAGAGATGCTCCTCTGCTTGGGAGTGCTCCAAAAGCATTTTCCACATCTAGCTAGGAAAACAGCTAGAAGGGCTGTCTGCTATAAAGGCCAATAAGGCTCTCTCTTATTGCTGAATACAGTTGTTATGTGGATGTTTGAATGAAACTTTCCTATCCATTTCACACAGGCTATCACACAGCTACCAGTTAGTAAAGCTTTTACAACCAACCTGGCTGAGCTATGGGCCATTGATTTCTATTCATTAAAAATTCCCAAAGAAATCCAGTCCCTCATACAAAGAGTCAAAGTGCCAAAAAGGCAAGCAAAACCCCCATGAATTACCAAAGACATATAATGAAGAGTCACAGAACTGATCAATACTATTTTAAAAATTATTTGTACACGATGAAATCATAAGTCTTTATAATGTTCTATCAAAGGGGTGCATCTTCCCTGTTGCTATCACTGCTAGAAAGGGATGGTTATGCAGTATTCTGCCTCAGTTTGGGTCTCTAAAAAAGTGCACACCCTCCATAGAGTCCAAACATTTCAGTTTAATTTCAGAACAAAGTCTTTCAAAATAAACCTCAAAGCTCCAGTCTCAACCCCAGTTTCGAACTGGGCTCAAACCATCCAGTTTGAGCGTCTGTCTTCTGGCAGTTCTTAGCTGCGATTTGGCTTTCTCTACAGGCCGCCCCTCACTCGGGTCTTTCCCTTTGCTGACTCAGGGCCTCAAGCCTTTTTACTCTCTGAAACATCTGCTCAGCATTTCCCTATCAGTTTAGAGAAGCTGCACAGGCCACTTCTCAGTGCTGTGTCCTTCAGGAATCTTTTCAGCAACAGCTCTGTAGCAGTACTCATCTCTGCCTTTTATTATTAAAAAAAAAGAAAAAGTCAGGTGTCTTCTCAGAAGGCCAACTAGATAGCAGGGAATCAGTTGGAGGTGAGCTGCAGCCTGCGAGTACCCCTGCAATGCCTCCTCCATTTCCTTTTGGCCCACTACATAATGGATGTTTTTATGCACAAGTTTGTAAAGTATCTGTTCTGTCGTCTTTATCCTGAGACGCTTACTGTTTGTGGATCCGTTACATAAGTGAACATACACTCATAGAGTACTCCAAATGATGTCTCTGCAAGTCTGGTTATCAGTAAGGGATTCTATGTCTACACTGTGCTGGTTTTGTGCAAGAAATATGCAAATGAGGCTAAGCATGGAATATTGCCGAGCCTCGTTTGCATAATTAATGAGTGGCCGCTTTTTGCGCAAGAGGCTTTTGCACAAAAAGGAGCCATCTATACGGCTCCTTCTTGCGCAAAAAACCCCTCTTGCGCAAGAGCTGTTCTGCCTGAAAAAAATGCGGAAGAACAGCTCTTGCGCAAGAGGGGGTTTTTGCGCAAAAGCCTCTTGCGCGAAAAGTGGCCATTCATTAATTATGCAAATGAGGCTTGGCGACATTCCACGCTTAGCCTCATTTTCATATTTCTTGCAAAAAACCAATGCAGTGTAGACATAGCCATAGTTGGCCCTTAGAAAACTGGAGTTAGAACCTTACGTCCTTATTCTATGAAAGACTGAATCTGTCAGCAGTTTTCTGTTGAATTGCATGAGCCAGAGAAAGTCTTTGAATGATCATAATATAGTGGTGCCAAAAACCAAAGAAACCAAACAAACAAAAACCTAACCCCCAGGATTGCAGGAAGGAGTGTACTGAAGGAAATGATCCTGCATTGGTAACAGGTAGACAAAATACCTAATAAAGCTTTTTCCACTTCTCACTCATCTGTTCCCTTGTGACTCACAGACTCATTGTAGGATCTTTGATGAAAGAAGCATATTCTGCAGTTCCATTATTTTCATTTTAAGTTTTGTAAAAGCAGAGCTTTGCTAAAAAGCATGTTTTTTAAAAAATTCTACATCCAAATTGTTTTCTGTGCTGGATTGATAAATAACATTAAAAAAACCAACACAAATGAAACATCTGTTTAAAAAGAAGATGACAGCTAAGTATAAGGAAGTGAGAAAGGGAATCATTTTACAGCATAACCCGCTTCAGGCTAAAGCAGTAAAATTCAATTCATTTTCATACAACAGCTTTCATACAAAGCTTCTCAAAACACTTTATAGCAAGAGATAAAATCCCAAGTTAACTTGTTACCAAAGAGGTTATTGCACCTCTTGCACAAAGAGCAGAAAAAGGACTATATGGGTGCGTCTACACTGCACCGTAACTCGAAATAAGATATGCAATTTGAACTATGCAAATTGCATATCTTATTTTGATCTTATTTTGAAATAGCTTATTTCGTAGTTTGGTGCTGTCTATACAGCGCCAAATTTCAAAATAAATCGTGATTCCAAAAATTACTCCTCACAGAATGAGGTTTACAGGGACATCAGAATAGCAAGCCCAAAATAACGTGCTTGCTGTAAAGACATGGGATAGCTATTTTGGGATATTCCAGTTGCAGTGTAGATGTGTCCTATGTTGAGATGGACTGGACTAGAAAAAAGCAAAGAGGTAATTTAAAAACAGGCATAAATATTTTTGAATAATAATATTATTCTTGAATAACAATAAAGCACTGTACTTATGTAAAAACTTTCCTCCAAAGATCTGTGTGTGTGAGACTATAAATTAAATTTCGCTACTATGGGAGATTGGTAACTATTGCATCCATTTCCCAGCATCCTGACACCTCTGAGGATCACTAAGGGTACGTCTACACTTGCTCCCTAGTTCGAGCTAGGGATGCAAATGAAGGCAACCAAAAATGAGAAGTAACGTTAGTTCGAACCAAGGGGTTTAGTTCGAACTAATGCGTCCCAGTGCGCACTTCCTGGGTTCGAATCAGCTGTTGAGCAGAGTAATGCACCGGCAAGATCATGCTAATGAAGTGCGGGATATTTAAATCCCCACTTCATTAGCAATTTCAGTCGCCTACATTTGCATCCCTAGCTCAAACTAGGGAGCAAGTGTAGACGTACCCTTAAAGAAGTCAGTGAATGGATAGGAGTGGAATTCAGGACAGTGCACAGTTCCAGGTATCTGACTGCACTAATGTGCAGGATGGAAAGGTTAAAAAATGAAGTTGGGCAGGGCAAGATAGAGTGGGTGGAATCTCATTTGGAATCTAACACAAAAAAGGTTTAAGCTATGACTTGCTATGAGGGACTGTGAAAGGTTGGGGACCCTATTCTGTAAAGGCTGAGTGTACCTCATCCCTCAAGCCACCTTCAGCCTATAGGCAGAGGCCTAAGGGTGTAATTCCAAAGATTTTATCTTGGCTGTGCAGCTTAGTGGCCAGAATCCATAGCAATACCCTGGCTGAGACGCTGGGGAGGCCTAGTATCCAAAGTGAGTAGCTTCACTCTTGTCCATAGGTCAATTAGTCTTAAGAGCTGGAATCAATAGCATTTGGCCACCTTCAGGGGAAGAGAGGGAGGAACACGTTAGGGAGACCTAGTCCCCTTCCTGCTTGACCAGATCTCAGTCAAGGGCTTCATAGTGGTTCACTGTTTAGTCTGCGACCCAAAATGCACTGATTATTGTTGAGACAATGGCTAGTCCCTCCTTGGGTACTTCCTACCATGATTCTGGCAGTCCTTGTCTAGGCATCTTTAAGGTCTTTGGTTTCCTCAGATTGTCTCTCTAAAGGAGGGAGAAGTTCCCATGTATGGAAACAGGTGCCAGGGAAATCCCAAATTCAAAGAGCTGCATTAGGACTGAGGAAAGGAAGTAATATTGGGGAAGGAAAAATGAGTAGCAAGGGGAAGACTATGTAAGTAAAACAGAGCAATAAATCCATGGGAGATAGGTGTGCTGGAAACAAGAAGAGTAACTTTGAGCTGGATTTTGAAATGGCCAGTTCTCCAGCTGATGAGCTAGAAGCTAGAGGTTAATAAGCTCCAGTTTTCTAGACTCGGGGTATGTCTACACTGCAGAGTTTTTCTGGAAAAAACAGCGGTTTTTCCAGAAAAACTACACTTACGTCCACACTGCAATTGCGTTCTTTCAAGAGAAAGTTGAAAGAACACAGGGGTTTTTCTGACAGCGGCAAACCTCTTTCTATAAGGAAGAAGACTTTTTCCGAAAGAGCTCTTTCAGAAAAAGGCGTGTGTGGATGGGGAAGAGGGTTTTTTTTTTTTTTTTCAAAAGAAGAGGCCTCCAGGCCTCCCTGGTAGCCACTTCTTCCATAATAATCACAACTTAAATGCGAGATAGCATCCAATCAATGTGGATGCTATCTTTCGAAAAAACAGATCGCTTTTTCAATGCATTTTTGCTGTGTGGACACTGTCTTTGGAAAGAAGTTTTTTTTGGAAGATCTCTTCCAGAAAAACTTCTTCTGAAAGAAGCCTGCAGTCTAGACATAGCCTCAGAGAACAGACCAGCTAGCTCACTTGTGAGATGGACCCCTAGAAGATTAAACCATAAAGATTTAAGAACAACAACTAAATTATATGTGATACTAGTCAGGGTGACAATAAAGCAGTTGGAGAGAAAGGAGAATTATTAAAACTTCCATCACTTGTATTAGTAGCACTACCATTACTGCAGGTAGATAAAATATAAACCACCAACAGGGTCTTCTTCTATCATTGCACTTCCAATATAAGTTTGAAACTCATTGGAAAAGTTAAGGAAGGCTCTCTTTCCTAATTAGCCTATGCCTACAAAAAGAGGAGTAAAGGTAGTCAGTACGGAAGAAAGCCCCGTGTTTTTAGACATAGGATCCTGTGTTCAGACTTTTCAGTACACTAGTTAGAAAGTATCGTGCATTAAAATTCAAAGCTGCCTCCAAACCAATATTACCTGAGCTATTCCAGTTATTATTATTGTCATTTTTATTGCAGTATTACACAAAGGCCCCATTTGGATGTGGGATCTACGGTACTAATTATAACAGAAATGCATGTAAAGATACAGTCCCCATTCTGAAAAGTTTAAGTCTAATCTGGAGTATGATCCCACCTCTCATGGTAAAACATATTCAGTTTAATAAAAATATAACTAAAGTCAATGGGAGTTTTGAGTGTACAGAACTTGTTAGGCACAAAAGCATATAAATCAGATATAAGAGCAGATTGTTCCCACCAGATGTGCTGTGAACAGCTATGTCTACACTGCAATGTTATTTTGGGATACCAGAGTATCCTGAAATAGGTATCCCAGGTCTTCACAGCAAGCCCGATATTTCAGGCTCACTGTTCCGACATCCCTGTAAACCTCATTCCAGGAGGTGTAAGGGATGTTTCGGAATAGTGGGTTATTTTGAAATTTGGCACTATGTAGATGGTGCAGTGTAGATGTAACCAAAGGGATCCTGTGCACATGAATCTCCCCATATCCATGAAGAAGGGTGGGTAAACTGCCTACGTGGCATCATCCACAGATAATGCAGAGGGCTCACTGAAGATTTGAGATTTCTGCCTAGTAGAGACCTGGAGCAGAGTTTATGGACATTGCCTGCTACCAGTCTCATGGGTATTCTATGGAAATGTCAGTGAATTCCTTATTAAAAGGGAAGCCACTTTCCTAATGCCCTGGGAAATCCCATGGTGCCCATGCTGTGTCACAGCACTTCCATGATGTGAAGGTTCCAGGGTAGAGACCTCTACCTGCTCCTCTACTGTCATGTCTCTAGCCTGAATAACCTGGAAAAACTCTATTAAGTGATCCTGGTACAGATGTCCTTATCTTGGGGGAAGGGAAGATTGAGGGGGTTCTTCATAGAATCTATTAGAGGGTAGGGATTTTTCCCCCCAATATTATATTAAGCTTACATTTTTTCCTTCTTTTTCTTCACTTTTATTTCCATCTGGTCATCGCTGTTGGTAGCTCAGCTCACATGCACTGGAGTTTAAATATACCAGAGAGTTTGTGGTGGATAGATCTTTGTGAAAGCATCATTATTTTTTTTTCATACTAAGGTATGTCTTTTGAGGAATATGGATATTCAAATGTGATTGAGAAACATGAAGACATGCACTGTATATTCCCAGAATAGCGTGTCCATGGCACAGAATTTAGTTCAAGCTTGCCAAGCAACCAGGCATAGCTCCAGTTTACTGTGCACATTCTCAATCTACTAATATAAAATAAGATTCCATTCCTGCAACTGACAGCATGAAGGCAGACTGGTCCACTTATATGGAACTCAGCAGTTTATTTCCTGGCCAGGGTGGCACTGTTTTATGCCTTTGGGGTTTTTTAGGTGTATTAGAGAACTTTATTTTAAAAATACCACAGTATCAGAACTGGTAACAAATACTCCAAATCTAAAAAGAGTTATATTTTAGAATTTTTAAAATAAGGACTTTATCTTGACTGTAAGTAATATTTTACTAATTACAGTTACATACTTATGCAGCCCTAGTAATACAAATCTTTACCTTCACCCCAAATTCCAAATGGAAGAATATAATTATTTCATTCTCCATTTTGTAGTAATTCAGTAACCCTTTACTATATATATTTTAGACTTGCAGCAATTTGTTTTAGACCTGGTCTGTCTAGAATAATGTAACTAGTAATTATTGACAGTATTAAAAATAGGGTATGTTTTATAATAGCCACTTTAAATCCAAAACTTTTTTAAATGGTCTGTTTAAACTTTACAGTAAGATGAAAGAGGAGATGCTTAATGTTGTACAACTTTATAAAACACTGTATGTGTGTAATATTGTAAAACAAGTTAATATAGGGTTAAAAATGACCACAACAATTGCTCAAGTTATTCCAAAAATATCAGTGGGACTATTCATATTAGGTACAATTTAACATTGCTAAAAGTGTCTGTAACAGGTTCTTTCTCTGGTTTCAGTTTACATCACAAGGGGTGTAATGCAGGTAGCACTGTTCCATTATGCCAGCCATATTAAGGTTTAGATCATGTTCCATCCCAACATGGTTAAGATGAGGACAGGAGAAGAAGCCATTGGCAAATATGTTCAGCCTCCACAGCAGTAAAATCTATACATAAAAAGTTTCTAGTCTACAGAGCCAAGTGGTACCTTTTAAAACACACTATGTTGCTAACGGCATTATGTCCACTGACAACTGAATATAATCAAAGGTCCACTTCCTCCATACCGATTCATGTTGAGTGGCACCTTGTGACTAGTTAGAACCAGGAACTGGTTCTGTCACTTTGAGCACTTCTCTTAACAACCTTATGCCTTAGTTGCTCATCTGAATAGTGTGACCTTCATTACCTCACAGGAGTTCTGTAAGAATTAGTATGTTTTTATTTAATGATTTAGGACTACTGCTGTGAGTAAAGGTTTATAGGATAAGTCAAGATATCTGCAGAAAGTAGAAGTCCTCAGATGATTGGTGCTATTATTTTCATAACCCAGCCCTAAGAGTATCACTGAAATGGCATTAAAGATGATAGCTTGGCCCTCAGGTTCATCTCTTGCTTCACGCTTCTGAGGTGAGGAACATTGTAGAGTCAGTGCACTCAGCTCCTGGGCAGAAGAATGTGCCTGGAGTCCTTCTTCTTTAATCCCATCTAGCAGATCAAAGATTCACAATGTCATTTCATTAAACAGAACCAACTTTCTCCTGCTGTGACTAAAGACACTTCAAGGCCTTAAGGCTATGAGAATGGGAGGAAACTAAGTGATCATTTGAGGGTCATAGGAGCTTGTAGAACATGTATCTCCTACAACTCCATCCCAGTTCTTCAAAATTAGTGGCTAATCCTACTACGTCTCCTAGATGTGTGCTCTGAGAGAGTCAGGGTGGCTGAGTTGTAAGCCATCCTCTGACTGAGTACTGTACCTCTAGGCAAGTCTTTTGATCTTTGTCTCAATATTTTCATCTGTAAAGATATTCATTGTTCCTGCCTCACAGAGGAGTTATGACAATTAATTCTTGAAAAATACTGTGGGGAAATGCTTTTCTTTGTACAAAAAAGAGGTGAGGTTTGTGGGTGATCCCGCTAACCTGGGTTTGTGTGGACTCCCTGCACAGACCCTTCTATCTTTTCTCATTACAAACAAGTACCATAGTACAAAGTATTCTAGCCATTGTGTCATCAATGTAGCTCCACTGCTGTCCTCTTCCTGCATGGATCCTTAGTGACCATTCTAAATACTCAAGCTACTAAGGATGGTGCACTGAGTTGTCCCTATAAGATCATTGACCTTGGTTCCTTCGAAATACAGTTGGGAATGTTCATGGGGATGGACGCACATAAACACACAAAGTGATTTAATAGTACAGAAAAGTGCTTTAGAAAATGGATAAGGAGAAGTGACATGGCATCAAAAGAACTATCACAAATGCTGCTGCAGAAATTTGTTTTCTTCCTGTCATATAAAAACATAAAACTGAGCATCAGTTGCTGTTACACCAAAATGCCCAAGTGTATAGAAAACCACAAACAATTTTATTAAACACAGAATGTTGGTCTGGTCCCCAAACATAATGTCTATTTTGTGCTTATAAAGCAGAATTATATTGATGTAATTATGCTATTAGTAATATTTGCAGGGACTGTATGGTTATAAACAATTACTATTTGGGATATAATTTCTCAGTAAAAAAACACCTAATTCCACTAATTGTCTCTAGTTCTGCTTCTGTTAACTGAATATTGTATACATGTTAATCTTATTATCAACTATGGCAAATTTAATTAACATTCATGTTATAAATTTAATTCAAAACCAATGTATATTCTGATCAGCTTGTTTTACAAGTGTAGTAATTACATACTTCTTTCCAACACCGAAGTTAAACTACTATTCTAATATCAGTTAATAGGAATTTCCCAAATATGTCATTAAAGGCAATTCATTACTCTCCCAAAGAAATTTAGAAACCTGTTATTTGTACTATGCTAGCCTTTAGAGACCCCAGTCAAAATCAGACCCTCATCATCCTGCATAGTGTACAAACAGAGCATACCTAAAAGAGCATACACAGTAAATAGGTGAGATTGAAAAAATGAGAGAAACTTACAGGCCAGAAACTTACCAGGCTCAGCCAAATGTCTTAATCACAACACTGCCCTACCTCTCTATAGCTAAACTGCAATCTGTGTTTTAGAGAAACTTAAAAAGTACAGAGCTTTTCATTTTACTTCTCCAGATCCCTCTGTGTGGGAAACTAAAGAATGTTCAGGAGGCAAAGAGTGGACTCTGAGGCTACGTCTAGACAACAAGATTTTTCGAAAAAGCAGCTCGCTTTTTCAAAAGATAGTCTAGATGCTCTCTTTCGAAAAAGCCCCGTTTTCATGCAATAGCGCCTTTTTTTGAAAGATGACTTTTAAAAAAAGGCATTATTCCTCGTAGAACGAGGTTTACCGCTGTCGACAAAACCGCCGCATTCTTTTGATTTACTGTTGACAGAACGCGGCGATAGTCTAGACGCAGGTACAGTTTTTTCAAAAAAAACCCTGTAGTCTAGACACACCCCGAGAGACAAGGTTATTCTGGAATCCTTCAGTTCATCTTACTTCCTTGTGCCTTCGAACATCCATGGTATGGTGACTTATTTTCTAGCAGAAGAGCTATGAACCTCTCTCAGTGAGTACTGGTAAATCAAGGTTACTGAAGAATGAAATAAAGAACTCTTTCCCTACATGTTCAATATAAATGCTTTGCAGTATTCCTAGAGCCTACTGGCTAATTTGTATGGTAATTAGGGCCCTGATTCTTATTTCAATGAAGTTAACAGGAGTCTTCTATTGACTCCAGTGACATTCATGTCAAGCCCCACATACCTGCATCAACCATAGCTGTGTAGAGTATACTGTAATGCTGGCTTCCATGATCTCCCGTAGGATTTCACAGAATGTTAAAATGCTTCACTCTAAAAGAAAATATTTTAAATAAAAAGTGTAGGTATTTTGCATACTTTGAGTCTGAACATTCAGAATAAATCTCACAGCTCTAACCATTAGTTATAATGTGTACTCTAGACAACATTTATTATTAAAGATTTCACAGTATAATCAAACTAGATTCTGCACTGTAATTATAAAAAAAAGAAATTAAGATGTTAGGCATGACTAATTCCTTATGTTCCACCAGAAGTTTGTTTCCAATAGGAGCCACATTATAATGTTGATGTTCATTATATAACCCTTGGGATGCATAAGGCAAATCCATTTAAACATAATATGGATTGTACTGTCATGCTTCCTGATCCATTCCTCTTATTTTGTATGGCAACTTGAAACACAACATTAAAGGTCAATGTCCAATTTTGCCATTCACTGCATGGTGACGTGGAATTAATCAGGATTCCACCAGGATCTTAGAGGCTAGTGATTTACTCGATATTTCATGTTTTCTTTACATTCATGTATTTGTCTGTCTTTTATTGGTAATAGCAGACATGACACAAGATATGACCCTTCATGAATGTTATGATTTATTCATGTTATTAGCTGTATCAGAGCTTCCCCATACACACACACATTAAAATATGGCTCTCGATGGAAATGATAATGGTGGAGAGGATGTTGTGTCCCAGGGAAAGTATAAAACCTGGTATCTAGATATCAGACTGACCTTGAAATTAACATTTGGCAAATTAACATTTCCTTAAGACTTGCACACCTGATTTATAAGTCACTGCTGCAGAAAAAGTATGGAGAAGCAAGATGGCATTTTACATTCACTTTTCATATAACAACATATAAAATTAATGTTAAAATCTATCTACTACATTAAAATAACATAATTAGGCCACTTGTAACATACATTGTGTGTCTAATATAAGCAGGATTAGCTTATCAGTGTTTTGAATGCTTTATGGAGACAATAGACCAGGCTTGCTTTCAAAAAGCTATTTCTGAGTTTATTATTCAATTAGAATGCAGGCTCTCCCTAAGAAAATAAACCCTTTGCAGGAAGCACAAAGCAGTTTTACTATGCATACAGCATAGACAACTTTAATACTTACATATCTCTGCTGTTTTTACATTCTTTTATTCATACATCTGAAAATAATCTTACATGTACTGATCACCTGGTAAGTTTTATTGAACAATTCTTGATTACACATCTTCCAAAAATGTCTTGTTTTTCCCTATCCACTGAATTCATAAAAAACGTAAACATTTAATTGTCCAAAACTTAACCCTGTTTTGGTACAAACATTGTACAGCAAATGCCAGCCCATTTTATATCTTTTTCTAGTGCTCTCCCTGTAGTTAGGGTGCATTACAATAATTTAAACAAAAACAATGCCTCATAACACAAATTGAAGCTCTACTACGCATTTATTGAATTGTTCATATAAATATCAATAAAAATGTTCCCCTCAGTAGAATATCCATCCCTTTAACCACAATAGTTTTATCAACAAATCCACCATATCCCAGTCCTACTGATGTGCCTCTTTCCCAAATCTGCCCAGTAAAGGATGGTTTATTCAATGTGATTCAAAGGGTAACAAATTCTGGATGAAGAGGAGTAAATTCTAATTTGAACTCTTCCCATTGGAAATGCTTTCCCAATTTGAGCAATCTTTGTTAACCATAGCAAACCTATGTATTATCCCAGATTGGGCAAAGTATCCTTTTTTCAGCAAAATACTTAAGTGCTATGATGAAACTGACTTTAGATAGGAGTTTCTTGGTACTACTGGAACACAAATGATAAAAAATAATGGAGGAGGAGTTTCTCTAGTAGCTAGATCGCTGCCCATTCAGAGCTATCAACCCCAACACCTTAAACTCCACTCCAGAATTCACCAGCCATGAATGTAAGTCACAGAACACTTGGTGCATTAATGTGCTCTCTCTGTGACTCATCACTTAATGAGTCATAACCTTCACCAGCTTCAGTTTCCAAATGGCCGCAGGATATATCTACACTGCAGTTCAATATCCATGACTGAACTGTATCAGCTGACTCCAGCTCTCTGTGCAGGGCTTTAAAATTACAGTATAGACATTCTGGTTTGGGACAGAGCTCCGGCTGTGGGACCCTCTCCCCGTGCTGAGTCCCCTGAGCTTAAACTCTGACAACACAGTTTTACAGCTCCATACCTTAGGTCCTGTGAGCCCAAGTCAGCTGACATGACCAGCTATGGGTGTTTAACTGAAGTGCAGATATACTTTCTGCATGCAGGACTTCATGGAGCAAACCATAATAGTCCAGTCTTAAAATGAGCAAAATATGGATTGTAACAAGATCAGCATTCAAAAGGAAAGCTTCTGCTCTTCAGGCCTGCACAGATGAAATAAAATCCTCTTGCATGAGACTGCTACCTGATCATCTAGAAGCAGCTCAGTATCAAATGAAACTATTTTAAAAAGTAAATCATGGCTGATAACCTTCAGTAAACTCTAGTAGGGGACAATTTTCAAAGTAAGCTGGGCTTTCAACTGAATACCCTTTACAATATCTATTTGAAAGGACACCGATTAAAAATTGGTTAAAAAATTCATTCTTTTGTGACTAACTACATCTTAGATTATTGAATCTAGATTATTAAATTATTGAAAATGCAAGGATTTCATTATAGGTGGAGCTCAGTATGCCACCTATACTTCATTGCCAGCCACTTCCCATTGTAAGACCCTGTTGTAAATTATTTATATGTTTTCTAAACGTCAACTCTCTGAGCTGAAATTTTCCATGTTGGGTGTCTACATCATACTGAATTTGGTTTGTTTGGGTTTTTTTGTTGGTTTTTTTTTAAACTTTCAGCTGTATTAAGGAAACATGATTTTCCCATGTCAAGTTCAAGTTTGATGATTTTCCCATGTTCAAGTCTGACAGCCAGATTCTTCGAAGTTTCTGTGTGCATGGGCGTGCTCTCCAGCTCTTCCCAGCACCTGTGTTCTCACCAGAGTATATATGCATCTTTCTCACTGAGCATGTTCCAGCCTGGAGTTACAGGGGCTCATTGGCTTTTGCAATTGGTAGTGCTAGTTTCTGCAGGTCCTCTGGTGCCAAGCACTGGAACTGCAAGCGGATTCAATCTTTCTCACATGCTCACTGTGAAATGCTCTGATGTTGCCCAGGAAGCACAAGGAAGGAGGAGGAGGAGGAATTTCAGAGGGAAGAGAAAGTTGAGGCCCCTCCCTCAATTTAGGGGCTGAAGTTACTGAATCCAGAACTCAAGCAAATTTGGGCAGTAAAAAATAAGAAAACAGGGACAGCAGTGAGGGTTATAGGGTCCTGAGCTGGGAACTAGAGGAGGACATGGAGCAGAGAATCTCAGACAGCATCCACTGTTCCTCAAAGGTGTCTAGGCAGCCCATAGAGATGCAGGAGGTAGAGGAAGAAGCAGTCTGCAAAAAAAGAGCCTCGGGGGTGGAGAGAGGGAACTGAGAACCCGGAAGAGGAGACAGGGATTGGTTAGACAAAGAGACAGAGAGTTGGGAAAAGGGAAACTGACCATTTTGAACTCAGAACTGGGAGGTGAAGAGGGAGACTGAGACCAGAGGTGGAGCTGGAGGTGGCAGGGAATTGAGATGAGATGCCCATGGTAGGAGAATGAAATGCAGATAGAGTGCACTGGGTGGAGACTGAGGCTAGGACAAGCAGCTGGCAGGAATTGGGGGAAGAGATGGGACTACGACTGGAACAAGGTCTGGCTGGAGGGAAGGAGGCAAGCAGAAGAGGTCAAATTTTTGGGAACAGGGTTAAAGGGTCTAGGACATCTAGAGAACATTTCCTTCCAGAACCTGCAATGGAATCCAGGATTCCTAAGTCTCACCATTCCTTGGTAGTCAGTAAATATCTGTGAAAGCCCCTCACAAAGAGCATCTGGTTTTGGTCCCTATGGAGGATGACAACCTTCCATAGGTGCTAACTTTCCCTTTAGCTGGGAGGTGTTGGATCTCCCATTCTCTCCCAAACCCTGCTACCATTCCACTCTTTCCCCCTCAAGACCCTGTCCCTCCTCCACCTCTTTCCACCCCTTCACCCAAGTCTCATCCCTGCTTCACCCCCTCTCCCACTCCACCAAAACCCTACCACACATTCTCCCCCAAGTTTGCCCCCTTTCCACACCTCTCCCCACCTTCCTAGGGCTTCCCTAATACCATGAATCACCTGTTCACAATGTTCTGAAAAAGCTGGGAGGGTGGGGGAGGAGTAGACTACCAGGACCACTAGCAGGTGAAAGGCACATTGGGGAAGGATCAGCTCTACATCCACTAGTTCTCTCTCCCCACCCCCAGTGGGTACTCCAACTCTGTAGCACTCACAGAGTCAATTCCTATGCAACTTACTGTACGGAATCAGGGTTGCAGGACTCCCAAATGAGTGCAGCTGGCCTGTAGTAGGCTGATTGCTACACCCCTGATTGGTTGGAAGGGTCAGCAGACTAGCTTTTAAACTAAGCAGCAGCAGTTCAGTGCCTGCTCTAAGTATTTTCATGTGAATGTGATAGTGTCTGCTTGTTTCCACACCAACTCCTGTTTTGCCTCACTCCAGCTAATCTGTCTCTGACCATTCGTTCTGGCCTTGGGTTCTGATTCCAAGCTACTGATCTCTGCTCTGACTACTAGCTATGACTGCTCATGTCCCACTCACTGATACATACTCTACTTTGTTACTCTGTTAGCTCAAGTGTTATAGACCTACAGGTCACAACTTTGATGAGGACTCTCATGGGTGTCTCCATATAAGAAAACAAAATAAAATAAAGCACAAATTCTTTTAAGGTGGCTATCATATCAAAAGACACTTGCAAAACCAAACACTCTAAACACAGGAAATGCCAGATTGAAGATTGTCTCTGCAATTTCAGTTTGCCTGCACTATGATACAGTTTTTTAGTTACATGATCATATATATGTTTTGGGACCCTCTAACATTAAAATAATTATGTTGTGTCACTGGGGAAAATAAGTTGAATTCTGGGATTTATTCAAAGCACTAAAAAGATATTAAAAATGGGCTGAGGAGGCAAAGTATGGATCAAGATTAAATTTGCCTGAACTACAGGATCCAACTATGAGTAAGAGTCCGGGCTAAGAATCATATTTGATAGTACTCAGAAAAGTATTTGGAAGATTTCTGGCATTTGTATTTTGGCAAACTGGAGAATGGAAATGAAGCAGGTTGTGACTCACTGTCATGGCACTGCCTGCTGGCCAGTCTGGGAATTAGCTCTTCTTAGGCCTGAGAGCATCCCCTGCTGACCTCTTCCTGTCCATTATCTGCCTCCTGTTAGTGTCTCCACCACCCACCAGGCCCCATGTCCCTCCCAGTACTGCCCTGTGGTAGTGCCTCTACACTCTTGGGTCCTCCCCTCCCACAGAACCCCACCTTCCTCAGTGACCCACTGCCAATTGTGATCTATCCCCTGCCTCAGAAGCAAACTGCAGTCTGAAATGACCATTCATCATTGGCAAGGGATGTGGATCTGCTGCCTTGACCTGCCCTGGTTGCTTTCCTGAAGACCTTGTGCCCCTCAGATCTTGAAAGGCCTCGGCCTGGGGCTTTCCTGGCCAGAGTTCCCTAGTTCTGCCTGCCCTCCCCTAGTCCTGCTCTGTCTCAGGTACCCTTTCTAGCCTACCAAGCAGCCAGATTCTTCCTGCTCCGCAGCTGGAACAAGAGTAAGCTGCTCTTATCCAGGAGCCCTTCTTATATAGCCTAGACAGGCCCTGATTGGCTGTCCTCTAGCCCTCTTCTGAGTCTTCCAGCTCCAGCCATCACCAAGGGCTGTTTTTAACCCCTTATGTTCCAGTGCAGGGCAACTGCCCCATCATAGGAGACAATCACCATCTTGTGGCATCTCTGAACAGCATCCTGGAAAAAAAATATTCTTTTAGTTTTGGACTCTGACTCCTTTAAGAAAAACCCAAATACATGGGTTCATATCTAGGGGTTCCAAAATGAACAACCTCACATGTTCTGCTGCAAAAAAAAAACAAAAAACAAAAAAACAAAAACCTCAGAGTAGAAAGGGAAGAATGTGCTGGCTCAGGTTTTCAGATGCTTGGCACAGAAGAGGGGAAAACATCCATGGGAATGAGAAATTTTGGTACTAAGTGTACTCCCAGATGAAGTGCCCTCATTAAAGAGTTAACATCTTTGAAAAAACATGAATATTTTTTCCACACACCCCAAATAGAAAGTTGAATGATCAGAGTTTTTATTCCTGATTATATGAAGCATTTCCATTCCTGACTCTGTGGCAGACTCATTGGTGTTAATAAATTATCTTGCAGCCGGCAACCCCTGGAGTTCCCTTGAAATAGATCAATTCACTGTAGTAGCATGCATAAGCATATTGTGGTAGCTGTGATCACAGCACTAGAGTCAGACATCTTTTGCTTTAAATCCCAATAGTTTTGATTTTTGCAGATGGTATCAAGATACTAACAAAGTAGGTTATGTTCATTGGTATTGGTTACTGATGCAGCTGTTAAGTTAATGAAGTCAGTATATATTCCATTTTAATTTTAGACATGTTTCACTTCAGCTTTGGTCGAACAGCTGTGGAATAAGTGCTAGAATTAATGTTCTTTGGGTAACTGATATAGATGGAGAGAGATAGAGATAGAGATAGATAATAAATTAAACTTTCTGACCTTAGATTAAGTACATGTTTTACCTTTAGGTTTTTAATATTTATTTCTCTTAATGCACAATAGCTTTCCATCAGCTACTAGATAATAGTATTTTGCTAGGTAGCAGAAAACAATTTAATGATGTAAAGTACCTTCATTTGTACTTGCTATTGTCAACCCTCTGTCAATAGTATTTAGTATTATATTAGATCAATGACACTATTAAATACCTAGAATCTGTTCTGCTTTATCAAATGCTTTGGTTTTATTTTGGTCAGCATGATAACTCCAGTGCATTAAACAGCCTGACTGCCCATGCAACTTCCTGCTCTGAAGATGGTACTTCATTCCAGTTGTCTTCCTTTGTTACCATCTAAGTAGTTGCAAGTTCACCATTCCTAGCAATATATAATAGAAAGGGTAAAATATCAAAGAGAAAAGTCAAATGCTGAATGTAATCCCTACAGGCTATAAGGTAAGCCCTGAAAAGCTGATTTGCTATTTTAATTGCTGGGGCTACTTCCAATTCAGTTCAGGCACTTTGAACTGAATTCTGATTTCTGGCACAGTAAAACAGTAAAAGAGATCAGAGGAAGTTGTGATTCTTCCCCCACCAAGGCTCTAAAGAAAAAAAATTGCAGAATTTCATTAAGATCAGAGAGGTCAAGTGTTAAAGAATCCTCCTTCCATTCCAAAATTGCATCAGGTTTTGTTTTTTGAAAAGAGCGTTCACCAATTCACTAATACACACAAACAAGTGTTCACTTCTAGTGGCATCGCCTAGGTCCCTCCTAGAGTTTATTCGCCTGTTTATCCAGCCATATTCCAAAATCATCCCCTTTCCTCTGTTGCAGTGGAACAGCAGATTGTTCTGAGTTTGAAACCTTGCAGGGATTAGAGTTGCAGTCAGTCTCTGTTGTTTTCTTCATGTAGGCCAATATCTTTAGTCTCCTGAAACTAGAGATCATTATGTACTTTCAGGAATGATGTCATCATTTGCTTGTCTTGCTAACAAAATGCTGATCTTTTTTCCTTCAAGAAGCTATATGGAGAGGGGAGTAAGATTACATGGCGGGACTTGAGGTTCATTATTTCAGTACTAATAAAAAGCTTGATTCAGTATTTGTATATTCAGCAATGGTATTATACTCCTAAGAGAATTTTTTACAACGATGCTTCCCAGAACAAGCCTTATATGTTAACAATTTTGTGTTGAATTCTAGCAGGAAAAGTGGTTATAGTGCACAGTGAAGGCCAAGGGAATTCTGCCCGTATATGCCTCATTTGCTGTTATATTAACAGGACACAGGGAAATTCTTGATTCTGTTGCAACATCACTTATCTTTGAGTGGTGTAATTACACCGTCAAAATTTTGCAACATAGATTTTAATGCCTCAGTCCAGAGTGTTGGCACTCTGACCAACATGTTCAAACTCTAAATCTATATTTAATATAGATGGCCCATTTTTCAGAAGAGCTTCCCACTTGCTGAAATCAAGGAAATTGGCAGATGCTCAATACCTTTGTAAATTAGGTCCCTTAACCTCTATTCAAATACCTCAATTTAGACACTCACATTTGAAAGTCTGTCTTTCTCCTAACTGAATACAGGCAGTCCCCCACTTACAAACGGGTTATGTTCCTAACACCTGGTAGTAACTCGATTCGGTCATAGATCGCGCTGCCCACGCTGTTCGAAAAACTTCACGTCTAGCACACACATTCAAGGGAGTCTTTGCCCCTAGTTTCAGGAGACAGAAGTCTCAAGAGGGCTATTATATCACTTCTACTGGGTATGTAAGTGGAGAGTGAATTTGAAGGAAGGGCTGATCGTATAGCTTCACACTCTACAACACACCAGTCAGCACAGCTGCACTGGCATGCCAGGAAACATAAGCTGCAAAAGGTACAGAGCTGGCACTGGGTACATGTCTGCTAGAGCAGGGAGAACATAGGAGATTCAGTGAGATTCTTCACATTACATCCTGATTTCCAGGCTGCTTCTGAGGCAACATGAAATCTTACTGATGCTCATTTTCTCCCACTTCCTTTAGCTATCATTCTCCAGGCCTGTTTGTAGGAACTCACTGATGGGCTTTGTGTGGCTCTGCAGAAGATCTGGCCTGACACTTAGGCTGTGTCTATACTGCACAGTTATTTTGGAATAAGCTAGTACGGAATAGTTATTCCAAAATAGCTTATTTTGAAATAGCATGTCTACACTGCAGGGAAGCCTCAAAATTAGTCCAAAGCAGGCTTCCCTAATGTGGATGTGCTATCTCGATGTAGAGCCTCAGGAGGAATAACTTAGAATGGCCCTGGAGAGCGGTTATTTCAAAATAGAAGCGGAGCATCTACACATGCCTTATTTTGAAAAAGCTATTTCAGAATAGCCATTATTCTTCACAGAATGAGGTTTACAGAAGTCGGAATAAGCCGTCCATTATTTTGAAATTATTTCAAAATAACAGAATTGATGTGTAGACACTTGCATAGTTATTTCTGAATAACGGCTGTTATTCCGAAATAACTTTGCTGTATAGACACACCCTTAGTGGGCAAACAGCAGGAAGAGGCTTTCATTTGAGGGTAAGGAAATAATTGGCATTTGTTACTCTCTGAGGCTGTCTACACAACAGCATTATTTTGGAATAACTGATGTTACTCTGAAATAACAGTGCACATCTACACTACAAGCCTTTATTTCGAAATAATGTCAAGTTGGAGGACTTCTTACTCCAACTCATGGTAACCCTCATTTCACGAGGAGTAAGGGAAGTTGAAGGAAGAGTGTTCTTCCTTCGACTTCCTGCTGCGCAGACAGTGACAAAAGCCAAATTAAGCTATTTCTTCTTAAGCTATGCAATTGACGTAGCTGAAGTTGCGTAGCTTAATTTGACTTGAGCCCTGCTGTGTAAACGTACCTGAGTGTTGTCCCAGTAGTGCTGATCTTTGCATTGTCAAACTCACGCTCTCCACTTCTGTTCGTAACTGTGAATGGGGTGACATTGCCAGCCTTTGCCTAGCTGATTGTCAGTTTGAGTCTACACATCACCAGCACCAGCCATCTCTGCAGTTGGTCTTGGAATATTGTTTGAATGCCAACCCTCTCTGTTTCTATGCCAGATAGCAATGGGCACTTGCATCTGAGCAGTCAGCTCACTGACTGAATTCATTCACTTCCCTTTACTTGGTTGAGTGATAGCAGCGTGGATATGTGTATTTCAGTGCTCAATGGAGGGGAAGTGCTCCTGTTTCTAAAGCCTGACTCAGAGTTTATTTATTTTATGTACAAACTCCAGTTCAGGAACTTGCAGCTACAGATAAGTGATTCAGATAAGAGGTTCTGAATCTTTTGCCATTTGTAGAGAACTTGAAGAACTATGTGTTCTCAAGCTGAGGCAGGCCTTGTTTTATTCCCCCTGTAAATTTGTCTTATAAACCTTGCAGTGTTGTAGAATGGGGGAACTGGAAAAGCCCACCCACATACCCTGGAGAAGTCAATGCACAAGGTCACAGGGTTGTCATTTAAATGTTACCATTTACCACACCATTGTATTTAAGATACTGTAGTTATATCCTATGTCTGGAATAGGTTTAGTTCAAGTCCTTAAAAAGTTACCCATGGTAATGCAGATACCACAGGGATCACCTGCTCTAAATAAAGGGGGAAACTCATTGGTAAGAAATATGTAATTGCATATGTAGATTTGTTGATGAAAGATTTTTGTCTATCATATGTATGCAGTGGTGGGGGGACACTTTTTAAGTTCACTCTCTTTGTTTTGATCCTCTCTGGAAAAAAGTTAAAATAGAATAGCACTATAATGACAAGACTCTAATTCTACCATAAAATGGTAGCAACAAATTCCAGCAACAGTGGTATTTCTAATGCCAATCCTCAATTGGGATGGATTAGAAGAAGAAGAACATATGTGGTTCAGCTGAAAAGAAGAGGAGGGAAGGAATGAAAGAAAAAACTCTGCGAGACAAATAAGACTGCAAATGTGCTGCATCTGTCTGCTTGCCCACTGGGGACACTGAGATAAAGAGATTAAGACACTTGCACAAAGATGGTTAGACAACAAGATCAAATAAGCAAATTGACAGCTAAGTTGAAGTTCGGTCTGCAGTAATAATAATATCAAGACTCGGACCCAATTTACGACAAAAATAGTTTGCATTTAATTCATGTGACATAAAACTGTAAAACATGTTAAGAGTGGAGGATAAAAAATCTAAGAAGGGTTCTGACCTTTGAAAAACACAGATAAATATGTGAACTTCTTAGCAGAATGTATTACAAGAAGTGTGTTCCTTCATTCTGCAGCAAAGATGAAACTGGTATTCACAGAATATCTTGTTTATAGTACTAAAGTATAAATATATCCCTGTAAATAATGCTCTTGAAATACTTTTAGTGCACATTTTAGTATAAGTGTAGAAAGATGGGCGTAAAATATATGCTTAAAGCAAATGGAGAATGTATTCCTAGAAGAAATACCCTAAGTAAAAAAGGTCTTTAAAAGCAAAAATAGTGCACCCTAGTCACTATAGCCCATAAGGATTTAAGCACCCATTAGAAGATCTGACCTGTAAACGTCACAAGGGTGGATAAAAGTCAGCAAAGCCCTCCCTTATGTTTTTTAAAGTCTTTGTATATTTTTAAATATGTTTGTTTTTGAAAAAGGCTCTAAAAGTCAAATCTAAATATTTCTGCACTGTTGTAATTAACTCCAGTATGTTAAAAATAGTAAAAAATACTACTGATTTTAACACTGACACTGGAAATATTGAGAAATGGAGTCTCATGAGTTATTCATAAGATCAGAATTAATGCAGTCACTATTTCTGGCTCCTGATTAAATACTAGCTTGTAACCTAGTAACACTGGAAATAATGACCAGATGATAATGTTCTGTGAATTGAGTCATTGAAAAGAAGTTTTGATATGTCAAACTGTAATAACACTTGCCCATAGAAATAGTTTTAGATATCCAACCACACTTATGAGAGACAATGTTATACCATGTCAGTACGAGAATAAATTCAAAGAAAAATAACTCTAAATTATAGATTCATTCATACTTTTTTTCACGAGGAAAGTTAATATATCTATGGAAGATTAGAAAGAATTAGCACATTTAAGATAGTTTTAAATGCCAATGTATGGTAGATTAGCTAAGAAATTCATCACTGATATTTCTGTACAGAATTAATTCACCAGTGATGTTGTGCTGCAGAGCTTCTGCCAAAGTGTCAAGCAATGCACAAGACAACAAAGTGTATAAAAATGTGTGCCACTCACCCATGATGTCTCATCTTGATAGCGGGGTCAATATAAAATATTAAATCCATAAGAAAATCATATTACTAGCTCTGATTTAAAATTAACACTGCATATCTAAAACAAATACAGATGGTGCCTTCACCGATTGCACAGAAAGTAACTAGTTCCTCAAATTGAAAAAAAAAAGTTGTGTAGAATATTTTTTGTGCACCAACCCCAGCTTGAGAGAGTATTCATCACCGAAGTGGAGTCAATGAAGCAGAGGAAAAGCTCTGAGTTAGACAACCATCATTCAGTTAATACATAAGGAGGGAAAAAAACTTAATTACTAGCAAGAGGCAAAACCAAATAAAAAGTACAGAAGGGCAAGGAAGCATTAAATGTTAAAGCAGAACGTTGTGTCTGCCACAGGAAAAAAAAGGATTAAAATCAGCCTAGTTCCTAAGGGTAGCCATTAAAAGCACAGAGTGGGAGGGTGCACTACATATATGGATGAGTGAGAAGAAGCAGAGGAACATAGGAAAGGCTAATTTTAATTAACAGAAAGGCTGTGAGATAAAGCATTACTAGTCCCAGCATTGGAAGGCATCGAGTTATAAGCTATGCTGCATGTGACTGTGTGTGCCAATTAGGAGCCAGTCAGACCACCAAGCGGAGAATAAAGGAGCCAGAAGAATAAGTGCTGTGCGGCTGGAACTGAAAGCTGATTTGAGTCACCTGTGTATTATAAAGGGGGTGGAGAGTTGGACTTGAGCGAGAGTCCTGCAGTTTCACATATTAATATAAAGCATTCAAGGGGATTACATTTCAGTTAAACACAAGCACAACAGAGACCCACAGGAAGGAATGGGGGGAGGTGCCATAATTTATTTAACTCTTTTTCAATTAAAATCAGATGAATCAAGGGAAATAGAGAAGGAATCCGAGAGAGGGAAGAAAGAGGGACTGCCAGCACAATGACACTAAAGCTGCCAGCCCCTAGATTGGCTGCCTGTGTTATTTTTCCAATTACAGCCCCCGTGATCTAAAAATTGAGGAAGAGTGGTGTCTTCGGGCTAACCCTCCGCTCTCTGGCTGGGGGAGGAGGTGAGGAACACCTCTCCTGCACTCCGGAGCCCGCATGCCAGCGGCTCGGGGAAGCAGAAGAGAGTCACCCTGAAAACACAACCGCGCACAACACAACCCATATACAAATAAGGGGGGTGTGTGTGTGCGGGGGGGGGGAGGTTGCGCTCTGCTAAAAGCCACCCCAGCCGATCAGTTTGTTCAGGGCTCGGCTTAGTTCTGCCGCTGCCAGGGAAGAGAAAGAGCAACAAGATGCGGGGCCAGCCGGCACTTTGCAGAAGCCAGCCGCCAGCGAAATAAAACCTATTCCGTGTAAATCCCCAATCCAGAGGCAAAAAGGAGCGGGAGGAGGAAGCCCTGCGCGCTGGGCAGAGAGGGAGCCAAGCCCGGTTCCCTGCTGAGCTGGAGAGTGAAGGATTTATTTTTACCCCCGCCCCCTTCCCCCGGGCATAGGGTACCTCAAGCCCAGGGACATGCTAAATGCACCTCTTCTGCAAGAGGGAGTGAGGAGGCGCTGGGGAGAGACGTACACACACGCGCGCGCTCTCCTACACTCCGCTCGCCCGGAGGACCCAGCCAGTCAGAGGCGGAGAGCGAGGGGGAAGAGCGAACACATTGGAGGAGAAATCGCTGCACAGCAAAGCACCAGCCAGAGGAGGTGCTTCCCCTCTCTCCCCATATAACCACCTCGCGCGCAGGGGCAGGCAGAGGCGGCCGGAGCCCCAGCAGCAGCAGCAGCAGCAAAGGGCGAGGGGGAGGGGAACGACTGGGCAAGGATGCCTGCCCCTGGATCGCCTCAGCTCTGAGCGCCGCGGAGGCAGGGCGAGCCGGGGGGCTCCCTCTGGATTGTTGGCAAAGAACTCCGCGAGTCGCCGCTCCCCGCGGGCTGCGCCCCAGCAGGGGCGGCTGCTACCTGGGCGTGCTCGGGGGCCGCCGGGAGGATGGCAGACTGAGAAGCGGGGGCGGAGAGCGCTTCTTCCCCAGCGGCGGTAAGTGGCCCGTGCCGTCCCTCCAGCCACCCCCCGCGGGCCCCTGACTTTTGAGTGTCTCCAAGTGATTTGTTCTCAGAGCCAGCGGCGTCTCTCCGGAGGCAGATGGAAACCAGCCCCGGGCGTACGCGAACCGTGCCGGGGTCCGATGGTTTGGGGGGTCTGGTTTTTTGGGGGGGGAGGGGAGGTGGCTCCATAGGGTCCACACGATTGTACTAGGAACAAAAAAGTTGGAGCAGGGATGAGGTGCTGCAGCTTGCCGGCCCGTCATTCGGCTGAACGGCAAACTAGCGCTGCGCCGGAGTTGCTGAAGAGAGATGTCAGCTGGCCAGAGCCAGTCGGTGTTCTAGAGGCGGGCTGCCTGGGCACACTTCTGCCGCTTTGGAGGCGTTACAGTGGAGGGGGAAGCCGAGGATAACCCGGTCTGTTGCTCTTGACAGTTGATTGTCCCGCTGAATAGCAGCAGCAATGCACCTAAGCGGACTTGTGGTGAAGTTCAGAATGATACTTGGCGTGCAGATAAACAATCCCCTCTAAATAATAGGTAGGTCCTGTGCCTGAAACCTATTCCAACAATTATCAGACTAGCAAAGCAGAGAGAGTTGCATCCAGATGCACGGATTTTTTTTCCTCTGGTGATAAAAGCTGTGGATGAGGGGATCTTGTGGACCGTTTATGAGCAGGCTTGAACATAATCTGAGAATTATTCCCGTACCTTGCAGTAAAGTATTGTGTTTCTTAAGACTTTTATCTCAGAAAGAATCAGCATCCATTAGTTCTATTATATGTATTCAGAGTTTCACTTTTACTCCTCCTGATCACAGAAACTGCCTAAAATCATATTCCAACATGATGTGATGTGGTCACTTGGACTCAAAGTTGTCTAGTCTATGAAAACTTTTAGAAATATGCCACATACATAGTTATATTTACTTCTTCTTCTTAGAAATGACCACTGAACATCCTCTATATGCATTTTAATTTTTTTTTTTTACCAACTAAGGACTGGTCTCAAGACCTTATAAATTCAGTAAAGTCTTCTCATTGACTTCAATAGGGCTTGGGGCAGACTTTGAGGTAGCATCCCTAAAAACAAATAATCTGTTCATTGAGTCCCAAAAGCTGAGGTGAAATCCATACAATTAAGAATTTGGGTGACATTTTAAAAATAATGACGATGCATGCAATTAATTATTGCTGAATTACAGTAGAACTCACCCAGAAGTGTATATGACAATCTATATTAATGTTAAATGGGTTCATCATGATTACTATTAGTACAGTGAATATCAAAGGAATTAGCAATAAATAGACTAGTTTACAGTGTTACCAAAATGTTTCTAACAATTTGTAAATGGCTCATTCACATTTCTCTTTTTTTCACTAGTTTTTACCTCAGCATTGCATTTATCTGAAAACAAGCGAACAAACTTTCAATGTCTATTCTGCATCTAGAAAAGAACTTGCTTACTAAGGATGAATAAACTATCCAGTGTGAAGGATAGAGGATTGACAATGATCAGAGAAGAAAAATGAATTCGTGTACAAAGGCTGTGTGTGCCAGTTTAGGTTTAACACAACAGATACATTAAGAAATGGTAGTGAAGAAGACAAGGTATTAGAAGTCTACAGCATAAGACAGGAGAAGGAAGAAAGAATAAGGAATAGAAACAATTTTTAAAGAAATCTAACGCTCTTCAAGTAAAATCAGAGAAAATCCAGTAATGAACAACATTCAGTTATTTAGTTCCATATAGCACAAATGCCCTTACAAGGACTCAACAGAACTTCTATAGTATAAGTCTTATATACGCATGAAGATAGCTACAGATGAGCAGGAGAACCAGAATGAACAATTTGCTCTTGTTCATTATAAGGCAATTGAAGGTCACCTTTTGTTGGTTGGTTGGAATAATATTTACAGGAGGGAGATGCTAATTGGACTTGAAGAATAAGAGCAAATACAGTAAGAATGATATTAGAAATGTGGAGAACCAAGTTGGCCAAATGATATCCCAGAACTTTCTAGGAAATTTGCTAAAATGTTGCTAGGAAAGTAGGCTGGCTTTTGGAAAAGATAGGTCAATATATAAGATAATAGGAACAATAAGAGAAACAACTTCTTAAAAGATGAGAGAAGAATCACTGCAGGAAAATAATAGTAGGGCTAGGTAACTTTAAGAAATGTGCAACTTAGTGAAGGATTCTCAGCAGAGATTTGCTAAAGGAAGGTCATGAGCGGCAAAATGGTTTGAGTTCTCTGAATAAGTTGTTGACATGGTAGTCTATTGGGGAATCAGTGAGTATGATTTATGCGGGTTTCAAAAAATGCCTAGTTTTGTACTCCAGGAAAATAAAGTAAATTTTACTGCAAAGTAAATTTTGAAGGTATTTGAATGGGTTCAAATAGATTTGGACAAGTAAGGGTTTCAGTAAAGAGTAAAGAGCTCTTGGATGACTGAAGATGGAGGTTAAAAGCATGGTGCTGTATGTAACAACACAAAGTCCACTTTTCTTTTTCTATATATGAAAAATGAAATATCAGACGGGGGAAAATATGCTAACAATATAGAAAAAAAACAAGGCAGGAGTCTAGTCCAGTTGAACAAAATCAACACATGGAAATTTACCTAGCTAGATTAGTCATTGAAGCACTTATTAAAAGTAGCTAATGCAAAGCAAGGTAACAAAGTATGCATTAGTAATACTCTGTAAGCCAGTATTGAGGCAACTAAGATGATTGTCTTGGTGACTTTGCTAAAATAGGTCTTCTGAATATTGTCTTTCTGTTTCCAGCCTGAAACATGGATCTTGATTCCTCCAAATGCATAATTTTCCACTGTTGTTCAGCTCCCTCCATATGCTCCTATTAACAGCTTGCATGTTACACGTTCTGTCAGTTTCAGAACAACTTAGATCATGTCAGCCATTTCTCATAGTTGATAACACAAAACAATAATTTGAAAGCTGCCAGGCTTCTATACTGAGGTCCTAATGCCAGAGAAAGCATGTCCAGTAGGACAGTTGGCTGCTATGCTGATGAGAGTTTCAGACTTGATTTTTTTTCTTTTGTGCATGACTTTTTATGATGCTTTATTAGGAACTGCTTCAATGTGTATTATCAACTTAGCGTATAACAACAGGAAAAGAATCCAATTGGAAATGGTAGCATCCCTACAGAGTTTTAGTTTTCTGAATGTTAGTGATCAATAACTACATTCGTGGCTGGTACATGTTTTTAAAAAAAAAGACGCAATTTTTAGAGCTCCATAAAATACAAACATTTTTATTTTAGTTTTTTGTTTTTTAAAAAATTCAAAGCCTGTAAAAGAACTTTAAATAATGATCCTTTGCCTTGAGAAGGTTGTTAGTAGCATGAAAGCACGTTCTTGATTCAGCAGAAATAAAAGTGTTAGTTTATATAAGGAGTTTCTTGGGGGATTTATGGAATTATCCAAAAAATGTAGGAATACCAATTTAAAAAGTGGACTCTGTCACAGAGGGCTTCTTAGAGAGATTTCAGGATGATTTCTCATTGTATTTTTTTACAAGTTAGGAATCAAAGCTTTAGAAACATGGACTGGATGTAAAATAAAGAAGTAGACTCAGTGTTAGTAAAATATTGATTGTTCTCTGAATTATTATCCATGCAGTAGGTGATATTCTTGATCATCTTTAGGCAAACTTCAGCCTGCGCAAAAGGGCTGGGACCCTGTGATGCCCCACTGTAACTGTTTGGCAACAGTCGGCCTGCACAGATCATGAAGCAGAATTAAAGCCCAGTTCAAGCATTTGTATTAATTAGTCTTCATTATTATGGCCACACCCTTATGTCTGCCCCAGGATCACCTTTTTGATCTTCAGTCTAGAAAAAGCGCTAATTCGTCTCCTCACCCATCACTGGAAAGCATTTATCAGAAATGTTAATTGAAATTCTTCTCCTTTTCAGGATCCAATATAGAGTATCCCTTCTGACTTAAAGATTGTTTTCTGTGAAATTACAGCCACTGTAAGCCATCACCCTCATTCATTCTGTATCCCCTATTTGTTTCAATTTCTTTGATTAGGAGACAATAAGAAATGACCAATAAGAATATGAAAAAACCCCAAAATGTAATAACATTTAACATTTGTTTGAAAATGTATTTCTTTGCTTCATTGTTTTTGTAGCATTTATCACATTACAGCTCTTAGAAAAATAAGACTTGTGGGGGAAATGCATACAAATTACCTATGTCAAAAGAAGGTAGCATAAAAACTAAAACCACAACTCCCATGAATGTCACCTACAAACTGAAGAAACTGTTAATGGAGATGATAATATAGTGATCATAGTTGAAACTGTAGCATCTGCCAAAAGTTCCCCCACAGAATTTCACTGTAATTAGAATAGGAAATCTGTAGTCTGTCAGCAAATATTGCCTTTTTATCAGCCATTGCTGTACTTGATATTTATATAGCTTTTTTTATAGCTCATTTGTAGCCAGATTTTCAGAGAAAAATTAGAGCTGAACAGTTTTGAAAATCTGGCTACAAATGTGGACAAAGAGCACTTTTGAAAATCTGGCCACCTACGCGGGTGTTGAAATGGGAATGGAGCACTTCTGAAAATCTGAACATTTACTTTCCAAGTATTCATCTTTGCAATGTTTACCTCTCAGTCTATACTGCACTAATATTTTACACATTCATTTTAAGACAATCTCCGTTTCAAATTAACAATCAAAAGTGGAACAAACTAAACAAACTAAAACGTAGAGTAAGCCAACTCAAAACTAAGCCAATTAACCAAATGCTAGCAAATGTAATGAGCCTTACATTATATCCTAAATCCTCTCAAACTCAGTTTGGCACACTACCATGAAGAACAAATTCCAAAAGCAGGGGTCTTTTCTTAGAACACTATGCTGCTGGCTGTAAGGAGTCCTGAACCTGGTTTTATGAACAAATCTAACCAACCATAATCTTTGTAATGGAATTCAGGATGAAAATCAGCCACTGATAAGTGCATTCATGGTAGAGATGGGCCCCTTGTCTATACAAAGAGCACCTAGAAAGGTGTGTAGAAAGTCACGTATTGTTAGCACGTCTAGCTCAACTATGCTTTCTGCTCAAATTTCTTGGAGGATATCAATAGAAGTGGTAATCGAAGCACATTGAAGACAGCTAGATGTGTTTTAAAAAAACCTGTCGTTATGTTCATTCTCATTAGATTAGGGTGTCTGGTGACAAGAGAAGTACAAACTGCCCACGGCCAGTGAGAAATTATAAAAATAATTACAAGCTATAGCTACTATCTGAAAAACTCATCGATACTATGGTTCAGAAGGGCCTAAACTGTTATACCTTCTGGCAGACTGGACATATGTCCCCAATAATTGGTGTAGACTAGAAGCGGGAAATAATTTTTGAGTGGGAACAACTTCAAAAATTTTTAAGTGGTTGCGGGCCACCCCAAAAGGGGTGGGGGCTCAGATGGAAGGGGAAGCCTCAGGCGGAAGGGGCGGAGCCTTTAAATAGCAGGAGCTGAAAAGACTCATGCCTCCTCTGTAAGACGGGAGCTGCAAGCCCTTTCAATTCCTGATATTTAAAGAGCTTGCTGCTTCTGGCCTCACTGATAGACGGTTGCCTGGGAGCCAGGGACACTCAAGCCCTTTCAACTGCTTCTATTTAAAGGACTCACACCTTCCCTGGGGCTATTGCCTGCCAGCCATGGGGAAGACGCGAGCCCTTTAAATAGAAGCAGTTGAAAGAGCTCCCAGCTCCCAGGCAATGCACTAGCATGGGGGCAGAAGCTGCTAGCCCTTTAAATAGAAACTGTTAAAAGGGCTTGCAGCTCCGGTGCCACTAGTGCATTGCTGGGAGCCAGAGAGGCGTGAGCCCTTTCAACTGCTTTGGATTTAAAGGGCTCATGCCTTCCCCACAGCTGCCAGGCAACATGTTGCCTGACAGGCCTGGGGAAGGTGCAAGCCCTTTAAATAGAAGCCGTTGAAAGGGCTTGCATGCCTCCATTTCCCAGGCAACGCGCTGGGGGCAGGGCTCGGAACAGCCGTGCGGGCAGGATCAAAGCCCTAGGTGGGCCGGATCCAGCCCACCAAGTGGCTTTTGCCCAACTCTGGTGTAGACACAGCATCAATTCACTCCTCTCACTGTTTCCTTTTCTGGCTAGCATCACATCCAGAAGGGTTTAGTCAAAGCCAGGTTGTTTTCATTGGCTTTATGGTCTTTATGAAGTGAACTGGGGACCTGACCCTGCAACTGTAACTTATCTACCTACTTCATAACCACTTAAGGTGCTAACAGCTCTGTGAGTGGTATCCTTCCTGTCTTAGCATCTATCTATTTACTTTGATCTGCTTAGGTTTAAGTACCCATTCTCCAGATACTTAATGATGCCCTGTCTCACACACCCCTTCCTTTTTTTCTTTTTCTCCCCCCTCTCCTTCCCCTCTCCTATTTATTTCAAGTTTTCATATCCCCTACTCATAACTCTGGTCATCTGAAGAAGTGGGCTGTGCCCACGAAAGCTGATGATACCATCTACATGTTTTGTTCGTCTATAAAGTGCTACCAGACCATTTGTTGTTTTTATCTGGGAAGAGATTCCACAGTGACACGTGATATCAAAACCATGGATGCACGGATAGGAGAGTCAACAAAACCCTGTAGTCAATGGTATCAGAAGGTGTTGATGTGATAGACTCAACATGAACTGAACCCCTTACACTGGCCCATCTCTAGGGCCAGGTCTACACTAAGGGAGAAAGTGGACCTAAGATATGCAACTCCAGCTACGAGTTGACATATCTTAAGCTGAATTTCAGCCACTTCGCCACTGTGGAAGGTTGATGGGAGAAACACTCCTTTTGTTCCTCACAACCCCGTGGAGTACCAGAATTGGTTGGGGCATCAGCAGCAGTTGATTTGGTGGATCCTTACTAGACCTGCTAAACCGAACCCCAGAAGAGCAATCTCCGGAGTTTTGATCTGAGGGTAAGTGTACATCTGGCCTAAGAGGAGAAAGGAGATCCTCAAATATCACTCATGCACAATCACAGTATGGTGCTCAGCTCAGAAACCAGATGGATAAGAATAAAGAAAATCAGTGGAGTTTTGGGATGCTCTATTTTCTACAGTAATTTCTCTTCCAAATATAAGGATGATAATTAGTAATGATGTTAACATCCCAAGATGTATTTTTGGCCAACAGGCTAACTACTACCTGGTAAAAGGCCATTTGCACTTTGACTTTTGTAAAGCAGCCATTTGCCCCACTAAATCACTCTGCAGACTTCACCAGTCATCTCACAATTGTATCATCTAATTTGCAGCTGTTTGCAGCATACACCCAGAGTGTTAAGGAATAAAAGTGGTTGAAAATGAGCAAATGTCCATGCATTTCTCACCTTTTGTTATAATATTCTTCAGTGTAATTAAACCAGGAGAGTTATTCAGCTTTATCATATTTCCATTACTCTGATGTAAGGTCTATCTACTTAGCCTTTTCATTTTTGCTTTCTCTACAATGTTTTTTGTTGATAAAATAAATACTTGCAGTACAATGAAAGGGGATATTTCTGAAATGGCTGGAACCAGAAAGTGTTGAAAATTTCATGAAATTTCCTATTCTCATGGAAATTCTGGTATACCTAGAAACACAGAAATTTGATTGTAATTCTGACAAGCATTTGAACTTCTGGATGCTTAGCTAGATGAATCTCTTAGAGATTCTGCACACACTTTATTTTATTCCACAGAAAGCAGTAAATATTTTGCCACCATCTGGAATTGTATGCAGGTATGGTTGACCTTGGGGTCAAATTCAAAAGCCATAGTAAACAGAGTCCCTAATTCTGCAGATGCAAATTTGCAGGTGGAAATAATTCCATGCACAACTTTGTACCTACAGTTTGTCACTTTGATGTCCAAGTCACTGATTGCACCTGTAAATTAGGGTACTTATTATATATGTGCCCTAAACAGTAGATGCAAAATTGTATTCACAAATGACGTATAACTGGGGTTTGCACCCAGAAAAATGGTGACATTGGGTTAAATATTTGGTCCCTAATTCTAATTCTCTTCAAGAATAGAACCAAAGGAAGCTATTTGTATCACTGACAAAGTTGACTTTTAATTTTGATTAATTGAATGTGTTGGTTTTGTTCTTATCTTATTTTGTTAAAGCAATATATGCACTGTATTTTAGCCTGCTCACTTTACTTGTATCTATTGGAGCCGAGCAGAACTATCAATTTCTGCTTCTAGTGCTTGCATGCAAAAACTGACATTTTCATAAGGATTCAGAGAGCAATTTTTCTTGTTATGGTAAAACAAAAAAACCTGTTTTATGAAAGGAGAAAATGCACAGTTTTTACAAAAACAATTCTCACCCAAGATTAGATTTTCCTTTTGTGGAAAAAGAAATATATGAACAAAGGTTCTTTGCTTATTCACACCCCCAAAACTGTATGATTGTCTGGAAATTTTTCTTATAAGTACCTAATAATGTTGGGGGTTTATGGATAAAGAGGCACTGAAAATTAGATATTAGGCGGTAGTAGGCCTCTGGAGGGTTATCATATAGTATAGCATATAGAATGGAGTTCTGATTATTACACTGAGTTTTCACAAGGTCCTTCAAATTTGATTTTGAACTTTGAACATCCTATCATTTCCCTGATTATCCCTAGTCTCCTAGGACATGTCTACACAACAGGGCAAAACTCAAATTAAGCTATGCAATTTGAGCTATGTCAATTGTGTAGCTAAAGTCAAAATAGCTTAATTCGGCTTTTGGCTCTGTCTACACAGCAGAAAGTCAAAGGAAGAACACTCTTCCTTTGACTTCACTTACTCCTCATGAAATAAGGGTTACAGGAGTCAGAGTAAGAAGCCCTCCAGCTCGACATTATTCCAAAATAATGGCTTGCAGTGTAGACATGCTCTTTGTTATTCAGGAATAAGGTCTGTTATTCTGGAATAACACTGCTGTTTAGACAGCCCCAGGGATCTTATATCCAAGAGAGAAGAGCTATAGCCCATAATTATGCATCATAATTATGAACATATTTCTTAAAACTCCTTTCCTCCCCAAAAAAATCCAAGATGCATTGTGCAGTATTATGATGTATCATCACATTCCCATTTCACTTTTGGCATGTGGGGCACCAACAAAGCTCCTCCAATCCTATGTGTTTCTGGTAAGTCTTTCAATAGTTTTCCAGCTGTGCCCCAGGTTTTTTCAGATCAGATTCCACAGTTCTTCATCATGTTGCTTTGGGGTGTCTTTATTTTTGCTTGCCTTTAGGTGTCCACCTTACGCTGTTCAGGTGATGGAATCAGTTGCCATCCAAAAAACATGGCCAATCCATCTCCATTACCTCCTTCTAATTGATGCTCATATCTTCTTGTCTGGATTATGTGACTGTATCTTGGTTTGAGATTATTCTGGGCCAAAAAATACAGAGGATTTTTCTGGGGCAGGTTGTATGGAATAAAGGCAGTTTGAACATGTCATACTTCTCTTTTTTCCTACCATTCTGAAGGATAGTGTTGAAAATATGCAACTCTGATAAATCTTGAGTTTGGTTTTGGTGTTGTATTATAACATATACAGTTGCTAACATCCACTATGTTTGGCTTAGTTATCACAGATATCACAGTCATTAAAAGTTCAAATCACTGCCCAGTCATTAAAAGTTCAAAAGTACCCTGAGATCATAATTTCATGTGTAGTTTACACATTGTGTTATCCAGCTTTATGAATCCTCATATAGAACAAATCTTACTAAAAATAAATGTGAATGATAGAGAGGCTTTTTGAGTGTGATACTATTGAAAGATAACATTTTTCTTGGGATCCACCCAAAAAAATTCTGGTGGAGGGTTTTTGACATTTGCATTTCTTATTATTTTTTTTCAGCCTCGCAACTCACAATATGTTCAGAATGTCCCATTGCAGTGTAATGAATGTGCTGTTGTGTATTATTGCTTACATACAACTCTGATCAGGGAAACTGGGAATAAGACTCATATAATCCCTTTACTGTGTGTGCACACTTTGCTGCTTGGAAGTGCCCATGTAGGATTTTATCCTTCTGTACTTGGGGAAGCAGCTTGGACTTTATAGCTGTTGTTCCTTGATCAAGGAAGCCAGCTTCTAACAAGCCTTACTAAACTATAAAGGGTATAATGGGCAAAAAAGTAACTTTTAGTGATAAGCTAGTAGATGTAACCTTTGTTGGAGCATCTGATGTAACGTCACCTTTGATAACCTAGAAAAAGGTCTTTACTCCATTTTATAAATCCAGGGGAGGCAGCATCACCTATGCTAGCAGTCGTAATCAATCAGGCTGAATTTAGGCACGTCCTGTTGTGCTAAATTTGTCCAGTTGGCATATTGGGTGAATTTAATTATTGTAAATGTATTGAAGTGGATTCTTTCTTGTCAGTGCTCCTTGTAGATATGATTAGTGCTTATTAGCAATAAGTACAAAATAGTACAGAACAAGAGTTTTGCACAAAGTAAATGTGCTGAACACTGTCAGTAACACTGTATAACTTTTAGAACTGGGAAATGTCCCACGTTTAATCAAGGATAGATGAAACTGTTTTCAGAAACATGGGTCAGGAAAAGAACCTTGTTCAAATCCTTGTCAGAAATTGTCACACTTTGGGTATGTCACACTGTCTCCTAATCATGACTTTATTATTCAACTAAAAATTATATTGTGGCAAAATTTGCCATCTGTGCTCAATCCAAGTGAGGATGTCTCTAGCCAACTGGCAGCTGTCCACTCAGTAGGTCACCTAGAAGGCAATGTTTACAAGGAATATATCAATGTACCGTCTCTGATAGTACATCACCAGGATACTGAAAAATAATAAAAAGGAAGCTGCAAATGGCCTTTTGCTCTGAATAAGGGAGTCAGTACATTTGAAGATATGATATGTTTGAAGTGGACACATTTTTGGTTAGAAGAAGGGGGTACCAACAGAATAAGTGATTATGCTCTGTCAAGCTGATTAAGTGAAAAGCTATAGCAAAGAGGGTATACGCCAGTGGAGATCTCCAAGGCTATGTCTAGACTACGCTCTATTTTCAAAAGAGAATATACAAAGTCAGTGGGAATTTGCATATCATCTTCTGATCTCACTTTCGAAAGCGGATCTTTCAAAAGTGAAAGTAGTCCGGATGCGTTTTTTTCTGAACCCCCCTTTTTCAAAAAAACCGCTCTTTCCTTAAAAAATGAGGTTTACAGGGTTTTTTTGAAAAAGGGGTTTTTCCCCCCAAAAAATGCATTCAGACTACTTTCACTTTTGAAAGGAGAGCTTTCGAAAGTGTGATCGGAAGAAGATATGAGGGAATTTGCATATCCTTTTTCAAAAATAGAACGTGTTTTAGACGTACCCCAAGACTGTAGCAACTAACTGAAAGACATTTTTATGGATAGTTGGAGATTACTGTAACTGTTTTGTGGACTGTTGGGCTATGTTTACGCTGCATGATTATTTTGGAATAAGCTATTCTGGAAGAAATACTCCAAAATAGCTTATTTTGAAATAGTGCATCTACACCAGAGGGAAGCCTGGAAATTAGTCCGAGGCAGGTTCCCCTAATGTTGATGCACTATCTCTATTTAGAGCTCCAGGAAGCACTGGGGAGTTATTATTTTGAATGGCCTGGGGGAGGAGCTATTTCAAAATAGCAGCAGTGGAGCATCCACACTACTGCTATTCTGAAATAACTATTTCAGAAGAGGTGTTCTTCCTCATGGAATCAAGTTTACAAATGCCAAAATAAGCCACCCATTATTTCAAAATTATTTCAAAATAATGGGCTAGCTGTGTAGATGCTCAGTTATTTCAGAATAACAGATATTATTCCGAAATAACGCTGCTGTGTAGATGCACCCTTGGAGTGTGTATACATCAGCTGGCCATGGGGCAATATCCCCTGTTCCTGTTTCTGAATATAAGAGTTATTCCCTCTGATGCAGAATTATCAAGATCTAACCAGATTAAGCATATCAGCATTTTATGTGTGTATATATATGTGCCCCCATTTGATTTAAAACCTAAACAGCTAATGAAAAGAGAAGATATCTCTTGATAAAATTGATAACAAAATTGATGAGGCAGAACAATCCTTTGCCAGGTTAATATATGGAAGTAATAACATATTAGTTATACCTCCCTGGTTGGAAATTGAGTTAAAAGGATGAATTGTTGTCTAAAATATTGCAGTTGGCATTATTTTCCTTGTACTGTGTGGTGGTATGTATTGTAAAAATCAAAAGGTTGCAGAAGGGGCAGTAGGTAATCCCTGAAAAGTCTCATGAGGAGGCCCAGTGCCAAACTAGTGTAGTCATAATAAACCTTCTTCTTCCACCACCACATACTTTCTCCCAGAAGAGAAAACAAATCATTATGTGCCCATGGGTACGGCTACACCTCATTTTACTAGAAATAAGGGGGCTTCTGAAAGAGGGTTTTTTTGTGACATTTGGCCCTGTGTAGACGGGCCAAATATGGGAAAAGCCTCTTTTGGAAAAAGAATCGAAGATATGCAATATGAGCGCAATTTGCATACCTTCTTTGAAACCCCCGCCCCCCCGCCCCAGTGTGGCTGTGCCCCAGGAGACCTGAAGTTTCTGTAGAAGTGTATTAGGACCCAGAACACCATTACACAGGATGCCAGAATTGGGAGAATTAAAGAGGACACTAGGGGTATGTCTAGACTACATGGCTCCATCGATGGAGCCATGTAGATGAGGTTTCTAGACATAGGGAAATGAAGTGGCAATTTAAATAATTGCCGCTTCATTTACATCAAAATGGCTGCCACGCTGTGCCGATCAGCTGCTTGTGGAATGAGGTTTACCAGGACGGTCAACAAGGGCTTCCCTTGTCGACCACGGAGCGTCCAGACTACTGCACTGTGCTGCCAAACAGCTGATCGGCACAGCGCGGCAGCCATTTTGATGTAAATGAAGTGGCGATTATTTAAATCACCGCTTCATTTCCCTATATCTAGAAACCTCACCTACATGGCTCCGTCGATGGAGCCATGTAGTCTAGACATACCCTAGTATTGCCAATCCTCCCAATTACATCCTTTAGCTCCTGGAGGTTACTGAAGCCAAAGGGGGGATATTTTAGTCTGCTAAAAGTATGGTGGTGCAGTGAGGCTAAACCAGGCTCTCTGCCTGCCCTGACTCTATGCTGCTCTTGGAAGGAACTGACACGTCCCTGTATCCCCCCTCCACCCCACCCAGGGCACATCTGGGTGGTCTCCATGTGTTCCCACTGCCCAAAATGTGGACTCTGCAGCTCCCATTGGTTGGGAAGGATGGCCAATGAGAGCTGTCCGGGTAGTGCATGAAGGCAGGAGCAGTGCATGGAGTCCCATACCTCTTCCCAGGGACCTCAGGGACATGCCAGCCATTTCCAGGAGCAGCAAGTTTAGCACAAGATAGTTTAATGCAAGTTTAGTGTAGGGCAGGTTAGATGTGGTTCACCAGGTGGACCATCAGATGTTTTATTTACTTGAGCATCCACAGGTCTGGTCACTTGCACCACCCCGTTGGCTGTGCTTCACTGTTCCCAGCCAGTGGGAACTACAGGAAGAAATGGAGTATTGGTCTGACCCAGTATCGCCAATCTTATGTTCTTATCGTAAGATATCATAAGAGAGAGTGTAGTAATGACTAAAGTGTTGGGAAGGTCACCCTAACATGCTACTTTCTGCCAGCTTGAGACTTTTTTTTAGTTAATTCATTGAATATTTTTAGCAGATGTCCTGCCAGAAATAGAAGAAATACAAATAAGGAAAAGGGGAGAAACTTCTACTGAATATGCATTAAGAATAGTTGCATTAGCATGACATTTTATAAAAGTTGTATTCCATCCTGTGTGCTTTGGGATGGAGAGATGTACTTCTTTGCTCATTGCATTATTGCCTTAAGTTATGCTAATGCCTCAGCTATCAGATACCTATCGGCTACTCTTTCTAAGGCACTTAGATGGTCCCCATCAGTTTTGTGTCTGAGCTTCAAACCAGCTTTCATGTATTTATCATTAATCTTATTTATCCTATGAGTCAGGACAGTGCTATTCTTGCCATTTTACAAATGTGGAACTGCAGTACAGATAGAGTAAGAAACATGCCCCTGGTTACGCAGGCGGTTTGTGGTGAAGCAGGGAATAGAACCATAATCTCCAAGTCCTAATTTAGTGCCCTAAAAATTAGGTATTTTTTCTTCTCTCACATGAAATAATTTCATGCTGAGGGAGAACTAATGCTAATGTCTGAAAGAGGTATAACCAGACACAAAGAAGAGATAGTATGATGAGTGAGGCTAGTATACTAAAAAAACCATTGTCATTCAGAGACTTCAGAAAATATGTTGCTTAGTTAAAACCTCAGTATAGCTTTTCCCCTTGCATTTCATTTTGAATCAGAACTCATTGGTTACTGAGACTACGATTTACTTGCTCCATTATCAGTCACCTCCTGTCTGAGTCTCTCACTGATGTCCACAGTTCACTCTTTATGACTTCACCGTGAAACCCCTGGAGGAAATTGAGATGGACTGAGCTATCAGAGAAGGATTCAGGTAGAAGGAGGAGAAGGATGTTTACACAAAATACTTGTTAATCAGCATCAGAAGAGAAATAGGATCATTTAGCTGAATTTTGATAATTCTGTATACTTTTTGAAAAATAAGTACAAAACATGCCAAGCTTAGGTTAAGCAATCACCCATGGAACAAACAAAAATATCTACTTAGGAGAAATACTCTTTAAATACACATTAAGTAAAAATATACAGTAAACCTTGTGTAAATATTCTATACTTCGGGCCCAATTACATAGGCACATGAATTTCCCATTGAAGTCAATAGGAGTTTTTCACATAAGAGGACCATGTTTGGACTCTAAAGACTTACTAACAACAAAGGGTTACCTATTTAAAAAGGGTTGTCTTGGTAGCATTCACTGTGTCTGTAAGATGATTCTAAGATTTCTTTGTGATGCTTCACACACACCCATACTTCATGAAATGGACTTATGGACATAAATATACATAACTCAACAGTGTTTTGGACAAATTCTCAAGTAACCTGTCAATCCGCATGTCATAATCCGTGAATCTGTTTATCTTATTTTGATGTGTGTATCATTCTTGTGTGTAAAGTTAGATTTATGGACTATATGGAATTCTGTATGGTTTTTAAATGTGTAAATGGAAAGCTATCATGGGTGTTACTCTCAATGACCAGCTGTAAACAATCTCCTTTGTACTTAGCGGTGATTGGGCTGAGGAAGTCACACGTCTATCCCAACTGGAAGGGTGGAATGTAGAAACAGAATTCCCACCCAAAAAAGAATTTTTAAAAACAATAGGAAGGCAGTAGGCTGGGTCTTTGGCTGGCACACCCAGGAGAGTGAACCAGAGACCCCATGGGAGAGGGAAATTTTTTCCTGGTTGGAAGGTTGAGCTAGAAAAGGAACAGTTTTAGGGTGAGTTTGTATTAAGTTTATACTGAAGATTCAGTGTTAGAATTAGCTAAGTGTTTTCTGTTACTTTTGATTTGTAATCTACTTTCTCTGCCTGTTCTCACTTATAACCACTTAAATACTACTGCTTGTACTTAATAAAATCACTTACTATCAAGCCCAGGGTAAATAATTATTATGTGGGGGAGCAATCTGTGTATACATTCCCCCTTTTATTGTTAAAGGAGGGTTACCTAAATAATTCTTTTGGGGTTCTGATCCTATTTGAGGAGTGGTATCCCAGAAAGCTGGGCCCTAAACAGCATTTTCCTTAGCCCTGAAGAGATTCAGTGTCTGTACTGCTTCTTGGGGGGTAGGGTGGGGGGGGATAGTGATCTTAGCTCAGTGCCTTGGCTGTGGGAGACCAGGGAGCTGGTGCAGCAGGACGGAGCAATGAGAAGCTCCAGAGAGCATGAAGGTGAGTGTCACTTGGCATAGCATCCCTCTGGGAGGCACTCCCAAGGGGTCTTCTGTTACTGCACCTCATCACATCCTTTTTGTCAGTTAGTAAACCTTTATTTGTTAGGGCATACAGTGAAATAGAAAATACACTGTAGTTCATGTGTGGGAATGTGGGTGCAGGTTTGCTTCTGGATTTTATGCAGCTTTGGTGGAAATAAAATAGTGGATTTCCTTATGTCAGAGCATTGTCTCCAGGAGGAGGATCTGGAAGTAATCTAGCCAGGCTATAAGAATGCATATATCTCATTAGGTCATTTTCTGATGTAATATAAATTGATTACAAAAGTCTAATCTACTTTGACATTCTGTATAAAATGCAAACATGATTTATCAAATCAGTGCAAGAAAAAGCGTGGTCAGATGCACAATTTATTAAAAATTATGTAACAGTTTTTGATGAGCTGTCTATGATTGCGAGAAAGAGAGTAGACAACTTTATATATGCTGTTCTGTTGGGAACTGGATTAGAAATTAGAAAGAGGCATATTATGAGAAACCTCCTGAAAATAGGAACAAACACACACTTCTAATGTTAACAGCCCATGTAAGCATGACTAAATAGCTTGGTGGATCCCATCTATTTCCCCACTATCTATTTTAGGTGGTATAATAAGATCTGGAATATTTTGTTAGTGGAAAAACTGTGTGTAGCAATATGCAATGCAACTTATTTCTCATTTTGGACTTATTGTTTTTTTCTGACGCAATAAAAGAAAGAGAATTTCACCAAGACCCAAACTTGTATGTCCATTGAAATGAATGGCAAAACTCCTCCTCATTTCAACTGTGTTCCAAGATCA
The DNA here is from genome assembly GCA_032595735.1 of Pelochelys cantorii. Lineage (NCBI taxonomy): Eukaryota > Metazoa > Chordata > Testudines > Trionychidae > Pelochelys > Pelochelys cantorii. The sequence continues at coordinate 33,905,926 of CM064326.1, forward strand.
GATATGCTTACTGGACTACAGAATTAATCTGTTCCTTGTAATTTAGGTGTTTGGCTACTCAGTGTGTTGTGCATTTGTAATAGAGCAGATTTCAAGTAACCATATTTATAGATACAGGATCAGAAGCTATGATCTTTCTGCAGGCAAATTGCCTATGCAGCATGTCACTGAAATGGATAGACTCTTTGGCTGACTAAGAACTGTGAATAAGGCATATAACACATCTCTATTGGTTTCGTGTGTTTAATGTGGAAGGGTTTCATGTAATTTTGATTATTTGAAGCTAGCACAAAGAAGATATGAATGGATTTTTTTGTCTTTAATACCATTATTATTTTTTGGTCATTTTTTAAAAGTTTTATTTGCATTTAGTCTTGTGTTTGCCTGTCCTGTGGGTTGTATTGCTGACATTAATCTATTGTTCTTAATGTGTGTGCTGTACAGGGGCAACTAGTGCCTGTAGCAGAGAGGTTGCAGGGTGAGTCATGCAGAGGGACAGAGGGGGGCATGTGGGGTCACCCCATTTAGAAATAAAAGTTTTGGCGGGGTGTGGAGGGGTACACTTCTTACATGCTACCATGAGTCATGTATGGTGCTCTATGTGCCTGTGTTGTGATTTGGATTTTATTGTTAATACCACACACATTTTTTTTATTTCAGAAGGTTGAGAAAGCTACTGGGGGGAGGTGGGGGAGTTGTTCTAGATTTGATTTTAACAAATAGGGAGGAACTGGTTGAGAATTTGAAAGCGGAAGGCAGCTTGGGTGAAAGTGATCATGAAATCATAGAGTTCATGATTCTCAGGAATGGTGGAAGGGAGAAGAGCAAAGTAGAGACAATGGGTTTCAGGAAGGCAGATTTTAGTAAACTCAGTGCTGGTAGGTAAGTTCCCATGGGAAGCAAGACTAAGAGGAAAAACAACTGAAGAGAGTTGGCAGTTTTTCAAAGGGACATGATTAAGGGCCCAAAAAGCAAACTATTCCACTGTGTACGAAAGATAGAAAGTGTGGCAAAAGACCACCTTGGCTTAACCAGGAGATCTTGCATGATCTAAAAATCAAAAAGGAGTTATAAAAAGTGGAAACTAGGACAAATTACAAAGGATTAATATAAGCAAACAATGCAGGTATGTAGAAAGGCAAAGGCACAAAGTGAACTCAAACTAGCTCGAGACATAAATGATAACAAGAAGACATTCTATAAATATATTAGTAGCAAGAGGAAGACCAAGGACAGGGTAGGCCCATTGCTCGTTGAAGAGGGAGAAACTTGGAAATGGCAGAGGTGCTTAATGACTTCTTTATTTCGATCTTCACCAACAAGTCTGATGATGAAGGAATGCCTAACATAGTGAATGCTGGTGGAAATGGGGTAGGTTTAGAAGATAAAATAAAAGAAAGAAAGTTAAAAATTACTTAGAAAAGTTAGATGTCTGCAAGTCACCAGCTCCTGATGAAATGCATCCTAGAATACTCAAGGAGATATCTGTGCTTTTAGCTATCATCTTTGAAAAATCATGGAAGACAGAAGAGATTCAAGAAGACTGGAAAAGGGCATATATAGTGCCCATCTATAAAAAAGGAAATAAGAACAACCCAGGAAGCTACAGACCAGACAGTTTAACTTCTGTGCCAGAGAAGATAATGGAGCAAGTAATTAAGGAATTCATCTGCAAACATCTGGTAGATAGAATGATAGGTAATAGCCAGCATGGATTTGTAAAGAACAAATCATGTCAAACCATTCTGATAGCTTTCTTTGATAGGATAACAAGTCTTTTGGATAAGGGAGAAGCAGTGGTCGTTGTATACCTAAACTTTAGCAAAGCATTTTATATGGTCTTGCAAGATCTTCTCATCAATAAACTAGGGAAATACAACCTACATGGGGCTTCTATAAGGTAGGTACATAACTGGCAGGATAACCATTCACAGAGAATAGTTATTAATGATTCACACTCATGCTGGCGGGCCATAACAAATGGGATTCCACAGTTGTCTGTTTTCGGGAAAGGTTCTGTTCAAGATCTTCATAAATAATATAGACATTGGCATAGAGAGTACGCTTATTAAGTTTGCAGATGATACCAAGATCGGAGGTGTTGCAACTACTTTGGAGGAGAGGGTCATAATTCAAAATGATCTGGATAAACTGGAGAAATGGACTAAGGTAAATAGGATGAAGTTTAATGAGGACAGCTGCACTTAGGGAGGAACAATCAGTTTCATACATACAGAATGGGAAGCGACTGTCTAGGAAGGAGTACTGCAGAAAGGGATCTACGGGTCAGGGGACCACAAGCTAAATATGAGTCAACAGTATGACACTGTTGCAAAAAAAGCAAACACGATTCTGGGATGCATTAACAGGTGTGTTGTGAGCAAGACATAAGAAGTCATTTTTCTGTTCTACTCTGAGCTGATTAGGCCTCAGTTGGAATATTGTTCCAGTTCTGGGCACCACATTTCAAGAAAGATGTGGAGAAATTAGAGAGGCTTCAGAGAAGAGCAACAAGAATGATTAAAGGTCTAGAGAACATGAGCTATGAGGGAAGACTGAAAGAATTGGGCTTGTTTAGCTGGAAAGGAGAAGACAGAGGGAAATGGTAGTGGGTTTCAAGTATCTAAAAGGATGTCACAAGGAAGAGAGAGAAAAATTGTTCTCCTTGGCCTCTGATGATAGGACAAGAAGCAATGGGCTTAAAGGGAGGTTTAGTTTGTACATTAGAAAAAACTTCCTGTCGGGGTGGTTAAACACTGAATAAGTTGCATAGGGAGGCTGTAGAATCTCCATCTCTGGAGATATTTAAAAGTAGGTTAGATAGACATCTATCAGGGATGGTCTAGACGGTGCTTGGTCCTGCCGTGAGGGCAGGGCACTGGACTTGATGACCTCTTAAAGTCCCTTCCAGTTCTAGTATTCTATGATTCTATGAAAGAGGTGAAAATCATGCACAGAGTAAGGTAAAGAATTATAGTTAGCCCATCACCACACAAGCACAACATACATAAACCCCAAATAAATATATTCTTTGTAGCTACAGTAAATCTAGTGTCCTTATGGCTACAAACATATTAAACAAAAACAAGAAATTTTGTGATGTGCCAATGACTGCCAAACCAGACCATCCCAAAAAAGTCACTTTAAGGCAGTGGTTCCCAACCTTTTCCAGATGGGGACCCATTTTGACAATTCAGGAAGACTTGGTGACCCAAGGCAATTCAAAAACGGGGGGAGGAGGGAGGGCAGAGCCATCTGGGGAGACACTTGGCGACCCTTTTGAAATGTAATGGCAACCCATATTTGGGTCCCGACCCATAGGTTGGGAAACCCTGCTTTAAGGTAAAGTTCAGGTTGCATTTAATAAGCTAGCTTTTTTCTTCAAGATGGCCTCATGAGAAAATATTTGCAATGACTGGTAATTTGGTGACTTTTTTTCTGTATTGTTTAAAATGTAGGATGAACTACATCCCCTGGGGAACTTTATATGCACTGAGACACAGGGAAATTGGCTATGCACTTCCTCCTTTTCTCAATGGTTCTGAGGTGGACCATCTGGACAAAACTGCTAGGATTGATGAGTAGAGAACATGGGGTGTGTTGGGGAAGGAAACAATTTCAATACATGTCCATTTATAGTTTTTGAAGGAGGGAGATTTATGTCAATGCCCCTATTTCGAATGTTTTAAATGAAAAGTTCTGCTTTTAGTTAAGATTGACCTTTGTCTTTTAAAATATTAATTTATACTTTTAAATAACTAAAAATTTAAAATGTCAAAATCAAAATGAAATGCTTTGATTGACCCAGTCCAATGTTTTCTTTGAATTAAAATGTTGAGAGTTTGACATTTTGGTATGATTCAGGATGGGAACATTTTTGAAATCTCAAGCTTTTGCACAATGGGAAAATTGTTTCCCGACCAGCTATAAAACCAATTATCTTGGCCAACACGTAGGACTCGGCTAGAGTCTGCAAAAGTCGCAATCACGAGTGTTTGATGTCTTGACCAAGAGCCAGGCTTGGCAGAGGGTACAATCATTGATTCGCAGTCTATGTGGGTTGGGCACAGAAAAGAACATATACCAAACATAAACCAATGGGCAACCTTGTGTCTGCTACTGCTATAGCAAATCAGCATTTTCCCTAGGAGCATATCCCCTGTGGACTTCTTAGTGCCCACTTTATTCTCCCCCTCATAGTTAGGGGAAATGTCTTTCCCCTGCATGCCTTTCTAGGATTGGCCCATTAAATTAGATATGCCAAGCAGTCTACCCTGCCTGCTTCCCCAACCCCATTTTGCTTTTTGATTGCCCAGGACAGAACATGTTGTCATGCAATATCTTTTTATAACTGATCAGACTCTAGTGAGTATATTTTATTCCAAAGGGACTTAAATGTCTCAAATGAAATTATATCCTGGCTTAAGCAGGAGCAACTCCAATGAAGTGAGTGTAGTTGTGCCCATTTACTTTGGTTCAGCCCCCCCAGACTGGAATTTACTTGACACTATAAACTGAAATTCTGATAAGAAACACACTTCATCAGTGACACTGATTATGGAATTTGCAACTGGATTTTAAGCCTGCTACCAAATAGACTGAGTATGCTTGCAACTTGCAGAGCTGCCCAAAATTACCCTTTTTTGTTCCGTGTTTATCTGCAGCTTTCTGCCTAAGGATTTTATTTTTTGTGACTGTGCAAAAAAGTTGATTTCCTCCCCCCCCCCCTTGCTAGTTCTGCTGACAGAGAACTTTTTCATACAACTTCATAATTAGGCTCTTATGTCCTGTGGACTGACACAGTATTGTGGTACACTTTAGAATTCTGCAACATCATTTCACAGGCAGTTGTGCTTACTTTTTCCTCAGTCCCTCCTTCGATCCACAACTGCTGTTTACATCCTAAGTTTCACTCCTCAGCTCAGGCATCACAAATTCAAAACTACTGAGTCTCATCAATGGAAGTCCGAAATCCAGATTTCAATAGGTTTTGGATCAAGTCCCTTTAAGTTTTGTGGGTTCCACCTAAAACCCTAAATCAGCATTGCCACTAGTTCACTCGAAAGGCATAAGAAGCTTTTGAGAAAACAGAGCAGAGTTTTAAGTTTACAGTGAAACCTCTAACCTAGGAGAATTTTGAGTGTTTTGGGTTTATAACCAAAAAGGCTCTAGCACACTTACATTGTATGGTTCTTTTGAGTCTCTCTTCAGCGCTGACAGGAAGTTTTCAAATGATCAGCCCTAGTGGATATTCTGTGCTCCAGATTATGATCAGTGCACTGGCTAGACCATCATATATTGTAACCCCTTGTTAAAGATCTGTATTCTCCTTCAAGATTTTTTTTGAAAAGAATATATTATACTGCATTTTAATTTGGGGACAATGACTCTTAAAAGTTGTCCCCTCAGCCTGTATTTTGCTTGATGCTCCCTCGTGACCTTAAAGAATATAAAACTAGTAAAATTAGCTGTTCCTTCTAAAAACAGTTGGTGCCTACATCTGAAATGTCATTATAGTTATGTCTCTATGGGTACATCTATACTACAGGACAAAATCAAATTAAGATCCGCAACTTCAGCTACATTAATTGCGTACCTGAAGTCGAAGTAGGTTAACTCGTCTTTTGGCGCTGTCTACACTGCAGGAAGTCAAAGGAAGAATATTCTTCCTTTGACTTCCCTTACTCCTCATGAAAGCAGGGTTACTAGCATCCATCGGAGTGCCTCTCTGACTTCGAATTAGCTCTCTTAACTAGACCGTTAATTCGAATCCTGGAAGACTTCCAGCGGCAGCTTTGATCTTACTCTGTAGTGTATATGTACCCTATGTGAACTAACCACTAACACAATTTGTCTTCCTTCATATTGACTCAGTTTGATGAGGGCAGCAACAGTGGGGAGATTGTTCTCTTATCCTGTTTTTTTTTAAAGTGTCCTACTCTTTGGCATTCTTGCCAACAGACAATTAACATTTCCCGTCTTTAGTTCATTTTAAAATATTTTATTGATAATGCAGCTCTCTGAGTGTCTCATTTAAGTACAATAATTAGTACAGTGTAAAACAAACACTTTAGGCTTCACTTTTGGAATAATGTAGTGCCGCTTTAAATATTTATATGTTTTGTACTGAGTTACCAATCAATTCTACTAGTGTAGGGTTACATCTACAATTTCAGGATTATAAAGCTGAGTTGATTAGCAGTGGTACATTCCCTTAACTGCATTATACCTGGAGAGGCTACAGTAGATAAAAATGCAAGGTAGACACCTGAAAGAAACAAAATAAAGAGTGTTGAAAGTGTAGGAGGTAGTAGAAAAGAACAGATGGGGGGGAAAACCTGACAGGAGAGGGAGCTTATAGAAAGTAGTAAAGTGTTACCCTATGACCAAGGATGAAATAAATATACATATTGGCTTTTACTGTGGGCAAATATTTCAAGGATTTTTTAAAAACTGACACACTGGTATTTTTCATCATTTCTTTGTACACTTTTTTTAAGGAAGTTGGAGATAATATACACAGTTTTCAATCCATTTACAGTGATATCCTGAAAATGAAATAGGAACTCCCCTGTTGAATTTGATGAAGGGAAAGTGATTACTATCCCAATTCCTGAAAACACATGAGCATCTGCATAATTTTGTCTCTGTTCTGAACAGTACTTACTCAGCCATGTAACTTTCACATGTGTTCAAGTACCATTCTTTGCAATTAAGAATGTCCTTTACTGGTATCCTGTAAAAGGTTTGTATTTACATGCGATGGCGCCACAGGGAAGAGAATTTTCGCCCTTAACACTTGCTAATGCTTTTTTTTTTTTGTAAAAGTGATCTTGGAAGATTCTATACCTTGTGTTTGGAGCTTTAATAAATCTCACAGGTTTACAACAATTATATAACTTTAACATACTTTATTTTTTCCTTTTATTTAAGGGGTATTTTATGTCAGAAGATAGGTAGCTTAGCTGTCACATCAGCTCCATTTTACATGTTGTAGAATTTATTCTCTTCCTTCGAAAATAAACTTTTTTCTGCTGACTTCTGCCATTAATTCTGTAAACAACAAAAATAAAATCTCCTATATCATTTTTTTTTCTTCTTTCCACCTCTTTGGAAGACAAAATAATGTTTGAGTGTTAGACCATCTAGATGGCGAAAACATATTGAAATAAGCCAATTTGGTCATAAAGTGTGATTTTTTTTTTTCTGTGAAAAGAGATCATGCAAAATAGGTACTTCCCTGCTCAGCAGATCTGCTCCCTATTTGTCAAGCATGATCATAGCTGCTTGAAGATTTTATTACTGTTGGCCTTATAGAGCCAACGCATCTCTGAGTAAGTGAACTGGATTCTTTTCTGGCTAATGTACCATCAAAAGAGGGTTTCACATACATAGTCATCTTTGCCACCTCATTGAATTAATTACACATTTGCAGCTCACTTGGAGGCAATGTAGTTGCATGGGTGTAACTGAGGGCAGCATTTGACCTGCCAGATCTTTAGTACTTGTGATCATACTTGAGATGGTAAGAGCACAGCTTCACTTGAATACACAAAAGTGAGTTTATAGTGTTAAAAACACAATCACCACCATAGAATCATAGGGTTGGAAGAGACCTCAGGAGGTCATCGCGACTGACTCCCTGCTAAAAGCACGACCAACTCAACTAAACCATCCCTGTCAGGGCTTTGTCAAGCCCAGACTTAAAAACCTCTAGAGTTGGAGAGTGCATCACCTTCCTTGGTATCCAAAACCATGCAGACTGAATAAATTTGATATGAAAGCTACTAAGGTGCAATGAACATGGAACCCTTCAGTGCCATTTGTTCAGTTATTTTCCAGTGTGTTACACTGCTGAGGTGAGGACCTCATCCAGGGTGGAGTGGGGTGTCTGCCTCACCCCTGTCACATTTGCATTCGCCCCTTTTCTCCCCCAGCCAGTGTCTCCAATCTCACATACTCAAGTTGGATTATTCCTGTCTGCTAGACCCTGGGTCCCAACCTATATCTCGTCCTTATTGGCAGAGCAGCACAAGTCCATAGCTTTCAAAGTCTGTTTTAAGGGGTAATAAATAGAAAGCTTTAAAACCCCCAGCAGGGAGGTCCAGGCCCTCCCACTCTACTGGACACCAGCCCATGGCCCTGTTAGTGGCTTGCTCTAGACACTGAGTCAGCAGGGAAATTCCTATCGGAACACATTGACTCTCCGACAGTGGCTGCTTCCTGCTTCCGATGTCTCTGTGCACTGGTGGATATCCATCTCTCCTCCTTCCTCTGGGATCTGGCTACTCCCGCCAGCTTCTGAATCCTGCATGGTCTCTAGATGTGTTGAGTCTCCAACCTGTGTGGTAGCATCTTGGCATCTGGGCCATCGCTGGGGCTTACAGGCAGCTGGCCAGGCATGTCCTCTCCCTCCAGCTGCCCACCCCAACTGAGCAGAGCTGCTCTCTTTTATATCAGTGCAGCCTAAGCATTCCCAGTAGGGTAAAGGGGGTGTGGCCTCCTCCACTCTCAAGATGGAGTTAACCCCCTCCTGTTCAGTGTGGGGAGAGTACATCCTGTCACACAGTGTAAACTTTCATTTTGATAGCATCATCTACTGCAAAATAATTGCAAAATGCAATCTTTTATTGTTTAAACAGAGAGGTCTAATTAACCACCATCTGAAAGAGTGAACGGCTCACGTAAACAAGCTCTTACATGGTTTTAGGGCATTGTTTGAGGAAAAGAATCCTCCTCACCAGCCTGTTGGGGATATGAAATTCCTCCACATTCCTGCTGAGATGACAATTCCAAACCCTTGATTGCAGCATTTTTTAAGTTATATCATCTCTTTCACATACTGTATTGTGGGTGTTCATGACCACTACATCTGCATAATCAGAGACCTGACATGGTGTGAACATTTTGTCCATAGCTACTTCTGATGGACAGTGCAAAGTTCCCTTTGTCACTTCCTCTGCACCAGTCTTCCCTTAATCATTGGAACAGAAGTAGTTCTGTCATTTTGGAGGCCTTCCTTCCCCAGCTACTCTGGTATGGGTGAATTTCACCCTAGGAGAAATTTTGAAAGATGGATGTTGATTGTTGCTAACCCTAACTCACCTCGTTTATCTAGGTGATGAATCTGTATATATTAAAGATTTTAAAGATATCATGATGTGCTTTCGGCTCTAGTAGCTTAGGGTAGGAAACAAGAAAGGAATCATGATGTTTTTTAATAACGAAGCAACTTTATTGCTCATTTTGTTGTAAACACTTGTGTTGCCATTTGATCACATGCTTGCTGTGTTATTGTAGAAGCTATTCTATCAAAGAAAAGTCTCTTCATTCTGGGACAGATGTGTAAAATAGATGATTTTTAGCTTTGACTTGAGAAATGTTGTGCTTGAGCTGACAATCTGGGCTCATTCAGAGAAATGTCAGAAGTTTGCCTGCGATAAAATTCACCAACATTTGACAATTAAAATTAGCCCTTGTCCTTCGAGCCAGTCTCTTAAATAGAAACAAGGCTTGCATAATTCAAGCAAAGTAAGTACAAATTAAAGGGAATGCTTCCACAGTGTGAAGTCAACTTCAGTCATACTCTCACACAGAAGTTCACAGACTTGTTTTTAAGAAGGGCAGGATAATTTTATGGCCGGTATAAAACATTTTTAGTTATGCATGCTAATAGAGATAATTGGACTTCCTGCTTCCCAGTATCAGCTGACTATTACAGGGGTCAGGAAGGAATTTACACATATACCCACATGCCTCTTCCACCTAGATTTGTTGATATGCAGTTTGGAAGATTTGCATATGCAATTTGGAATTTTGTTATCTTCCCCTGAATCAGTGCATATTAGCTACTGAATCTGACTAGTTAAAAATGATGTGTATATAATAACAGTAGACTTGCTGCGTAATGGTGGTAATGAAAATGTATGCACAGCCGGTGAAAACTGTGGGCATTTTGTCCATTTCACAAATGTCAACAAGCTCTGGTCCCAGCTGCAGGAAGAAAACAATGTGTCAAAACATCAACTCTTAATATCTGAAAAGCTTTTGGGAATACAAAAAGCTATACAAGCCCAGACCAGCAGCAGGCTGTCAGATATTGGCCACACGCTGAGTAAACTGTGATTGCCAGTTTAGTTAGTGCATTCTCCATCCTCCCACAATGGTCACTTGAGAAATCCACACAGATAATAGACCATTGTGCTTCTGCTACTAATCTGGTATCTGCAACTCTTATACTTTTAATTTTCACCTACATTTTCAGTATTTCAGAATTTAGGAGATAATGACTGCAGTCAAATTAAGAGAAGACCCAGCTCATCTGTGGAAAGCAATGACACAATGGGCCTCTTTTTGCTGACACACAAGTTGTGTGCCCCTTTACACTTTCAGCACTGGAGTCTAAAGACACAGAAAAGCTACAGTCTCTCAAAAATATCCTGCTGGCTACTAAATCATAAGGTTATATTTCTAAAACTGTCTACAGCGCACATGGAATTGTCTTGATGTAGGGTGGGTAGATTGAGGGAAATGTCCATTTTATGAGAGAAGTGACAAATTCACAACAGTAATTTAGCCCTCTCTGTTCTTTTCATCCTTCGGTCTAAGCCCAAATAGATTGGATGAGCTTGGATGGAAAGAGGAAGCTGTTCATCTTTGTGCAGACAGGAGGCTTCAGATTTTTTAACATATTTTCTCCATCAAGAACTGGGATTTTTAACAAAAAATTGCGGAAGCTACCAACCTCCCCTTCAAACAGCCTCCCAAACAACCCCCAAAATGACTCTTTCAGAAATGTTTGGGTTTTGTGAAGCTTTCTGCAATATTTTTATTTTAGCTTTTTGTTGAAAAGTATATCAAATTGGTTACTTACCCACCCTCCCTAACCCCCAAAAAATCCCAAAGAAGTTCAATGGTTAAAAAAATGTAAAATGAGTCCACTCAGAATTTTAGAGAGGTTTGAAAATTATTTTGGCCATTTCTAGAGCACATTATTTTTCTCTAGGATTTATTCTGACACCTTTCAGATATAGTAAATACATTTAAGAAAATATACTAAAGACTGGAGGGGTATAGTCCTATTGCTGAACATTAGAATCCCTTACCAGTTTTTCTACACATAATAAGCTGTGATTATCTACCTAAAGCCACGGCTTCCTGTTCTAGTGGCAATACAATCTCCATTACTTGCTCAGAATTGTGTTATTAACACAAACAGCATTATGAATTTCACATTGGCATAGTATATGTCAGCTCATTTAACAATATTAGAGTAATTAGAAGCCACTGTATCCAAGGTCAGTAGGAGATATTTAAACATGGAAGAAAGCTGATGGCCAATAATTACAGGAGTTATACAGTATTTATTATTAATGAAAAACAGGACTGATAGTCTAAGTATTAAAACTATTTTACTTTTATATGGCCCATTTGTTTCGAGAGACGGTGGTAAGCAGCGGCAGTGACAATCTATGAGTTGTGCCTGGATCTGCAACTTCTTTCATGGCTTATTCGTCTAATATTGGATTTGCATAGTCGATTACAATAGCTACATGCCAGTCTACTTCCGTTTTCATGAGTCTGAGAATTTTTCCTTCTGAGGCGGAGTTCTTTCGCATGACTTGCACAGATCCTATTGAAAAATGACGTGCCCTGTTGTAGTAATTGTCACCAGGTGTTGCGATCTGATGACGTAGATTCCCAAGAGCTTGGATTGATGTTAAACCTTTTCATAGTGTTTTTACATATATATCCTTGAATCTTAACTTTGGCCTTCCTCTTGCCCTTGCTCCACTTGTTAGTTCACCAAAGAGGATTTCTTTGGGAAGGCATTTATCACTCATTCTCCTCACATGGCCAAGCCACTGGAATCTTCTGTTAAGGATCGCTATGAGACTGGGTATGCCAGCTCTTGATAGGACATCTACATTTGAAACTTTGTCTTGCCACTTAATATTCATGATTCTGCGAAGGCAGCAAAGGTGGAAACTGCTCAATTTTTTCTCTTGGAATGAGTAGGTAGTCCAGGTCTCAGATCCATAAAGCAAGACACTTAATACGCATGCTTGGTGTATCAGTATCTTTGTTTTCAATGTCAGTTTGGGATTGTTCCATACTCGTTTCATAAGTCTGCCAAATGTTGTGGCTGCCTTCCCAATTCTGATGTTCAGTTCTTTGTCCATGGAGAGATTTGTGGTGACAGTAGACTTAAGGTAACAGAATTGTTGAGCCACCTCTAATGGACTGTCATTCAGAATGACCCTGCATGGTTGAGATACACCTTGAGCAAACACAGCAATTTTCTTCATGCTTATGTTGAGAGAGAACAGTTTACTAACTCTGGACAGAGAATCCATCAGTGCCTGTAGCATGTCTTCATTATGTGCGACAAGCGCTGCATCATCTGCGAATAGGAGTTCTCTAATGAGAACTTTCTTGACTTTAGTTTTAGTCTTGAGTCGTGTTAGGTTGTAAAGAGAACCATCTAACCTTGTATGGAGAAATACATCACTGTGTGAATTTAGAAATGCACAATTTAACAGGACTGAGAAAAATATACCAAAGAGGGTAGGAGCAAGGACACATCCCTGTTTGACTCCACTCTTCACCACAAAGGGTTCAGATGTAGATCCATCATAGTACACTGTTGCTTTCATATCTTCATGAAAAGATATTATGAGCTTGAGTAGAGTTGGTGGACAGCCAATCTTAGTTAACGCTTCGTACAGTCCTGATCTACTGACTGTATCAAATGTCTTTGCTAAGTCCACAAATGCTATAAACAGCGGCTTTCCTTGCTCTCTGCATTTTTCTTGCAGTTGTCGAAGAGAAAAAATCATGTCCATTGTTGACCTGCCAGCCCTGAAGCCACACTGTGTTTCTGGATAGACTCGATCTGTGAGTTTTTGCAGGTGATTAAAAATGACACGGGCAAATGCTTTACCTGTAATGCTTAGCAAAGAGATGCCTCTGTAGTTGTTACAGTCCCCCTTATCGCCTTTGTTTTTATAGAGAGTAATGATGTTTGCGTCCCTCATGTCATGAGGGACCACTCCTGCTCGCCAACTTTTTATAAGTATGTCATAGAGGAAGGGGATGAGGACAGCTTTGTTAGCTGTCAGGACTTCAGCTGGAATCCCATCATTACCTAGTGCTTTTCCACTGGAGAGAAAATGTTGCCACAATCCTACTTTCATTCTCTTCCACCGTAGGCTCTACATCTAGCTCTAACGTTTCTGGAAGAGTTGGAATGAGGTTATCAAGTTCAGGATGTATTGTATGCTCATGGGAGTAAAGACTTGAGTAGTGTTCCACCCATCGGGACATCTGTTGGTTTTTATCTGTGATCACCTATCCATTTAGATGTTTCAATGGAGGAACTTTGGTAACATTTGGTCCAACTGCTTTCTTCAGTCCATCATACATGGTTTTCAGGTCACCCATATTGAATGCTTTTTGAATTCCAGAACACAGATTGGCCCAATACTTGTTTGCACACTGCCTGGATTCTCTCTGAAGAATAGATCTTGTATGGCAGAGCTGATCTCTTGAACTTTGCGATGGATTCTTTATGTTGTTCAGAAAAGTCTTGTTTTTTTCTTCAAGAAGAGGCCTCAGAATGTCAACATTTTCATCAATCCAGTCTTTGTTGGAAAATTTCTGTGTTCCAAAGGCAGATGTGGCACATTCATATATCGCAGCATTCAGCATGGACCATGTCTCATCAACAGACTGCTGGACAGGTTTGTCTTCCATTTTGCGAGTGAATTCTTCCACAAAGACAGAGCATTTCAGTGCATCTCTAGTACTGAGGGTGTTAACCTTTTGGTTTTCTGCAACCCTTTGATGTATGGAGTTTCTTTGGAGCAATTTTCACTCTACTGATAATCAATAAGTGATCAGTGTCACAATCTGCACTGTGATATGCATGTCCAAATTTAATGGAGTTGAGATGTTTTCTGCAGACCAGTACAAGGTCTAGTTGATGCCAGTGACCGGAACTAGGGTAGCGCCATGAGACCTCGTGACAGTCTTTTAAGTTGAAAAAAGTATTAGTGATGGAGAGATGATTCTGAGAACTGAATTCAAGAAGCCTTTGACCATTTTCATTCATTTTCCCAATGCTGTGATGACCTAGGCAAATGGGCCAGGACTGGTGATTGCGTCCTACTCACGCATTAAAATCACCAAGGATGTATAGTTGTTCACTGGATGAACAGGAATCAACAACTTTCTGAAGATTACCTTAGAAGCGGTCCTTGTCTTCAGTGCACGATGTTAGTGTGGGTGCATAAGTACTTATGATGTTAACATATCCTGACTTGGTGCTGAGCTTTAGGGATATAACATGTTCTGATTCAGCTATGGGTGTATTGATACAGTTCATCAGATTGTTTCGAACAGCAAAGCCAACTCTGTAAAGACGGAGTTTCTCTGAACTCAAATCCTTCCAGAAGAAGGTGTAGTTGGTTTCTTTTACTAATGCAGCATCTGCCAGTCTGGTCTCCTGGAGAGCAGCAATGTCAACATTCAATTTATGTAACTGTTGGTCTATGACTGCTGTTTTACGTATTGAATCCATGTTTGTAAGATCACGATCAGGTTCAAGTCCAGGACACATTGTCCACACATTCCAGCTACCAAGCCGGAGGCAAGCTGGTTTGTTGTATCGACTGTAGTAGCTGTGTATAGCTGTGTGTGGGTAAGCGTCTCCTCCTGCATGCTGCATTGCCTGGGTTAGTGTTTGAGGAAAGTGTGTTGCCCAAGCGGCACTATCCCCCTCTCGGTCACCCCAGTTAGATCCAAAGGAAAGACAAAAGCCAGTACGTTAGGAACTGAGGAGACTGCAGGAGATGCCAAAAAAGCAGATTGGATGAAACCTCACTGTTAACTGCCTTAGGGTTGCCACTCTGGATTATCTGTCTAGGTTTACTCCCATAGCCTTTGGATCTCCTGAACCTACCCACAAGGCAGTGGGGGATTTTCTGTCAGGGTTCTCTTCCCTGGGATGACGTAAGGAGTCACTATCCCTTGGATGCCGGTGACCAATCGTGGTTCATATGCCAATCGGATTATTCAAAGTAAACCAGGGACCCAGGTATCCCAGACCCTCAACCAGAAGAGTGAGGGGGTAGGGCAACCTTATTTAATGGTGGACTGCACTCGCCATGTCACAACATCATCATCGGGCACTTGTGACTTTTAGTCAGAGCATCGGATACCACCCAATGTCCCATCACACCCTGGTAATGTTGCCGCTGCCGGTCCGTGGCTGCATATTTGCACGACAAAGTGCACTTATTTTGCAGCAAACCTCTGAAAAGAGGCCCCCTCCTATCCGCCACCTGGAGATGTGCCAGGTACCATGCAGCTCTGCCAACCGGAACTATTTGACTACAAATGATGAAATTATTAAAAGTTTGTTAAACAGAAAAAGTAGGTCAGCCTATTACAAACAAGAGAAGAGATAAACAAATTCAGGGGGACAAATATTCAAAGATCATTCACATGAGGAAACACCAGAAGTAAAGTATCAGAAGTGTGGTACAATGTGATTAGGGTTCGAGTCCACCTAGTCCTTATGTGGGTGCAAAGTAGGGGGTAGGGAAGGGAATAAAACTAACTTATTTCCATAGTCTCTGTAAAGGTCAGGAAGAATTACTGCACTTGGGATGGTGGAATTTCCATCCTTAAAGGTTTTTAAAGCCCCATCTGGAATGATTTAATTGGGTTGGCTTCATTGTGAGCAGGTGGTTGGACTAGATGACCTTCCATCCCTAACCTATGATTCTAAGATATGATTCACTTCCCTGAGTTTAGGGATAGTATCTGCTCCCTAGGGGACACCCCTCCCTGACAAAAAGTGGGGAAGGACAGAGAGAGAGAGAGATGGTGGAGCCATTCGCTGTGTCCCCTCCAAGCAGTGGATTAATGAGCTTTTGAGTCATGTTTGAGGAGACTATCCCTCCTCCTCATCCAGTGTTCCCTCTAAGCTGCATAGCAGCACAGCTTCACCAGTGATTAATCAGCCCCACCCACTCAGAGGCTTAGGGTTCCATGCAGGGAGCTGACTGACTGGGCAGGGCTGATTAATCACCTGTGAAGATGTGCTGCCACTCAGTTTAGAGGGAATAATGCTCCCTCCTTTAATGAGCTGTAGCATTTTCTGTATGTCTGTTACATACCTCTAGATAGTTCTGTAAACTCCAGTACCTAACAATGTAGTTAGTAGGGCTGAGTGGGAAACATTTTTTTCATCTGGTGAAAATTGTTGAGATTTAAAAAAAAACAAACCCAAACCACATTTGGAGAAAATGTCAATATAATAAAAATATTAAAAGGCAAAAGTTCAGGTCAGTTGCAGTGTTTTGTTTCAAAAACATTTCAAATTTTTTGAACAGTTTAATGTTTTTGTTATGACAATTTTGAAACTTCTTTCAATATTTTTTTATGTGGAGAAATGTATTGAAACTAATCCTCTCTGGCACATCTGTCAGTTTAGGAAAATTGGCATGTTTGGAAGAAAACACAATACAAAATTTCCAGCCAGTTATAATATAAAGCTCATATACAGACATAACAGTAAAGAAAAGCTGGGTGAAAACATGGCTGTGAAAAGAAATAGGGTTAGTGAAAAATGCAGAGCCATGTAATATTTTTAAGAAGTAAATCAAGTGTATAATGACATAAAATTAATGTCAGTATAAGTTATAGGGTAACCCATGGAGAGTTATATGAACCATTTTTTCAGCAGTTATACAAAAATTAATCCAGACAGACATGTTTAATGTACTCATTTTGTAGGGCATTAAAGATGAGAACCTGGAGGGGGAAGGAAAAAGCAATGAAATAAGAAAACAGATTGCAGTATCTTGCATCCAAGCTAGTATGAGGAGTTTCTGAATAAAAATGTACACTTTCGAGTGCCTAAAACTGCCAAAGTTGGGAAGGGAAGAACTGTACCAAAAAAAGACTTAGTAGCTTTGGTGCAAAATCTGAACTGTTTAAAATTGATATGTCATTCTTAAGCCAAACTGACGCAGAGATGCTATGGGATCATGAACAAGCATTTCAAATCGAAGACAACAGCAGAAGTATTGCCTCCATCGAATAAGCAAAATCAAGGACTCATTAACAAAGCTTTAACTGAATATCATATACATGATATTGTAATTGCTTTTAAAAATATGGCAGTAAATCAATATGTTGTAGTAATACAATATGTAGTACATGGGGGATACATGCTGTACAGAGTAAAAGCAGCTTTAAGAATATGAAGCAAGAAAACTTACCCTCTTTTATCACCACAAAAATGTTTAAAGTTTTACCACAAAACAGTTGGTGCAGGGTAAAACAAATAGCAAGAGTCCAACACTGTGAAATTACAGTAACCCAGGGTATGTCTACACTAGCCACCCTAGTTTGAACTAGGGTGGCTAGTGTAGACATACCCCCAGAGAGTGTGGTAGAAGTATATTTTCCCTTCTCAAATACTGTTGTGAGAGAATGCAAAGTCTGAAAAGCCCACGTTGTACTGATGTTTGCACCGGGGAACACTAGCATCTGTAGATGTAATATCAACTCTGTGGGTTCACTCTGGGGAAACAGTCTCCAAACTGCAGAGTACAGTTGAGATGGTGGGACATTAGTAAAGTAATAAATTGCCTATGACAAGTATGGTGTGGTGTCTGAGAAGAACCAATTCTGGTATGGACCCAAGGAATAGCCTTATATTCTGTTTCAGACTTAAATTTTCAGTGGTAATAAAGGAGGAAAAAACTATAGTTTGTGCCTGGTTTTTATACTGTAATAAAAGCAAGCTTAAAATTACAGATGGATTCAAAGGCAAAGCTAGCTTACAATGTAGAATTACACCCTGGTGAGCTATATCAGAGGAGACAAGCTTGCACTTCCTGGTTTGTTCTTTAAGCATATTATTAATGATGGTTTAAATAATTACAACTACAGTGATCTTGAGAATGTGTTGCTGGGAAGTGAACTTAAAAGAAAGACAGACAGACAGGAATATAATGCTAATAAAATGAATGCTGAAATAAAAAAGAAAAACAAAAGTAGTGGACTCTCGGCCTGATTGGACATGAGTAATTGGACCTGTGTGAGCTTTCATTTCTGGAGAGACAGGATTAGGGAGGTAAATGGATCCACAGGCTGTAAACATAATGTCTGTATTAATTAAGGTAAGGGGGAATACCCAGGGAACCATTTACAGTGAATGAGAAAACATTGGATAAAATAAGCTTGGAATGTAGAATGGGGGAAAGAGTGAAATCGTACATGGAGAGTGCCTGGACAAAGAATGCCGTACAGGGATTGATACCTACAAAGTAACCAAGCCAATCTCAAAACGTGTGATGCAATGCAGAGTAAATGTAGTCTAATGCACATATGTATATAAAATAAGAGATTTGCTGTGT